>JAGIQG010000004.1:11515424-12227679 GCA_024679065.1 Sphyrna mokarran
GCTTAAAAGTTTTTTTTAAAGTTTATTTATTAATGTCACAAGTAGGCTTGCATTAACATTACCATGAAGTTATTGTGAAAATCCCCTAGTTGCCACACTCCTGTGCCTGTTTGGAAATGCTGAGGGAGAAATTAACATGATCCTGCACATCCTTTTGTACCTGCACTTTGACCCTGCACTTATCCTGCACATCTTTTGGACTGTAGGAGGAAACCTGGGAACTGAATCCGGTCCCTAGTGCTGTGAGGCACTCTTGAGGAGGTCAGAGACAGATTTTCAAGAGCAGAGAAAGAATTAAATCACACAAGTAATTTATTATATGATGCATTTGAAGAAACTGCTCAATATCACTGACAAGCTTTAACTTTTACAGCGTGGTTTTAATTAAATCAGTACCAAACAATGCACTGTGAGAAAGGTTGCTTAGCCTTGCAGATACTTTTATAAACTATATACTATGAGCAGCAAATAGAGAATGGCAGGAACAGATTGGAAGGCAGTAATCGAATAAGAGAGTTCAGATGAATGAACCCTGAATGATTTATTACCATCTTTCAAATGAATATACTAATGCTTTGAAGTATGAATATGAGGAGCCAGATTTTCATCTCCCAATGAAGATGTGAATCAGGTTGTGAAATGCTGAACTTAACTTTTTTTTGCTAGGAAAACAATTTTCTTCTGACTCCCTAACCCTTTTCATCGGGCCTTTTAGCAGGTCAAGTCTTGGGTGCAATTTGCAAGCACACCTCTCCCAAGGTTGATGCCCCCACATTTTGTGGACCACAAGAAAAGTTTATTTTCTCCTGTATACTATTTTGGTTCGCTGGTGTAGGTTTGGGAAGCCTTAAAAGTGCAGGGCTTATGTCCACTAGGAGACAATTGCCAAGAATTCAGGACCATTCTAGAAAGTAAGTATAAAATATCACTATCATATGCTGTAGAGTGATGTAGAAGTGTTTTAATGAAGTGATCCATTATCAGTATTTTTCTTGATACTTACACTGACCACCATTGTGTAAGTGATGGTATGCATTACAGTACTTTTTCCATTGGAGAAAGTGGCAAGTGCATTAAAAACTTTTTTAAAATCAGTTTTTTTGCTGATTTAAATTGATTGACTGGTTTGCCTATTAAAAATCTTGGCTTCAGAAAATTTTGAAAACTTTTGGCACCAGTTCCCCTCCATTGATTGAAGTGTGCTCTTCTTTGAAATGGAAATGGAACATCATTGTCTTCTGCCAATTTTAGCAATGCAACTGGAAGCTTTTGTTGTGACAACTGTAACCATTATGAATGTTTGGCTGGGTTTCAAAATCTAATAAATGGCTCAGTTTAGCAGGTAATCTATTGATCCAAGAAGGATTGCAACTCTTAAGAAGCTGTAATAACAAAATATGCTTTTGATGTTTGTTTTTTGCTTGTTTACAAATAAAAGTGATACTTAAAAGATTATACTTTATTTTCCACTGAGATCATTTGTCGTTTCTTTCACAGAATGCATTTGTTCCTTTACGGTCCCTTATAGTGAAGAGGGTGCTTGCCATGTGGCTCACCCTATGGCAAGAGTTTGTAGGTGGGTTCTTTTCATTTCAAGAGTCTTTTACACTACAACTACCACAGTTCTGGCTGAGTAGGAGACTGCCTCTTCTCTTGCCACCTGCCATTGGTATACTAGGAGTTACAGGTTAATAATCAAACTTTATGAATGCACATTTGCTGGCCATCAAGTCCCAGGATGAGAGTGAAATCTGAAGCTCCTGGTTTAGAGGTAGGGAGACTACCCATGACAGTACAAGACCTCCTTGGTTGAATTCAATTTTTTATAACATTGATTAGAGGTTTAATGCTCTTCCCCCAGTGATTTTGAAATGACTCCCATTGCTATTGCACACCTCCTACTGACTGTACAAGGTGAATTTAGGATGAGTGGCATAGTTGATCTGAGATGGCGTGGAGGTGGACGAGGATGTGAGTGGTGAGGTTTAGGTGGCTTTAAATGTGTTGGTAGCAAGGAGTACCTTGGGTTTCCAACCAGCCTGAACCAGCCTGTCACCACACCCTTGGTTTTGCTGCACTCCATTGTGGCTCACCACAGTACCAAAACCTTGGGCAAATGACTCATGGGTCAGGTGTGCACTTCAGAAGGAGCAGAAAATGCACAGGATGGATTTTCCTGCATCCATATGAAAATCTAGGCCAAGTCGTCAGGAATAGCAAAGGTAGTTCAGTGTTTTTGTATATTATTCTCCCACCATGGGATCAAGTTGCATTTTTTAATGGCTTCAGTTTACTGAATCTTATTCCCATGTCTAATAGGGTAAATGGAGCTGTGTTTAAATCAGACAGGCACCAAAGGAAGAACCAATTGGGTTTTGAGTATTTGTGAGTAGCTGTTTTGTTTAATTTTGTCCTTGCAATTGTCTGGCACGGAGACTCAAGCTTGAGCAAGAATCACAGATTCACGCAGCACCGGATGGAGACTTTGCCACTTTGTTGACAGAGCTATCCAAATAAATCCAGCTCCTTCTCAAAACAGGTCCAATGTACCAGTGTGAAGTTTACAAGACTAATTACAGATACGAGAACTTAATTTCTATATAAATCTAAATCAGGCCTTCTGACTGGTATTGCTTTTCGAAAATGCAGCTGGGAATAGGATCAGCCCCATCTCCTGAATATAGCACGCATGTGTAAAACGTTCTGCTTTGCAGCCACTAACAACAGTATTGCGAGAGGCTTGCTTCTGCTCACACGTGAATGGAGCTAGACATTTTCTATAAAGTAAAACTTGGGCTTGAAGCCAGCTTAACATCAAAATACATTAAGTGTCTTTTCTTTTGCTACCTGGTTTGAGATAGCATGCAACCCACACTCTAGGAGGACGTCATTTTAGCAGTGAAACTAAACAGATGCTCACTAATAGCATGTGAGCCCTACCAGTGCAATCCTGTCATCAGCTGCATGGTCTCAATCACCAAGCATCTGTTTCCCATTTAATTCCCCAAGAAAAAATAAAGATTACCTGCAGAAAACATTTTTCATTGTTGCTGCTGACAGGCATTGATATAAAGTGGGATTCCACCACCACTCCTGCTATTACTTTGCACTGGATGAACATGTAAGCAGATAAGGGTGAGGGTATTCATCAGGGACCCGTTGGCCTAAATCCAACATTACAAAAATGATTGAATAATGTGGACATGTTCTTACGTGGTGGACAGAGCAAGAAGAGACCACCAGCTCCCTTAACTGTGCAGCCCTGCGCACCAAACCTCTGACTATTCGAATGCTCATTGCTGCAGCAAGCAGAACGCAAATCCTGTTCTGCCCACTGAACGGATGTCATGTGCAACAAGTTTCCAGATACGCTTAGCGTGTGCAATGTTCCGTGCACAAAGGACAAACAGCAGCTTTCAGTTTTGGACAGTGGACTGTGTCCTGGGAAAATCCAGAAGAATGAAAACAGCTCTGTGAAAAAATCCACTCCCCCCCCTCTGCCCTCTGCACCAACTTTCCCATAGCTTGAGTGTTGCAATCCATACAATGAAAAGCATCATGGTGGGGGGAGGGAGAGGAGGGGTGGTTATCTGTAAGTACAGGGTATATGTTAGGGAGTGATGATTTACAACTAAATAAACCAGCTCCTGCTCAGTGATGCATGTCCAATTAAAGCCTGTGAATTATGTTAGCGATGATGCAAGCGGTCTGGTTTCCATAAACTATCATCCAGTAGAGTTGTGAAACATGCTACCACAAGAAATAGCTGACACTGATATGGGTGCGTTTAAGGTGAAGCTACGTAAGTATACGAGGAAGAAAGGCTAAACTGATCAGATGATGTGAAGTAGGATGGGAGGAGACTCATGGAGCAAATGAACATACAAATTAGGAGTAGGCCACTTAGCCCCTCGAGCTTGCTCTGCTATTCAATACGTCAATGAAGAGGAACTCAGCTGTATCTCCTGTGATTCAGTCAGCAGCATTATATCATAGAATCCTGCAGTGCAAAAGGAGGCCATTCGGCCCATTGAGTCTGCACCAACCACAATCCCACCCAGGCCCCATTCCCATAACCTCATGCACTTATCACAGCCAATCCCCCCTGACACTAAGGGGCAATTTAGCGTGGCCAATCCACCTAACCCGCACATCTTTGGACTGTGGAAGGGAACTGGAGCATCTGAAGAAAACCCACGCAGACATGGGGAAAATGTGCAAACTCTACACAGACAGTGACCCAAACTGGGAATCAAACACGGGTCCTTGGTGCTGTGAGACAAGAGTGCTAACCACTGTGCCACCATGCTGCCCCACTTCTATCTCTAAGTCAGTAAGTCATGGATTCAAGTTCCCCTCCGGAGATCTGAGTATGCAATTCAAGTGAACGGCTGCAGTGCAACATCTGAGAAAGTGCTCCACTTTCAGATGAGATGTTAAACCAAGGGCCCATCATTCCTCTCAGGTGAAGAGAAGCAGGGGAATTCTGTTGGTGTCAAAAGTTATATTTTGGCCAACATCAATGAAAAGCAGATAACCTGGTAATTATATCATTTGCTGTTTGGTGGAATTTGCTGTGTGCAAATTGGCTGCTGGGTTCCTTACTTTACAACAGTGACTAAACTCCAAGGGTATTTAACCAGCAATAAAGGGCTTTGGGCTACCCTGAGGTCATGAAAGATGCTATATAAATGCAACTCTTTCCTTCATGTTTTGCTCCATCACAGCTGCAACAAAATCAATGCCATTGTACATCATGCTGTGTCATTTCAAAGAACATAAGAAATAGGAGCAGGAGTAGGCCATCTAGCCTTTTGAGCCTGCCCCGCCATTCAATAAGATCATGGCTTATATGAAGTGGATCAGTTCCACCTTCCCACTTTCTGCCCGTGACCCTTAATTCCCTTGTCTATCAGAAACCTATCTACCTGTGACTCAAATATATTCAGCGAGGTAGCCTCCACCACTTCAATGGGCAGAGAACTCCAGAGACTCACCACCCTTTGAGTGAAGAAGTTTCTCCTCAACTCCGATCTAAACTCCCCCCCCCCCCAAACTTATTTGGAGGCTGCACTCTCTAATTCTGCTAAAGTAAGTTCCAGCGCTTGCAGTATCCACAGTATTCTAATACTGTTCAGATTCCTCTGCAGCTTTCAAAGGGATCTGGGTAATAGAATGCTCCCAGTGACGGGTTTAAAGAAAAGACTGGCTGACTTCTTTAATGTGCTCAAGGCCTGTTATGACTCAGATACAATCTAAAGCATGGGGTATAGGATGGCATGGTGGCACAGTGGTTAGCACTGCTGCCTCATGGCGCCAGGGGTCCTGATTCAATTCCGGCCTCAGGGTCATTGTCTGCATGGAGTTTGCACATGCTCCCTGTGTCTGTATGGGTGTCCTCTGGGTGCTCTGGTTTCCTCCCACACTCCAAAGATGCGCTGGTTAGGTTGATTGGTCACGCTAAATTGATCCTTAGTGTCAGAGGATATGTGGAGTTATGGGAAGACGGCCTGGGTGGGATTGTGATCGGTGCAGACTCATTGGTCTGAAAAGTCTCCTTCTGTACTGTGGAATTCTACAATTGTGTGAGGGGAAAGCTGGTTAAATGCATGAAGAAGAAAGAAATGTTGACCAATCATGAAGAGTTTAGATAGATTAGATAAAGAAAAACTGTTTCCAATGGCTGAAGTCATTGAAACTACATTGTACATTTACATTGTAACCATTGTAAGCCCTGTAACTACAGGCATAGAATGAAGGATTTCTTTCGCTATTTAGCCAGCAGCTCGGACTTGGAATTCTCCGTCTGTAATGGTGCTTATCGAGATTCAATGGTAGATTTCCGAAGGGAGTTGGATTAATACCAGAAAGAGAAAAGTTGGAGCAACATGAAGAAAGAGCATGGAAGTGAGACTAATTAGATTGCTCTTCAAAGAGTCAGTCCAGACACGCTGGCTCAATGGCCTCCTTATGTACTCTACTACACTGTGAATCTATGAAGTCATGCTGATAAGATTTTTTGAATTTATTTACGTGATGTAGGCATCACTGACTAAGCCAGCATTTATTGCTCATCCCTATTTACACTTGAGGAAGTGGAGGTGTGCTGTCTTCTTTGACCACTGCAGTCCAGTGCACCCAGTGTTGTTTGGGAGGGATTTCCAGGATTTTGACACAGCAATAGTGAAGGAGCCATGATATATTTGCAAGTCAGGTTTCTGAGTGACCAGAGGTTTTCCAGTTGGTGGTGTTCCCAAATATCTGCTACCCTTGTCCTTCTAAATGGTAATGGTTATAGGTTGAAGGTGCTACCTGAGGAACCTTGGTGAGTTCTTGCAGTACACTTTGTAGAAGGTACACACTACTGCTACTGTGCGTTGGTGGTGGAAGGAGTGAATGTTTTTGGAAGGAGTAGCAATTAAGCAGGCTGCTTTATCATAGATGGTGTTGAACATCTCGTCCAGGCAAGTAGAGATTATTCTATCACACTCCTGACATGTGCCTTGTAGTTGGTGGACAGGCATTGGGGAGTCAGGAGGAGAGGACCTCACCGCAGTATTCCTAGCCTTTGGCCTGCTCTGATTGCCACTGTATGTATTTATATAGTTTGAGGAAGATGGATGGAAGGAGGGCTTGCATGGAGCAAAATACTAGCCTAGCCCCAATCGGGCCAAATAGCCTGCCTCTGTGCTGCACATTAAGGTAATAAATCACTGATCTAATCGGCATGCAGTGCTACCGTTACATAGTTTAATGCTTTGTGCAGGGTTAGCTGACTGAATACCAACACAGCTCAGAACCTCATCAGCTATAAAGCTCTCCAGTGTTTTCTATTAACTATGTTGATAAACAATACAGCTACTTGGTGTAGTCGCTTGCTACTGAACTATTCATTTTACATTCCATATTTTATGTGCTGTTTTTAATTGATATCATAGAATCTAGATTCTGAGGGGAGATGCACGTTTCACACAGGCTACCCAGATTCCTTGCAGTCAGTGGGGACCCCTAGAAATTCAGCAATTAATTTTTATCGCATTTTACATTGATTTTAGGAGGAAACCGATAAATTTCACAGGATCCCCTTGAGTTTGTGAAACTTCACACTTCTCTGTTTGGTGAAGTACTTACAGCCTTAATTATAAGCTACAGCTATGTGTAAATTGCTTGTCTATTATTTTCATCACCAGTTTAAAAGTTACACTGCAAGGAACCCGCTGCCTGTAACTCACTCCTTTTTCATTTCAAAATTGACAAATGGAATATATGTTTCAGAAAAACAGAAATAAAATACTGCAGATGCCAGACGTATGCATTAAATTAAGACTGGAAAGCACCCAACAGGTCAGACAACCTCTGGGTGGAGAAACAGAGAGCCATCATTGGCCAGTATGCACAGAATTCCCTTTCTAACTCTCTTTCGCTGGTCACTCCTTCAGCTCCAAATAAGATTGCGCAATTCAACTACGTTTCTGATCAGCACTGCAACAACCTTTGATTTGATTGGAGTTATTATTGTCACATATATTAGTATACAGTGAAAAGCATTGTCTTGCATACTATACAGACAAAGCATACCGCTCAGAGAGAAGGAAAGGGGAGACTGCAGAATCTAGTGTTACAGTCATAGCTAAGGTGTAGAGAAAGATCAATTTAGTGTGAGATAGGTCCATTTTCTTTTGGTTCAACATTTCTCCTTTCCCTTTTTAAAATTGAAGTTTAAAGTTTATTTATTGGTATCACAATTAGGATGACATTGACACTGCAATGAAATTCCTGTGAAAATCCCCTAGTTACCATATTCTGGTGCCTGTTTGGATACATTGGAAGAGAATTTAGTGTGGCCAATGCACCTAACTAGCATGTCTTTCAGACTTATTGCCTCTGTGAAACACGTTGGGACATTCTACAATGTGACGGGCACCATACCTATTTAGATTGTTACAGTTGAAGCTATCCCAGATAGGTAGGAAAATGTGAAAAAAAACAACCCAGTTTGTGAGAGTCAAGAAAAATCTCTACACAGTCAACATCATAATGCAGCCCAGTTTTTATTAAATCAACTCTTGTATCAGGGGGATTAGCAGGTTAAATATGAATAGGGCCTGGATGGGATTGCAGTCGACGCAGACTCAATGGGCTGGATGGCCTCCTTCTGCACTGTAGGGATTGTATAAAAAGAAATTGTATAAATTCCTCAGATGAGAGGACTGTCCAATCAAAACAGACCAAACAGTCTGAGTCTGTATTCCTTAGAGTTTAGAAGAGTAAGAGGTGACATTATTCAAACATATATCCTGAGGGGGCCTAGAGGGTAGATAATGAGATGTTTTCATTAGTGGGAGAGTCTTGAACAAGGGGAACAAGGTACAGGGTGTGGGGCAGTGCCAGGTCACAACCTAGCAAATATTCCTAACTACCTAGGGCTTCAATGGCCTCTGAACCACCTGATGTTGCCATCACGTCTGGTCTTCATTTGTGTAAAGCAGTGATGATTTGCCTGGCTTCCCGTTGCACAGGAGGGTTGATGAATCCTGGGAGCCAAAGGAATCCAGCTTTAAACTGACCCTGCATACTAAATCAGAATGAAGCGTAAACCAGATTATGTCAGCATGTGAAGGGAGGACAATCTCAAAACAGGTTCTTCCTGGTACAAATTGCATTTAGCACCTCTTGCAATGTTCCCCAGGCATAATACAATTTATGTTTGGGAGTGTGGGGTCAGAGAATTGCTGCCCTGGTCAATAATGTAGGGATGCCAGCGTTGGACTGGGGTAAACACAGTAAAAAGTCTGACAACACCAGGTTTAAATCCAACAGATTTATTTGATATTGAGTTTACTATCAAATAAATCAGTTGGACTTAAATCTGGTGTTGTCAGACTTCTTACTGGTCAATAATGTCAGCAAGTGATTTTGACTGGGGAGTGCGATGCAATTTGAGTGGATGTGATCTTATTCATTATGTTCACTTAAAGGAGCAACTTGATGGACAATTAAAACTGAGAAAACAGATTTAGTTTTCTTTTAACTGTTGAGGCCATTTGAAGAAGGAATGTTAGCCAACACAACAGGAGACCTACCTTTTATTTTTAAGAAATTCTGTGTAATCTGTTACATGCAGGTAGACAAAGTTCAGGTTCCAATTCTGACCTCTTTACACATAGCCAATGCCATCACTGGGATTTGGCTGTATCTTCAGCTACCCAACTCCTACTCTCTGGAATTCTCCCTATAAATATGTCCATATTTCTATATCTCTCTTCTCCGATTAAGGCGATCCTAAAAACCTACTTGCCTCCCCAAACTTCCATTCACCTGTCCTAATGTCTTCTTCAGTGGTCTGGTGTCAGATTTTACTAATTTATCAGTGCAGCACCTTGGGACACTTTACGACATTAAAGGTGCTATATAAATGCAAGCTGTTGTGAACATGTCATCTAAAAATGACATTTTGATTTTATGCAACCTGGATTTTATGCATTGTTGAGGAGAAAAAGCCTTTGCATGAAGGGAAAACGGAGGTTGTTCTGGAGGGTGAACTGGGAGATTAGAACTCCCAGATTATAGAAGATAGTGAGAAACTCAACAGATGAAGAACTAAATGGCATCAACGGCACAAAGTCAGTTTGAAGACTTGCATTACAAGTGAAGTAAAGTGACTTTGAAATACTGAACAAAACAAAACGTACTTCATCCCAGTAAAGATCAAGAGGAGTAACCAAAAGAGAAAACACTGGAAAATCTCAGCAGGTCTGGCAGCATCTGTAAGAAGGAAAAAGAGCTGAGGTTCCGAGTCCAGATGACCCTTTGTCAAAGCTAAAAGATAGGAAGTGGGAGATATTTATACCATAGGGTGTGAGAATGAAAGATGAGTCATTACCACAAAAACAAGGGGAAAGGCTGCCAGTGGCAGTCCATGCAGCAAATAGAAGGTGCAAGTGGCCAAATGGCAAAGAAGCCAAACTCAGACGATAAACTGTGACACATGAAGATGTGGGAGGGGGGAGCAGCGGGGGGAGTTGGGTGGGAGAAAGGTAACATTGAGAAAAAGGGGAGCAAAGGGGGAGAAAAGGTAAGGAAAGACAGGATAAAATAAGGAAAAAGAGGGGAATAACGAAAGACAATAACAGTTAAAATGACAGAAAACAGTTAAAAATAAAATGAAAACAAATGGGTCGAGGTGAGGTAGATCTAATTACATGAAGTTGTTGAATTCAATGTTGAGACTGGAAGGCTGTAACATGCCTAGCCGGAAAATGAGATGCTGTTCTAGTTTGCGCTGAGCTTCACTGGAACATTGCAGCAGGCCAAGGACAGATATGTGGGTATGGGAGCAGGATCGTGTGTTAAAATGACAAGCAATCAGAAGGTCAGGGTCCTGAGTGCGCACAGACCAAAGGTGCTCAGCAAAGTGAGCACCCAGTCTACATTTGGTCTTCTGATATAGAGTCATATATAAAGGAAGTCACAAGGAAGGATGTCTTGGACACTGTATTGTAGGAAGAATGGAAATTGTTAGCACCAAAGAAGTTGCACTGAATCAAGCTGATGTATAAGGAGTGGACCAACCAGCAAAGGAATGGACGGTGAGCAGAATTGAATGTGGAGAAACGACAGGGGTGGAAAAGAAAATGGAAATTTAACGGAGAAGATCAAAGAATTTAGTGTGGAAACTAGATTGTTTTCTGGCTGGTGTCTAATGCCAACATATTTAAATTCATTGCCAAACCTTCGATAACCGCATGAACAAAAACATCTAACTTCATTTTAAAACAAATTACAATCAGCATTTAATTGAGAAGTTTCATTTGATAGGATTACTGTGGCCAAACACAAAAAACACAGAACACTGAAATTCTTCCTCAGATTACTCTTGTGATTGACAACAGAATGGGAAAAGCCCCACACATCACTGATCCACCTTGAACAAATATTTGCCCGAGGACCATATTTATTGACTGTATCAGGAGCTAAATGTACACAGCACAGCTTTATGCATTACGTCAATCAAAGCAGACTGCTTGTGCAGTGTTAGCTGTCAGAATCTGTACTCTCTCCATTTCTACTGGAGATTGCAGATGCTCATTTACACACATTCACCCACACCTTGGTCCAGGGGCGGATGCAAGTTGCAATGAGACACTTCACTACACAGAGTTACCGGAGCTTACAAAGATGGATTGAAAAATTCAAACGTGTGCCCACCGGCTTTACTGAGATATTCTTTTGCTGGAACTGCAGACACAGTCACTCGATTAGCAAGGCATCAACCACAGGGCTCGAAAACAGCATAAGCTATTCTATTTTTACATATCCCTGCTTATCACAGAATCACCGAGTCCTTCAGCACAGAAGCTGGCCTTTCAGGCCAACAAGTATGTGCAAGTCTTTTGAAAACCAATTCACTTAGTCCCATTTCCTTGGTCTTTACCCATATCTCTGAATATTTTCTCCAATTTCCTTGCAAATTATTGCCCACCTCTCCTATGCCATGCCATTTCAGTTAAGGGTGTGAAAGATTCCTCTACTTTCAATTCATTAACCTTCTTGCAACTAGTTGATGAATCACTGCAGCTAAGAGCGATGGAGTTGGGTCGGGGGGAAACAAAGAGATAGAAGGAGTGAAAGGACCAACAGTACATCTGTTTTTCCGTTTCTTTCTTAAAAGAGCTAATGCCATGTTCTCTCCATTCAGTCCTGGTCAATTTAAGATGGCACGATGGCACATGGGTTAGCACTGTTGCCTCACAGTACCAAGAATCTAGGTTCAATTTCTGGCTTGGGTTACTTGCTGTGCAGAGTCTACACATTCTCCCCATGTCTGCGTAGGTTTCGTCTGGGTGCAGGCCTCTGGTTTCCTCCCACAGTCTGCAAGATGTGCAGGTTAGGTGCCTTGCCATGCTAAATTCTCCCTCATATTCCCGAACAGGTGCTGGAGTGTAGCGACTCGGGGATTTTCACAGTAACTTCACTGTTCTGCTAATGTAAGCCCACTTGTGACACTAATAAATAAAATTAAATTTAAAATTACCTTCCTACTATTTCTTGAAGGAGGATTCTTGCTGGTGCATCTTTCAAACTTTCTTCATGATATGCTGGGCACTCAAAGACAATTCCATCATGGAAGACATCTCAATGATATCTGACCTGTCTTCAACTAAGAATAATCTGCAGATTAAATGGGAACCCTAAACAATTCTCCCCATTTTCCCATCACCCAACGCCATCCCTAACTGATGCCAAATGTAACGTTCCCAATGCTGCCCGTGGTGAGATCAGCTAACATATTACAGACTGGAATCAAACATGTGACTTCTTCCTCATAGAATCCCTATAGTATAGAAAGAGGCCATTAGGCTCATTGAGTCTGCACCCACCATAAATCCCACCTAGGCCTTATCCCTACTACCCCATACATTTATCCCACTAATCCCTCTAACCTGCACATCCCAGGACACTAAGGGGCAATTTAGCATGGCCAATCAACCTAACCCACACATTTCTGGACTGTGGGAGGAAACCGGAGCACCTGGAGGAAACCCACACAGACACAGAGAGAACATGCAGACTCTGCACAGACAGTGACCCGAACTGGGAATCAAATCCAGATCTTTGGAGCTGTGAAGTAGTAGTGCTAACCAGTGTGCCACCATGCCACCCATCTCTGAGCACCATTCCCACCTTTGTTTCCAAAATGAACACGATGAGGGGAATGCTGCATATGCACACTTATATCTTCATGCTACATGACACACTACTGGTGCACCTTCCCTGACACATTTGCTTCATTTCAGAAATTTGGACATAATTAGGTACACATTGTTCCAAGACATATCTGCAATGTAATGTTTTGGTTTAGTATAAGATTGGATAGAGGAATAAAAAAATGAAAGTTTAGTAACTGATAAGGCACACAATGTAACTAGGGGCAACACAATGGCACAGTGGTTAACACTACTGCCTCACAGTACCAGAGACCTGTGCGGAATTTGCACCTTCTCCCAATCTCTATGTAGGTTTCCTCCGGGTGCTCCAGTTTCCTCCCACAATCCAAAGATGTGAGGGTTAAGTGGATTGGCCATGCTAAATTGCCCCTTAGTGTCAGGGGACTAGCTAAGGTAAATGCAGTGGTTTATGGGGATTGTGGTTGGTAGGATTGTCGATGGTGCAGAGTCAATGGGCCGAATGGCCTCCTTCTGCACTGTCGGATTCTATGATTCTATGAACTAACTTCAGTACGCCACTGTTAGAACATAAGGACCAAGGACACCATGATAAAATGTGTTTCACCTTCGAAGGAGTGGGTATGGAAACATTCCACTGTTACAAATCTTCAATGCTGCCCCTGTTTTGATGTGGCAATTGAGTAGCATGTGGCTGAATTATCAAACTAAAACTGTACATTATTCCTTTCCTTAATGATTTTTACTTAATGCAGGACCCAACTAGACATTTCAAGCAATTGAAAAGAAACACTCTCATGTGAAGTAAATGTCAACTAAATCTAGTGCTTGAGGGGTTTTTCCAAGCTCCCTTCTAAAAAGTATGCAATATAATTAAAAAGAATAAATTAAACTAAGGGGGCCCTGTCGTGCTGGTTACTTGCCTTAAGATTGACAGGGTGAAGATTTGTTTCTGCGTATCGCTCCAGTATTCCATAAGCTGTGTCCAACCTCCTTAATTATTTTAACTGTAGTGCAAACACCATGGACCAAGTATTACACCTTCAGGCTCTTGCTGTTTAGCCAGGAGCCATCTGAGGGGTTGTATTAAACTGTCAAATGAGCAGAAATTGCAATGTACCTGTCAACAGTATTCCCCAAGAGTCATGGGTGAGGCAAACAATTTACACAGAAAATGCTGTTGACTTCCAGTCGTTAAGGCAAGATACTGGAACTAATAGGGTATTCAGAGGCCCTGCTATACTTCATCAGTCAAACTCAACAGCAAGCCAATAATATTTGGTGCACTGTTATTTATAATCATACTGATAAGGTAATTCAATCTTTTGGGATCACAGGCTGCATTGTAGCTCACAGCGCACACATTCCTGAGTTGATTTTGTTTTTTAAGTTAGGGCCACGTACTTGGAAAACCTGCAGCTTGAATTTTACCTAGCGCGGAATTCTCGAAAAACAATATATAAAATCTGCAGAAGTTTTCTTTGTTCTGCCGCAGACAGGTTCTGCTGTTTGTGAATCTGTCACACCATGGATGGGAAAAATGAGAATTCCACTGAAGAAATACAAGAAACAATGCAGCACTTTGCTTGGAAATTTAACCATTTGTTGGCCATTCTAATACACGCTAATTAGCTTTTTTTTATAAATCTAGCACCATTGCTAAATTCAAAAATTATCACAGATGTATTTAATGTTGTTTTTGCGTTTTGCAGTCTGATGTAACTTGATATTCAAGAACAAGTGGCACAGTAGTTAGTACTGCTGCCTCACAGCACCTTGGACCCGGGTTCGATTCCCAACTTGGGTGACTGTATGGAGTTTGCACATTCTTCCCATATTTACATGGGTTTCCTCTAGGTGCTCAGGACTTCTCCCACCGTCCAAAGATGTACTGGTTAGAGGTTGATTGGCTGTGCTAAATTGCCCCTTAGTGTCAGGGGGTTTGCAGGGTAAACAAGTGGGGTTTTGGGGATAGGGCCTGGGTGGGATTGTGATTGGCGCAGACTTGATGGGCCACAAGGCCTCTTTCTGCAGGAATTCTATGCTTATATGAACTTCATAAAAGGAAATGCCAACCATTTTCCAAAACAAAAAGCCAAACACTGTCGATGCTGGAATCTGAAAACACGAAAATGCTGGGAAATACTCGGTAAATCCGGAAGTATCTGTGCACGAAACAGAGTTAACTTTACAGATCAATAACGTGTTCATCAGATTTGAAAGAAGTTAGGGATGAACAGTTTTTAAAAAAGTGCAGAGTGAGAGAAAGGGGAAGGCAAAAATAAAGATGATGGTCTGCGATAGGGTGCCACCTTTGTTCCTTCCTCCGTCCAACCTTTTATCCCCAGCCCTGCAATTAGATCTCTAACACCTTGCAATTCTGATGAAGGTACACCAACCTGAAACATCAACTTTCTTTTCCTCCACAGATTCTTAACCTGCCAGTGTTTTCCAACATTTGCCGCTCTATATGTTCTGGATTAAATGTAACAAAGAAACTCATTGCAAATGACTGGATCTTTTGCTTTCACTCCATTGAATTACCTCACTATGCTGCCCACCACACTCCTCTGACTTCCTTGAGTGAGGGGGTGCATTTGAGAACAGATCAGTCACACATTTTGGGTCAATTTTAATTTAAAGTCGAGGATTAGCGTGGAGATTTGGTGTGATGGAATGGAGTCAATCACCAAAACCCTTTGAATTTCAGCAACATGACGCCCTGTGATTTTAACTCCTGGGATTCACCAATAATATGCAGGCACATGGAGAATGTTCCAACTCCATACAATCACCCAAATCCAGAATCAAACTCAGATCCCTGGCGCTGTGAGGCAGCAGTGCTAATCGCTGTGCCACCGTGCCACCTGGCACCATTTCATTACAAGGTTGGTGTTAGGAAGCACTTCATTACACAGAGGTACTGGAAATCTGGAACTCTTATCCTCCAGGACTGACAGATAATCATTAGGGGGAAATGGTGCCAGTGCCACTGGACTTGCAACCCAGATGCTAATGGCCTGGGACATGGGTTAAAATCTTCTTTGGCAGTCTCTCAGGATGATTTATTTCCATGGCGGGGAGATGAATTTTGTGATGACTGAATAGACCAATCCTGGAGATGCAGACTGTGCCACAGGTTTGGTAGGTGGTGTTTGATGCGGTGGGTGGGTGAAACACTCTGGATTTGATGTTCTCTTTCCGTTGTTTACAGATGGCATCCAAGCGTTCTATGCTGTGATGCTCAAGGTGATTGGCGTCTTCACAGATGCTTCTTCTCCAGTTTGTGCGTTCTAAGGCAACAATTCAAACTTGTCAAAGGGCATGTTGCATTTATTTAGGGAGGTTTTCAGAGTCTCCTTGTAGACTTTCCTCTGCCTTCCTAATGATAGCTTGCCATTGCGGAGTTCAGAGCAGAGCATATGTTTTGGGTGTCCTGTATCGGGCATGCCTGTTGTCAGAGCAAGTTTTATTAGACTGAAGCACAGTTGCTGAAGACTGCTTCCTGCCCAGATCACAGCAGTCTTGTTCTGAGAAGGATAGTGGGCAGGAAAGAGTAAACCAAAGTCATATTGATCATTTAATGATCAAGATGGCCCGCCCAATACAGCTGGTCAAGTGTGCCCAGAATCTCGATGCTGGGGATATTGATCTGAGAGAGAGCACATTGGTATGCTATTCTTTACTGGATTTGCAGGATTTTGCAGGAATAACAAAGGTCATATCCAGGAATTTGAGGTGTCTGTTCATGTTTCTGATGCATACAGGAAGGTGGGTATCATGGCTGCTCGGTGATCCGTGAGTTTGGTGCTGGATTTGATGTCTCTGGCTTTGAACACTCTGCTCATCAGGCATCTGAAGTTTGCACTAGCATATTGGAGTCAATGCTGGATTTCATCATCAACCTCTGTCCGCGCTTAGAGGGGAGACTCCCAGGATATGGGAAATGATCCACATTGTCCAGGGGCTCACCATGGATCTTGATGGTGCTGTGGGGAGAGGGGGGTTTGTGTGGCAGGAGCGGGTTGGCAGAGAAATTGATGAAGTTTATATTAAATTAATAAATCTGGAACTAAAAGCGAGTCTCAGTGAAGGTGATCATGAAACTCCTGGGATTGCCATAAAAATCCAACTGGTTTATCTGAGGAAGGAAATCTGCTGTCTTTACCTGGTCTACTCTAGATGTGATTCCAGAGCCACAGCAATGTGGTTGATTTTTAACTGTCCTCTGAAATAAACCAACGAGCCTCCTCGGTCCAAGTGCAATTAGGGATGGGTAACAAATGCTGACCTTGCCAACAATGTTCATATCTTATGAAAGAATTTTAAAAAAGGCAAGGGATTTAGATGCAAGGTGGGTTGGAGTTAAGCTATAGGTCAGCTTTGATCCACTGAATGGTTCCACAGGCTTGGGTGACTGAATGATCTTCTCTAGTCCCTGGTGAAAATTTAAGCATGTCTCTAATCTCTTATGCACAAACGTCTGCCTTCCCTAGTTAGGCAATATTGCAGACCTGGTAGTACGCCATGGGAGCCTGGCTGCTTCTCATTGCACTGAGCAGCTACCAGTGTCGAACCAGACCTGGGTATAACACCACCCAAGGGCATTGCAGCAACATTAATCGCACTTGTACTGTATAATTTTGTAACGCTCAGTTAAAATTACAATCACTTGATAACAGTTTTACCCACACATCATCAGAATAACAGAATGGAGAGCTATAATTACCAGAGCATCCTGTAACGGCAGTAATTAAATAACCTGCTTTGAATCAGAAGATTTATCAATGTTTTCAACAACCAAATTGGATACATCAACATGATAATATTCAGTGCTTGTAGCTGTCAAAGATTAATTTTTCAGTGAAATGAACAAACATTTCCTATAAAAAATTGACTCTTGAAAATTCTGATTGACCTCTTTAAAATAAAATCATAATGAGACGAGGTTAAATTTCTTACGTCGCTTCTATGGGTAGTAACACATACCTTCCTGAAACTAACAGCATTGTACCTTTGTGTATAAAACATGTTCATTATCACAATATACTTGTAAAATTACACTAAAAGTTATTTTTTATGTCTTGTTAACACTGGTGTTCTGTAGCATAGAAGTAATTTAAATTTCATTGCCTAAGTAATGTATTTGCAAGTTTTGAACTATCAAATTATAATAATTTATGATATGAATTAAGGAGTAGGCAGGTTTCTTCTTGTGATATAAGTGCACCACTTTCAGTCCAGGCATCAGTATAATGTCAAGAACGCAATTAGTTTGTTTGTTAACATTAAGTGATCAATATGATTTTGGTTTACTCTTTCCTGCCCACTATCCTTCTCAGAACAAGTCTGCTGTGGTCTGGGCAGGAAGTGGTCTTCAGCAACTGTGCTTCAGTCTCACAGAACTTGCTCTGAAAACAGGCATGTAACTACTTCAGTACACGTCAAGTGTTGCATGTTCTAGCATGAGAAGAATGAAAAAGCCACAACCATCACAGATAGCTTCTACGTTATAAACCTACAGCCCTGCTCTCAGACAAATTCACAGCTTGAGAAGGAAGTTTAAGATTTGTGTGGCAAGGCAGAGAAACAAAATCGGGTCAAATGCCTGCACTGCTATCCCATCAATAGCTGGTGAATAACACATTGTCCAGTTCACCACTAAGTTACCAAGTGTTAGGTTTGATTTCATAGATTATAGAATCAAACTGTAGAGTGGGAGGTTGTTCAGCCCATCATGAGATGGGTCTGTACTTCTGAAAATGTTACGATCCCAGTGTTACTACTGGACCAGAAGTTTCCAGAATCCTGACTCAGAAGACTAACTTTTTTCAGAAAACATGGAGGAACAGAGTAACACTACAAAAAATGCTTACTAAACAAAAAAAGTGTAATGATACTACAATGCTTCTTCGCTTGCATTTATCTTCACAAATGTACACAGGTTTTAAGGATAACATAGGTTACAAAATATATCTTATGCTATAATGTTGAGAATATATACACAGTCTCTATTCTATAACCTCACAGGCTAACTGTGGTCAGAAATATTCCTCTCTAAAACCATGTAGCCACTCAAATGCACTTATGTAGATTTCTTCCTAAATCTTCTCCAAATGACTAGTCCACTGTCAGCTAATTGATCCTATTGGATTCTGGCTTCCACATGAATGCTTCCAAATTCCACTTTCAAAAAACACGCTTTAAAATATTCATTCAAACACTTCTTTCCTTCAGTTCTTTCCAGCTAGTATTCGCCTCCAGGTTTTCAAACTCTCTTCAGTATTCTTTTGTGGTGAAATAGCTACAAGCTTTCAAACTTTCACACAATCACTAAGGTACTGAGTCCCCAATGGAATCCTTTTATCTATGTGTGGTATGGAAGCACGGTGATTAGCACTGCTGCCTCATGGCACCAGGGATCCGGATTTGATTGCAGCCTTTGACTGTCCGTGTAGAGTTTGCATGTTCTCCCCAGATCTGCATGGGTTTCCTCTAGGTGATCTGGTTTCCTCCCATAGTCCAAAGATGTGTAGCTAAGGTGGATTGGCCATGATGTCCCAAAGATGTGTGTAGGTTAGCTGGATTAGCCAAGGTAAAACATGTGAGTTTATGGGGATAGGGTGGGCTTGGATAAGATTCTCTTTTAGAAAGTCAGGGCAGATCCAATGGCGAAGTGATATCCTTCTTCCTGTGGGGATTTATGGTTCTACAAGACTGGAAATAAGCACACCAAACCTTGTGATTGCTTCAGATATCTGGCTTTTCTCTAGCCAACCTCATCAGCTCTGCTCTTCCCAGTTCTGACTATAACTCAACATCACCCTGTTCAAATTACAGTTCCTATTTTTCTTTTTACTCTATCTTCCTGGAAATGGCTCTTTTCATTATCTGGTATATGAAGTTAGCTTTCTTACTCATTACTCCATTACTTTCCTGTTTCTAGCAGAGCTGTGAGAGCCACCTTCTTGCTCACTGTTAAGCTTCAACTGCTTGGGTGTAGGTAAATTAAAATCTCAAATGGTCTCCCTCATGTAAAATGTGGCTCCTGGTTGCTAAGCAACATCTCAATCTTTCTCCAACCTTGTGTTTACTTTTCATTTCATAATCTCTTTCAGCACATTGCAGACAAAGTTTGAACTGAAACTAAAAACATTCATACATGCAAACACCTTTGTTTAAAATGAATCTAACTGAATTTTATCCTTTCTTACACAAAAACACCATACTTTACTCACATAAGTCCAAACCTTAGTTCTAATGGCCAACAATACAATCATTGGTCATTTTAAACTACTTGTTGAACAAAAACAATTCTCCTCAATTTTCTTATTTTCTTCAGCATTTCCACTTATTACTGACTTTCAGAATTTTGAACACCTCTATTAAATCTTTCCTTGATATTTGTAAGAAGAACAATGTTCCTTTCGGCAGCACAGTGGTAGAGTAGTTAGCATGACTGCCTCACAGCGCCAGGGACCCAGATTCATTTCCAGCCTTGGGTGACTAACCGTTATGGACCTTCTCCCCCTATCTGCAGGGGTTTCCCACGGGTGCTACAGTTTTCTGCAAAGATGTATAGGTTAGGTTGATTGGCCATGCTAAACTGTCCCCTAGTTTGAGGGGGATTAAAAGGATAAATACATAAGGTTACAGGCATAGGGACTCAATGGAATTGTGGTTGGTGCAGGCTCGATGAGCCAAACAGCTTCTTCTGCACCGTAGGGATTCTATGATTCTTTAATCTTTTTGACATAACTGAAATTCTTCAACTCCGTTTGTGAATCTTCTCTGCATAGTATTATGGTTTCTAAAAAACTGGACACAACACACAAGCTGAAGCAGGGATTCCTTCTTTATGCTGAGTTAGTTGGAATAATACAGCTGGCTTCTGTTCCACTGAATTAAGGAAGAAAAAAAACTAACAAAATTTTTGCAGCTGGAAAAGGCACATCTGTGAAAAGTGAATTTCACTGCAATTAAAAAAAACTTATAGAATCATAGAACCCTACAGTGCATAAAGAGGCCCTTTGGCCCATTGAGTCTGCACCGAACAGAATCCCACCCAGGCCTTACCCCCATATCCCTTCATATTATACTCACTAATCGCTCTAACCTACATGTCCCTGGACGCTAAGGGACAATTTCTTAGCATGGCCAATCAATCTAACTCCTCACATCTTTGAACTATGGGAGGAAACTGGAGTACCCGGAGGAAACCCATGCAGACACGAGGAGAATGTGCAAACTCCACACAGACAGTGACCCGAGCCGGGAATCGAACCCAGGACCCTGGAGCCGTGAAGCAGCAATGCTAACCACTGTGCTACTGCGCCACCCTTGCATTCAGATAATATCTTTCATTGGCTCAGCGTTCTGGAAACCTGATAACCAAATTGCATGCAGCCAGCTCCTAGGAACAGGAGTGTGACTTTCCCTTTAAGGGCAACATGGTAGAATAAGGGTCACCTGGCTTGGGATGGCACAGTGACATAATGGTTAGCACAGCTGCCTCACAGTGCCAGTCACAAAGGTTCGATTCCCAACTTGGGTCACTGTCTGTGTGGAGCCTGCATGTTCTCCCCACTTCCATCTGGGTTTCCTCTGGGTGCTCTGGTTTCCTCCCACAATCCAAAACACTTGGTGTGTAGGTACATTGGCCACGCTAAATTCTCTCTCAGTGTATCTGAACAGGGGCCAGATTGTGGCGATTTGGGGATTTTCACAATAACTTCATTACAGTAAATCTGCTTGTGACACTAATAAACAATCTTTAAACTTAAACAATTGGGACTCAGAGTACGAAGTAACCCTAGGGGTTACGTCCCCATAGGCAGAGGAGTTTTGGGGTGCTTTCTGAAGCAAGAGATATGAGGAGGCAACAGCCTAGTAGTATTATCGTTAGACCTTTAATCCAGAAACTCAGCTAATGTTCTGGGGATCCAGGTTCAAATGAGGCAAATGATGGAATTTGAATTCAATAAAAAATATCTGGAATTAAGAATCTACTGATGACTATATCACCATTATCGGAAAAACCCAACTGGTTCACTCATCTCCTTCAGGGAAGAAAATCTGTCTTCCTTAACTGGTCTGGCCTACATGTGACTCTGGAGCCACAGCAATATGGTTGAGTCTCAGCTGCCCTCAGGCAACTAGGGATGGACAATAAATGTTGGCCAGCCATCGATGCCCATGTCCCATGATTGAATAAAAAAAACGTAGGGAATAAGTTATCAGGTTGCTGAACAAATCTGATCAGTAAATATTTTTTGTATTTATTAATGAAGTCTGTAAAAAAGTGCACCTTCACTGTGATACTTATCAAATAATCTGTTTTCAGTGATGTTGACTGAAAGGTAAATATTGGCCATGACCTGGAGAAAATATTGCCATGGGATTCTGACAGAACAGATGCACACACGTGCATGTGCACGCGCGTGTGTGTGTGTGTGCACGCTAACATGCATGTGTGCAAGTGTAAAGCAATGAACACAAAAAGTAGAGGCAGGTACAATTTTGTCTTTTAAAAAGCATTTAGATGGTTATGTGGGTAAGATGGGTATAGAGGGATATGGGCCAAATACGGGCAATTGGAACTGGCTCAGTGGTTAACAAAAAGGGTGGCATGGACAAGTTGGGCTGAAGGGCCTGTTTTCATGTTGTAAACTTCTATGACTCATGAGTATGGCTCAGTAATGTTTATATACTGGTACTCAGAGATTTGAAAAAAAATTGGCCCATTTTGTCTGTCTATATACCACACTGAGTAAAAAGCATGTGTACTTAGCAGAGCATTTCTACCATAAAGCATTGGACAATCGACTCTTTGACTTTTAGCTCTTAGACTGGAGCTAATGCATTAATCCACCACTGTATAACTTGCGTTAGATATACTTCAGTGTTTTCTGCAGCCTGAACCCATGTGAAATTCAGCCTGCTCTACCAATTTTCTGCCATTTATACTGGTACAAATCTATAAAAGTCACAGGGAAATAAGCACATAAGTGCCAGTTAATGCCCTGTTGAGAGCAATCTTGTTGCTATTGGCTCATATCCATCAGAATCTCTTTATTATTTATTTTTGGGATGTGAGCATTGTTGGGTAACAAATGCTGGCCTTGCCACCAACCCTTGCATCCCAGAAACGAATAAAAAAAATTGAAACAAATTCCATTTCACCTAAAACTGCTATAAGTGACAGAGAGAAAAGGATTTTACACGGTGAAGAGGCAATAGGCAACTAGCAGTGCGATCATGAGAAGTAAGATTTCTTTTCAGGTTCCTTTGCGTGTACAAGAAGTTGTGATTTCTGTACTGGCAGTGCTCTGGGAGCACAGCGGGATATCGAGGGAAAGGGGAAGGCATTGTCAAGCGCCAATGCTAAACTTCAACTCACGGCCGGGGAAGGGAAAAAAAGGAGCAGGGAAAGGCCCCTGAGAATTTAAGGATCTAAGTAGCAGTAATGATCTTTAGCCACAAATTGCAGTGGGAGTTTGCAGCTATAAGTCAGCCCCAAAGAGGCACAAGCAGTTCTCGGTGGGAACAATTCTCACTTGTTTCTGAATTGCTTTACAGGGCTCGTAATTCTTGACTTCCTGTCCCTTCTTGCAATGGTACTGAATGCGCAAAGAAAAGACAAGAGACACTAAAGTACCTTAAGGGTTAAGTCCAACCAAGTACTCATGGCTATGCTTCTAAATAGCTGATCTAAACACATTCGCTCACTTTTTAATGTGATGTGTACGCAAGAGTGAAACTGTATGTAATGATTCATTATTGAACAGACAATATTAATTTCTTTTAAATAATTTAGACCAAACCCTGTTGGAATCTGCATGATATGGGCCAATTGGCTAAGAAACATTTTGTTTTCGTTTATTTATTTATTGTCGCTACATTGCCTCAGTGAATAGGTATAACAAGGGCGTGCTATTTTACATTTTACAACTGCAAGATATCTCAAAGGACTTTACAGCCAATACAGACACTGTTGTAATGTTGTAAACATGGCAGCCATTTTGTGCATAGTAAGTTCCCACAAGCAGGAATATGTCAGATAATAATGGTCAGATAATTTGCTTTTCTGATGTTGATTCAGAGCTAACTATGGGCCAGGACAGCAGGGATAACTCTGATATTCTTTTTCAAAATAGTGATATGTGATCTTTTACATCACCTGTGCAGCCTCAGTTTAATATCACAGCAAAGAGACAGCATCTCCTACAGCACAGCATTACTCAGTACTGGAGTGTCAGCCTTGATTTCTGTGCTCACATCCTGCAGTATGGTTGACAGTAGATGAAAGATCTTCTCCAGTTAAGTCTCAGGTCTGATACCTGATGTATAGAAACCTATAATATTCTAACAGGACAGTGTAGATGCAAGAAGAATGTTCCCAATGGTGGGGGTTTCCAGAACCAGGGGTCAGTCTGAGGACACAGGGTAGACTGCTTTGGACAGGAATGAGAAGAAATTCTCATTCTCACCCAGAGAATGGTGAGCCTGTGGAACTCACTATTACAGAAAGTAATTGAGGTCAAAACATTGCATATTTTCAAGAAGCAACTGAATATAGCACTTGGTGAAGAGGATCAAAGGGTATGGGGGGAAGGCGGGATGAGGCTAATTGAGTTGGATGATCAACCATGATCATAATGAATGACGGAACAAGCTCAAAGGGCTGAATGGACTCCTCCTGCTCCCATTTTCTATGATCTGAGCCGTGATATTGAAACTTGGCACCTGGATTCACGAGTGGACATCAGAGTGGGTTTCTGCTCTTGTTCAGGGAGGGATGGTGGGGTCAGAATTAAGTTGCTGCATTAACTCAACTGCCAGCATTCACTGCCAAAACTCAGACATGAATCTCACTTTCAGGGAGATACTAAAAGCCTGTAGAACAACACCAGAATGAGGACACCACATGTACAGAAGAGGAGGGATGGAATCTTGTCCACAGCAAACAAGCTGAAAAAAAAATAGTAAATGTACGAGTGTGGGTAAATAATGTACAGCAAAATTTTCTAAATTCAGAACTCCAGGAATTTATCCACTTCCAATATCAACAGCACTCTCAGAAGCTCTAGCCCCAATTAAACACCTAAACACATAATTGAAAGGTGTGTTGAGGGAACACTGCATTATTGATATTCAGCTGAGATTGCACCAAGGTCCCATTTATCTGGTACTGCTGCTTAGGTGGACATTAAAAAATTCCACATTACTATTCACCCAATGTCTTGCCAGAAGTCCTCTGTCAAGCAACGCATGCAAAAACAAGTCAACTTGCCAATTTTCAACTTGCCAAATTCATTCTTAGGACAACTGTATTGACCAAGCAATAATGATGGAATGGAGTTATAAAACCAAGAAGTCATCATGCACGAGTTAGAAGGGAACCTGGAAATGTTAATCATTCCCCGTTGTAGAAGTTCAAGGAAGATGGGTGGCTTTTGAAGTAGATTGGCGGTGACATGTTGCAGTGAATCCTTTATTGGGCTACCACAGAACACGATGTCAGGGATTTATTGTTGAGTCATGTGGTAGGGGCATCTATCAAACTAACAGTTCTGCCCTTATCGCTGCCGAGCTTCTTCAGTATGTTTTTGGTTGCATCTACCCAGACAAATGGTGAATATTCCAAAATATTCCTGACTTGCACCTTGCAGACAGGCTTTGAGGGCTCAGAGGGTGAACCTCCTGTCACCGGGTCTGCCTTCTTCCTGCAGCCACATTGTTGAAATTACTGGTCCAGTTCCATTTCTTTTGCCACAAGTTATTGATGATGGAGGACTTGGTGAAGGCATTGTTGTTGAACGCCAAGGAAGAAGACTGATCTTACCCCCTTGTTTGGGGTCAACAATTGATAGCATTTGTGCAGTTCATTTCTGTCCAAATCTGGATGTTATTTGAGTCCTGTTATAAGCCGATAATGATCCGCTTCATTATCAAAGGATTTGTGATTGGAGATAAACGCTACTGAATCATAAAAATCCTGTTCCTGATGTTCTGATTGAAGGGAGGTTACCTATGAAGCAGTTAGATTGAAGAACTCCTGCAGCAATGCCGTAGATCACTGATAACTTATCTTTGACAACCGCAATTATCTACCTCTGCATCAGGTATGACTCCAGCTACAGAGGGTTTTCCCCTCGATCCTCATCAACCTTGCAATGGATTTTTTTTGGTGCCACACCCAGTTAAAGCTGTCTAGATGTTCAAGGGCAGCCATTACTGGTGTAGGCAGCAATGCCCACTTCCTAGAAAATAATTTTTTGAAAAATCACCTCCCTTCTGGGCATTTGACTTTTGATTTTGGATGAGCGTAGGGATGAGATTTGAAATAGACTATCTTCGCTGAAGTCCAACAGGAACATCAGTGAAGCAACGATGGAATAATTGGTGACACCGTCTAACATTTTAATGATAATGAAGAGGAGCTGACAGGGAGAAATGCTGACGTTAGACTGGGGTGGCACAGTAAGAAGTCTCACTACATTAGGTTAAAGTCCGACAGATTTATTTAGCATCGCAAGCTTTTGGAGTGCTGCTCCTTCCTCAGGTGAATGGAGAAACCACCCACTTGAGGAAGGAGTAGCACTCCAAAAGCTCGTGATTCCAAATAAACCTGCTGGACTTTAACCTGATGTTGTGAAACGTCTTACTATCCTTGGAAGGTATTTCCTCTTTGGGTCAAATGGAAACTTATGACCAAACTGTGTTTAAAATGAAGCTTGTTAGCTCCGTTTTGGACAAGAACTACAAGTACATAATCAGAAACCTTAAATCTCGCAAAAACCTGGGCAATTGAGCACTGTAACTATTCTCTCCACTGGAAGATATTGCTCAATGTGTTAGAAACTAGTTTTATTGATGCAGCTGAAAATGGGTTCATCAGCAAAAATAAGCATTCTTAATAACCATGTGCAGGTCCGCACTGCGAGTAACCCATTTAAAAGATCACTGAAAACCACTTTAAAAATCATACACTGCATCATTTTGCAACTAAATTGGTCTACACTTGCCCTGGCTAAGAGTAAATTGAATAATTTTGATATAGAAATGCTTTAAAGATTAAGGGCTTCTCCGATCTCGTCGTAATCACCTCACTGCCAGCGAGAACGGTGAATTTGGTGCTCAGCCAAAACTCCATGGAGTGCAGCACCACTGGAGAATGCCAGCGGCAGACGAGGTTGACGTTTTCAATGAAAATGTGCCTGCTAGGGGCTATGTGCCAAAGAACTTGAATGCAATTTAAAGAATCCCGGAGAAGAGCAATCAGTGAAATTTTGCAATATGGACCTAAGGGGTAGCCAGTTTGTGGGTGGGTCCTGATATCAGAAGATTGTAAATTGAACTAGTCTGAAAGATTGCACGGAAACATAAAAGCTAGGAGCAAGAGGAGGCCCTTCAAGCTGCTCCGTCATTCATCATGGTCATGGCTGATCGTCCAACTTAATAGCCTAATCCTGCTTTCTCCCCATAATCTTTGATCCCATTTGTCCAAGTGCTATATCCTGCCGCCTCTTGAATGCATTCAACGTATTGGCATCGACTACTTCCTGTGGTAATGAATTCCACAGGCTCGCTAGTCTTTGGGTGAAGAAATGTCACCTCATCTCCATCTTAAAAATACAGAAAATGTAACTTCAAACCTGATGTTCAAAGCTCTTTTATGCTGATTCAGTCACTGAGTGGGAATCTGGATGCCAAACTATGAAAACTCTAACTACCCCGTGCCCCACTACCTCCGATTTCGTGTAGATTAGGCAATTGGCACTTTATTGGACAATAAATCTGTGCAGTCAGGAATCACAATTCTGAGATAAAGCTGGGATATATAAACGTAAATCTTCCTTGATTTTATCAATGCATGTAAGGCTTTTTTTTCCAAGAACTCCTCATTCTCACACTACCTTCTTTTAGCTAAAGAAATGCATAATGTATCGCATCAATTTGTGCATAAAGATGCATTAAATGAGCATCTCGTGGGAGAAAGTGTGCAATAAATCTGTGCATTAAAGAATCAAATTTATGATGGCAAAATCAGATGATTATAGAATTCAAAGAGGAGTGTGGGGAGCAGACATTTAAAACTATATGAATGCTGTTTGAAATGAGATTGTTTCTGCTGTTAAACAGCAGTGCCCTTTATCTGAATCACAGTCTTGATTGAAATAGTTTCATTCTACCCCAAAGAGAACATAACTTGTTGTGGCACACACTAAAATACATTTGTAAGCTGCAAGCTGCAAAGGAAATGTAATACTCAATAGGAGTTATTTATAGACTGATTCAACCCTTTTTTCCGCACACTGTCACCACACGAGTTTCCAGTTCAGATCAATCCGATTCGGTTTCTAGGCGCAGACTGGAACGGATTCAGACCACTTCCTGCAGTGGTCAGGATCCTGTAACCGAGCTGGCTGAGTTCGCCGATAGTCGCACACAAGACACAGAGGCAGAGAGAGCGCAGCACGGCTGGGGCTGGTGTATGACAGTAACCTCCAGATGATGTTTTTGATGCGGGCTGTGAGGGGGGAATAGGATTAATGAGTGCTGAGATTTGGTGTGACAGGAGGTCATGGAGTAACCCTGTAATCTTCTTCTTCAGGCTTTAGATAGTAACAGGGGCTTAGCAAAAAAAGGACCAATGTAATGAGCTGCACAGGGAGGGGAATGTTTGATATCTCCTCCAACAGCTCAGTTTTTGAGCACCTGCTGTCAGTATTTGAGCATTTGAACACTTTTGTGATATTCGTGCTTTGTGTTACTATTTAACCTGGCATAAATCAATGTTAGATTACACTTGCTTATTTTTTGCATTCCTTTTATTGAAGTCTCCTCATACTCACATGATTCTCCATAAAGAGGGAAGGCACATTACGCCATTTGCTTATTTCTCATCTGGAAGGAATGACAATTGCTCGAAACAACTTCCTCATACATTTCTACCCCGACTCCTATTTTGGGAAGCGTAGAAGCATAAAAGAAAAAAAAGAGCAAAAAAATTGACTTGGCTTTACAGAGTCATAAAATCCTACAGCGCAGAAGGAGGTCATTTGGCCCATCGAGTCTGCATCGACCACAATCCCATACAGGCCCTACTCCCATAACCGCATGCATTTACCCTACCTAGGCCCCTGACACTCGGGCAAATTAGCATGGCCAATTCACCTAACCAACATATCTTTGGACTGTGGGAGGAAATCAGAGCACTCAGAGGAAACCCACACAGACATGGGGAGAATGTGCATGCTCTACCCAGATAGTGACCCAAGGCTGGAGTTGAACCTAGGTCCCTGACACTGTGAGGTAGCAGTGCTAACCACTGTATCTTTCATCAAATAATAAACCAAGTTACAGCCAATATTTCAACTGTAGTTATTATTGTAATGTCAGAAATATGATAGAACATAGAACATTACAGCACAGAACAGGCCCTTCGGCCTTCGATGTTGCGCCGACCAATATAAAAAGCAATGACCCTCCAAACTAAACCATTCCCTTCTCCTCCATATACTTATCAACTAACCTCTTAAACGCCACCAAACTTGGCGCATCTACAACTGCTGCAGGCAGGGCATTCCACTCCCGAACCACCCTTTGGGTAAAGAACCTACCTCTGATATCCGTCCTATAACTATCACCCCTTAATTCAAAACTGTGTCCCCTCGTGCTAGCTTTCTCCATCCTAGGAAAAAGGCTATCACTGTCCACCCTATCTAAACCTCTAATCATCTTATATGTTTCGATAAGGTCCCCTCTTAGCCGCCTCCTTTCTAACGAAAACAACCTCAAATCCCTCAGCCTCTCTTCATAAGACCTGCCCTCCATACCAGGCAACATCCTGGTAAACCTCCTCTGTACCCTCTCCAATGCCTCCACATCTTTCTTATAATGTGGGGACCAGAACTGCACACAATACTCCAAGTGCGGCCGCACTAGAGTTTTGTACAGTTGCAACATGACGTTGCGGCTCCGAAATTCAATCCCCCTACCAATAAAAGCTAAGACTCCGTATGCCTTCTTAACAACCTTCTCAACTCGACTGCCTAACCAGTAGACATGATAACCAGTAAGATCCCACAATCATTGAGATAATGACCAGATAATCTGTTGTGGATTGCTCTCATGTTTATATGCCTGTCCTTGGCCTGCTGCAATGCTCTAGGATTGCTCAACACAAACTGGAGGAATAACACCTCATCTTCTGATTAGACATGTTTCAGCCTTCAGGACTCAACATTGAATCCAACAAATTTAGTCTGTGAACCTTCCCCTCCATCTTGACTATCGCCTTTTGTTTTCTATTTTTCAGAGCCCCTGGTTTATCCCAACCCAACCTTTGGCCATTGTCCTTTGTTGTTCAGTTTTGCTTTCACTGAGAACTTACTTCTGTTTTCCTATCAACACATTCTGTTATCTCACCTTGGCCACTATTAACACTCTTTAGTCCCTAACGGCACCCTTCCCATGATATCTTCGTCAATCTCTCCCTAGCTCCAACCTATCACTGACTTTCCATTCTGCCCCATCCTTCTCATAAGTATATAATTCATCACATTTCTAACCCTTTACAGTCCTGTAGAAGGGTTATATGAATTCAAAGCATTAACTGAGTTTTTCTCTCCACAAATGCTGCCAGATCTGCCTAGTTTATTCAGCACTTTCTGTTTTAATTTCAGATTTCCAGCATCCACAGTATTTGGGTTCCAAGTGTTGTGCTGGCCAGGGCTAGTCTGGTATCATACGAAGTAGAAGTTCAAGGTAAAATCTTGAAGAAGCATCTAGATCACTTGTGAAGAACAGGGTCATATAGAGAACCAGTGGGGTAATCTCCGAGTACGCCTACCCGTGATTGTTGTGGTTAAAAGCAGCATGGACAGAAATCAGCCTGAGGAAAGGACCAGGAGTATTCCAGTGGCAATTGGAGAAGTGATAAAAGAACAAAGGACAAAGAAAATTACAGCACAGGAACACGCCCTCCAGAACTGCACTGATCATGCTGCCGATCTGAACCAAAATCCCCTACCCTTTCAGGACTATATCCCATATTATTTGTGTATTTGTCCTGATGCCCCTTAAAACTCATTATCGTATCTGCTTCCGCTAAATCCTCTGGCAGCAAGTTCCAGACATCCGCCACCTTCTATGCAAAAATATCGCCTCTTACATCTCTGGAGAGACGTAGGTTGAGAGGCGACCTGATAGAGGTTTATAAAATGTTGAGAGGAACAGATAGGGTGGATTCTCAGAGGCTATTTCCCCAAGCTGAAATGGTCACTACAAGAGGACACAGATTTAAGGTTCAGGGAAGCAAATACAGAGGGAATGTTAGGGGTAAGTTTTTCACTCAGAGGGTGGTGTGTGAATGGAATCGGCTGCCGTTGGTGGTGGTAGAGGCGAACTCGCTGGGGTTTTTTAAAAGACTTCTGGATGAGTATATGGGAACTAATGGGACTAATGGGAACTCTGTCCATGCCCTTCATAATTTTGTAGACTTCTATTCAGTTACCCCCTCAACCTCTGTCGTTCCAGTGTGAACAAACCAAGTTTTTCCAACCTCTCCTCATGCCCTCCATACCAGGCAACATCCTGATAAATCTTTTCTGTACCCTCTCCAAAGCCTCCTCATCCTTCTGCTATTATGGCGGCCAGAATCAAACACTATATTCCAAGGGCGGCTTATCTAAGATTTTATAAAGTTGCAGCGTGGCTTGACAACTTTTAAACTCAATGCCCTGGTCAATGATCTGCACTGACACATGTTTGCAAGTTAAAAATCTAGAAAGTACAGCACAGGCCTTTCGGCCCTCAATGTTGTGCCCAGCTATGTCCAAACCCAAGATCAAGCTATCCCACTCCCTATCATTCTGTGTGTTCCATGTGTCCATCCAATAACCGCGTGAAAGTTGCTAAAGTTTCCAACTCCACTTTCATAGCAGTCTGATTTTGTAAAGTCAAGCTCTATCTATCCCTACTGTTGAGGCAGTTCCTGTTGAGTTGCGTCACTCCCAGAGGTAAAGTCCCTGACAGACCGACTTTATAATGGGCTGTGTTAAAGAATTCAGTCATGTATTATGTTGTAAATAGTTTAATTTTTGTTGGCACACGTTAATAAGGGACTTAAAGGGGAGGGATACATGGCGAGTTTCTTGAGGCGACAAGTTTTCTGAGGGTCATGTGATCCATTTAGCCATTCAGACTGAAGTGCATACATCCTGGGAATGAATCCAGGTTCTCCCTAACAGTCTGGAGACCGGAGTCAAAGTAATTGATAACATCTTTCTCAATCTGTTTACAGACATTTCTTTTAATAAACAGCTCTTTAGTTACTCAACTTGGTGATCACTACTCTTCCCAGTAAGAAGTCTCAGAACACCAGGTTAACGTCTAACAGGTTTATTTGGTGGCATGAGCTTTTGGAGCACTGTCCCTTCATCAGGTGAGTGGAGAGTTGGGTTTCCAGGATATTACAGGAGATGAGCCCATTATCTCTCATAAATCATCAAAATACCATTCCCTATCTTTATCCCCTTCCTCGCCAATTCTTAATTCCATGGCAAAAGGATCTCAAGGCTGTTCTCTATAACACCATTTAAGACAGTTCTGACAATTAACACATTGGTTTTCCCACATTCCCTGGGAGGATTGGGGGTGAGGAAGTAATTCACTTCTGTTTGTTAACTTCCTGGACAGAGATTGCATTCTTGTTCAAGTCTATAATGAGGACTCATGGATTTGTTGCTCCAAAAGAATGGTATGAAGCTGACAATTAGGGAATTACGGATTGAGCCAAGCTGACCTTTTAGGGATCAAATAGTCACAACAAGTTCTCACTCTCCCACCAACTATGCGTAACTGAACAAAATAAGTTTAGTTTGTACCTGGTTACTATTTATTATGCAATGAATAAAAGCTTTGTTTCTGCACTGGAGGTGTATTCAGAGATTCATCTTCCTGCCTTTTTGTTGACTTTACTCCCAATCTCTAGTGAGTCTAGTGACTCAGCAGATGGTGGCTCACCAAAGTATGGGTCTGAACAGGGCGTGTTGATGTCCCTTTCCAGCTGGGATCACTGTTTTATATTTCGGAAAGCAAATTTGGACTGACTGCTCCTTCCTTTAGCTCAGATGTCCCAAACTCAATTGTAGTGTCTGTGTCAGGAAACCAGGCTGATTTTATTTGAAATTGTCATTACAGCGGGGCTTTTGATAACTGAGCCTTCTGGACCCATATCAGAACCATGTTACAAAGTTGATTTTATACAGTTTCTTAATAAAACAGCCATAAATGCTGTAATAGAGAGGGCATTTTATATAGCCTCTTTATTAATGAGGGAGCAATTAACAATGCTTGGTACATCAAAGACCATTACAGTGAGAGTGCTTTATATGGGTGATCTATTAATGAGGGATCCATAAATAAATCAAAGGTTGTGACACACCACAGAACATTATAATGGGGGTTAATGCATATTAACCCTTATACAGTCAGTACATCCTGGGATATTCCAGGCTTGCTGAGCTAAGCTGAAATAAACACCAATATTAATGTGAATATCACATGGTTTAAGCATTGTAATAACAATGTGATTCTACAAAAAGTAATATAAAAAATTAATTGCAAACATTCAATGCCTACAATGCTATATTTCCTTGCTTTTTCTCTAGTTTGTATATTCATTTCTGCAATTCAATCCTGCTATGAAGATATTGGGCAGGATTTTCTGCCTGTGCTCACCCCAAGACTGAAAAGTCCCACCCGAGGCCAATGGACCTTTGCATGGTTCTGTCCTGCCTACTACGATTCCCATGGTGTGGCGAGATGGGAAAAATTCACCCATATTGTTGGGAAAAAAATAAGCTTGAAACAGGTCCATTTGTTGGTCTTCTCTGCTCTCTGGGCTGTACCATCTATTTTGGAGGTTAAATCTGAAATAACGGAATTTTAATGCATTAGAAATCTCTCCCAAGGCTATTTTCGAATTCTCCAGGCAATAAGGTAGTACCTAAAAACCAATGAGGCTGGGCACTGAATGTTCAGTTCTGATAGATGGTCAGTGCAACCATCTATCTCTTCACAGATGCTGCCTGACCTGTTGACCATTTCCAGTATCTTTTCATTACTATGTGATATGACCTGATCCTTCTTTGACAGTACAATTTAATGGATCCTGCAGTATCATTGGTGAATTGGCCATGCTACATTCTCCCTCAGTGTACCCGAGCAGGTGCCAAAGTGTGGGAACCAGGGGATTTTCACAGTGAATTCACTGTGTTAATGTAAGCCTACTTGTGACTAATAAATGAACTTTATCATTTAGTGTCAGATAAAGGGAAGACTATGAAACTCCAAGTTATTTTGCGAGACCAAAGAAACTGGCAGTGTTGTTGTTGGAGCAGAGATTTGATGGAGATGCTCAAAAATTGACTGACTGTGATTGAACAGAAACTGTTGCCACCAACAGGAAGGTCAGTAATCAGCAGACTGGGATTGAAGATAATCAATAACGAAGTCATTGGGGAAATGAGAAATTATTTTACACAGAGGGTAGATGTGATCTGGAAAGTGCTGCATGGAAGAATGGCGGCAGTAGATTCCGTAGTAACTTTCAATTGGGAATTGGTTATGTATTTTAAAAGGAAAGACACAACTGTATTGCTATGGACAACAGTAAAGGAGTGGACCTATTTGGATAGTTCTACCAAAGAGCTGGTATAGACATGATGGACTAAATGGTTTACTTCTCTGATATGAGTTCCATCAGTAAAGAGAAACAGTATTGGTGTTTGACAGCACCATCGGTAGCATGGGTGGTCAAAATGTTGTTTGATGAGAAATCAACAGGCAGCAACAAGTTGCCTGGAAATAGGAAAGTATAGAAAAATATCCAAAGATGCTGATTTTTTGCGATTATTTCAATATTTGGCTGACTAAGCAAATCAAAATGGAATTCGCCCAATTGTGTTCTGGAATCAGGAAAGCCAACCTGCAAAATGCACAAATGACTCACATTCAAACACCATTTTTGTCTTTTCACATAGCCAAAGGTGCATTAAAAATCCCTCCTTTTCCCTCTCACATCAGTGCATTTTATTATGCACCACAACTTTGATTTCTTTGTGGTTTCCTCCACAGCAGCCATCTAAAAACATTGACGGTAAAGGTTTTCGCATTGCCAATTCCTTCCACATTAATATAAATATTACACAAAACGCCTTCTCTATAATATCCTGGCACCTGCTTTCTTCAAGTGTGGCCACCCACTGAGAATCTGAGATCACAGAATCGCCCTTTTGATGTGTGGAAGTGCAATTCGACTGCCACATTCGAATCGATGTAAAAAGATTTGGAGTAAATTTAATAATCAAAGTCCCAACCTTTAGAAATATCCCGGTAGTTTTCAGGAATTGAAGGTTGATCTGAATGAAACTGTTGGGAACAACCCAAAGGAAAATTCATTGGAACATTCAACATTTATCTTTCTCCATTTTCCTTTCTGAGAGATGAGGTAAACAGTTGTTTAACTGAGTAGGATGGTGGGAAGGAGAACATGTGATAAAACCTCAAAGAGTGGTGGGCATGGATTAAGGGTAGGTTGAAGGGATTAGTTTTATTTGGTGTCATGTTCAGCACAATATAGTGGGCTGAAGAGCCTGTTCCTGTGCTGTGCTGTTCTATCACTACATTTAATCCAAATCAGCAAAGTGTCAAGTTAGAACCTGCTCTGATTCCCAGGTATACCAATCTCCAATCCAGCTGGCCAACTCACAGCAATAAATTCATCAGGCTTCCTATTGCCAGGTTAAGCATAAAACATAGCTGCATTTTGATGATGACCCCAGCTATTTTCCATTTTGTCCAATTCTCCGTTTACAAACTGGAACACCATGTAAGCTTTCCAAGAGTTAGGAATGACTTTGCTGAATGGGCCTACCAAAAAAGGTATCTGCTCTCATTTCTCTTCCAGATATTTGCTGGGTCCTTGCACATTTTTCTGCCTTTATGTCAGGAGTAACCCCACTCTTTGCCATAACTGCAGTATTTGTTCTGTGGTAATGTCTGGAATTGCTCAATTTGGCCCAAATCGTAGGGACTGGAATCGATCCAACCTGTTTTACAAGTGCCAGGATGGGCCATCGATCTCTCATCACCATCTTGGGTTGGTGAGCCCATTAATAATGTAAGACAAGCTCTTGGCCAAATCCCTGGATGCTCAGATGAAGTCTTTCAGTAGAATCACAAATTTTTGACAATGCAAGGGGTCATATAGATCATCGATTCTGCATCGACACTACTGAAAGAGCATTGCACTCTATCCTCACAGATTTACCATGGTTAATCCACTTAATTTATACATCTCTGGAAACTTTGGGACAATTTATCATACCTAATCTGCCTAACCTGCACATCTTTGGACTGTGGGAGAAAACCGGAGCACCCGAAGGGAACCCACACAGACAAAGGTGGAGCATGCAAAATTCATTCTGTCACATTAGGCTGGAATCAAACCCAGGTCCCAGGTTTGTGAGCAGTAGTGCTAACCACCGTGCCATGATGCCATCCACTCAACAAGGATTGAATAATTGAATATCTTAATGGTGTTGCCATGGGGATTTTGTTGTCTGGCAAAAGAATTCAGATAAATTAAAGGGGATGGGGCGGCATTATGGCACAGTGGTTAGCACTGTTGCCTTACAGTTATATGACTTGGGTTTAATTCTCCGCTTAGGTCACTGTCTGTGTGGAGTTTGCACATTCTCCCCATGTGGGTTTCCTCTGGGTTCTCCAGTTTCCTTCCACAGTCTGAAATCCAAAGGTGTGCCGGTTAAGTTGATTGGCTATGCTAAATTGCCCCTTAGTGTCCTGCGAAGCATAGGTTGGAAGGATGAGCAGGGTAAATATGTGGGGGTAATAGGGATAGGGATTGGGTGGGTGCAGACTCAATCGGCTGAATGGCCTCCTCCTGCACTGAAGGGATTCTACGATTCTATGAAAAGCCCTGAATATTGTGAAACAATTATTATTTTAGGTCTTCCACAGGGACACAATCAACATTTAGATGTATCACGTAGGGAAAATATGATTGACAACCTTCTCAGCTAGGGAGGGGGGAGTGGAATTTACACTGCAGTAGGACATTGACAGTAGGCCTTGCCACCAGATTTCCCACCCACCACTTTGATCAATGATGGTGAAGGAAAATCCAGTTTCAGGTGCAACTTCAAACGTGCAAACGAGGCCTCACTGTCTCAGTTGAGTGGAGCTAAAGACTTGCGACATCAGAGTTACCCAATTCTTCTTTCAAAATGCGGCAGAGGAAAAACAGAAAGGTCACAACTTGCGCAGAAAAGAAGGTGACAGGCACTAGCGTCGGCTTCAACAAAAAGAGAAGCAGTCTTCTGTTGAAGGTACTTCAAAGGATGAAAGTGACCAAATTAACCTCATTCAAATCAGATCTAAAAATTACTGTGACATTTTTGTGGCTATGAAATGAGGGCAAATGAGCAACCGAGATCAGGTTCCACTCCTTGAGTTTATAGATTGTTACTGCATCATTTTCAGATATTTCATTTAAGAATTTGCCATGATTCTATTTTCAATAAGTTGTAAAACATTTTAATTTTTCACACAGAAATAAGTTCTTGATGTGTTTTTTTCCAAAAGGTACCCTTCACAAAAATAGCACAACTTCCAGTCAGCATCCTGATTCCCTGACAGGGGACAATTTGTTCAGGCTCTATGAGTAGAGACATCAACATTTCTTAACATTGTTCATGCTAATCTTCTCAGCCTGTTACTTAAAGAGTAGCAACAACGATACATCCATCAAGATCAACCATAGCATCCCGACAGTGAAAAAGGAGGCCGTTCAGCCCAACGAGTCTGCACTGACTAGAAATCCACCGCGGCTCTATTCCCCTTTCTCCATATATTTATTCTACTAAGCCCCCTGACACTCGGGTCAATTTAGCATGGCCAATCAGCCTAACACACAGATCTCTGGACTGTAGGAGGAAACTGGAGTACTGGGGGAAACCATGCAGAAATGGAAACAAAGTGTGAACTCCACGCAGACAGTGACTCATGCTGTGAATCAAACCCAAGTCCGTGGTGCTGAGAGGCAGCAATGCTAACCACTGTGCCACAATGCCACCCCAAATGAGCTGAACAGCTGAGTCTTTCCAAATATGATAATTCAGATTGTGGTAGGGAGAAGATAGAGGTTCCTTTCTCTACTTTTTCTCGCATGTTTGTATCAATGTGCCCAAGATACTCCAAGTCAGGATGCAGAGGCACCAGACACTCTCCTGAAGATATAAGAAACTCTCAGGAACTTCAGCCATGCTTCATCAGCAAGTCTGTATGATGAACCAGCATATTCAAAGGCAGGAGGTACAATAAGAATCTCTTCCCAAAAGAAAGGATGCAGACTCATCCCATGATCTTTCCCAAGATCTCCTAGTGGAGCTCCTTTCTTCCCATCCTTCAACAATCTGCAAGAGCTTTAAAACATCAACTCGCCATTACTTTGCTGCAAACTAGTTGAGTTAATTTTTGCTCCTTCCCTCTTCACCCCCTGAAGTTCTTAGCTTATGTAGTACAGTTGCTGAATACAAAGAGCAATTCAAGGAGCTCCAATAATGGTTTAATGAAGTACCAAAAATCATCAAATCCTGCATATCAAAGGACTTGCTCATAAAGGGGGCTTGATAATGTCCAACTTCATCACACTTTTAATGTGGTTGTTTCAGGGAGATGGTGGCGCAATGATAATGCCACTGCACTAGTAATCCAGAGACCCATGGTTCCAGAGTTCTGGGCACATGGGTTCAAATCCCACCATGAAAACTGACAGAATTTCAATTCAAATCTGCAATTGAAAAGTTGGTCTCAGTAATGGTGACCACGACAGCTATCATTGATTGGTGTGAAAATCCATTCTGGTTCCTTGCTTTAGGGGAGAAAGGCTGATGGACTCCAGATCCACAACTCTTAACTGCCCCTGAAAACCACTCAAAGCAAGGGTAATGAGGGATGGGCAACAAATGCTGACCTTGCCAGCAACACCCACTTTCCATGAAAGAATAAAAAACAGGAAAGTAATGAACAGTGGCACATCATCTAATCAGCTACTACTGAGTTAAACCTAAAACCAAAGCTCACACTGAATGACGTGGCCAACTATGCAAACATCCCTTTGTTAAGAACTGGTCGCTTAGTTGATGAACTGTCTTACTGGCAATGTGACTACAAAGCGAGCATTTGCAGTTTCAATTTAATAAATAAGGGACTGAGATTACTTTGTGAAAAAGAAATGTTTTGAATGAATGGTGACATGTTGAAGTGCCTGGGCCAGGAGAACATTTAAACAGAAAGCTGATCTATTTTTATGATGGTTGATTAAGACAATGAAGCACATGTTAACATTTGTTAATTGTATGCTATTCAATCATAGCAATAATATGTTGGCACAACCTTTATGAATTTCATTCATTTAATTCCACCAGCTGACAAGATATTTCTTTCAATCAAGGAAGATTAGTTAACAGGCAAGGGACCACAGTGCACAGTGCACAATATCACTCAGGTTAAAAAGGTGTGGGAGGGGGTGAAGAGGGAAGGAGCAAAAATTAACTCAACTAGTTTGCAGCATAGTAATGGCAAGTTGATGTTTTAAAGCTCTTGCAGATTGTTGAAGGACGGGAAGAAAGGAGCTCCACTAGGAGATCTTGGGAAAGATCATGGGATGTGGATGTTGCTCATCTGTTGCCTAATTATTCTTGCTTTGAGTGGCTTGCTATACATTTCAGAGGGCAGCATGGTGGCACAGTGGTTAGCACTGCTGCCTCACAGCTCCAGGGACCCGGATTCGAGTCCCAGCTTGAGTCAGTGTCTGTGTGGAGTTTGCCCTTTCTCCCCGGCTCTGCATGAGTTTCCTCTGATGCTCCGGTTTTACTCCCACAGTCCAAACGTGTGTGGATTAGGTGCATTGGCCATGCTAAATTGCCCCTCAGTGTCCCAGATGTGTAGTTTAAATAGATTAGTGGGGTAAATATATGGGATTATGGGGATGGGACCTGGGTGAGATTGTTGTCGGTGCAGACTCGATGGACTGAATGGCTTCCTCCTACACTGTAGGGATTCTATGATTCCTACTATGTTTCTATGAATGACCTAGAGCGATCATATATTTGCCACTCCTCCAACCTGGTGACCCTCTGTAATGTCTAAGCTCCTCCAATTCAGGCCTCTAGTACATTTCTAATTATAACTGTTTCATCATGGGTGATCATGCCTTTAGCTATTAAAGATCCAGACTCTGGGATCTTTTTTCTAAACCTCCCTGCCTCTGCAAATTTCTTACCTTTTTTAAGAAAATCCTTAAAACCTTCCCATTTGACCAAGCTTTCGGTCACCTGTCCTAATATCTCTTTTTGTGGTTTAGTGCTAAACTTTGTTTGAAAACGTACCTGGAAAGCAACGTAGATGCTTTACTACATTGTAGGTGCTATATAAATGTAAGTTGCTGTTGTATAGAGTGGAAAATGGCACAAAAATACTTATTCTCAATAGCATGAGATTCCAAGAAATTAAAGGATTCCAGAACAGAAAAATTGTGTTCGCTCTGTCTTGATTGGTACGCATTTGCAAATTAATATGAAATCAGCTGCACACACCAACTCCCCGCAATGCAGAAAGGAGGCCACTCCGTCCATCGAGTGTGCACCGAATCTCTGACAGAGTATCTTATACAGGCTCTCCTCCCCACTATATCCCCATAATCCTGTACATTTCCCATGGCTAGTCCATCTAACCTACACATCTTTGGGACACTAAGGGACAATTTAGCATGGCCAAACCACCTACACTGCACAACTTTTGGACTGTGGGAAGAAATCAGAGACCCAGAGGAAACACATACAAAGATGTGAAGAACTTGCAAACTCCACACTGACAGGCCAGAATTGGAGTTGTGAGGCAGCAGTGCTAATCATTATGCCACCCACAGTGGCACCCAAGTCAGAATGGTATCATTCTTGTCACCAACATCTAAATGGATATGTATTTTTAAAAATTTCAATCAATAGAAAATATAAATAGAAACAGACGAACCACATTGTACGTGTCAGTTAGTACGCAAATCTTTGAAGCTTCATTAAATCCCTCCAAAAATGAGGTCAATCTCTATGCTGAGTATATTGTGTGGGTGTCGGCAGGTGCCATTTTAAAAATCATTATTACCTCATGCAAAGAATGAGAGTGTCTTAAACTCTCATACCCTTTTACAACACAGCCCACATCACGTACTCAACCCCTTACACCCAGCTAATAGGTACCAGTAACAAAACATATACCCTTTCATAACACAGTCCACACCACCTACTCAACCCCTTACACCCAGCTAATAGGTACCAATAATAAAACATATATTCGTGGCACTGTCTACCGCTGTGATTATAGCATGTCATGGCTGAAAAGGAGGGACTTATATACCAGGTCCATGCAAAAATGCAATTTTTGGGACTAGAAAAATGGGGTCGCCTTATATGTTTTGTCAATTTCATTGCTACGATTTACATTTATATTTGCATCTACAATTACATCTGAAAACAGAGACGATGGTCAGTTATTTCCCAAAACGTATAAACAGCAGCATTACTCAAAATATGCTCAAAAAGCGAAATCATTAAGAAGTGCCCAAAATTCTGAGGCACAGTTTAATTTATTATGTCACAAGAACAAAGAACAATCCTTCGAGTTGCATTGTGTGTTTTAGTAAAACCCTGCAAGGATTGTTTATAATGAGTTTCTATAAACAATAAAATCCTCCCAAGAATTCATTTTAGAGACCTTAACAGTGGCAGCAGAATCACTGATCCACTCATTATCTATCCATTGATTATATATATTAGTAATTTGTATCAGGTATATTTTATTTGTTTCCCTCTAGATTACCTTTGGCACTGTGGAATAGTGGTGAGCACTGCTATCTCACAGTACCAGGGAGACCTGGATTCAATTCCAGCCTCGGGTCACTATTTGTGTGAAGTTTGCACATTCTTCCCGTGTCTGCGTGGGTTTCCTCTGGATGGTCTGTTTTCCTCCCATACTCCAAAAGGCATCATGGTTAGGTGGATTGGCCATGCTAAATTCTCCCTCAGTGTGCCCAAACAGATGCTGGTGGACATTCACAGTAATTTCATTGCAGTGTTAATGTAAGCCGGCTTGTGACACTGATAAATAAACTTTAAACTTCACTATTGCCCTTCTTTTCCAATCTGGTAAGAAGGTTTGACATCCCCTTGAGCTTGATCACTTCTACCATAGTAGAACTATGGGACAGCACAGTGGCTAGCACTGCTGCCTCACAGCACCAGGGACCTGGACTCAATTCCAGCCTTGGGCTACAGTGTGTGGAGTTTGCACATTCTCCCCGTGTCTGCTTGCATTTCCTCCGGGTGCTCCGGTTCCTCTCACAGTCCAAAGATGTGTGGGTCAGGTTGATTGGCCATGTTAAATTGCCCCTAGTTTCAGTGGATTAGTAGGTTATGGGAATAGGGCCTGGGTGGGATTATGGTCGGTGCAGACTCAAAGGAGCAAATGGCCTCCTTTTGCACTGTAGGGATTCTATGGCAGAAAGCAAAACCCAAACAGAGACAATTCTCTGCATCTACTGCATCGCTCTGTTCCTAATGTAATTCCTGCTGGAATGTCTCACCTACTCCGCCAAGATTCCTGCCTAAGGATGGACAACACTCAGCCAAGTGAGACTCACAAGTTTAAATTTGGCCTCAAATTTAAGCCATTGCCCGATCCAAGGTCTGACAGATCGTTCAGTGATTGCTCTGTATTCTTGAACAGCCAAGAGTTTCCTGTAAGGCTGGAAAGCTGGCAAACATGTCAGGGAGGTTGTTTTGCAGCTTTTGGCAAGCCAACTAACCAGCCTGCAATGAATGGTGATGCATTTTCTGTTTGCATTTTCAATCATTCAGGATTTCTTATTTATTATTCATTCATTAGGGGTAAGTTTTTCACTCAGAGGGTGGTGAGTGAATGGAATCGGCTGCTGTCGGAGGTTGTTGAGGCAAACTCGCTGGGGTCTTTTAAAAGACTTCTGGATGAGTACGTGGAAACGAATAGGATAGGGGGTTATAGATAGGTCTGTGGATTGGTAGATGTGATCAGCGCAACTCGTGGGCCGAAGGGCCTGTTTGTGCTGTATTGTTCTATGTTCTATGTTCATGTGATTAATGCTGGCTGGGCCAGCATTAATTACCCATCCCTAGTTGGCCTTGAACTAAGTGGCTTGCTCGGCCATTTCAGAGGGCAGTTGAGATTCAACCACATTGGCTCTGGAGTCACATGTAGACCAGACCAGGTGAGGACAGCACATTTTCTTCCCTAAAGGACATTAGTGAACCAGATGGGTTTTTACAACAATCAACAATAGCTTCCTGCTCATCAATAGGGATGGAAAAATTCTGCTGCCATCAAGGTTAATAAGATTCTGGCCAGAGATTTTTGTTTAAGATTTTAAGAACATCACGGGTAGGGGGAGAAAACAGGAATAAGGCATTGAGATAAGGGATCAGCTTATCCCTGGATGGAATGGAATGGAATGGAAGAACAGACACAAAGGGCTGAATGGTCTACTCCTGCTCCTAGTTTCTCTATTTCCCTTTCATCCAACATTCCTGCTCTAGCTGACACACACTGGCTCCCAGTCCAGCAATTTTAAAATTCACATCTTTGTTTTTAAATTTCTCTGTGATCCCACCCCTTAGTATCTCTGATGCTTTTCCTAGCCCAAAGATCTTTGCCTTCTCCAATTACAGCCCCCATGTTAACACCACAGCATTGGTATTGTGGCTCTGTTTTTAGCTGTCTGGACCCTACACCTCTCTGTGTTCACCATTTCTCTCTCACTATTTAAAATGCTCCTTAAAACCCATATCTTTTTTAAAGTCTTATCTGTTCTAACAACACTTTATATGACTCAATGTCAAAGTTTGTCTGATCATGTTCCTGCAAAGTACTTTGGAAAACTTTATGACATTCAAGATGCTATATAAATGCAAAGTGTTGTTGCTATTTTTCTCAATTCTGATGGCTGACTCTTGCCTACAGAGTCAGGAACAGGAGTAGGCCATTCAACCCCTCAAACCTGCTCAGCCATTTTCAACAAGATCATGGGATGATCTGATGGTCACCTTAACTTCTCTTTTCTCAAGAACTCAAGTTGTATATCATTCCCTTTTAGCACTCACAGCCTCCTTCTAAATGTTCAGGTAAGAATACGAGGAGAGATTATTTGAAGCCCCTCTTACTAGGAAAATCTGTCTCCTGTCCTATCTTGCAACATAAACACATCATTGTCTCTTTCACATGAGAAAACTAGAATGTTCTTGCAATCCACAATACTGAACAAATTTGGATAACATTGCACAGCGGAAAATATTGCAACAGCATAATCAGTCTGCTCCCAATAGAATCAGCTGTTCCTTCCTACTTACCTTTAATCACTGTAGCTCTAATCTACTTTTAACTCTTCACACTTTTATAAATCATCATATTTGTTTCAGTCAATCAGCCACACACAGTGGGATATCGTTTACATGAAACCCTGGGGAATTTCGTTTCAGTAAAAGCTTTGGATGTGAAATGCTCCAGTTCTTTCAGCACAATTCCACTGTCTCAGAAACAGTCGGGAAAAAAGACAGCCAAAGATATGCAGAAATGAGAGATTTGCATCAGTAAGGGGTTGGCACAGCGGTTAGCAACTACTGTTCGATTGGGTCACTGTCTGTGTGGAGTTTGCACATTCTCCCCATATCTGCACGGGTCTCCGCCAGGTACTCCAGTTTCCTCCTACAGTCTAAAAGACGCACTGTTTGGGTGCATTGACCCGAACAGATGCCGGAATGTGGCAACGCGAGGATTTTCACAGTAACTTCATTGCAGTGTTAACATAAGCTTTACTTGTGACTAATAAATAAACTTTAAAAAAAGTCTGCTTCCAAGGCATTCTGATTATTTAACACCTGTTCAATGCTTGCAACCTTCAGATGCTATCACATGTACCCACGTCCCTGGGGCGGAAGCCTCTGGCCATTCACATCGCCGCAGGTGGGGATGGAAAATTTGGTGCTTAGCCAAATCTCCATTGCTGCAGCAGAACTGGAGAATCCCGCCTGTGTGAATGACCAAAAAATTCCAACCCTGATCTCTGTCTATGAAAACAGTGCTACACTTTAACATGTCTGTAAAAGCATTTGTGAGGTTGTGAAAGGTGCTATGTAAATGCAAAAACTTCCTTGCAGTTGATTTGCAGATGGATATTAAGCAGGGGGCAGAGGTTCCCTACCATGTTAGAGAAAGAAAATCAGAATGAATCCCTCTTTCCCCCATAGCTAGATTCAGCCTCAGAGTTCATCTGGAAGTCTATTCCTGTCCCAAGCTTTTGACCACAGCTGCTGCGTAGTTGAGAGGCTGAGGCAAAAAAGAGAAGCCAGCAACCAAAAGGGACTTACACAATAGAGAATGAAGAGGCACCTGTATAAGCTAGTTGGCTCTTAAATTAAAAAGCAGTGAAAAAGATGTTTAAATTAAATATTTCTGACTAAGTATGAAACGAACAAGTGGTACCATTTGGAATTCATTTGCTGATTAGTGCTACAGGGAGGGCTGCAAAGTTATACAAAAGGTCCATTCTTTGAGAAGAATGTTGATCAAAAATAAAGAAACCTCCCTGGCAGGTTTATACATCGTGTCTGGTTACCAGCATGTCAGTTCGGCAATCAATCTGGGAAAGTTCACGCAAATACAAAAATTGAGAAGTAAAGGGATGAAAGAATGGGGAGGAGAATGAAAAGGAGACCATTTGGCAAAAAAATATGAATTACACAAAATCACAGAATCCCTACAATGCATAAGAGGCTGTTCAGTCCATTGAACTCCCATCTACAACAATCCCACCCAGGCCTTATCCCCGTAACTCCATGCATTCACCTTATTAATTCCCCTGATCCTAAGGGTCAATTTAGCAAAGCCAATCAACCTAATCCCCACCTCTTTGGCTTTGGGAGGTAACCAGAGCAGACACGGAAAGAATGTGCAAACTCCACACAGACAATCACCAAGGCTGGAATCGAACCCTGGGTCCCTGGCACTGTGAGGCACCAGTGCTAACCACTGTACTATCGTGCAGCCCCTAAAAATATGGAACACTTCCAAATTTGTGTGCCAGAGCAAGGAGCAGAGCCGCAGGGTAGTTCAAAGAGGCAGAAGGGAGCAGGAAGCTGGGTGACAGTTTGTGCCCAGGACATACAATAGTCAGGGAAGAGGGGAACAGTGAGCCAGGATGTTCGATCAAATGCCAGCCCTGAAGATCAGGAGATATATTCAAAACCCCAAGTCAGAACAGAATACAGCAGAGTGCCTGAAGGCTCAGTTCAGGTGATAGGTAAATGCCAACAGCTTGTGCAGAGGGGGCACTGAGATGCCAACATCCACAACAGATTCACTCAGAACAAAATTGAGATGGCACAGATAAGCTGGAGAATCGGTAGCAAATGCAGCTGAAAGTGTGTCCATTCAAAGTGTGAGAGAAAGTGGGGCTGAAGAACAGGGATTGTTGGAAGAGAATGGGGCTGGAAAAAAAATAGGCAGAGTGGCTGTGAACACAAGAAGTTGAGCCATTCCTTTTTAGATTCATCTGCAACACTGCTCACTGATTTCTAATGATACTATCAACGGGTCCCAAGAGTTGCTTATTACATTGATTTAAAGATTACATGTTTTGCCCTTAGCATCAAAGCATCATTTTACATTTGGAAGTTGCTCAAGCTATTTACAACTGGCATATTTCCTTTACAGGCGGCTTCACAAACATTCTTGACATGTCCAAGAAACATCTGGGCAGCAAACCACTGAAACCCACAGCGCAAGGGCTTTTACAGCCTTAAGCACTGGCGCCATAAAAATAAGTCCCTGAGAAGCAATTGTGAGAGAGCTGTCACCCCTTTTTGTCATTCAAGAGAATTTGACTGTGATATTTCACCCTAGTGGAGAAAAACATGGTTAAAACTTTCCCCCTCCCTTCATCAAAAAAAAAAGCCATTTAATAAAAGAAAAATGTCACAAATCACTTAGCTCAAGCAATAAAGAAGCTACACGTTGGCCACTCCATTAGAGAAAGCCGTGATTAATGGGAAGTTTACACTCTGTAAGCAGAGGGATAAAAACACTGGCAACTTTTACTCATATTAATCACATTTAGTCCCGAGCAGCTGTGACACGGACAGTGGTAGAATTCAATTGTTTAAACTATTTGTTATCGTTAGATGGAATATCCAACATTTTCACATCTGCGTACAACTTGCTGAGGAATTTGTCAGTTTGACGACACTGGTTTTTTTTTGAAAGTAAACAATCATTATACTAATTTAAGCTTGTGATTATACTCCCCCCACTGCTTTATATCAGATTTTTCTAAACTGTGTAATGAAGAATCTCATAAACACAACAGCCCATTTTTCTGCAGGGCATAATCACACTGTTTGCTCACTGATTTATGGCGCATGTGCAATTATGTACATCCCAAACTGTGACATGGATTCATGGTTTACTGGGGTCGGAAGGAAGTCACATGACACATGAGTGATTCCGTTTATTTTTACACGGAGGATTTAGTAAATGAGATAATCCAACTTTTCAACCATATTTTCCCTCGATCGTTTAGGCCAGTTTTTTTTTCTTTCGCAAATCTGTACCTGTTTTTGAACCCCTTTTCCTTGTCACAAGATCATCATTCATCAACATGACTTCTTTGTTCTTTGTTCTGTGACATGTCTACATTGGCCCCATTATTAGCCAGCGAACACTCACACAGCTGGTCCAAAGCAGTTGTCTCCAATTATATACAGATGGTGGTGGATGGACTTATCCAAAGCAGAGCAATTTTGCCTCAGTATACTCTTATCCATAAATCTTTGAAATAAAAGATGAGTTTTTGCCCAATTTATTTTTTTTAAGAATTACTTTACTTCCCAATACTTAACAGTGTTGTCTTTGTGTGATGAAAAGTCTGTACTGTGGCAGTTGCTAACAATCTCCAAGATGTGTGAATACAGATCATTTTATGCACTGATTTGGCATAGTGGTTAGCACTGCCAGGGACCTGGGTTTGATTCCCAGCTTGGGTAGCTGTCTTTGCGGGGTTTGCATGTTCTCCCCGTGTCTGTGTGTTTCCTCCCACTGCCCAAGGATGTGTGGGTTAGGTTGCTTGGCCATCGTAAATTGACCTTAGTGTCAGGGGGATTTAGCAGGATAAATGTGAGGGGTTATAGGAATAGAGATCTGGGTGGGACAGTGGTTGGTGCAGACTTGATGGGCCAAATGGCCTCCTTCTGCACTGGAAAGGTTCTATGACTAATGTTGTTGGTGTTGCATTATTGAGGTCCCTTATACCGATAGAAATGTAAGGCTTCAAACAAACTATCTGAAAGAGCTTTTGTGGGCTTCACGCACCATTGCTTCATCCTTTGAACAGAAGTAATGGAAAGATTGGAACTATGATTCCGACAATTTTCAACACATCTGGAATACTGTGAATTGTTTTGGTTCCCATATCTAAGGAAAGATCTACTGGCATTGGAGGCAGTCCAGGGAAGGTTCACTAGGTTAATCCTGGGTATAAAGGGATTTTCTTATGAGGAGAGGTTGAGTAGATTGGTCATTGGAGATTGAAAGAATGAGAGGTGGCCTTTTGAAACATATAGGATCCTTGGAGAGGTTAGACAAGGGTAGATGCTGAAAGATTGTTTCCCCTTGTGGGTGAGTCTAGGACCAGAACACATTATCTCCGAGTAAGGGGTCACCCATTTAAGACAGAGATAAGGAGAAATTTCTTTTCTCAGAAGATAATGAATCTGTGGAATTCTTTAATGCAGAGAGCAGTGGAGGAAGTTGAGATAGACAGATTTTTAATCAATAAGGGACTTAAGCTTTATAGGGATAAGGCAGAAAAATGGAGTTATGAGTGATCACATCAGATCACATTGATGTATTGTCGATGATATTGATGTATTTGTTTTAGTCTCCAGGTACTTTGGTCCACCTTGTTGTCTAACAAGGGGCATACATGCGATGGGTCTTGAGAGGGCTGCTCTTGGATTTTTCAAGGGTACCTTAGTGCTTCATGTCATTAGTGTACACTTGATCTGGACCATTTGATGGGCAACACTCAGTGACTATTGCCATGCTGTGCAGATACATGGACTTGGGCCTGTGTCTGTGGGAGTTTGTGCGTTCTCCCAGTGCTTGCGTGGCTTTTCTCCAGGTGCTCCGGTTTCCTCCCACATCTCAGGGATCTACTCTTAGGCTGATTGGCAGAACAAATTCTGCCTAAATTATCTCAAATTTGGTTTCAATGCATAGATCTATAAACATAGGCAGGGATCATGGGTAGAAGTGGGAACATCGAGGTGGTGGCGCGGGCTTGTTGGGCCGAAGGGCCTGTTTCCCGTGCTGTTTTGTTCTTTGTTCTATGATCTCGTTGAATGGCACAGCAGAGTCAATGGGCTGAATGGTCTACTTCTGCTCTTATACAATCGTTATGACAAGGATATGGAGGCACTCCTGAAGATGTAAGGACCGATTAGAAGAATGGTACCAGAATTGAGCTATTAGGAGCTTAACAGGTACTTCCTTAGAAAAGAGGAAATTAAGGACTGATCGGATACAAACCTTCAAAAATATGAAAGGATTTGATAATTGTAGAGGAGATGTTTTTGTTTGCGAGATAGACATGAAATAGGAGCCATAAATATTATGTGGGCACTGATAAATCCAATAGGGAATTCAGGAAAATCTTCTTCATATAGAAAGTGGTTAAAACATGGAACCTGCCACCATAAGGAGCAGTTGTGAAGAATAACACTGATGCATTCAAGGGAAGGTGAGATAAGTACATCAAAGAGAAAGGTATAGGAAGATATATTGAAGAGAGTTGGCTGTTGTGGAACAGTAACACAAAACAAATGGTCTGTTTTGTGATGCAAATAGTATGTAATTTTTGCAAACAATTTTAGTGGTAATGTTGACAAGTGAGCCCCAGAGAATAATGCTGTGGGAACATGGGTTAAAATTCCACCACAGGTTTTTAATTTTAATTTGAACTCAGTTAATAAATCTGGAATATAAAGCTAGTCTCAGTAAAACGGTAACCATGAAACTATCATTGATTGTCATAAGGACCCATGTGATTAGCTAAGAAGTTTTAGGAAAGGAAATCTGCCATTCTTCTCCAGTCTGCCCTACATGTGACTCCAGGCCCACAGCAACAAAGTGGACTCTTAACTATTCTCTGAAATGACCTACAAAGTCACTTACCCACTAAGGGTAATGCTGTCCTTCCCAACAACGTTAACATCCCACGAAGGAAAGAAAGAAAAACAGGCAAACCAGCCTCTCATCCATTGACTCTGTCTACACTTGCAGTTGCCTTAGCAAAGCAAACAGCATAATTAAGCACCCTACTCACGCAGGACATTCTCTCTTCCACCTTCTTCTTTTGGGAAAAAGATACAAAAGTCTGATGTCACATACCAACCGAATCAAAAACAACTTCTTCCCTGCCGTTGTCAGACTTTTGAATAGACTTACCCTGCATTAAGTTGATCTTTCTTTACACCCTAGCTATGATTCTAACACTACATTCTGCACTCTCTCTTTCCCTCCTCTGTAAAAAACATGATTTGTCCATATTGCGTGCAAGAAACAGTACTTTTTACTGTATGTTAATACATGTGACAGTAATAAATTCAATCAAATCAAAGGCTTTTAGAAACACAGAAGCAGGAAGAAGCCATTTGGCCCTTTGAGTCTGCTCCATCATTCATCACGATCATGGCTGCTCATCCAGTTCAATAGCCTAATCCTGCTTTCTCCCCAACCATTGATCCCATCCACCCCAATCACCTCCCTACCCAGCTTTCAAAACTCAGTGCCATTTCCTCCATGAAAACTCTTCAGCATTTTACAACATCAAAGGCAAGGGTATGGGAGAGGGTTAAGAGGCATTGTGATGAAGTAACAGTGAAAAATGATTTACTTTTTTTGTGGTAAGTTTATTAGTTCCCCTAAATCAAGTAAGAAGTCTCACAACACCAGGTTGTGTTATCTGTTATAGTCCAACTGTTATAGTTATAGTATATATCTGTTAAAGTCCAACAGATTTATTTGGTAGCACAAGCTTTTGGAGCATTGTTACTTCATCAGGTGATGGGGCAGTGCTTCAAAAGCTCGTGCTACGAGATAAACCTGTTGGACTACAATCCAGTGCTTGAGGCTTCTTTCTGTGCCTACCCTAGTCCAACGCCGGCATCTGCATATCATTCCTAAATCAATGTAGAATTTATGTTCACGTATCTCAACAAAAACACAGGAGATTTAATCAATTCAGATTCAGGCTCCAGTACTAATTCTGGCACCCAGGACTTCATATGGTAAATCTGCCCGAATATAAATCAACCTCTGTCATTGGACTTTTACCGAAAAGGAGCGTTGGGAAATAATCTATCTAATGACAGTGGGAGATGGGTTCAATTGTTTTTTGTAGCCGATCCCAGTACAGCAACAAGATGCAGCATAAAATCAGTGTTGCATTTCACACTTCAAACTTCTGGTGCTGGCGATAGTCCTCCTCACTAAATACTGCTAAATTGTAAACAGCCAACTGCATCTCAGAATGCAAGTCTGATTGGCGAGGAGCTGAAAGAGCCACCTGCACCTTGACAATGGAGACTGTGATTAGATACCAAAGCATTTTTCAACTAAAGCCTGTCATAAACAGGAATCAAGCTTTCATGTTTATTTGGAATTATAATAAGGGTTCAACTTCAGAACCAGACTGATCTCTTCTACACCTAAACATTTAAATTTTACTTAACACCCAAGAATTTTTGATGGGGATGGATTTGATTTAATGTTGAGTGACAGTTGTGGGTGTGGTTAGGATGGCAGCTGAGGAGTCACAAGCTATTGCCAATACCAGCATCTTAATTGATCTGAAGTCAGGCAGACACGGACCCAGCACACCAGTGTCTACTGCCCGCTCCCCCCCCCCAACCCCCAACCCCCAACCCCACCTCAGAGACACAGGAGCCAAATTTAAATGGTGAATATGTGGTTACATTGTTGTAATAGAGAGATAACTGAGGGCTGCTCCTTACCACCAGTCAAAGGTTTCCTTTCATGGTTCCTTTGGACACCAGGCATTGTCTTTATGGGTCACCAACACGGTTTCTCAATCTGGCTTGCTGGATTCCTTGTTATTCCCAGCAACTTCACAGAATCCCTACAGTGCAGAAGTCGGCCATTCAACCCAATCAGTCTGCACGATTCTCCAACACAGCATCCCACCCAGATCCTAACCCTGTAACCCAACATATGTACTCTGCTATTCCCCTAACCTGAGACACTAAAGGGCAATTTAACATGGCCAATCAACCTAACCTGCATGTCTTTAAAATGTGGGAGAAAGCTGGAATACTGGTGGAAACCGAAGTGGGCATGGGAAGAATATGCAAATTCCACACAGACAGTCATCCAAGACCAAAATGAAACCCAGGTCCCTGGGGCTGAGAGGCATCAGTGTTAACTATTACACCACCAGGCTGCCCAAAGCCTCGAGCTCAATCGCAACCACACATACATGAACTCAGGCATTAAATCTCTCTGGGCCTCAGGATAATAATGGGGTAGGAGGCACGAAATTTGGCAGATTGTGACTTATGTCATGCCCCCCCAACAGCATCCTCAACCTAAATATTCCTGTCCAATGTAAGTGGCACAGTGGCACAGTATTTAGCATTGCTGCCTCACAGCACCAGAGACCTGGGTTCAATTCCCAGCTTGGGTCACTGTCTGTGCGGAGTCTGCACATTCTCCCTGTATTTGAGTGGTTTCCTCCCACAGTCTGAAAGATGTGCTGGTTAGGTGCATTGACACGAATAGGAGCTGGAGATGTGACAACTAGGGGAATTTCACAGTAATTTCATTGCACTGTTAATGTAAGCCTTAGGTATGATTCATAAATAAAATTTAAGGTTGAGTTAGATTTTTGATCCATAATAAAGACATGGATTATGGGTGTAGTAGACAGGAAATTGGAGTTAAGGTCATATACAGATCAACCATGATCGTATTGAATGGTGGAACAGGCTCAAATGACCTATTCTTGCTCCTACTGCGTATATTCTTTACTGCATCTCAGGTACAGTGGAAAAGAGCAGGTGAGTAGGACTAATTGGATTGTTCTTTCAAAGAGCCTGGACAGTCACAAAGGGATGAGTGGCCTTCTTCTACACTACATGATTCTTCAAATAACTATCATTTTAGCAAATCAAGGAAATCATACGAAAGACTAGAACCAAAATATGATCTCTATCAATGACTGTCTTGATAGGCTGAGAATAAAATTACAAATTATCTGTATATTCGAAGTTTTAAAAGGCGAAGCTTTTTGAAGTGTTGGAAGATAGATAGTGGAAACACGATGCTAGCAGTTTTTTATATTGCTGACTTTCAACAAATCCTACATTCAGCACACTTCCAAGATTTACATCATTTCAACGCCTATATATTTTCAGGATAAACAGAATATGGTCCATTTCACTTGCTTTATACAATGGCAGGTGCTGTTCAATAGGGTTGTGCAGGGAGTGGGGGGAAGGGGAGTGGGGCGGTGTCAGCACAGAAATGGTGAATAAACTATGGTATCCTCCCTCCATTCTGACATGGCGCACAAACACACTCGACTTTTCAGTACACTTGTTCTGTTTTTGAATCCTCACAGCTCAATTCATTGATTGCTAACAGGGTTCCTCCTTGTCGAAAGAAACAGTGGAAGAATTAATTTTAAATGGGGCGAACACATTCCAGTCCCACAGTTTCTTCACAGAACTGCTGGCTACAAGCTTGTTTCCCAGTCCCATTCTACATATATAGGATGTGTATTAAAAAATACACAAGTTATATAATATATATGTGTGTATTATCCAGTTGTAATACAAATATGTAAAGCAATTTAAATCATGTTGCAGCAGTGCTGTGGCCCTTAAGCAGAGACGGTAAAATGCAATTTACTGAAAGAAAGAACCAATATGCATTATCTCAGCTTGAAATCAATTCGTACACACTGAGCTTCCATTGGGTCCTGGAGCCTTCTAAAGCGCAAGAAAGAAAACAGTCAGGAAACCAGGAATTGCAGTGGTAAGGCAGAGGATTTTAAATCTAGGCTGGCAAGAATAAAAATAAAAGAAAGGCTTGCATCTCTGTAGCAACTCTTCACCAATTCGGGATATCCCACAGCTTTGCAGCAGATTTACTACAAATGAAGCATTTCTGAAGTGTAGACTTTGCTGTATCGGAAGATCAGGATATAAATGCTTCAATGTCCTGGCTAGCCCTGGGTGGCGATGTTCTTGTCTCTTATCTGGTGCAGCCTTATCCAACATACCACGCCTGACAGTTTTGCAAACATCGAAGAATGATTCATGATGCGGCAGCAATGCACAGGATTTTGCCAGGTCACTGTAGAAATTGTCTGGAGTTCAAAATTTAAAAAAAGGATATTCAAATTATATTTGTTTTACTCGGCTTATTCCAGGAGATTTTTTTTGTTATTTGGCCCTGACAGTTTGACACATTCTGCCTTGTAATGTTCAGCAGTTAACGATGGAGGAGTCGTGTAGATTTGAAATTCTGAAGTCTTTTTTGGCTCTGGCTGTTTGTACAGTATTGTGTTCTTTATCCCTGGAATCTCAAGAATAGCACTGCCTATTTCACTCACAACAGAGGCAACCCAGCCCACAATCCAACTGCTTTAACTGGCAAACAATGAAATATTGTTTTCCATTCTCTTGTCCAGCTACTTGGAAGACATTAGATAAATTATTATGCACTTGTTCACAATTAGCCACTCCATTCTTTCAGAAACATGCTGTCAGCAAAAGTTATAATGGTTTCTATTGCCTGTCGCTGTTGAATCTGAGCAAATTGCACTAGTAAGTGGGAAGAGTATAATCAAGGACTTAGGGTTTGCCCCCTGCCAGACTGTGCAATTAAAATACCCTGAAGACTTTAGCCATTCAATGGTTGCTACATGGCACAGTATAACACTGAGCCACTGTTTGTGAAAATATCTTCAGAGCCGCTGTGCTAGAGGGGAGAAAAATGAGCCTGAAAACTTGCTCCTGGTTGATGTCTTATAATGCATGCTGCCAATGTGCAGCTGTGTGTCTACATGTGTACGTCAGAGGAGGATAGGGTAGGATATGGCTGTGAACAGCACCTAGTGGGAATATTTCTTCCATGGGCAGTGCATTGAGAGAACAGAAATGCATTTAGCTACAATTTCACACGAGAAAACAAAGGAAGTTCCTTCCTCATTAAGATCCAAACACATTTAAATCCTGTCATGGTCTAATTCCTCCCCAACCCTGTAACCCCTGTTCAGCTTTCTGACCATTCTTCAGGCATCCCTAAGGCTTCCTGTGACATGCCAGCCCTTTATCTCCATGATCAGCCGCTGTGTTTAGAGTTATCTTGATTTCTGCTCTGAAGTACCATCGCTAAACCTCTCCGTTTATCCAGTGTCCTCTTCTGCTTTAAGCTGACACTAAAACCCACCTCTTCTGGTGAATTTTTAATACCTGCCTCTGTGTCAAAGAATCATAGATTCCCTTCAGTGCAGGAGGATATTCAGTCTATCAGCTCTGTACTGACCACAATCCTACCCAGGCCCTATTCCTGTAAGCCCTCATTATTTACCCTACTGGTCCTCCTGACACTAGGGTCAATTTAGCATGGCCAATTAACCTAACCCATGCATCTTTGGACTTTGGGGGGAAAGTGGAGCATCTGGAGGAAACCCATGCAGACATGGGGAGAATGTGCAAACGCCACACAGGCAGTGACCTCAGACTGGAATTGAACCCACGTCTCTGATGCCGTGAGTTGGCAGTGCTAACCACAGTGCCACCCATTTTCTTCACAATAGCTTTGTGACTGATTAGGAATATATTTCCATAAAGAAAATGCAATATAAATACAAGTTGTTCTTATTTGCTGCTGGCGTCATTGGAACTTCATGGTGGGGGAGAGTCGGGGGTGGGGGGAGAAATGGTGTTGAGAACTGAGGAGATAGATATTCCAGAGAAAACTGCAGAAAACCATCTGCATTGCACCGCTACAGAATTCTGTAATACTAACAAGATCCGAGTGAAGGTAAGAGGATCACAAACTGTGATGTGCAGATAAATGGATAATGAACTCTTAAAGCAAGTATGAGATGTGCTGAGATGAGTTCAAATGGCTCTCAGACAAATAGAAACATGAAATTAGAAGCAGGAATAGGCCATTCAGCCTTTGAGTCTGCTGCGCCATTCCTTTTAATTATGGTTCATCATCAAATTCAATACCCCAATTCCCCCCTCTCCCCCACATATCCTTTAATCCCTTTAGCCCCAAGAGATATATTTAATTTCTTCTCAAAATCAAACAATGTTTTGGCCTCACTACTTTCTGTGATAGTGAATTCCACACATTCGCCACCCTCTGGGTGAAGGAATTTCTCCTCAACTTAGTTCTAAAAGTTTATCCTAAACTATGATCCCTAGTTTTGGATTCCTCCACCAGTGGGAACATTTTTTCTGAATCTACTCTGTCTAACCCTGTTAGAATTTGATAACTTTCCACACGATCCCCTCTCTCTCTTCTAAACTCCAATGAATACAATCCTAACCAACTTGGTCTCTCTTCATGTGACAGACCCTTCATCCTAGGAATCAGTCTGATAAACCTTCGCTGTACTCTTCTATAGCAAGGTAAACTTGCATCATCATGTCACAGATAGGAAGTGGAACGCAGGAAGAAAGAAGTGATGGGGATGGGGTTGAGAGGGAAGGTAGTTAAACATGAAAAATATTGTTCAAGTAGATGGGTAGAAATTATTTATTCTGGTGGGGGGATCCATAACAAGGGGGTGATTATCTTGGGATCAGAGCAATATCACTCAGTGAGGTGTCGTCTCTTCATAAAATGGGTAGTGAAAATGGGAACTCTCTCTTGATTTGACTTATTATTATCACATTATTAACATACAGTGAAAAGCATTGTTTCTTGCACACTGTGCAGACAAAACGTACCATTCATAGAGAAAAAAACGAGAGAGTGCAGAATATAGTGTTACAGTCATAGTGAGGAATGCAAAGTAAGTCTATCCTAAAGTCTGATAGAAGCAGAGAAGAAGCTGTTCTTGACTTGGTTGGTAGATGACCTCTGATTTTTGTATCTTTTTCCCAAAGGAAGAAGGTGGAGGACTGAATGTTCGGGATCCTTAATTATGCTGGCTGCTTTGCCAAGGCGTTAGGAAGTACAGATAGTGTCAATGAATGGGAGGCTGAGACAATTGAGAATTTCAAAACATAGACTGATAAATTTTTGTTAGATAGGCGTATTAAAGATTAGGGAACCAAAGCAGGTAGGTGGAGTTATGACACAGATCAGCAGCTATCTAACTGATTGGTAGGGCAGGCTCGAGTGGATAAGTGATCTTCTCTTATTCCTACATTATCCATTTTCTGACTGGGAGAGAGATTGAAAATAGGACATCTGGCTGAACGGTGGCATTGGCATGGGACTTGGAAATAAGTTTGCTATTGCTGAGGTATAGTGTGCGGTTTGGGAAAATACATGTTTCTCCTTTTCAAAAAAAATGTGTAACGACCTTAATGAATGCAATAGATTCTCCATAAGAACCATAGAAAAAGGTTATAAAAAGAGTATGCAATAACAACATTGCTATAATGATTCAAATGAGATAATCTATCATGAAGTTATGGACCTTCAAAGGTCATTACCCATGACAGCACTTTCAGAGCAACCAGTAAGTTACCCTAATTGAGCAACACTGAAAGGCAACCTTTACTTGAAAGTCCAAGAGGTTAAATACTAAGGAAATGGCACAAATTTACTGTGAAAACAAGAGACACGTTCAGTAGATTAGGATAACACATGTCTGCAATTTGTAATTACTTTGTTTTTGCTTCCACCAGAAAACTATAATTAGGTCATTACTTCAGCTGCTGCCTCATCTTACCTTGCACACTACCACTTTCACTACCACATTACTGTTTACAGCAAGTGCTACTATACTGTAAACAGACAATAGAAAGGCGTTAGATCAAACGGGAATTTTTGCCTTGGGAATCTTAGAATCAGGTCCTAGAGACTTTGTTTGCTGATTCTTCAGCATCCCCGTCTCCTTGTACAGTCATGTTATTACGGCCAGCTGAGAAGGGATGAACTGTTTCTTTTTTTATTCAATTGTGCGACATGATTGTTGCTGGCTAGGTCAGCATTTATTGCCCATCCTAGTTGCCATTGTGAGGGTGCTGGCGAGCTGCCTTCTTCAATTGCTGCAGTGCACAACCTGAGGACTGGTCCGTTAGGCAGCGAATTCCAGGATTTTGACACAGTGACGGAATATATTTCCAAGTCAGAATGGTGAGTGGCTTGCGGGGGAACTTGCAGGCAGTGATGTTTCCATGTATCTGTCACCCTAGGGTGGTGTAAGGTGCATGGTAGTGGCACAGGGACCCAGATTCAATTCTTAGCTTAAATTACTGTGCAAAGTTTGCACATTTTCCCTGCGTGGATTTCTTCCCACAGTCCAAAAGACATGCCGGATAGATGCCTGGGCCATGTTAAATTCTCCTTCAGTGAGGCCGAACAGACACTGGAATGAGGTGACTAGGAATTATCACAGTAACTTCATTGCAGTGTTAATGTAAGTCTACTTATGACACTAATTAATGACTTAAACTCGTCCTTTTAGACGGAAATGGTCGTGGTTCCTTCTATTCAACCACCACGTTTGTTGGTCACAACAAACATTTAAGCTTCTTTTTTGTGAGGATGTGTCTTTTCCAAATTAGAATGTATTTCATTATTTAAGTTGTTGGCAATAAAAAGCTCTTCAAAAAGGTTTTCCTGAGTTGAAGAAAAGCAGTCTCTCTCTCACACACACACACACACACTCAAATATTCACTTCCATTCGCTCTCTGAGACTTTGTCTGGATTATGCCATCTGTTCTAACTGAGTCTCTAAGTTCTGGATAGTGAATTGAAATCACCTTCAATCAGAAAAATGAGTCGATTCCCCTGCAGAACGGGTGATATTTAGGTGATATAGTTGGAGAAACAAACTTCAACTTAAGAATCCTGCGTTCTGAACTTTTCAAAGATTAAAAGGTTATGGTCAATATAGACTTTGGACAAACAGCACCAAGCGTTTGAGACCCAGTCATAAACCTAGGCTTTCTTTTTTCTACTGTGGGATAACAACATGTTTGTTGTTCCTTGAAGAAGTACCCGATTGATCTCTATATTCCTAACCAGGGCTGCAGAAGAATGATTCCAGAATGATTCCTCCTGGAAGAGGACTGCCCCTACCCAAGGTCACTCGCATCAATGGTTATGTTAAGTATTTATAAAGTCTGGAACTGTGAGCACTGGTTCAATGATTAAAATAGTTTTTAGCTTCTTGGAAGTTGTCTGACATATCTGAGTCCTAACTACTTTTGCCTTTCTCTGTAATAGGTCTGTCAGCAAGGCTGCTACAGTGCTGAGGTTTGGATCAAATGTACAGTAGGACCCAAACATCCTTAAACATTTCAAGATTTCCCATTCGGTTGCGCGAATTAGAAACAGTACTGCTGCTCATAGCTTTGCAGCTCTGGGCAGTAATTGTTTTTGGCTCACCACATCTGTTAGGTAGGTCCCCTGAACCTTAACGAACTCGCTCTTTGTGGAGAATGACTATTAGGTCAGGTCACTGTACTTTCGGGAAGAGGGCTTACAGTTACATCAAGTCACCTTCTGAAGCATTACTGTACACAAACAGGTTGGCTAGGGATGCAAGTCAATTAGATTAGCCAGCCACAATCTGGTTCATCAGCCTTCGAAAGATAGCTGGGGCATTTATGGGTCCAATAGCATAACTAAACATTGGTATAACCTATCCAGAATCACAAGGACAGTGATTTTCTTCTCACAGACAGTCAAAGGAACCTGCCAGCATCCATTGAGTAAATCTAGTTTTGTAATTAGTACTTTATCTACACAGTTTTCCAGCAGTGAATCAGGTAGGAGTCAACTCTAGTCACTACAGGAACCAATGCAGTACTTTATGGAGCCTTCTGGCTTGGGTACAAACACACCCCAACCTGGAATTCCAGTTTGCTGCTACTGGACTTGATCAGTTTGTGGTCCAACGTACAGTTTATCCCCTCCCGGACCTGGGCCAGCTTTTGTGGACCAAGATGATAGGGATGTTGCATTATGGGAGGGATCTCTCCCATATCCACAGCATGTTGAGCAAAAGTAATGTGGTGTGACTTGTCTCTACAAATGCTTTTCAATGCAGTGAACAATGTTCTCAAGTCTTCTCACTTCCCTGCATTTAGGTTGATGAGTATGGTGTCCAATTTCGCTACAATATCTGTGTTTCCTAGCTGAACAGCAAGCAGTTCATGTAGAACTCACTCAGATCTCCCTCGAATTCATCCTCACTGTACCTCTTGTCCTGTAGGGTTGTTATTATGAGATAGACCATTATCTGCTTTGTCCTCTTTGCAACTGTGATATTGTTTAATCATGTTCCCATGACACTGTCTTTCTTTTTCCTGTGGTCTGGGCTGTCAATTACTTCCCCAAATTTCTTTACAATTCTCACAAGCCATTAAAGCTAACTTTTTGGGATTTATGCAGTTGTGCCCGGAACACTAGCATGTGGTCTGCCAGCTGAAAGCTTTGGCTCTGGCATGTTCACTTGCTTTTCATAGCTGCTTGAGAGATATTTTAAGCCTTCTCGAGGCATATCACAGGTGAGCCGCTCACAGAACATAATCAAAGAAGTTAAAGTTTATTTATTAATCACAAGTAGGCTTAAATTAATACCGCAATGAAGTTACTGTGAAAATCCTGTAGTCGCCACACTCTGGTGCTGTTTGGGTATACTGAGAGAGAATTTAGTATGGCTAATCCACCTAATCAGCACATCTTTCGGACTGTGAGAGGAAACCAGAGTACCCAGAGGAAACCCATGCAGAAATGGGGAGAACTCTTGGGTCTAACATGGTCTAACGTGGAAGCTGCTCTATCCTGAACCCTCCTTCTGTTATGACAGTTTCTCCTTGGTTAGTTTTAGACGACCTCTCATTCGGTATCTGTAAATCAGTTCAAACAGAGAAAAACTGGATAGGTCTCTGGCAGAAAGCAGAAAGAAACTTGGTCCTTTATCCTAGTCATGATGTGGGTTGGGAGGGGGTGTGTATCTTGGCAGTGGCCTGATCATTGTATGTGATACCGTGCGGCATGCTGAGGATTACAGCTGGTTCGTATCCAGATTACCCATGACTTCCTGAATATCTGGGACATGTACCTTGAACACTGATCCTAACTGGATCTCAGTGGGCATCACATTGGGTAAAGAATTGTTTTCATTCCCTGCCAATATTTTGGCAGCTATGGTTCTCAGAGAAATGGCCTCTGGGAAGTGAACAGCCACATCCATGATGCTAAGAATATACTGGTAACCTCTTTTCTTTTGGGTAAGGGCCCCTCAGCCCACAAGCATCTCCCAGAATGGCTCCCAAAAGCAAGTATAGGAATCATAGGTGCAGGTTTTATTGCAGGCTAGGGTTTTCCCACAATCTGCTGGTGTAGTGGGTTCTGCTGATGTGGATACACCAACATGCCCAGCCATCGGGAATTTATGAGCCAGCCTTAATATTCCCTCACTTTACCTCGGTAGCATCACTATCTGGTGGCTCCTGTCCACTCTTCATTTGCAGATCTGTGAGGAGAAGGGGGGGGGGGTCCATTTTTTCATCAACAACTCTTTTTTTTTGTTTATCTCCAATTCAATCTAATTAAAACCTAATTCAAAGTCTCTGCAAGTGAAACATTCCAGATCCAAGCTGACAAGACAGGCCTGCCTTGGACTTGATCTACATGATCCAAGCTGATAGAAGTAAGCGTTTCACCTCCTACTCCCAGCCCACCACTTCTATACCCTTCACTAATGCCTTCATTCTTGTTGTACTCTCTGGCGGAAAGGTCATACCTCTCTCTGGCAGTGTAGTCTGCTGGTCCCTGCCTCCCTCAGTATCACTGCAGGCTTCCTCACCTCGCTCTGGGGAAATGTGGCCATCCTTCCTTCTGAAACAACATCCTTGCAACTCTCTGGAGGGCAATTTATGGGTTTCTCACCTTGACCTTGGAGTGTGTCTTTGCATTTTAAAGCAGTTTGCTCTGTCTCAGTTCAAATCTCAGAAATTCCAGTCAATTGCAAGTTGAAAAGCCATGTTTAAAGATAATGGGACATAGCCATCACAGATCCCATCCACTGTTATCATTTTGGGATTTTAACTTTATAACTCTTGAGTTCAGTGTCACAGATTCATAAGAACATAAGAACTGGAGCAGGAGTAGGCCATCTGGCCTCTTGAGCCTACTCCACCATTCAATGAGATTATGGCTGATCTATTCGTGGACTTAGGTCCACTTACCCACCTGCTCACCATAACCCTTAATTCCTTTATTGTATAAAAATCTATCCATCTTTGCCTTAAAAACATTCAATGAGGTAGCCTCATCTGCTTCAATGGGCAGGGAATTCCAGAGATTCACAATTCTTTGTGTGAAGAAGTTCCTCCTCAATTCAATCCTCAATCTGTTCCCCCTTATTTTGAGGCTATGCCCCCTGGTTCCAGTTTCACCCACTAGTGGCAACAACCTCCCTGCTTCTATCTTATCAATTCTCTTCATAATTTTATATGTTTCTATAAGATCTCCCTTCGTTCTTCTGAATTCCGATAAGTATAGCCCCAGTCTACTCAGTCTCTTCCTCATAAGCCAGCCCTCTTAACTCCGGAATTAACCTTGTGAACCTCCTCTACACCCCCTCCAGTGCCAGTATATCCTTTCTCAAGTAAGGAGACCAAAACTGTACATTGTATTCCAGGTCTGACCTCACCAGCACCTTCTACAGCTACAACATAACCTCCCTATTTGTAAACTCCATCCCTATAGCAATGAAGGACAAAATTCCATTTGCCTCCTCAATTACCTGCTGCACCTGCATACCAATTTTTTGTGATTTATGCACAAGGACATCCTGGTCCTTCAGCACATCAGCATGCTGCAATTTTTTACAATTTAGATAGTAATCCATTTTGCTATTATTCCTACCAAAATGGATGGCCTCACATTTACCAACATCATACTCCATCTGTTAGATCCTTGCCCACTCACTTAAGCTGTCTATGTCCTTTGCAGACATTCAGTGTCCTCTGCACACTTTGCTTTATGACTCACCTTTGTGTCCTCTGCGAACTTTACCACACTACATTTGATTCCAATTCCAAATCATCTATGTAAATTATAGATTCCATTCATTAACAAGCATCTTATTCCCTATAAATCGGAATATGTCTTTCTCTGTCTCATATGTAGCTAACTAGCTCTTTGTCATCTGTAGTTTAGCTTACTAGCCATACTGCATGTCCTCATGCCATCTTTGTTGATTTACAAAATGACACAATAAATACTTCTTTAACGGGTGACAGTCTGTATGGAGTTGCACATTAGGGTCATGCAGTCATAGAGGTTTACAGCATGGAAACAGGGCCTTTGGCCCAACTTGTCCATGCCACCCTTTTTTTTAAACCACTAAGTTAATCCCAATTGCCTGCATTTGGCTCATATCGTTCTACACCCATCTTATCTATGTAACTTCTAAATGCTTCTTAAAAGACAAAATTGTATCAGCCTCTACCAGTACCTCTGGCAGCTTGTTCCGGACACTTACCACCCTCTGTGTGATAAAAGTGTCCCTCTGGACTCTTTTGTATCTCTCTCCCCTTACCTTAAATCTATCTCCTCTAGTTTTAGACTCCCCTATCTTTGGAAAAGATGTTGACTATCCATCTGATCTGTAACCCTCATTATTTTATAGACCTCTATAAGATCATCCCTCAATCTTCTATGCTCCAGAGAAAAAACTCCAGTCTATGCAGCCTCTCCTTATAACTCACACCATCAAATCCTGGTAGCATCCTAGTAAATCTCTTCTGCACTCTTTCTAGTTTAATAATTTCTTTTCTATTTTAAGATGACCAGAACTGTAGATTATTCTAAGTATGGCCTTACCAACGTCTTGTACAACTTCAACAAGACGTCCCAATTCTTGTATTCAATGTTCTGACCGATGAAATCAAGCATGCCAAATGCTTTCTTCACCACTCTACCTGTGATGCCATTCTACCTGTATTGGCGTGGGTCTCCTCCGGGTGCCCCGCTTTCTTCCTACAACCCACAAATGTGCAGGTTAGGTGGATTGGCCATGCTAAATTGCCTCTTAGAGTCCCAAGTTCAGAGGTTGCGGGGTGAATATGTAGAGTTACAGGGATAGGGCAGTATTGAGACGCAGTAAGATGCTCTGTTGGAGAATCAGTGCAGACTCAATGGGCTGAATGGCCTCCTTCTTTACTTTAGGGATTCTATTTTGCTGTATCAAAAGAAACTGAGCCATTACCTATGAGTAATAACCTCACGATATTTTTTTTTGCGCTCTGCACAGAAAGAAATAAGCCACAAACTCCATATTTTGTAAAGTAAATTCTTCAGCTTTGTTATATCTGCATTAAATCAAATTGTATTTTATAAATCTTAAATCTTACATATTTCCAAAACAACCTTTTACAAAATGAAAATGATGGCACTTCCCAGCAGCTGTAACCACATGGAACATGAAACTCAGTGAGCTCTTGAATGACATTTGAGGAAACAAGGAGGAAGAGACGGACACTGGAGATAGTGCAGCACCAAGTGTAAAGTAACTTGCAATTGGGTTATCAGTGAGAGGGATTTTATAGCTGTACAAACAAGCCTGGTTTCAATAAATCTGGCAGAGGAGTTTCGGTTCAGTTATAGCAGTAGGAGTCATGGCCTATTGTCATGAAAGCAACTAAACTCCCATTGACGGTTGTTAACATGATTAACAGCTACCCCAATTTAAGGGTTCTGCTCCACTTTCAGGTCTGTTTCTTGACCCTATTAGCTCTAAGAATTTTAGGCATTTCCAAAACTGTTGCTGGAAAGAGCCTAGTTGTTTTTGGCTGGCTTGGGGGTTAAATGTTCAGGAAATTAGTGCTTACTTTGTGAAATGGGCATATTTTGAATAAGGTCCATTATGCAAAAAGGAAATGTGACTTCAGTATTTAATTTGATGTTTACCATTCATGTCTGGTACTAATCATTCCTCTCTTTTTGAAAATCTACATTTCAAATCAGGAAGTTCAGGGCATTCTAGAAATTTTATTGTTAAATCAATCAAGAACTGAAGGACTCTTTGACTTGAATGTAGCAGGTGTGTAAGATTAAGTAAAGACAGCAATTAAAGTTTTGGATATAAATTCTGATCTGGACAGGTGGACTTAGTGTCAGTGCATTTATGATCATTGCTAGCAGCAATGGCCAATCCTGCACTCCTCCAAACTTGGTTATTCGCACGTTTCAAGTTTCCATCGCTCCATCATTGGCAGCCATGCCTCAGCAGCCTAGGACCTAAACTCTGGAATTCTTCACTTAATCTCTCAGTCACTATTCTCCTTTATGACACTGCTTAAGATGTATATCTTTGACTTTGTGTCACTTGCCCTAATATCTCTGGATGTGACTAGTATCATCAGACTTAGCCTGATGGCATTTTTGCGAAGTATTTCACTACCTTAAAGGTGCTATATAAAAGCCAGTTGAAGTTGAAGGATTTTCCAACCCTTTCCACTGGCGAGATCATTCGGTCCTACCGAAGGTGTACTGAAAACCCCCCCACTGCCCTGCTCCGGCAACAGGGTCCCCAGTGGTGGGATGGTGGCATAGCGATTAGGGTGCCATTGTGGCACAGTGACTAGGGCAGTGGTTAGGGCAGTACGATGACACAGTGGTTAGGATGACATGGTAGCACAGTGGCAGTACTGCTGCCTCACAGTGCCAGGGACCTGGGTTTGCAGGACCAGGGATCTGCTGTGTTAAGCCAGGTTTTCAGTCATTGATTAGATTGAGAACTTATTTTGGGTCATCAGTCAATTCCTTATGACGGGAGCAATTAAATATATTTCGAGATGGGAATGAGGTGGGAAGGGATTTCAGTAGGCAACAGACATGCTTGATCTAGGGTTCTGAATTCTGAAAAAAGTAGGATAGGAAATAAAATGACAAAAAATATGGAAAAACACTTCAATTCTTGATGATCTCATTGAGATTACAGTCAATGGGAAGAAAATTCTCTAGAATTCTGCTTGTGCGATTCCAGTATTAGCAAAGACAACCAGGCTATTTCAGAATCCATTATATTCCAACTGTAATGACATTAGGATAATAACAAATAAAATGCTGTACACCACACGAGAAGCCAATATGCATCGTTAATGCGCTTAGTGGCAAAAAAAAAATGACAGCCACTAATAGGGTTTGAGAAGTTAAACCATTTAGAAAGTTTAGGGAAAACATTAAAGTAATTACTCTGATCTGAAAAAGATGAAATTACTATTTTTGATCTGAATTTGGTTCATTTTGTTAATAACAGGATTACAGCTTCACTCAGCAGATTAGACAAAAACAGAAAATACAACAAATGCTAAAGAATAAATTACATTTCCTCTGTGGCAGCAACTGGAAAAACCATTCACAGCCTGAAGACAACCAAATCTGCCTAACTTTTAGAATCTTTACAACAAAATAACAATGGTGGCTACTAATGATAAGAAGGCAATTAGCCTTCACTTAAACTCCCAGCTTTCAGTATAGAATGCCCAGTGAAGTGTTCAAAGTGCAAATGCTTTGCTTACATAATTTTTGCTTTAACATTCTCCCTTCACCCTACTGAATTAAGGTTCACTGGAACTGGAAGGTTCAAATCTCCTGATACAAAATGAGGAAGCTTGGAATAAGAAGAGAAATCGGACAGAACTCCTTCAACTTGTGGAATAAGAACACGAGAATCTAATAGGAACACAAATCGATTCTGTGGCCTTGAACCTGCTCCACCATTTAATAGGTCATGGCTTACAGCATCACAAGTTACCAGGAATGGCACTGAAGCTAAGTTTAAGTTTCCTTATTGGTGTCACAAGTAGGCTTACATTAATGCTGCAGTGAAGCTACTCTGAAAATTCCTTGGTCACCACACTCCGGCACTGTTCGGGTACATGGACAGAGATCCAATGCACCCAACCAGCACATGTTTCAGACTGTGTGAGGAAACCGGAGTGCCCGAAGGAAACACATGCAGACACGAGGTGAAAGTGCAGACTCCACACAGACAGTGATCCAAGCCAGGAAATGGTTCCCTGGCCCTGTGAGGTGGTAGTGCTAATCGCTGTGTTACTGTGCTGTCCCAAACAGGTTAAAAAAGGAAATTAGCTGCACTTGAAGGTCAAATGTGAAGGGATCAAAGGGTGTGGTGAGAAGGTACAAGAATGAGTTTGTGGGCCATATTGCCACTAATTGCTACTTTCGGTTCAAATAGCACTACGATGCTTTTTTCTTCACATGGCTGTTTTGAGGTATGAGAAGGTGTTTCTTTTTTCTCCTCTTAGTGAAATAATTACAAAGCTTAGGGCTCAGGCAGCTGAAGACACAACTACCAATGATCTATCAAAGAGAACAAAAGACAGATGTGCATCCCACTTTCATTGTTGCAACGTTTTGTGCATTCAGGAAACTTTCATTATGGGAGAGTTTTGGGGCATCAGGAAAGTTTAAGCCATTGTCAAATTTGTTTGGCAAAACCAAATGATGGAAAGTCATCACCGGAAATGTTCTCACTCCTTCCTGATCCACAGATAATCATTGAATCCCTACAGTGCAGAAAGAGGCCATTTAGCCCATCGAGTCTGAACTGACTCCCTGATAATGTAGCTTACCCTGGCCCACCTACTGCCCTATCCCCATAACCCCACATATTTACCCTCCTAATCCCCCTAACGTACACATTGTGGGATACTAAGGGGCAAATTTAGCATGACCAATCCACGTCACCTGCAGATCTTTGGGCTGTGGGAGGAAACCAAGCATCTGAAGTAAACCAACACAGACACAGGGAGAGCGTGCAAACTCCACACAGTCATCGGAAGCTTAAATTGAACCTGGCATCCTGATGCTGTGAGGCAGCAGTGCTAACCAAGATATCACCCTGTCACCTGTTAACTCCTGAACTGCTATGTATCTCCAGCATTTTGTTATATTATTTGATACTTCTTCCAATTTTCTTGTCTTCAGGATAAAGCTTACACCTAAGTATTTTAGAAATTAAGCAACAAAACAATATTGTGTAGTGATTTACTGGGATTTTTTTCTTCAGAGCATTAGAAGGCTGAGAGGTGATCTTATCAAAGTCTATAAAATAATGAGGGGTATAATTCATCTATATCTTTTCCCAAAGATAGGAGAATAAAGAGGGCATAGATTTAAGGTGAGAGGGGAGAAATACAAAAGAATGCAGAGAGGTAATTTTTTCACACAGAGGGTGGTGAGTGTTTGGAACAAGCTGCCACAGGTAGTAGTGGAGGCTGATACAATCTCGTCTTTTAAAAAACATTTCGACAGTTACGTAGGTAAGATGGGTATAGAGAGATATGGGCCAAATGCAGGCAATTGGGATTAGCTTAGGGGTTTAAAAAAGGGCGGCATGGGACAAGTTGGGCCAAAGAGCCCTTTCCAAGCTACACAAAGCACTACTAGAACTCAAGTGTTTTGATTCTTTAAGGGAGAATCATACTGGAAACATTGGCCTTTCTTTCTTGTTCTAATGCTGCACATCTCCATCATTTTGTGTTCTTATTATTACCTAGTGAAATAGAGTGCAATATTTGTCACCGAGTCTCTTCCTCCTGTCAGTCAGGACTATAACAATCTTGATCAAGTGTCATACTTCCTTTCCTTGTCAAATGATTCAAATTCATGAAGTATACTAAACTGGCAGTAAGAGCAGCGAGAAAACAGACTGAGGTAATGGGCGATGCCAATCCTAATTTTAAGATTGAAAGAATGAGGAACAAAGAGGAAGGAAAACAGGAAAATTGTGAAAAGTTCTGATAATTCAATGTCTTTTTTTGTCACTAAAACATACAATTTAGAATCATAGAATCCTTACAGTGCAGAAAGACACCATTTAGCCCGTTAGGTCTGCATCAACTCTCCGAAAAGCATACCACCCAGGCCTCCCCTCCTCCCTTACCCTATCACTATAACCCCACAAATTTACCATGGCTAATCCACCTAATCTACACATCTTAGGACACCAAAGAGCAATTTGCCCTGGCCGATCCACCTCATCTGCACATATTTGAACTATGGGAGGAAACCGGAGCACCTAGAGGAAACCTACGCAGGCACGGGAAAAACATGCAAGCCTTACACGGACAGTCACCCAAGGCCAGAATTGAATTTGGGTTCCTGGCACTGTGAGGCAGCAATGCAAAGCACTGTGCCACCCTTGGTCTTATTAATTTGTTGGGTGCCTAAACCCATTTCAAACTCCTTCACAAATCTTATGAAGTCACCAGGATTCCACATCCGCGTGTTGGCCTGGTAAAGTATTTCCAGCCATTTATCTCACCTTTAGTCTTTCCTGAAGGTGCTAACGTTCTCCAGAGGACTGATCCACTGGTTCATCACTCTTCAGAAGCTCATCTCTTCATGTATGAGAGGACAATTTGACCTTTACAGGGACATCACCTTGCAATCTGGCCTAGGGGTATCAAATTCTAACCCTACTCCCTATTATAGAAAAGATGTTATTAAACTAGAAAGAGTGAAGAAAAGATTTACTAGGATGCTACCCGCACTTGATGGTTTGAGTTATAAGGAGGGGCTGGGATTGGATAGACTGGGACTTTTTTCTCCTAAGCGTTAGAAGGTTGAGGGGTGATCTTATCGAGGTCCATAAAATAATGAAGGGCATAGATCATCTGGACAGTCAATATCTTTTCCAAAGGTAGGGGAGTCTAAATCTAGGGGGCATAGGTTTAAGGTGAGAGGAAGAGATACAAAAGGATGCAGAGAGGTAATTTTTTCACACAGAGGGTGGTGAGTGTTTGGAACAAGCTGCCAGAGGTAGTAGTGGAGGCTGATACAATCTTGTCTTTTAAAAAGCATTTCAACAGTTACATAGATAAGATGGGTATAGAGAGATATGGGCCAAATGCAGGCAATTGGGATTAGCTTAGGGGTTCTAAAAAAAATGGTGGCACAGACAAGTTGGGTTAAACGGCCTGTTTCCAAGCTGTAAACCTCTATGACTCTACTCATCCCCCTGACACTATGAGGCAGTTTACCATGGCCAGTCTACCTAACCCACACACTTTAGATTGTGGGAGGAAACCGAAGCACCCAGAGGAAACACATGCGGAGATAGGGAGAACGCAAACTCCACACAAACAGTTACCCAAGGCCAGAGTAGAACCCAGGTCCCCGGTGCTGTGAGGCAGCAGTGCTAACCACTGTGCCACCACCATGCTGCCCTGTTTGGGGGATTAGCAGGGTAAATCTGTGGTGTTACTGAGATAGAGCCTGGAAGGGATTGTTGTCAGCGTAGGCTTGATGGGTCAAATGGTCTCCTTCTGCACTATAATGACATCATACGCATACCATCAACACAAAGACTGCAGTGGGTCAAAAGATTATCCCACCATAACCGTCACTGTTTCAGGGCACTAAACATGGCAGCAAAGTGTGAACTATATACTTGAGAAAACAAGCTCGGTGTTTGCTGAGTGAGGTGACCTCAGCTGTGCAAGTGCAGTAACTCAGTCGCAGTTTCCTCAGTATTGGATCTGTGCTCAATAAACCGCCCCATTGGCAGAGTTTGCATGTGAAAGCTGGGTGAGGACAGGATGAGGTGGGCTGCAATTTCTCTCTCCCTCTCCAATGTTTGAATAGCTTGCAGTACTTGAAGTTGAAGTTCAGAAGTGAATGATGCACACCGGATCAAGTGAGTGAGCAAAAGAATTCCCACGGAACAGGAAGCAAACAAGGAACCCAATTGCAGAAGACTAAGGAAGCTTGGCATGTCAGCTACGACTCTCACCAACCTATGCAGATGCACCATAGAAAGCATTTTTTCTGGTTGTATCACAGCTTGGAATGGCTCAAGCACTGTGCAAAACCCAAGAAACTACAAACGGTCATGAATGTAGCCCAATCTATCACACAAACCAGCTTTCCATCCATTGACTCTGTCTACACTTGCTGCTGTGTCGCCAAAGCAGCCAGCATAATTAAGGACCCCACGCACCCCAGACATTCTTTCTTCCATCTAGAAAAATATACAAAAGTCTGAGATCACATACCAACTGACTCAAAAACAGCTTCTTCCCTGCTGCAATCAGACTTCTGAATGCACCTAACTTGCATTAAGCTTTCTCTACACCTTGGCTATGACTCTAACACTATATTCTGCATCCTCTCCTTTCCTTCTCCATGAATGGTATGTTTCGTATAGTGTGCAAGAAACAAAAACTTTTTATTGTGTACTAATACATGTGACAATAATAAATCAAATGAAATTAAAATCAAGCATTTGGAAATGATGGAGTGGGAGAAATTCATCATTTTCACTGATAATGGGTCAAATAAAGTTATTTCTATAACTCAATTAGTCGCCAAATTGAGGGGTTAAATTTGTCATGACTTTTCTTTGTCGTTGTTTCCTTCCCCCGTCAACCTCTTCAGGGTTCACCAAATGTCCTTAAGATAAATATATACTAGAATGTGAGAATACGCACGTTTGTTCTTTCCTCTTGTGTGTGTCGGATTCTTGGAGTTTAGAACGTTATTAGCCAGCCAAAAGGTAATGGACAAACTGAAAAATCATCAATCAGTTCCAGCTACTGGCAATTTGCTTAAAGAGTCCAAACAAAAACCCACAAGGCTATTTACATTGGTGGCCAATGAACTCTAACTCCTCCAGACAGTATGACTTCCAAGGTTGGGTGGGAAGGAGGAGGGAGGGGGGGATGGAGAGGGGCGGCAGGGTCTTAATGATATGCTGCCGAGCTGCATTTTATTGTAGTTGCTGGTGCTATCTGCTGATCAGATATTAACGGCTTCGCTAGGCAAACAAAAGCAAGTAATTAGCCTGATTTACTCTGCTGCAGGAGCACTCGGGCTGTGGAATGCCTTTGACACCCCCTCGTACAACATATCTTTGAGGCAATTTAAAGTGAAATTTACTGAGATAAGCAGCTGAAGCTTTGGAGTATAATTATCAGGGAAAAAAACATTGTTTAGCATACAGTATGTTAATGTTAGGTTAGTTTGGCCCTCTGTGCATAATTTGGTGCAAAACTTGCCAGCAAAAATATATGATTACATCTACAAAGCTGCCCAACAAAACACAAGAGACAACATAATAACAAAACGTGAACTCCTAAGGCCTAATTACAGCACTTGAGAGAGCAAATACTGGCTGCTGAACCAAGCAAAATCTTGGGGTCATTTGTAAACAGGTAGCAGGTTGTCCAGGTGTACGAGTCTGCGAAGGGAATACCTGAGCGTGGGGGGTGGTTTACAATGAAATGGTCATGTTACCATGCTAAAATGTGCACCAAATGCATCTCGGAACAGAAATAAATATGCTTTGTTAAAAAGTCTGCATTTCTCTCAGAGTGAGCAGCATTATGTATAAAATGCTTGTGCACGTTGGTGTTTCAATGGTATTTCAGCTATTAAAAAAAGCATTAAGGGCAAATTTGGATCCTTTTAAAAAATGTCATCCTTAATCTTGACTACTTTGAATTTTGCTGAAGTTGTTTGTCTATTTTTTTCCTTATTAATCTTTAAACTAATACTCATTCACTGCACTGTGCAAACTAAAATGATCAAGGATAGATACTTGGGTGATTTACAGGTTTTAACAGTGTGAAGGAGTATTCACCATTGCCATCATTAATTCAGAGCGTTTCAGCATTAGCTGTGTGAATGTTAATTCCACTCTCTCGTACAGACAGGTCAGTAACTCCTCCATGTCACTCGTCCCCAGTGATATCACCAACTCTTGCTCTTTAAAGGCAAAATATTTAAAGATGTCAAACACTCTTTAACTGGGGTCAGAATGGAGGAAATCTCAAGGCGCTCAACTTACAACCAACAAGAAAAAGAAAAACAACAGCCATTCTCATAGAAATGAAATTTTGCACAATTCACCCCAGATCAAGGTCATTATTAATAGCTTGCGATTAAACTAGAGGGGTTTATTTTTGTTTTGCTTCCAACTTTCCAACTAAAACACTGTTAAGCATTATTGAACATTTATCTTTCATGGTCTCATTAACTTTCTCATTACTTACAAGAACAATGAACTGGTTTTAAATAGCTTGGATTTAATGAAGGCACTCCCTTTAATTTCAAAGTGAATATTTAATACTAAGTCACTGTGAAAAGTTTATTAATATCTATTTATTATACAACAATTTACCAAATAAAGTATTAAAGACCTGAATCTTTGCCAAAGGTTTGACAAAGGGTCATCAGGACTCGAAACATCGGCTCTTCTTTCTCCTAACAGATGCTGCCAGACCTGCTGAGATTTCCCAGCATTTTCTCTTTTGGTTTCAGATTCCAGCATCCGCAGTAATTTGCTTTTACAAAGTATTAAAGAAAGCTTTTTAGATTTAGGAAACAAGCAGCAAGCACTAATGTACCAAAATTCTGGCTGGAATTTTCTGGCCATTCAAGCCCCACCACATCTGTAAGCAAGAATGGAGAATTTGGTGCCCAGCCAAATCTCCGCTCACTTCAGCGGGATGAGAAAATCCCGCTGGCATGGATGTCCAGAAAATTCCAGCCCCCATTTCCTGTTTGCCGCCCCAATACAAAGCTAACTTCTTTCAGCTGCTGACTGACCTTCTGGGCCTTTCTGGCATTTTATTTCAGAGATCCATCATTTCGACGACAAGAGGTCAGAGTTTTAGGATCAGGGATAGCAAATTTAAAACAGAGTTGAGGAGAAACGACTTCTCCCAAAGGATCGTGAATCTGTGGAATTTGCTACCCCAAAGTGCGGTGGATGCTGGGAGAGTGAGTAAATTTAAGGTGGAGTTAGACAGATTTTTAATTGGTCATGGGGTGAAGGGTTATGAAAAGAAGGCAGGAAAATGGAGATGAGGAGCATATCAGCCATGATTGGGTGGCGGAGCAGACTCGATGGGCTGAATGGTCTAATTCTGCTCCTATATCTTATGAATTTATGAACTTCTGGCTGTATTTAAAAAAAAAATTCAAATCAGTGATTTAAATGGAATAAATTATTAAATCCCTGAAATTAGAAACCTCAATTGAAATTTGTGATTTTGTGAAGTGCTTTGGAATTTTTCAGGATGCTAATGATGCTATCTAAATGCAAGTTGTAGTTGTTCACCAGCAGTCAAAAACATTGTGACATGGTCATCTGGTGCTAAATCTAACCATCACACTGGAACAGCAAGAGATTTGCTCTCTAAAGTGCATTTACCCATGAGATGAAATTAATTAGCGCTCGGGAATAGATATTTTTCCAACTCATCCAACCCATTATAGGGAATTGCTGAGCAAGGTACTTCTCTATAGAGGGAAAGGGAGCGAAAGTCGAGAGGAAAATTAGCCAAGGCTTACCTTCCCCTATCTGGTTACAAAAAGTCACAAGTGCATTTTTCAGAGCAGACTGCCCAACTGTCCTCTGAATCATAGAACCTACAGCGCAGAAGGAGGCTATTCGGCCCATGTACAGCGACCATAATCCCATCCAGGCCCCATTACTGTAATTTCTCATATTTACCCTGCTAAGCCCCCGACACTAGGGCTAGTTTCGTATGGCCAATCAACCTATATCCCACACCTTTAGATTGTGGGAGGAAACCAGATCACCTGGAGGAAACCCATGCAGACACGGGGGAATGTGCAAATTCTACACAGACAGCGACCCTAGGCTGAAAGTGAGCCCAGCTGTGCTAACCACTGTGCTATCTTGCTGCTCATTTGGCATGGAAGACCATTAGAATGAAAGTCCAACCCCACTGAAAGAGGGAACCTCGCTCAAAAGCGAGTTTTGATGGTGTGACCCTTCCTTTGAAGAATTCATCACCACCTTTCCTTAAATGCCAGTATTATCAATTGTCAATTGACTAGGATGACAGCATATTCTTATGCTTTTATGTGACAAGCTTTGCTAATAGGTTGTTATTATAGTTCATAATCAAGTGAATAAATAATGCAGCTGAAGTTGAATCCTCAACTTCCCTTGGCTTTTAAAACTGTCCTGTTAATCTTTTCTCACACAGCTTCAATAGAAATAATTTCTCTGTTTCTGATATTCGATGTTAATTTGCAACAAAATTAGACAAATGAACAGAATGACATAGAAGCACTCAGATACTCTATTCATTCTGCCTGAAGCATTTATAACGCCTTAGAAATCCTTACTTTACAGCAAAAAAAATGACCCACATGATAGATATTGGTTTTAATTATTGCTGTGAATGTTCTTTTAAACTCTGTTTCCAATTCAAAGAGAGAGGCAGCGTTCTGGATTTGATGGTATAAATTGGCCTTTTAAAGTCGCGATTAATTCTGTGCTGAAAGACGTTTAGTAGCTGAATGCCAATGGCGGAGACCTATCAGCCGATCCAATATAGCTTTCTATAGAGATACACAAAGCCAACTTTTCACTAGTTAGAAGCTTGCATTTGAAAATGTGCTTCACAAAGAACGAGTGAACAGTGGATTCAAACAGCTTCAGCACACAGACTTGAGTTCAGGCTGATGGGATTAAAGTCTCCTCTCTAACCGCCCTAAAATGTCTGGATTCAGTGCATTGCCAACCCAGTGCTTACACAATGATTAGCACAGCTGCCTCGCTGCAGTAGAACCTGGGTTCGATTCCCGGCTTGCGTCACTGTCTGAGTGCAAACTGCACATTCTCTCCGTGTCTGCCTGGTTTCCTTCTGATGTTCTGATTTCCTCCCACAGTCCAAAAGATAAAGAACAAAGAAAATTACAGCACAGGAACAGGCCCTTCAGTCCTTCAAGTCTGCACTGACCATACCGTGCATCTAAACTAAAATCCCCTACCCCTTCCAGGGACCTCTCTCCATGGGAATCTCTCTATTCCCATCCAATTTAACGTATTTGTCAAGACGTCCTTTAAAAGTCGCTATCTGCTTCTACTATCTCCCCTAGCAATTCATTCCAGGCACCCACCACTCTCTGTATAAACAAAATGCCTCGTACATGTCCTTTAAACCTTGCCCCTTGCACCTTAAGTCTATGCCTCCTAATAATTGACTCTTCTACTCTGAAGAAAAAGCTTCTGACTATCCAATATGCTGGTTAGATGCACTGGCCATGCTAAATTCTCTCTCGGTGTACCAAACACGCACCAGAATGTAGCGGCTGGGGAATTTTCACAGTCACTTCATTGCAGCGTTAATGTAAACCTACTTGTGGCACTAATAAATAAACTTTAAACTTAACCCGTTTGTAAAACCAAAGCATTCACAAACCATGAGTACTGTTGTGAGGGCGAGAAAAAAATGTCCCACTGATGCAGTGCTCTTCTGAGGGAAAAGGTTTAAGGAACATAACTGGAAGAAGATAGAAGGAGCTCTCCATTACATGGAAGTTGAGTGACCTTTCATGTGCCTAATACAGCTGCTGGGTACCAAACGTTCTTTCTCTCACCACTAACATCCCTCAGCTTGAAGATGTCATCTGCACTTCTTCACACAAAAAAACTTCACCATTTTAATTACGATCCCTGAAACTCCTCCACAATCCAATTACATCGTTACGTTCTGGCTTCTGTCAAACTATGGGCTTATAAAAATTGTTTAAGGCTTTGTGGAAATGTATCAAGTTTCTCATTTGCATCCCATGATGCAGATTCTTCGTTGATTGAATAAAAATGGAAATCAGTGCTGCTGTAAAACTAAATATAGGGAATACATTGTTCCTGAAGATGCTTTCAAGGCTACAAAAAGGTAGTCCTGAAATCCTCTGAGGAGGCATGGGCAGGGTGCGTGGGTTAGGAACAGACAGGATATAAAAATGTGTTCGGTAACACATCGAAATTTTAATGTCAAATTAACCAGCTTAATAACTTAATCCTGAATTATTTTTTTAAATTATTTTTCTTCATTTCATTATAAAGATATTCTAGTTTTATAATTTTTCCAAATTGACTAGACTCTGTGCAAGACAAACAAGCAGGAAATAATGTAAAAATCAACATACCAGAATCAGAAGAGAAAATTCTGGAAAATCTTAGCAGGTCTAGCTAATGTTGAACTTGAAACATCAGCTCTTTTCTCTCCTTACAGATGCTGTCAGACCTGCTGAGGTTTTCCAATGTTTTCTTGTTTGGTTTCAGATTCCAGCATCTGCAGTAATTTGCTTTGAGACTGGAAGTTAGAATGCCTACACACCAAAACAGAATTCAATTGCAATTATTAGCTTTGATGGTTTTATTTTGTCTGGTGTTTAGACTCCAAAGTTTATGGCAGGATTCTCTCCTTTCTCCTTGAGAACGTGGGACAGGCTCTCCCATTTTGGAATTAAGGTGCTAGTTGGGCTCGGGGTGGGGCAAGGGGTTGACCTTGTCATCCCTTCCACCACCACCAAAACCTCCCCCGATATGGGTGCCATGGCTGGATTGCCCCTTCTAGCCCTGCAGACCAGAAGAAGATGGCCTCTAACATGGTGATTCCAGGCAGTTCTATGATCAATATCTGTATTGCCACCTATCAGCTGTGAAAATTCTCAAGTGTCCAGCTCTACGCTGTCACACCTCCCCCCTCCCCCAGTCACCTGGCAGGATGTTAAATCACTATACTGCTCCATTCTGCAGCAGAAATTTTCCTTTCTCTCTGTCAGAGGCTGCAGACATGAGCACACCCTTTTGAAGTCCTCTGACAAAAAGATGTCAATTTCAAGTAGGGAGAGGGGTTAGGGAGCAGTGTTCCAATCTGCAGACCTGTGCACTCAGCCCAAGTGTATGCACACAGCTTTGATCTGAAATTCTTGAGGTTTCCCGGCAAGCTGAATTATTTGAAACCCTCGCCATTCTAATGTAATCCTTTGATATCTAACAAATTCAATATGCAGTGCCTTGAGAGACTTCCCTGGGCAGCTCAGTGGATTTCTGTCATTCTCCAGCCACCTATGCTTATTTTCAGTTCCATTCACATTTGAATGACCTCAAGTACTTCATTGATTGTGACTGCAATGTTGACAGAGTCTAAGCCTGACTGACAGATAGTGATTTCTTCAAAAGATGATGGTTTTCAAATGGGGAAGTGAAGCCACAAGCTTTATCCACGATTTGAGTGGAGGGAGGGAAGGATGTCACTCCTTTTTGAGAGATTGGTGGTTCTCCCCTCGACCCTTGAGATCCAGCATGGCATGTCCATGGTTATGGTAGCGTATGTAAAGCCCGCCCGGTGTCTCTGGCAGGACAGATGAATTGAGAGAGGCTAGTAAATTGCTAATAACATTCAATGTAGCAGATTTGCATAATTACTGAATTACCTACTGCTTGCTCTGGGCAGGAACCTGATCAGGACCACCAGAGCGGATTGGGTGAATCCCAAGAGCCCTCACTCCAACTGAAAATCCCAATTTTTGGCCAACTGCATTCATTGAGGCATTGGGATACCCCCAACCGTCTGAGAAGGTTGGAGAATTGCCCCTGTTAAGTCTGTCTTTCCTGACCTGAATACAATGAAACATTACATACAGAATGCTGATCTGCCTATATTTAAACTGCTGAGTGACAGGCTGAATATTTTACAGTATTCTCTGGTTTTGTCTCTCTGATTTTCAGATTTGAGATCGGTTGCTCTTTGTCCGATTTGCCTTTCCCCTGGAGAAATCCTTTCAGTTTATTTTGGAAAGGGTCCTAACTGAAATCAAGAAGCATCATCATATCTGCTCAACAGTAAATGTAGCTACTGGTGCGCTGATACCAACAATGTACTCTTTACTAAACTGTACTATCGCCACTAAGTCTGGATAACAGTGTAATGATGTAAGGACAGATTCACCACTGAGCCTTTTATGCACATCCTGTTATGTTTGAAAGCTTAAATTCCTAATAGTAGTGCTTTAAAAAGAATGACAAATATAAATCACTTGCACCACTCCTGTCATTCTGATGTTTCCTCTGTTCAGAGACGAGACAAGATTGGGTCATAGTGACCACAGGCCAAGAGTGCTAGATAGATAGTTTGTACTGGGATTCTGCATATCTGCAGCTCTGGCTTTATGAATGTATCACCCATTCCAGTCACTTGCTCAAACGAACCTCACTTAGCTTACGTGTTTAATTTTTTTTTACTTCATTTATGGAACATGAGCGTCTCTGGCTGGTCAGCATTTATTGCCCATCCCTAGTTGCCCAAGAGCAGTCGAGAGTTAATCACATATCAGTAGCTCTGGAGCTACATGTAGGGCAGATTTTCTTCCAGGTAAGGATAGTAGATTTCCTTCCAGGTAAGGGTAGCAGATCTTTAGTGAACCAGATGGGTTTTTCTGACAATCAACAATGATTTCACTGTCATCAGCCATTTGTTAATTACAGATATTTTTCACTGGATTCAAATTGCATTATGTGCCTTAGTGGGATTTGAACCGGGTCCCCAGAACAGGTCCCCAGCTTAGATGAGTTTCTCAATTAATAGTCAAGTGAAAATACCAGTAGGCCATCACCTTCCTATAATGTACTGAAAGTATAGACTGGAATTTTCTAGCCGTGAGTGCCAGCAGAATTTTCCTATTACTCTGCAGTGAACGAAGGTTTGGCTTGCTACCTAATTCTCTGACTTTGCTGCAGCAGAGTGTGGTGTGAGTGGATGGTAAAATTGCACTCAGAAAGTTTTGAATTGCCAAGTTACACTGCCATTTTAAGTAAAAGTCATGCGCGCATTGTTATGAAGTCAATCCTGAAGTGCAATTTGGGAGCAAGGTCAGCAATATGACAGTGGAACGCACTGTGGCTTGAGGCATGATACAGTCAAGTACCAGTTTCATAACAAGTTCCAAGACACCCTTACATGCATTGAATGTTTGCAGTGAACTTAACGTCCTGTAGCTTCTCACCAGACATGAGAGATTCAGCTAATATTGGAAGAAGAGCATTTTCAATATAGGGTTAGGCGGGTCCTAGTGTTTCCTCACCAAGAGATGGCATGGCTGTTCCAAACAACTGAAGTTGATATTGGCCTCAACACATAAAACACACAAACTTTATAACAAACAGCTTTTCCTCTGCTTTGTACTACAGAGATTGTTTCTAAGGTTCGGCATGAACAATGCAAATTCAAATTTTATTCTTTCTGCCACTAGCCAACATTTTTCAAAAAGACTCATGCAGTTTCTGTTTGACTAATGCAGCTGCTGACCTTTTACCAAGACTTGGGAACAGATTAATGTGGAGGGAGCGAGGAAAAGATGTATCTCCTGCAAAAACTTACAACACAATTTTCAAACTGTGGACAAGTACAATTATTCATGTTCCCAAGTTTCCAACTGGTGTATTACCCTGTTTTATTTCTTCATTCCATAGAATCCTTACAGTGTAGAAGAAGCCATTCAGCCTATCAAGTCTGCACCTTCTCTGACAGAGTACCCTTACCCAAATCTTCTCCCCCACCCTCTCCCATACCCATAGAGGCAATCTAGCGTGGCCAAACAACCTAAGCTGCACATTTTTGGAGTGTGGGAAGGAAACACATGCAGACCTGGGGACAGCGTGCAAACTCCACACAGTCACCCAAGACCAGAGTTGAATCCAGGTTCCTGGGGCTGTGAGACAGCAGTGCTAATCTCTGTGCCATCCTCATTTGATTAGGATCTTAAAATTCACCATAACCCCCTTCAATTAATATGCTAGATTTCAACAAGAATTCAAAGAACACGTAGATTGAAACTCTCTGTTCAACCCTCGTCCTTGCTAGGGGTCCATTTTCCCAATTTATTTCTCTTTTGACTACTGAACTTTTAATTTCTTCAATTGATTACTAACCAACAGCCATTTCACCTTTAATGAATAATGTTCCAGAAGAAGTTGAAGTATTTACAATGCAACATTTTTAACTCAGTCCATTTTCCTTCATCTTTCTAAAACTTGGAATTATAAAATCATAAAGGTTCACGCATATTTTGGCCATTGATTGTCTATGCTGGCTCCTTGTTAGAACAACCTAAAACTAGTCCTACTCTCCCCTATATGTTCTTCTGCTTAAGAATACAGCTCCTGACAAAGATGTAATGCTGTCTGCCCATGGCAAACCATTCTAATGCTCTATACTTTGTGGTAATGTGTTTTTCATGAAGATATCCTTGCAAGGCGTGTAAATAGATGCACGCACATAGAAGTATTCAGTGAGACAATAAGCTTGTGCAACTCTATGCCGCTGATTTGATTATGATTCCAAAAAATTCCAAAGCACCTGATACTTTTAAATGATTTGAACACTGAGATTTTTTTCTTAATGTAAACAATTTCAATGATAAATAGAAGTGCTAAGAGAGATTTTATATTGCTTTTCTTCTCAGTGCCAATACTATGTTTGGAGTTTAACCTTCTGCAAGTCGTGCATTTTCTATGCTCTCAACATTTCTGGGGCATCTTGTTCACCTCATGCTTGAATATCCCTCGATTCAAAAGAACAAAGAACAAAACAGCATGAGAAACGGGCCCTTCGGCCCAACGAGCCTGCGCCACCACCCCGATATTCCCACCTCTACCTGTGATCCCTGTCTATGTTTATAGATCTGTAGATTGAAAACAAATTTGAGACTATTTAGGGAGAATTTGTCCTGCCAATTAGTCTAAGAGCACATCTTTGGGATGTGGTAGGAAACTGGAGCACCCAAAGAAAACCCACACAAGCACGGGGAGAATGTGCAAACTCCCACAGACACAGGCCCAAATCCATGTATCCACACTGCACAGCAATAGTCACTGAGCTGTCGTGTTGCCCATCAACATTGGAAAACTCCCAAGAGCATACTCCAGGATAATCAGGTTCAAGAGCGTCTGCCATGGGTCTACATGTGAGTGAACGAGCTGACTATTGATTGGAAGATGTCTGGGCATGTGTGGTTGGATGCCCCATGAGGTAGTGAGATCTGATCCAGAGGGCAAGATTTTTTCCCCTTTTGCTTTCCTTATTTGCCACTACTCTGTGTCTCAGTATCTTTGATGAGGCAAAGCATGATGCACAGTTTGAAGGACCAAGTTGTTGCCATTTTGAATGGTTGGAAGCAAGTTACTCCAAGTTATTATTCTCAATACTGCTGTGCTTTGAAGGGAGCTTCAGATGTAATGTACATGCAAGTAAATTCTTATGGTTTCTCACAGAAACAAGATGTGGATAATATCCAGGCTTGGACTGATAAGCAGTAAGTAATATTCATGCCACACAAATGCCACACAATGACCATTACCAATAAGAGACAATCTAACCACTGCCTCTTGACATTCAATGGTGTTACCATCCCCCATTGCCCACATCCTTGGGACTACCATTGACCTTAAACTTAATGGGACTTGCCATATTAACACAGTCGTTACAAGAGCAAGTCAGAAGCTGGGAATCCTGCAACAAATAACTCACATCCTGACTCCTCAAAGCCTGTGCACCATGTACAATGCACAAGTCAGGAATGTGGTGGAATATTCCCCATTTGCCTGAATGCATGCAACTCCAACAACACTCAAGGAGCTTGACACCATCCATGACAAAGCAGTCCACTTGATTGGCACCACATCCATAAATATCCACTCCCTCCACCACCGACGCTCAGTAGCTGGATCAATATTCTGGAATTCCCTTTCTAATGGTGTTGTGGGTCAACCCATATGATATGGATTGCAGCATTTCTAAAAGGCAGCTCAACCAGTGATGAACGATAAATGGCTGGCCAGACAGTGGTGCCTATATCCCATGAATAAATATATTTAAAAACGTCACTTCTATCACTGATGTGCTAATTTCAAAATCTCTATTTTCCTTAAACTCACCGCTAGCTCTGAGGGAAAAAATAAGTACTGCTTAGACTTTGATTCGATTACGTAGGTGCAGAATCCTGAGCTAGTTTCTCATTTGTAATTTTAGCAAGAGCTTAACTAGCAAAAATTGTTTTATTCCTGGTCCTTTTAATCATCTCTATTAAATCATTTTTACTGAATATTCAGGTAGGAATATTCAGGGCAGCACTAAACCTAGATGAATGAATCATTAGCACTTTCTACTGACATCATGACACTACACAGAACAGAGCAGTTTGCTTGATAGGTGCTAACCTTCTCACTCAATATCCCACTGCAAGATCTCACCAAGGAAAAAGACAAGAGCAGTGGACATCGTGACAACTGCATCACCTCCAAATTCATATTCCCAGCTAATATTCTGGACTGACCCACTTAACATCATTGTGAGAGCACCGTCACATCACAAGGACTGCTGTGATTCAAAGAGAACATCTATCGTCACCATTGCAGTGAAATTAGAGGTGGCCAATTAACGCAGCCATGTCTCACATCTCACAAACAGAAACAAAGGGTGGAATTTTACCAGCACATTTGCCCAAAGTTTGTACAATCCCACTCAAGGCCAACAAAGAATGCTGTTCTACGAGCCTCACCCACCAGCAGAATTGGGGCAGGCATGCTGGTAAAAGTCCGGCCAAAATATGCATTTCTGCAAACACATTTTTCTCTCAAGTTATTGAGTGGAATAAAATATGACCTTCTTTAAAAAGAAGCATCTTATGAAGACATTCCAATTGACATGAGCTATGTGAGATGGACTTTATTGGAAATTGGGATAGAGACTATCTGCTATATTACTAAATTCCCCACAAATGACACAAATTGTATTATTATTATGCTTTTCACTATAGTTGGAAAGTCTTAGCTCTATATATAGCATCTAAAACTTGTTGTGTTCCACTGGGTACAACTGCAAGCAATTCAGAGAAGCAGTTCTGTAAACGTGGGAGTGGGTCTACAGTGAGCTGATGAGTCCTTTCAAAATTTTTGTACTAGTCAGGACTTTAGCATTGCTATACAGCCAATATATCAGAATCGTTACAATGTTCTTTTGTACGAAATATTGTTGATGGAAGTCCTAAGTTCTCGATGCCACAACATTGTGATGAAAAGAATCCCCATCCACATATATACTGCAGACTTAGCAAATTTCAACAAATAAAAACAGCGTCTGAACAGGTAAATCACGGCTTCAACAAAATTTTCAGATTCAAAAATCATACCTTCATTATATCTCTCTGATTCAAATTTCATACAACATAAATGTGACAGAAATTTTGGAAAATGGGCACTGGCTGTGATGAAAAAAGTTGTAAAATCAGGTGTGATGGTACCATGCTTTTGATATGTTTTATGTTTTTGTAGTAAGTTTTAAGGCTCAGTTTTTTTTTCCCCACAGTCAGCTGCCGGAATTTTACCACCTGAGGTCTGTAAAATCCTGAGTGAGGTAAACCGAGAATGTGATTCCACGAGCCTCACCCGCTCCAATTCTGGTGTGGGCGAGGCAACAAATTTCTGGTCAGTATGTCTGGTAGGAATGCAGCTCAGATGCTGAGAAAGCAGGCAATAACTAATTTTAGCGAGGTACACGTTACTTTGTAGAATTAATGGATTAGTGTTTGTATAAGAAGTTCTTCTGAGATTTCAGAATAGGTATAGAGTCATGAGATACTGGATTACTGGGAGAAGCCAGGCTTTCAGCAGAGAATCAGTTTGACTTTCATATTTTTTAAAGTGAGTTGCTAACTGGAGCTACTTAAAGAAGAGACTCTCTCTCTTTCTCTCTCTCTCTTTCTCTACAAAAGATCTCTCTGTAAAGTCCTTCTGCAACTTCAAGACTTCCAATACTAATTTAAGGCAAGTATGCCCACATTTGCTAACTATATTTTAAGTGGTATTTAAGTCTATGGGAAGACTTGCTTACTTGGAATTGAAATAGTGATAAGTTATAAATTGGAATAATTTCTTTTCATGTTTAAAGACTGTTCAATGGTTATGAGTTAAACTGCTTTATTTTATTAGTAATTTAGTTAAATTGTGCTATGAATATAGCTTATTTTGATAAACAGATCCCTAATTTGTTAATAGAATCACTTCTGGAGCAATGCATCCGATCCTCACAATTTTGCCAAAATAGAAAAATTGTTGGGGTTTAGTCTGGCATTGTAATGTACCTTGGGGTTTTGATCTGAGACCTTAACACTGAATTGCACTAATGTGAATGTCACATTTTAGTGTTATACAACACCAATTCAACAACTTACATTTATTCAATGTTTTTAATATGGTTAAAAAAATCCCAAATTCTTCACAGCAGTGATATCAAGCAAAATTTGATAGAGAAGTAGGATAGGTGGCCAAAAGCATAGGGGACGGATTTTGAGCAGGCACTCTCCACGTGTGGGATTGACAAAATCTAGAAAGGCAAAACATGATTCTGCCCATAGACTTTGCTTTTCCTGATTTTCCCCACCTTTCCCACAAAGGGCGGGAACCTCATTTAAAAATATTTTAATGTATTTAAATATTAATGGGCTGCCTGCCACGCATGATACTCCTCATTCAATATTCCTACCTCGCCAACACAAAGTCACGTCAGGGATGTTCACAACTAGTTTGACCGAATGAGAAACAATCGAGGGAGATCCCTCTTGTGGTGCAGAGATAAGTATAGCTTTCAGGAGGGGGGAGAGGAGGGGAAGAGACATGGCCTATCACTGCTAACCTGGTGGTGTCAACCTGTGCCAAGGGGCAATACCAGGGGTGGATCCGTGTGGGAGTCTTATGGGGAGGGTTCATTTACATGGGGCTAGGGTGGGAGAGCGGGCACTGAGGGAAGACTTTTTGTTTTAATGGGAATATCCTTCTTATCTCAGTGGAGGCAGTCTTGCTGGTTCTACGAGGCCCTGCTTCACCAGAGTGATGGCATAATTTTTTCAACTAAGATGCTTGGAATCTGGAGAAAAAACTTATCTGTGGAGTGGAGGGAGAGCTTCACACCGGTTTTCTATTTGGGCCTGATGCTATAACAAAGTTGGTAACATTCCCCTTAAAGTCTAAGAGTTGGTTTTTAAGCAGGTGATTACATAGTGAATTGTAGAATCATAGAATCCCTACAGAAAGAAGCCATTTGGCCCATTGAGTCTGCAATGAACACAATCCCATCCAGGCCCTATTCCTATATGTAACCCCACATATTTATGCTGCTAATCACCCTGACACTAGAGTCAATTTAGCATGGCCAATGCACCTAACCCGCACATCTTTGGAATGTAGGAGGAAACCGGAACACCCAGAGGAAACCCATTCAGACACGGGGAGAATGTACAAACTCTGCACAGACAGTGACCTGAGACCGGAATTGAACCTAGGTCCTGGCACTGTGAGGCAGCAGTACTAATCACTTTGCCATTGTGCTGCCCATTAATGTTACCCACCAAAAGGATTAAATGCACAGTTTGTATTCATGTTTAGTCCGTGCCCCCATGTCACAAATTACATTTAGGTGCAACAAACAGATTGTATTTTATGGTTCATAAAACTGCTGACTGAACAGGCAGCCAGTTACTGCCACTTTGCAGAGAACTTAATATTGGTAGTAATGAAAATCCATTGTATAATTGTTCCATTTAAAATGGAACAAATTCGTAGTAAATATCTGTATGCAAGGTATTATCTATGTAAATAATATAATCTATTAGAATCTGAATACTATAAAACCCAAAGTGATTGAGTGGTAGAGCACCATAATAATCCAGCAGGTTGGTGTCAGAAGCTGCATGGTTAATGACGTTATGAGCTTGTGAAGACAAACATGAACTTGGATACCTAAATCAATGGAGATCACAGTAACAGGGCCAACACTTGACCCACTCAATCTCAATGTGTGGTTGACCACGATTAAAATGACATCCATGTCATTTTTCCAGTTCTCTTTTTTTAGATTTGCCCATGCCATTCACTATCCTGATTCAAAGAGGGACGAGCAGATGGTCAACTCACAGGGCATGGCCAATGCCACTCGCTCATAATTTCTACTGAATGAGGAGGTGTCAGGCCTCAACTAAAGTCTTACCATTCCATTCCTTGTAATGTTGCGGGAACTCCACTATTCAAATTAAAAATTTGAAATAAAAAATTATCATCAGCCATCTGGACTTAAAGCAGAAGACAGACTTACATTTATATAGCACCTTTCAGGGCATCCCAAAGTGCTTTACAGCCAACTAAATACTTTTTGAAGAGTAGTCACTGGCTGGCACGGTGGCACAGTGTTAGCACTGCTGCCTCACCATGCCCAGGACCCAGGTTCAATTCCTGTCGATTCCGTGTCACTGTTTGTGCAGAGTCTGCACGTTCTTCCCGAGTTTGCGTGGGTTTATTGTGGATGCTCCAGTTTCCTTCCACAGTCTGAAAGACATGTTGGTTGGGTGCATTGGCCATGCTAAATTCTCCCTCAGTGTTACCGGATAGGCGCCAGAGTGTGGAAACTCGGGGATTTTCACAGGAATTAGTAGCAGTATTAATATAAATCTACTTGTGATAATAATAAATAAACTTCAATTTTGAAATCTTGGCAGTTAATTTACACACAGAAAATTCCCATGAACAGCAGTGAAACAAATGGCTTGATCGGTTGTTTTAGGTGTTGGCTGAGGGATAAACATTGGTGAGGAGAACATTCCTGCTCTTCTCTGAATAGTAGTCATGGGATCTTTTCTGCCTTCGCCGCCCGCAGCCCCCTTCCCCTCCCAGCCAAGAGACCAGGCAGAGCCTGGTTTTCACGATTCATTTAGAAATAATTCCTGATCATTCCTATCCACTGAGAGTATCACTGTAGTGCCACATGTAACATTGGATTGTGACTTCAGATGGCATCTGCAGCAGCATGGTTATGAGAGAAATGTGGTTAATATTTTCCTCTAATTGTGAATCTGATTTGAGGTAGTGCTGTCAGCTGCTGCTGGCACACAAACAATTATCAGTTTCATCTCCATGGGAGTGAAGGCCAAATAAATTTGGCACAACTGTGAAGAATTTTTTTTTCCCCTCTGCCACAGGAGACGCAGTTGTTGCGCTTGAGATTCCAGCCAGAGGGGAAGAATAAAGGCAATAGGGTAGAGGATGGACAGAAACTGAAAGTATCCAGGTGGAAGCAAAAGGTTGAACAAAGAAAAGTACATAAAATCAACCAGAAACACCTAATATAAGCGATGTTTCCTTTTCTTTTGCTCTAGACCACCGATAACATTAATTAGAGCAAAAACAGTAACTTAAACCGATGGAAAGAACACAATTAACCAATTTTTATTATTCTTCAGCATAAGGCACAAGAAATTTACACAAATGTCCTTTCTTGACACTTGTCTCTGCATTCCTAAATAGAACCAGTCTAGATTTGAAAAGAAGGCTTCTTTACAAAATAAAACTGTTAGTTCGAATTAAGATTAACTTTAATTATCTTTCCTAATTTTTTACTCTAATTGAATATCCGTGTTCACTGAAGCACTCGCAACATGGACAAACTCCCTGGGAGCCGCAACTGGACTGTCAGGCGAAGGGAACTGAATTATCAGCAGAACAGATACAGTCATTAACCCAAGAAGTGCTTCAGTGATCTTTCTATTTCAGGTGTTTAAAACATTAATGGTTTTGATACGGTAAATAAGGAGAAAGTGTTTTCAGTGGCAGGAGGGTTGGTAACTGGAGAATACAGATTTAAAATGATGGATAAAAGAACTAGAAGAAACGAAGGATTTTTTTAAACTCAGCAAGGTGTTGCAATCTAGAAAGTATTTCTGAAAAGATGTTGGAAGCGCAATCAAGAGTAACTTTCCAAAGGGAACTGGAAAGACTTGCGCGTTGACTTGATTGGCCATGATATATTGCCCCTTGGTGTCGGGGCAGTGGTAGTGGGGTAAATACATGGTGTTACAGGGAAAGGATCTGAGTTGATTTTTGTTGGTGCAGACTTGATGGGCTGAATGGCCTCCTTCTGCACTGCAGGGATTCTATGATTCTATGGATGAATTCTCCAAAAAACTGCAGAGTTACCAGCACAGAATGGGGAGCTGGACTAATTCGATTCTCCTTCCAAAAAGCTGGAGCAGCCACGAAAAGCTGAAATGCCTTCTTCTGGGTTGCATTAAAAAAAAGTTCAACTTATTTCCACAAGAGTAGCATGCTTTATAGATTATGTCTCTTGGCAGTACCACAAGAGAAATAATCCTTGGATAGTGCCACTCGGATAATCATTATAAAAAAGAGAAATAATCCAAGAAAAGTTTATTGTAGTGGTTGAACTTTCAACGTTCTTGCTTTTAATTAACTTTTAATGTTACTGCGAGGTAATCAATAGCAGACAACTCCCGCCTATTCCAGTACCTTTGTGTAGTATTTGGGATGGAATTTGAGTTTGTACCTACAGTAGTTGCTGGCACAGTGGTAAGCACTGCTGCCTCAAGGCATCAGGGACCTGGGTTCAATTCCAGCCTTGGGTGACTGTGAGAATTTTACACATTCTCTCCGTGTCTGTATGCGCTTCCTCTGGATGCTCCCATCATCCAAAGACATATGAGTTAGGTGGATTGGTCATGCTAAATTTCCTCTTCGTGCCCAAAGATTACATGGATTAGTCATGGTAAGTGCATGGGGTTACAGGGACAGCGCAGGGCTGGACCTGGGTAAGGTGTTCTTTTGGAGACTTGATGCAGACTCGATGGGCTGAATGGCCTCCTTCTGCATTGTAGGGATTCTATGGTTCTAGAATTCAATTATTCCGTACTTGATTATGTGAGTCTGTTTGATGTTGACTTTGTGCATTTAGTTAAGCCTGGGTGTGGACTCGGAAAAGCAAATATGCTACAGAACTGCTATAAGCAAATAATTACAAGCATCATGCAGAGATTAAAAAAAAACTGTTGTAAATAAAGTATCTGCACATATAGAAACAAGTCTCCTTATTTGAAACAGGACATACTTACACTGGAAACAGTTCAGAGATGGTTCACGTGACTCATTCCTGGGATGAAGGGCTTACATTCTGAGAAAAGGCTGTACATGTTGGGCCTATATCATTGCAATTCCATAGCATGAGAGGCGATCTTCTTGAAGTATGTAAGATTCTGAGAGGATTTGACAGGATGGATGACAAAAGGATGTCTCCTTTTGTGGAAAAATGAGAATGCAATTTAAAAATAAGAGATCCTCCTTTTACGAATTTTTTTTTTAGAGAGTTATTAGTTTATGGAATTATTTTCCCCAGAAAGCAACGGCTGGGTCTTGAATGTACCCAAGGCTGAGTTGGTTAGAATTTTGACAGACAAATTTGGAGAGGCAAGGATTCAGAAGGGCTGACAGGAAAGTGGAGATGAAACCACAATCATGATCAGACATTATCTTATCAAATTGCATGGCAAGCTCCAAGGGCCAAGTGGGCTATTAATGCTCCTAAATCCTATGTTTCAGTGTCAACTCTGCACAGCTCTGAGATACGATACAGAGTGGTATGGTGAAACAGTGGTTAGCACTGCTGCCTCACAGCACCAGAGACCCAGGTTCAATTCTGCCCTCGGGTCACTGTCTGTAAGGAGTTTATTCATTCTTCTTGTGTCTACGTGGGTTTCCTCCGGGTGCTCCGGTTTCCTCCCACAATCCAAAAATGTGTGGGTTAAGTTGATTGGTCACGCTGAATTGTCCCTAGTGTTGCAGGATTAGTAGAGTAAATAAGTGAAGTTATGGGGAAAGGGGCTGCCTGGGATTATGGTCAGTGCAGATTTGATGAGCCGAATGACCTCTTGCTGAGCTGTAGAGATTCTATGATGATATAAAATATACAATGCAATTCAAAACGTGGCTAGGCTTTGTGTCAAAACTGAGTTGCTGTAGTGTGGTACCAATGAGGAGGTGATGGTGAGAAGTGAATCAGACAGCAAGAATTACTTGTGTACCATTCCTAGCTTTAGAGTGGCATTGATGATTAGGAGGACAGGAGGTAGGGCTTAGAACAAAAAGTGGAGGAAAAGAGAGAGATAGCTTGAAATAAAGGGAACTTATTCAGTTTGTATGGTATGTCACAGAAATGGAATCCCTCCCTTGAATGCATGATAAGAAAACAAAATTAAAATAGACCTCACCTGGTTAAATAGTTCAATGTCACAACAAGTGAAATTTTTACCTACTTATCATTATGGTAGATAAGGCCAAGTTTTAATCACCTGTCTTCAAAATACAGCAATATTTTACAAAAAAAACCCTTTTTTATAAATAATTCACATTGGACAGCATTTCCCCCACAAACAGCAGAGGATTAGACTTGATCCAAAAATATTTATTTAAATAGTCCAGCATTTTTAATTTCTAATCACGTAATAGAAATACTTGCTTATCAGACGTCCACTTAAATGGAGTTGAGAGCAATTTGAAATCTACTGCTCTGAGTGCAAGTGGCAAATGCATGTGCAGGATCTTTTAACAAAATCCAATTGGAAAGCTTTATCACACAGAATTTGTTACAATATGGAAATGTACTAAGTTATTAATTACTGCAAATATAACCTTGATCTGCCCCAGAAATTTTGATGTAAGTCAGCTCAATATTTAAGTCCTTCATGTAGATTGGAATAATGTATGCGGAAAATGAGGGAATTACTAAGATCTCGAATGGTTTGAATAATCATTGCACGACATGAAGAACTCAACTCCCTAAAGAAGGGCTCATCATCGGGATCCCATTTTTGGTAAATGTTCCATACACATTCTCAGGTAGATGCAGAAGATCCCATAGCACTATTTTAAGTAAGAGTGATGCACAGCTCCTAGTATCTTCCTCTCAACCAGAACTACTAAAAACAGATTATATGGTCATTATCTCATTGCTTTTCGTGACAACATGTTTCACTCAAACTGGCGATTGCATTTCCTAGGTACGACATTATGCATTTCAAACGTATTTCATTGATTTGGTGGCTTAGTGGTATTATCGCTAGACTATTAATCCAGAAACTCAGCTAATATTCTGGGGACCCGGTTTTGAATCCGCCACAGTGGATGGTGGAATTTAAATCCAATAAAAAATAGCTAAAATTAAGAATCTACTAATGACCATGACACCATTGCAGATTGTTGGAAAAATCTACCTGGATCACTAATGTCCTTCAGGGAAGAAAATCTGCCATCCCCTTGCTCGGTCTGGCCTACATGTTGTAAGATGCTGGTGTTGGACTGGGTGGGCACGGTAAGAAGTCTCGCAGTATCAGATTAAAGTCCAAAAGATTAATTTGGTATCATCAGCGTTCAGAATACTGCCTGATGATAGTCACCTGATGAAGGAGCAGCACTCCAAAAGCTCATGATACCAAATAAACCTGTTGTACTTTAACCTGATGTTGTGAGACTTCTCACTGGCCGACATGTGATTACAGAGCCACAGCAATGTGGTTGACTCTCAATTGCCCTCTGAACAAGGCAATTAGGGATGGGCAATAAATGCTGCGATGCCCAGGTCCCACAAATGAATTTTAAAAATGCACTGTAGGAGATGCTGCAGATATGAAGGGTGCTATATAAGTGCAAGATCTTTACTCTCAGCAGATTTCAAAAACCTGCCTGTGGGAGTGAATTACTGTGTTTAATACGATCCATAGCTTTTCTTTATGTTCATAATATTCAGAAGAAACAGATCACAGTCACCCTTACTTAGTTTTCTAATGTAGAAGTAATAACATTGAAAATAGTTAAAGTTTTGAACGAACCGCTTTAATTTGAACCACTGTCCTCTTGCTGCACACTGAAATTCTTGTCCTGGGCAATGGAAAGGGATGAGATTCGCATTTTTTTGGCAAAGAGCTTTAGCTTTACAACAAACATGCAGATCTTGGCTCCAGGCCAACAGTCAAACACTTCAGCCGAGGAAATGGGAAATTTTGAGGTCTGACATGACAATGTAGAGATCGTGTAAAGCTTTGCTTCTGCCAAGCTGTCAGACAAACAAAAGGCTCGACTAATGCATGGAGCGGCCCCATGATGCCAACGTGTGTTTCTGTGCAGATTTGTAAATTCCACCCAAGTGGTTTGCCTGAGACCGTTAATGTGGATTTATTCTGAAGTGGCTGGCCGTCAAAAGGTTACAAAATAAGGGAAATAGCTGAGTTGCAACATTGCTTTCTGCTGTCAGATTGCTTCTGCTGTTGAGTACACGAGGTATCAATCAAACCTTCACCACTTTTATCTTGTTGATATGTTATTCCTTAATGCAAACAGAAGTAGTTTGAGACATGCAACTCTACAATCTGCAGGCTGCTAAAAAAAACGAATTTGGGACACAAAGTACAAGCATTTGTGTATTTACTGTAATATTAGAGAGCTGAAGGTACTTTTAGCAGTAATTATTTTACAGGCAAATACATTTTTCCGCAGTTGATTTGCTCCTCTGCATATTTAAGGCTTGGTATAATACTGTTGCATTCACTGGCTACAGGGTTTGAGCGGGGAGGTGATCTTGAGAATGAATAGGCAACAACTTCAGCCCAAACTCGTTGAGGTAAAGTCACATATATTTGTCATAAATAAGGATTACATTAACACCACAATGGAATTACCATGAAATTCCCCTAGTCGCCCTTTCCGACACCTGTTTGGGTCAACTCATCTAACCTTTCAGACTGTGGGAGGAAACCAGAGCACTGGAAACCCATGCAGACACAGGGAGAACATGCAAAATTCACACAGATAGTGATCCAAGACAGAAATCAAACCTGGGACCCTGGCCCTGTGAGGCAACAGTGCTAACCACTGTGCTACCCATAAACATCTGGCAGCAGTGGAATTCAAATCCACACCTCTGCAGAGACTAATCCAGCACCTTAGATCAATCAGCCACACTACCAGAGGTAGGGTTAGATAGTACCACATAATCATGTGGTCAGATTCAATCCCATTTAGATGCCTGCATTATCTTCTTGGAGAATAACTGAGTACATCATTTCCGATACAGAAGCGGAGACCAATAGCTCCTCGTGATTTAGACGATAAGACCATATGGTATAGGAGCAGAATATCAAGCCTGTTCTGCCATTTGATCATGTCTGATGAGCCTCAACTTCATTCTCCTGCCCCTTACACATAACCTTTGATCCCCTTCCAATCAAGAATCTCGCTATCTCTGTCATAAATATACTCAATTACTTGACCTTCACAGCTTTCTGTGGTAATGAATTCCATAGATACACTACCCTCTGGCTGAAGAAATTCCTTCTCAGCTCAGTTCTAAAGAGTCATCCCTCTACTCTGAGACTGTGCCCTCAGGTCCTACTCTCCTACTAATGGAAATATCTTCCCCAGGTCCACTCTATCCAGGCCTTTCAGTGTTCCGTAAGTTTCAATGAGATCCCACTTCATTCCTCTAAACTCCACCAAATACAGACCCAGAGTCCTCAAATTCTCCTCACTTGTCAAGCTTTTCAATCCTGGGATCATTCTCGTGGACATCCTCTGGACCCTCTCCAAGGCCAGCACATCCTTCCTTAGATATGTAGCCCAGAATTGTTCATTCCTCTGTTTCGCTGTGTAAATTACTCTTTGCATCAAAATTAAAATTTGGAACCCACATTAAGCATATTATTTCTGCAGAGAACATAAGCCATGTAGTTTGACAATTAAAATTGTACAAAAAGACCATTTCAACCACAACAACTTATATTTAGGACATCACAGTGGCATAATGGTTAGCACAGCTGCCTCACAGCATCAGGGACCTGGGTTTGATTCCCAGCTTGGGTCACTGTCTGTGTGAAATTTGCACATTCTCTCTGTGTCTGTGTGGGTTTCCTCTGGGTTCTCCAGTTTCCTCCCACAGTCCAAAGATGTTCTGGTTAGGTAGATTGGCCATGCTAAATTACCCCTTAGAGTCAGGGGAACTAGCTGGGTTAATGCATGGGGTTATAGTGCTAGGGCCTGGATAGAATTATAATTGGTGCAGACTTGGGCCGAAGGGCCTCCTTCTGCACTGTAGGATTCAATAGTCTATATTTACAACATATAACACAAAAGATCCCAAACAGCTCCACAGGACAATAGAAAACATTAAGCTAAACCACATAACAAGATGTCCAAAGGCTTGGTTAAAGAGATAGTTTTGAAGACTGCCTTAAAGTATCTAACTGCACTTTTCAGGCCCAGGGCTGTTATGTGATTATAAAGGCAAAAGGTCGGATTTTGGTGGAATTGGAAAGAACCCTTTGAAATTGGCTGGCAGAACCTGTATGTGGAGATCTCACTCTCATTTCCAACAGATCATATTTTTGTCGTAAGGAGAAATGGGGAAAAAGCCATGAAACATACGAAATGGAAACCCAAACTCAACAGAGCCATTTAAATTCAGTGCTAAGCTAAAAATAGACCCAATTATGGCTGTTGCAAAGACCTTCACCAACAGTATGGGAATCATGAATTGATGGAGTACACATAAATGTTCCTGAAGCGTGAATAAAATTTGTGCAAATCAGCTGGAATTTTTAAAATCCTTTGTTCTTTAAAATTTACAGATGAGCTGTTAATAGAGTTAAAAATGAAAAAAAAATCATCTGCTGGACAATTTGCTTGACACATTTAGGTTAAAAAGAAAAGTAGCATGTACTTGGACATTTTTATCAGAGGTACTTTGCTAACATTTCCACAAGCGCTACTTATCATGTCACTATGAATGCTTGGCTTAGTTTCAAAAGCTATAATTATCTCAGTAGGGGATTCTGAATTCTTAGTTTGCTTGATAGTTTAAAACATTTGTTAAGGGATTATCTGCCTTTATTATGCAATCTAAATGGAAATTTTTTTATAGGCAGTTAATCACTTGAGATTTTCAAGCTTTGGAAAAGCTCTATGTGATGGCATTTTCTCACGATAAAGTGTGAGTTATATTAGATGATGAGATATTTAATTTTTCATCAGTACATGGTCTCTGACCTCTGTCCATGGTGGACACTGGGTGAACAGCTATGAAAGTTGGCATGCTGAGGTGCCATGTGAAGGAATGAATGAGGAGGGGACATGAGTTGGTATTGAGTTTCCTTGAAGGGTAAGGGTACCATGAAGGGGTGTGTTGGGACATGAGAGTGAAGGATACCAGACCTAACAGCTTCTAAAACAACTGGGATGAAGTCCCAAAGAACTGAGAGAGGACTCGCCCACCTACACTCTGCTTCCAGGGTCAGCCAGCTGAACTTTATCCTGCACCCGCCACCCCCAAACCGCACCCCCTCAAGTAGTATAATATTGTGTGTTCTGGGGTACTTTGTACTGAGGTAGATCCAGTGAGTCAGAAAATTTCCCAAATCGAGCCTCCTCCCTCAGTAGCCAAAATCCTGCCAATACAAGTTGCCAATTCAAAGATAAAATATGCTAAATATTTCAGCATTTTCTGTTTTTATTTTGGATTTCTGGCACCTGCAGTATTTGGCTTTGGTGTGGGCCATTTCCTTCTCCTGATCTTTGGCAGTGAGATATGACGACTGTGTTCTCAGCCAATGTGCATTCTTGAACAAGTCACACAATAGGGACAATGAACTGCACACTGGCCTCATTTTTACCACTCTCACCCTTGTGGGCAAAGCTTAATCTTACCAATTTATCTAAACTCAGCTACAACAACAACTTACTTTTCCTTGACATCGTTAATACAGTAAAACATCCTAAGGTGCTTCACAATACAGTTTTCAGCCGAAATGTGAATAATAAGCCAATAAGAAGATACTTGAATTAAAGAGGGAGGCGATGGCCCAGTGGTATTATTGCTAGACTATTAAGCCAGAAGCTCAGCTGATGTTCTGGGGACCCCAGGTTCAAATCCCGCCAAAGCAGCTGGTGGTTTTGAATTAAATAAAAAATTCTGGTATTAAGAATCTACTGATGACCACAAAACCATTGTCAAATGTCAGAAAAACCAACCTGGTTCACTAAAGGTTTGCCATTCTTACCCAATCTGGCTGACACATGATTCCAGAGCCACAGCAATGTGGTTGACTCTCAATTCTCCTCTGAACAAGGGCAACTAGGAATAGGCAATAAATGCTGGCCAGCCAATAGTGCCCATGTCCAACAAATGATAAAAAGTGACAAAATGCTAGGTCAGAGTAATCAAATTTACAGGCTGGAGAGGTAGAGAAGCAAAGATCCACGCAAGGTAATCATGGAGCTTAGAGCTTAAATACTGACTGTTGGAGTGATTATAATCAGGAGTGCTTAAGAGATCAAATACACTGCTCAAACTTGGAATCTTCTAGTCTCTCGAACATGAGTGACCACCTTTTTGAAAATAATATACATACATTGCTGCTCATATGCAAAATTAATGGAGGAATAGTGAACTGTGACCCCAGCAGCATTCTTATCTATGAGTCACCGATAAGTGGCAAAGTAGCAAAGTGGTTAGCATTGTTGCCTCACAGCACCAGGCACCTGAGTTCAATTCCCATCACAGTTCACCATCTGTGCGGAGTCTGCACATTGTCCCTGTGTCTGCAAGGGTTTCCACTGGGTGTTCTCTCACAGTCCAAAAGACATGTTGGTTTGATGGATTGACCATGCTAAATTCAAGTAATTGGGCATTTAAGTTCCACCCCAGAATCTGGAGCTCAAAATTCATGGCCAGTGTGGTACGGCACTGTCAGTGATGCAGTCTGGCAGATGAGACATTAAACCTGGACCTGATCTGCTCTCTCAGGCAGACATATAGGATTCCATGACACTATTTTGCAGAAGAGCAAGGGAGTTATCCCCTGTCCCAGCCATATTTATTCTTCAATTACTAAAAACAGTTCCTCTGGCCTACCCATGATGTTTTGTGGGAGTTTGCTGTGTGCAAATTAGCTGCAATGTTTCCTACCTTATAACAGTGACTACACTTTAGCTACAAGGCACTTTAGGACATGCTTGGGTTATCAAAGGTGTTATAGAAATACTTTCTTTCTTCTTGATGTTCTCCTGCTGAAGCCAGTGCAATAAGCAGATCAACTTCATCCAGTCCACCTGCATGGAGCCCTAACAGTGGCAGCATTACATCAAGTTGATCTTTCTCTATATCCTAGCTATGACTCTTAACATTGCATTCTGCACTCTTTCCTATCTTTCTCCCATATGTACTCTATCAGTCTTTTCCTGCATACAGCTTTGTCTGTTTAGCTCAAGAAACAATACTTATCATTGTAATTAAGTTTAAGTTTATTGGTGTCACAAGTGGACTCAGGTTAACACTGCAATGAAGTTACTGTGAAAATCTCCTAGTCGTCGCATTCTAGCATCTCTTCAGGTACACTGGGTGGGGACTTAGCATGACCAATGCACCTAACCAGCAAGTTTTTAGGACTGTGGGAGGAAACCAGAGTATGCAAAGGAAACCCATACAGACACAGGGAGAATGTGCAGACACCGCACAACCAGTGACCCAAGATAGGAATGGAAGCTGTGTCTCTGGTTTTGTGAGGCAGCAATGTTAACCACTGTGCTGCCCCATATACTAGTACATGTGACAATAATAGATCAAATCAAAATTAAAATGTTTCTCTGAATAATCACAGTCTGGACACTACATGCCATAGGCAATTTACACAAGTGAAATGTGGTATTAGATGTGTACTTTCTGTTCCTTTGGAAATAATTTTATGATGTGTAACAGCGTATTCCCCTTCCCCCTCTCTTCCCCTTCCCTCCTACCAAGGTCACTCATGGTAAGTGCTACTTGGTCCTTTGAGGAATTGTAATTGAAAATTATGAAAATCAATAAAAATCAACCCTTTAAATAACTTTCTATTTTTATTCAGACATCTGTACACTTTTGGATTTTCTATGAATCATTTATTACAAGGGATGAGGTTCTGTACTTTAGTTAGTGATGTGGTCTGGACACCTGAGACCCCTCAACCCGCTGTCTGAAGGAAACATTTGCACTTTTACACCAGCCTAAGGATAACAATGTAAATACTGTACATGACAGTATGTCAAAATGGCACTTTCTGTTAGTCCTAAACAAGTGAATATACAGAGCAGAAACATGAAGATTTGTCTCGATCGCATGTGCCCTTTCATGACTCCGACGATACAAAGGTTAGTGGTGTTGTGGATGGTCTGGAGGGAAGCCAAAAGTTGCAGCGGGACATAGACAGGATGCAAGACTGGGCGGAGAAGTGGCAGATGGACTTCAACGCGGATAAATGTGTAGTGGTCCATTTTGGCAGGAATAATGGGTTGAAGGAGTACAATATAAGGGCAGGAGTCTTAGTTGTGTTGTAGAGCAGAAGGATCTCGGGGTCCGGGTCCATAGGACTCTTAAATCGGCCTCGCAGGTGGAGGAAGTGGTCAAGAAAGCGTATGGTGTACTGGCCTTCATTAATCGAGGAATAGAGTTTAGGAGTCAGGAGGTAATGATGCAGCTCTATAAGACTCTTGTCAGACCCCAGTTGGAGTATTGTGCGCAGTTCTGGTCGCCTCATTATAGGAAGGATGTAGAGGCTATTGAGAGAGTTCAGAGGAGATTTACAAGGATGCTGCCTGGATTGGGAGGCAGGCCTTATGAAGATAGGTTGAGGGAGCTGGGACTCTTCTCACTGGAGAGACGTAGGTTGAGAGGCGACCTGATAGAGGTTTATAAAATGTTGAGAGGAGTAGATAGGGTGGACTCTCAGAGACTATTTCCCCAAGCTGAAATGGTCACTACGAGAGGACACAGATCTAAGGTGCAGGGAAGCAAATACAAAGGAGATGTCAGGGGTAGGTTTTTTACTCAGAGGGTGGTGAGTGAATGGAACCGACTGCTGTCGGAGGTTGTTGAGGCAAAGTCACTGGGGTCTTTCAAAAGACTTCTGGATGAGTTTATGGAAAAGAATAAGATAGAGGGTTATAGATAGGTCTGTGGATTGATAGATGTGATCAGCGCAACTCGTGGGCCGAAGGGCCTGTTTGTGCTGTATTATTCTATGTTCTATGTTCTATGACTTAACATGCAGCATTAGATTCAGCTTGCAAGTTCATGCTTTTCCAGAATAATGTCTTAACCCTAACCTGGGAAGAAGAATGGGTAGTATTAGAGTCACAGAAATATATGATTAAAAAAAGAGAAAACGAAAAGGGATAGTCTGAGTCTTTTTCCCAGGATAGAAATGCCAATTACTAGGGGACATAGGTTGAAGGTAAAAGGAAGAAGGTTCAAAGGAGATGGCATGTGGGCAGGACAGTGGTTAGTATTACTGCCTCACAGCGCTAGGACCTGGGTTTGTCTGCCAACTTGGATCATTGTCTGTGTAGCATCTGCACATTCTCTTTTTGTCTGAGTGGGTTTGTTCCAGTTTTCCCCTACAGTCCAAAAGATATGCTGGTTTGGTGCATTGGTCATGCTAAAATCTCCCTCAGTGTACCTGAACAAATGGTGGAGTATAGCAACTATGGGAGCTTTGCAGTGACTTTAGAGCAAGGTTAATGTAAGCCTATTTGCGACACAAATAAATCAATTTCAACTTTAAAACACCCTTCAGAAGCCTCCATTCCCTCCCTGAAGTTGCCCCCTCAAAAACCCTGCCTCCTGGCACTGCCATCCTGGCATCCAAGGCAGTGAAAGGCTAGCAGTGCTCCCTTGCACCCTGGAAGTGCCAATCTGACACTGCCAACCTGGACATGCTGGCATGGTTCGCACTATCAAGGTGCCAGACAGCAGAGCCAGGGCACTACTTAGTCATTTCCCCAAAACACTCGGGGGCTTCAATGTCCTCCAGGTCCCCCAACATAGCCCTGACGCCTGGTCATCATTTGTAGAGACTAGTAGTGATTCATGCCAGCTTCCCACTGTTTCCAAGAGTCCAAGACTCCTGGGAGCAGGGAGAATCTGGCTTGAAATTGACTAAACATATTGACATGGTAATTCAAATATGATAATCTGGTTCCCATTCTTGCGGGGGGTGGAGGGGAGAATCCCAAAGAGTGTTCAAACTGTGCTAGGCCCTTAGCCTGCAATTCTCCAACACCGTGCAGCATCAGCACATAGCCCATCATGTGTGAATCCTCTCTCTAGATAAGATAATTCAATCTCCCTGTCCTTCTTGATTCCTAACATGATCCTCATGCTAAACTGCTGAAAGGCACGCTCTGGCAGAGAACACTTCAATAATGCAGAAAAGCTTGTCCAGTTTTGCCTCCTCTTCCAAGATAAGCAGAATAATAATTAGGAGTCATCCAAAGTATTCATTGCAAATATAAAATATCTTTGACACTACAAGATTGAAAAAAAGTGTTGTTTAGGCAAGGGTCCAAAGCTACCATGTTATAATTACAATGTCATTTCAAAAATTATCTTTAGCTTTAGTTTAAAGGGGGCAGTGACAGGATTGGTAATGTTTCGAAAGTATGTTTGTGACAGTGGTTTTAAATTCCAATTTGAAGAAATTATTTGTTCATAGTGTAACATTTCTGATGCATTAATAACTCAAAGCTGCACACATCTCCTGCTCGTTTTTTCAATTGTAAATTTCAATGTCCGTAAGCGACTACCAACATAAAGCAAGCCAGGATGTTCTTAATCCACAACCATCCTATTGTGCAGTGCCATCAGTGGCAGAGAGGTGTAAATACAGCATGATAAGTTTACATAGGCATTTTCAATTACGAGTACAGTGGAACAGAAATTTATAATGGAATACAACTAAGCCAAGACTTTACAATAGGGGCTGAATTATGTTTACGTGCCTAATCCCATTATGACCCAACTTCTAACACCATTTCATAAGATCATTATAAGGAACAATCTTAATTTATCTGTGCAGAAAAATCCTAACCACCTCGCATTTAGTGTACAATTGTCCCTTAAAGAACTGTAGGGTCTTTACATTCATTACAGCATCTGGATGCTTTTGAATTGATTTGATTTATTATTGCGACATGTATTAGTGTACAGTGAAAAGTATTGTTTCTTGCATACTGTATAGACAAAACATGCCATATATAGAGAAGGAAAGGAAATGTTATAGTCATAACTAGGATGCAGAGAAAGATCAACTTTATATGAGGTAGGTCCATTCATAAATCTGATGGCAGCAAGGAAGAAGCTATTCGTGAGTTTTGTGACTTCGGACTTTTGTATCTTTTTCTGGATGGAAGAAATTGGAAGAGAGATGTCCAGGGTGCGAGGGGTTCTTGATTTTGCAGGCTGCTTTTCCGAGAATGTTTCATCCATGCACTGATCCGTCTTTGTATGATGGAGAATCTCATGACACAAGTTCTACTCTCAAAGATTAATTTAAAGCAATTTTCTGGAAGTACCTTTCCAAAATCTTCTACACTCCTGCATGTCTCTGAGAGATCATATCAGGTTGCTTCTTTTCTGAAAGTGAATTAAAATGTAAATTATAAGTGGCAGTGGCCCCAGTCCTGAACCCTGAGGAACTTAGCCCAATGCTGAAGCCCCCGCCAAGGCAACATGACACCTCGATTACTGCTCATCTGACAGCACAGATCAGAAATGGGTCCGCCCTGCTCTGTTGTGTTCAGTGCCGCACTGTGTAATGGATTTATTCACAGAGCTGTCAGGAGACCAGTTAAAACATTTTGAATCCAATTGCTCATGTTTCTATTTTTTTCTTAATCTCTCAATTTGAAACCAAAGCTAAAATAGAACACCTTTCCGATGTAAGACAAAACACTGATGGAGATCATTTCTGACCACTTTCCTTTCAGAATCAAATATTTTAAGTATCTTCTCAGACACTTCACCCCATTAAACTAAAACATCACCAGAAATGAAGACTGGATCAATGTTTATAATCGGGTTTAGTTCCCCTGCTTAATAATGAATAGTGGCAATCATTTCAAAAAAAAATCAACTTACATTCATTTCATATGGAAAGTCACCGTGGAATGCTTAGGAATTAGGAAAATCAATATCTAACACTAGATTGGTACAAACTGTGCAATTCACTGCTTATTGAAACACTGTCACAAAGAATAACGGTAGGAGTGATTTGTAAATAGGGTTGCCCCATCAGTAAGATGCAGATTGTTCAGGTAGTGTGAATGCTCCAGCATCTTTGCACCATGAAAGACAGAGACGTGTCAAAAGCAAGTTGGAGGGTTGACAGAAAAAGTAGGGAGAGGTTCTGCCCGCATTGACTGACTGTGCGTTGACAGTGTTTGATTTCGTGCCTGAAAGGCATTTCATGAAGCCGGCCAACAAGAGAATAGGAGGCCAACAAGGGATGGAGGAGACGAGAGAAATGAAAACAAACAACAAAATCAGGAACACTGGAACTTCATCGTTTACCGCTGAGGGATGTTACATTTGCGCCTTGCCCAGGGAGCAAAAGAAAAATACATGACAACAAGCCACTTCAAAACAGTAACACATTTATAACATGTATCCTCTGAAATCATAAAAAATGAGCTCTTAAAAATAACAAATGAACTTCGAATTGCTTCGCTTCAGAGAACTCCCATATGTTTTTAGGTCTGCTATGAGACGCAACTTGTGTGGATTAATAGATGTCGTGTGATGCTTTTCTTTTCCATGGAGATCTGTACCAAATCAAGGCTGAAAGCTCTTGGCAGATAGATGCGAATGGAAATAGTCACGCTGAAATCAAAATCTAAATTAATACTCCGATAGAAGTATGCAAATGTTTCCCTTCAATTTTACCTTCTGATGATTTCATTTTTCTCCCCCCCCCCCCACTCACTTTCTCCCTCAGTTTTATTCCATGCTGCCCCTTGGGACTGCATGCAAGATTCCTGTACACTCAAAACAAACAGAACAGCTGTAAGAGTGCTTGTCACTTATACAAGACCTGATTTGGAAAGCTTCAGAGATTGCAGCCTTATTTGCCTGCCTGTTCTACAGACACTGCCGTTACTTTTTTTTTGCCAGCTCCTAATGAGTCAGTCATTACATTAAAAAAAAGCTAAAAATCATAATTCTCATCAGTTACTAAACTACCATTAAAGATTGCCCAACAGAGCATCCTGTTAGAATCAGGTTTCTGAATTAGGTAAAGGAGTGAAAATTTATCTTGGGCAATATTACATTGACCACCTGTTATACAATCCATATTGAGATCAGATAGGGAGCACATCAGCACAACTGTCCAGGACTAACTATCTTTCAGCACAATGTTTCCTGGCCTGTTTATCCCTAGCCCCCTGAAGAGTAGGCAAGCCACTGAAGCTTTGCAATAGCCCATTTTGAATAGGAGAAGCTGAAACTTTGACAGTCTATTCTCATAATACAACAGTGGGCAGAATTTTCCCGCTCTGGGACTATGTCTCGTGGCCAGGTGGGAATGTGTAGTTGTTACTCGGTATGGAGACCAATCGGAAAACCTACCAAATTGTCCAGCCCAAATTCATTAATCATGCAGCGTACCCTCTCTCCAGGTTCCCCTTTCCCTCAAAGTTTAAAGTAAAGTTTATTTATTAATGTCACAAGTAGACTTCTATTAAAACTGAGTGAAGTTACTGTGAAAATCCCCTAGTCGCCACACTCCACCACCTGTTCGGGAGGGAGAATTTAGTACGACCAATGCACCTAATCAACATGTCTTTCAGACTGTGGGAGGGAACCGGAGCACCCGATGAAAACCCATGCAGACATGGGAGAATGTGCAGACTCCACACAGACAGCCATCTAAAGCTGGAATTGAACTGGAGTCCCTGTCAGACAGCAGTGCTAACCACTGCGTCATCGTGCACTGACGTGTTTTCCCACTGTTGTAACAGAGACTCTGGCTTAGATGGGAAGATTCCAGCCTTCATCTGAGTCCATTAGCAGGATGCAAACCAATTTTATGCTGGTCATCAACAGTTTCTTGATCTGCCATGGTGGCACTAGTGAAAGATTTGGCTGGAAATCCACGTGATGTAAAATTGATTTTTGGACCTCCTGCTGAATTACACCTCCCCCTCATCCCTGCCATTGGCCTACTGAACCCATTGGCAGGAGCGTGGGATAATCTGCCCAGTGACTGCATTTTAAATGTACTCATTGGTTGTAAAGCATGCTTGGACATCATGAAGTCATGAAAGACATTATATAAACTCTTTCTTTGCTAAAGAAACAGCAAAGTAAACAGTTCACCACAAAGATGTGATTTGTTTATTTTAGATGCCATGGTGGCAGAGTGATTAGCATTACTATTTCACAGTGCTAGAGTCCCGGGTTTAATCCTGGTTTGGGTCACTGTCTGTGTGGGAGTTTGAGCATTCTCTTCATGTCTGCGTGGATTTCCTCCAGATGCTCTGATTTCCTCTCGCAGTCCAAAGATGTGGTTAGGTTGATTGGCCAAGCTAAATTACCCAGTTAGTGTCAGGGGGACTAACAGGGCAAATAGTACAGACTCAATGGGTCAAATGGCCTCTTTCTGCACTGCAGGGATTCTACAATTTTATGCATCTGACATGGGGAAAGAAAATCAGTGAATCACAGCCTCTGACATGGAGTTCTCCATGATATATTTGTTTTGACACTCCTTTTTTCCAGAGAAAAATAAAATAAAATTAAGAAAACTTGCATTTACAAAACACTTTACCACATCCTTTGGATACCCTGAAATGTTTTGCACGTAATAAATTATTCTTGAAGTTATTTGGTTGAACACTGTGGATCACCTACAAGTGCGCGTTTCCACAAAGAGCACATGACGTATGTCGATTTGGACGGTGAGTGGCCTGGAAAGGAACTTGCAAATAGCTGTGTTCCATGTCCTTCTAAATGAAAGTGATTGTGGGTTTGGAAGGTGCTGTCTAAGGATCTTTGGTCAATTGCTGCAGTACATCTTGTAGATAGTACACACTGCTGCTACTGACCGTTGATAGTGGAGGGAGCAGATGTTTGTAGATATAGTGCCAAATAAGCAGACTGTTTTATCCTGGATGATGCTAAGCTTCTTGAGTGTTGTTGGAGCTGCACCTATCCAGGCAAATGGGAAGTATTCCATCACACTCCTGACTTCTGCTTTGTAGATGGTGGATAGACTCTGGGGAGTTAGGAGGTGAGTTACTCACTGCTGTATTTCTTGCCTTTGACCTGCTCTTGTGGCCACTGTGTTTATGTGGTGAGTCCAGTTGAATCAATGATAACCCCAAGAATGTTGACAGTGGAGGATTCAGTGATGGTAACACCATTGAATATCAAGGGCCAACAGTTAGACCGTCTCTCACTGGTGATGGTCATTGACTGGCATTTGTGTGATACAAATGTTATTGTCTCTTGTCAGCCCAAGCCTAAATATTGTTCAAATACTGATAGCACATTTGACTCACAAGAAAATATGCTGTCAATTGAATCATTCTGGAAATAAGCACATTGTACATTGGTATGACCATTCATTTAACTGTCTTTCTCTTTGTTCTGATTACTGTAGTTATTTCCCAATGGGTTTTTCAGAAAGATGGAAAATGGTCATTTGGGTAACACTTGGGAGGAAACCGGAGCACTTGGAGGAAACCCACATAGACACGGGGAGAATGTGCAAACTCCATAAACAGTCATCTAAGGCCAGAAATCAACCAGGGTCTTTGGCACTGTGAGGCAGCAGTGCTAACCACGGTGTCACGGTGCCACTCCATTGAAGTCCATGGAAGGACTTGGAAACAAGGTTCTTTCCCAAATGAAGTACGGAGACTGAGGCCTGTGAGGGATGTGGACAGGGGTCGGGGGGAGCTGCGTTTATCCAATTTCAGCTGAATATTCATCCTCCCATCCAAGCTGCACATTATGGGGTTGCTGAAGAGACGGGGGCCTGGGTAAGAGACTACGTAAGAGTCGGTGCCGACTCAATGGGCTGAAAGACCTCCCTCTGCAGTGTAGGGATTTTGTGATTATAATCTTGTTCATTGTTCTTTATTCTGTACTCCTCATTGACTGGTTTTGCGGTACATTTCCACTGGTTTTGGCTATCCACTGCTAACTAATCCAAGTGACTATCCTTCCCTTCCACGCCTAGACAGTGACTGTATATCGAATTATTTTATGGCTGATTTTTACATTCAGTCGTTGTTCTTGAGATGATAATGATTGCTGAAAAACATAAATACTGTGACCTTCATGTTGTTCATCGCGGCAGTCTGGGGTGGTTCTTCTATCGTGTGGCGGACAATTCTGTTCTTTTCCCAGCAGTTGTGGTTATCAGGACTTTTCTCCTATTTGTTTCGATTGGAAACAGTTCAACATTGTTTATTCCTCCACTGAAAGGAGTTTGGAGCCTGCTCCGACTTACAAGTCATTTCTTAGAGCTTCATTCTCATTTAAAAATAAGACTTGGGACCTCGGCTTAACGGAGAATGAATTTAAGCAGGAATTAGAAGTCTGATTATACAATTTACTCATAATCTTGTAATAGGAAAATGATGTGACACCACCCAAGGGGGACACAGAATACCAGGGCTGGAGGAATATAAAACACAATGAAACATTCAGTTGTTAAACAGAGAAGAAAGTAAGAGATTCAGTGAAGGAAGTGACTGTTATTGGAGCTTGGTAAATAAGATTTTAGCCATTTACATTGAGCTCAGAGGACAGTCCTCAGTGGGGCTCAGAGTGATTTGAAGGTAGATTTAAATTTCACTTTCCCAGACAGAATTTTCTGAAATAGATTGAAGACAGTGTTGAACTGATGCCCTATTTTACAGGTTATTCTTTAAGAGAACTTAACATGGGGCTGGAAATGTTCCTGACTAGACACAAATAGCAGCCAGACTCATTAAACAGATCAACCCAAGAGGAGCAAATGCAAAATACTGCAGATGCAGGCAATGAAAACCAGAAAATGCTGGAAAAACTCAGCAGTAAGAAGTCTGACAACACCAGGTTTAAATCCAACCGATTTATTTGATAAAATAATAATAAATAATTCAAATAAATTGGTTGGATTTAAACCTGGTGTTGTCAGACTTCTTACTGTGTTTACCCCAGTCCAACGCCGGCATCTCTACAACAAAGCTCAGCAGCTCAGGAAGCATCTGTGACAGAGAAACAGCTAACATTTCAGCTTAAAGTTTACTTATCAGTATCACGAATAAGCTTACGTTAACACTGCAATGAAGTTACTGTGAAAATCCCCTCGGTGTCACATTCCGATGCCTGTTCAGGTACACTAAAGGAGAATTTAGCGCGGCCAATGCACCTAACCACACATCTTTTGGACTGCGGGAAAAAACCATAGCACCCAGAGGAAACCCATGCACACATGAGGAGAATGTACAGATTCTGCACAGACTGACTGTATAACACAAGAAACAATACTTTTCACTGGATACAAACACATATGACAATAATAAATCAAATCAAAGCAAATCAAGATAGTGACCCAAGCCAGGAATCCAACCCGGATCTCTGGTACTGTGAGACAGCAGTGCTAACCACTATGCCACTGCGCTGCCCATCACTACATTGGTAGAAGGTTGCTTCCCCGCCTTGCCTTACAGAGAGCGAAGGTAAGTGTTTGCAAAGATTAGGCTATGCTCCAGAAACTGAGGAAGCTGGACTACAGTGCCAACTGCAGACAGAGTAATAACAATACGATGCTGAATCTCCTCTGGCTGGGTCTGCTGAATTTGCCTGCGACTGTCCCATCACCGGTCTCAGGTATGCCTGAAAGCATTTGATGTGCTATGAATTAGTCTGAAATATGGTGACTATTGTAGTATAAGAAAACACACAGTCAGAGCGAGCACAACACGATTCCCGAATGAGATGAATGATCGGTTAATCTGTTTTTTGCTGCTCAATGCTGACAAAAAGTGTTTAATGTGGCTTTCAAAGCAGCATTGCACCACTAAAATCGACAGCTGCTTGCATGAATACTTATTTGCTTTTCTACATTTCCCGTAGTTGGGAAAATATTGACGGAGTTTAACTCCATTAGCAGTACGTTGGACGGTGAACATTCTCACTGCAAGTCCGCCACCATGATGTAGTAATCCTTAAAAAAAAAAGCAATATTTTCTTTCATTTTACCAGGGTTTTGGGAAAAACATATTCATATCCTTCCCACTGTGTCACAGAACAAATGGTTGGTATGTTTTCAAAGAATCACAGAATCTCTACAGTGCAGAAAGAGGTCATTCAGCCCATCGAGCCCACACTGATAACAATCCAACCCCGTCCCTATCCCCATAACCCCCAGTTAATCTTCTTGACATTAAGGGGCAATTGAGCCTGGCCAATCAACTTAATCCACACATCTTTGGAGTGTGGGAAGAAACAAAGAAAAGTTAAAATTTATATATTAGTCACAAGTAAGGCTTACATTAATGCTGCAATGAAGTTACTGTGAAATTCTCCTTGTCGACACACTCCAGTGCTTGTTTGGGTCAATGCACCTAACCAGTAAGTCTTTCAGACTGTGAGAGGAAATTGGAGCTACTGGAGGAAATCCATGCAGGCATGAGGAGAACATGCAAGCTCCACACAGACAGTGACCCAAGCTGGGATTGAACCTGGGTCTCTGACGCTGTGAGGCAGCGGTGCTAACCACTGTGCTGCCCAGGAGCACCTGAAGGAAACCCATGCAGATGGAGGAGAATTTCATCTCATCAATATGAACTAATTATTCGAAATCAAAATGTTTAGTGGAGTTTTAAATCTGTTAATATCAAGTTAATTCAAAGAATATTTCCAACAATTAAATGCCTATCAGTTGGTGCTTTGGGGTGAATTTTTTATGGATAAACAGTCAGCTCAGACTCAGAAGACTAACACCTCATATGATTGTCCCAACCTACTACAGACAGTCACACAAGGCTGGAATTGCATCTGGGTCCCTGGCACTGTGAGGCAGCAGTGCTAACCACTGTGCCACCACGCCACCCCAACAGCCCATGTACTATTCTCTGAAATTCAATTTCTTCGCTAGCTCTCACTTCTCTTTCAAGACTATCCATAAACAGTGTTTCCCAAACTGTGAGGTGCTAAAAATCCCATTTGGGGTCACAATCTGCACTCTTCTGAACAGCAAACATGACTGTGGAGAGCAGAGAATTTGTTCTGAAGGTTCTGGTGGGGCAGGCTTAGACACACTGGGTCAATGCTGTCAAATAACAAGGGGTAGATAATGAGCCCTCATTGCTCTTTAATTTCAGAAAACATCTTTAGCAGCGAGTTCCAATGGACCTAGAAGTTTGCATGTTGGTTTGATGCAGCTAGATGCTGGCAGAGACTGACAGTGTCCAGAGTGCAGGAAAATCCAGCAAATCATGCGTCTAAGCCGGGAAGGTGAGTGGCAGCTTTAAATTTCACTGAGTTTCTGCCCATCTGTCTACTGCTCAGGCTTCTTATCCTGTTAAACAGGCTTCTTACCTTGTTAAACAGGCTTCTTTCCATGCTACAGGTTCCTTACCCTGTTGTATATGCTTCTTAATTTGTTAAACGGGTTTCTTTCCTTTTTACAGGCTTCTTACCCTGTTGTACAGGCTTCTTACCTGTTGTGCAGGGCTTTTTACCCCGTTGTATAGGCTTATTATCTGTTGTATAAGCTTCTTACGCTATTAGAGGCTTCTTACCCTGTTGTGCAGGCTCCTTACCATGTTGTACAGGCTTCTAACCCTGTTATGGTCTTCTTACCCTGTTATGGTGACTCTGCTTTGCAGGCATTGCAACCAGACAAAGAGGTGGAGAAGCGGGGAGGGCCTGTTGAGTGAGTGACTGTGCGTGGTAATTTTCATTGAGCTTTCTGTCATCAGTAAATGTGGTGAGCTTGATTGAAAACTACATGAGTACATAAAGTAATAACATTTTTACAAGTACCTAAAAAAACCCAGATTTTCAGTTTACATAATGTACATGCTGTTTTATATATTTTTTGTATTTACTCATTGATCTATAAAATGCAAACTTTTTATCCTGAATGACACTACGCTGCTTTATTTTTGCTGATGCCTGGGATCATGTTAAATTTCAAATAGGGTCACAACGGAAAATAATACCTGCCACAAAACCTGCCTCATTGACCAAAGTTTTGGTTCATCTCTGTTTATATCTTGTAAGTGACGTGCCAGATTTTGTTTGATTACACTCCTGTGAAGCACCTCCAAAAGTTTAACAAAGTTGAAGTTTGCCAAAGGACACAGGGGATATCTGCTCAGTGAAACTCGGAGCACATCTGGAGGTATCTGGAGGCAGGAACATTCAATCAGGTATGGGTTCTTTTGCTACAGACACAACATGGACTTGCTGTGCTCTTGTAACTTTTCCTTCTCTGATTACTGAACGGTCACATACTTACTGACACCATTTTGTGCTACTGAATTGTAAAGGTGTCTCCAACTGCACATAGAACCGAAGGCATTTACACCAATGTTCAGTCACCTGTACTCAAGCGACATGCAAAACTTCAGACCATTCTGCTACCACAAAGATTCACAGTAAATTTGTAAAGGTATTTGCCTTCTTCCCGCAAATCATCAAATCATGTAACCTCCCCGCCATCCTTGTCCACAAATGAAAGGAAGAGGTTTTTGAGTTAGATCCCAAGGGCCAATTCAATCAAATTAAGGCATTTGTCATCTCATCAATATGAACTAATTATTAAAAATCAAAACATTTAGTGGAGCTTTACATCTGTTAATATTAAGTTAATTCAAAGAATATTTCTAACAATTAAATGCTGATCAGTTGATGCTTTGGGGTGAATTTTAGATGGACAGATGGTTTTGGGATAGCTCTGGGTCCAGTCAGCTCAGAATCATATGCCTCTCCCAACCCATTACTCCAGGATTAGTCTGGATATCTACACTACCATCTCCTCAAATCCCTCTCTTCTATGCACACTCTTGTCACCTGCAACAGATAAGGAAAGCCAGTGAACTTCTGAGCTTGTGCTTTTTTCCTTCACTTTGACTTACCCAAAGGTGCATTTCAGAGAAAGCTGGGTAAGTATACAAGGGAGAAAGGCATGAAAGGATATGTTGATTAGGTGAGCTGAAGAAACTAGAATGAGAGATGGCTCGTATGGAACACTAAAATCCAGCACAGAATGGTAGGGCTGAGTGGTCTTTCTGTGCTGTAACCTCTATGAAATTCTATGTAACCAGAGAGTGGTGAATCTGTGGAACTCTTTGCTGCAGAAGGCAAGGTCATTGAGTGTCTGTAAGACAGAGATAGATAGGTTCTTGATTGATAAAGGATCAGGGGTTATGGGGAAAAGGCAGGAGAATGGGGATAAGAAATCAATCATCATTGAATGGTGGAACAGACTCAATGGGCCAAATGACCTAATTCTGCTCCTATGTCTTATGGTCTCATGGTAACAAGCCAAATCCCATCACACACTCCTCCTTATCCTTCCTTGGGTTCCACATCTTTCAGTTTCTCTCCTACTTCTGCTGTTCTCCTGGGCAGATTCCCATTTTCCAATGCTCTGCAATCATCAGCTTATCCAAATTTAGAACATATTCCTCCAGATGCCTCGGATTCAAAATTCTCACCCTCGTGTTTAAACTCCTCTGCTCTTTTTTCCTTTGCAAATCCTCCAGTCTGCCAAAGTCTAGTAAGAGCACTATCTTCAACTCCAAATCTCACCTCTTGCCACACTATTGACAGCCATTTTCAGACATCCGGGCCCATACTCTGGAATCGTCTCCTGAAACTATTCCTCCATTTCTTTCTCCTCTTTTAAAGCCTACACCTTTCACCAAGCTTCTGGTCACCCGCGCCCCTTCCTCATATCTTCTTCATTGATTTTGTGTCAATCTTTGTCTGACTACACTTCCATGCAGAGCCATGGGGTTACAAATGCAATACGGCTGTTGTTGAGATAATGCATGGATTTTATAGAGTAAAGTACCATGCATGTGGCGATATTTCTAAAAATATAGCTAGAATCAACCTGCAGAAGTAAGCATATATAATTTATTTGCTCATCCTAGCCAAGCTAATACAAACATGTGGCACTTTTGGCTTTAGAAACTAAAGTTTGCAAAGTTTTGTCATAAGTCCAGCTTTATTATTGGAATGTAGAGTAAAATTCTAAAATTTGCACATGATATCAAACTTGAAAGTATGGTAGACAGTGAGGATAGTATCAATTGACTGCAAGAAGACAAAGATAGGCTAGCAGAATGGGCAGCCAATGGCAGGTGGAATTTAATACAGACAGATGTGAGGTGATCCATTTTGGCAGAAGACAATATAGACTTCGCTCTATATAGACAATATAGGCATAGCTCTAAGGATTGTGCAGGGACAGAGGAACTGCATTTTCATGCCTCTGGGTCGTACTGTAGTTAGCACTGTTGCTTCACAGCACCGTAGACCTGAGTTCAATTCCAGCCTCAGGTCACTGTCTATATGGAATCTGCACGTGTTTCCCATGTCTGTGTAGGTTTCTTTTGGTGCTCCAATTTCCTCCCACAGTCTGAAAAATGTGTGAGTTAGGTTGTTGGCCATGCTAAATTGCCCCTTAGTGTCACAGGGATTAGCAGAGTAAATATGTGGGGTTACAGGGATAGAGACTGGGTGGGATTGTGGCTGGCGAGGCTTGATGGGGCAAATGGCCCCTTTCTGCACTGTAGGTGTTCTATGATTCTGTATATCTGGCAGGACATTTTGAGAAAGTAGTGGGAAAACATATAGCATCCTGAGCTCCATAAATAGACATATGAGCAACCTTTCTAAAACCGGTTAGGCCAGGTACAAAAAGAGCATTGCTCTCAGCTTTGGTCACCCGTCTCCAGGAACAATATGAGGGTCCTCGAGAAGACGCAGAAAAAAATTACCAGAATGGTTCCAGGGATGAGAAAATTTAGCTACAATATTAGGTTGGAGAGGCTGGGTTATTCTCTGAACGAAGGAGATTTGATTAAGGTGTACACGATTATTTCAGGTTTATATGAGGCAAAGAAATTCCCTTTGACAGGTGTTATAAGACTAACTGGACACAGATTTAAAGTTTTGAGCCAGAGATAGAGGAGGATGTGAGGAAGATTTTTTTTTCCAATGAGTGGCAATGACTTGGAACTTGCTGCTTATGGAGATGATTGAAGTGAAGATGATCCATAATGCCTGAAGAAAAGTGGAAATAGAGCAGAGGAATGGGACTGATTGGATTGCCCTACAAAGAGCTGCCACAGACTCAGTGAGCTGAATGGCCTCCTTCTGCATCATTCTGATGATGAACATTCAATGACGATATGAAGGTATGTCCATTGAGGGCAGAAGGGTGTTAACAGTGACACCCGCATATTTTAATCACCTGCCAAATCTCACCATTTAGTCTCATACTTGTAAAATGGCTGCTTAGGGGGTGAAGGATGAATGAAGCATATTGAATTAGCTCAAGTGGGTACCTTCAGGAGAGAAATTGGAGGAGAAAAAGGAAATATATATGGCATTCTCAAGTAATTACTTTGAATTTAAACTCAGCAGTGGAATCTCCCATTTAAAACAGCATTCGAAGACTTCTTTGCACTTAATCTAAAAAAAATCACTGGCTAAAATACTCAAAGGAAGTGTTGAACAGAATGAAGCTTTCCTTTCATTTTAAAAAAAACCCTGGTTTTCTTTGAATACAATGTCACAGTATCAGCAGCCCAGTGAAGTTCTGTTGTTAAGGGCACGCAAGTCTTTGAGAGTAATTCCCAGCAGATTTAGCAGCCAGGAGCTGCAAACACCCAACATGTACAGCATGACAGAAAACCAGGATAAAATCACACCTTGTTTGCCCTTCCAGTGACCAAGAGGGAGTTTATTCATGCCAGTTTTCACATTACTGTAATGGTTTCACAGCTCTTGAGGAGTGTTAGCGTAACACTAAATGATGCGTGACTTCGGGATGCCTTGCTGCTGTTAAGAAGTCCTTTCTCTGCCTTTGTTTCCTCGCCATTAACTGCAGCAAAATTAGTTTTCCCCTCCCCTACCCCCATCTGTCTGATCCATTGACCTGATCATACTTTCATAGTGCCAATTTTTATAAGCCTTCAGGACTTGTGGAGTTCCATCATGCAAGGTTATCTTGCCTCACAGCATAAAACAGCTCTTACATTCATATTTAAACCTGATCTTATCAAGAAGTCCAAGTACATACTTGCCATTTAAAGAGAAGCAAGAAGATTAATGTATTTTGCTTATTAAACATCTACATGCAAATATATCGCTTATCCCCATATGTTTAAAAACATAATTAGATGTGCCTACAATGCAAAAATAGATGTACAGGATGCATTACTTTGCTTCGAAGATATTTTAAAACGTGATTGCCAGGAATGCAAACAAAGGCTTTTTTTTAAAATGAAGCTTCAAATATTTGGTTCATCTAGTAAAATAAGAAGCTAGTTGATTTGAGGCACTGCTCTCACAGAATTAGTTTGATGAAAACAGTTGAATCATAGACCTTAGTTTTATATTGCCAATTATTGTGTAATTTAAATGTATTTAAGTTAGAGATATATAAGAAAATTGGACTGCTGTACAAAAACTCGCAGTGCATTTGTTTTTCGCATGCATGGAGGAAAATGAAACCCACCTTTGTAGTGAAGAAATCTGGTAAGCTTTTCAACAACAGTTACAATATTCCCTCAGTGCATCATTTGCTGCTCATTTGTGGCTGGCACGGTGGCACAGTGATTAGCACTGCTGCCTCACAGGACCCCTGAGTTCAATTCCTGGCTTGGGTCTCTGTCCATGTGGAGTTTGCACATTTTCCCCATATCTGCATGGGTTTCCTCCAGGTGCTCTAGTTTCTTTCCACAATACAAAAAATATGAGGACTAGGTTGATTGGCCGTACTAAATTGCCCCTTAGTGTCAGGGGGTCTAGCAGGGTAAATGTGTGGGGTTTTGGGAATAGGACATGGGTGTGATGTGGTCGTTCCAGACTCAATGGGCCGAATGGCCTTCTTCTGCATTGTAGGGATTCTATGATTCTATCCCAGTGTGATCTTGCTGTATGCAAACTGGTTGCTGCTTTTCCTATATTACAACGGTAACTACATTTTGAAAGAACATAATTGACTGTGAAGTATTCTAAAAGATTGCAAAAGGTGCTATAGAAATGCAAGTCTTTCTTTCTATGCATTTCAACGAAAGGCTAGCATTGATATAGTGGCTGTTACCGCAGGAGGTCCTAAAATGCTTTATATCCAGTAATGGTGAATTAGTCCAAGTTTCCTTGAAAACCTCTGACAAAAATATGTTTTAAAAAGTGCGAATAAAGTGATGCAGTGAAAGCATGCTTTCTACTATCAATCTCAGAAGTTAAAGATTATACTGTAAACACTGGTGCTTTCAATTGTTACCTTGCAAGATGCTGCAGGGCAAAACCTTGAGAAATCTTTCTGTGGTGCTAGTTTATTTCCCCCCTTCTACACCTTTTATTACTGTTTTGACTAAGTCTGTTTTAAACAGGTCAGTCTTACTGATTGTGCATCAGCATAAAATGGATTAATCTGCAAGTGAACAGGAATGGCCAAAAACTACAATTTTTTGGCCCCCACCCCCTCCTTTTAATGCACTGTGCACTCAAAATGCTCTTATCGTAATGGCAATCAATAATTTAAGTCTATATTGGTACAATCTGTACAACACAATTGACAAACACCAGACACCTGGACCTTGGCTGGTTTTTTGTGAATACACATGTTTTGTTAAATAGGCAGGAGACTGAAGCAAATGGGGGCTGTCCTAGTCTCTGTTCTAGGCAGCAGTCGTGAAGCTTGCAGCTGATAAGCTGGTAATAGTCCTCCTTTGAGAACCTGGGTTTCTGCGTGCTGATTGCTCATTTATCACACCTGGCAGCCCTGCTGAACTATAATTACTCTTGTGTTATCCTACCTGCTTGTCAACTCCGAGGGAAGCAGAAAGCTGAGACTCCAAAGTGGAGGCAGATCCACCTCGAGACCTGCACACACGCACAGATCTTTTTTATTGTAAATATTCAGCGATGGAGCATGTTACATTGCGATTTATTTAGATAATGAACTGGAGGACACGTTAAATAAAGGGAACCGCCCCCACACTAACACTTCCACTGCTGCCTCAAGTCATTTTCTTCCCAAAATGAAGAACCACGCATGATTTTCTCGCGTGGTTTTCATCCCATCAAAAACAAAACAATGGGGACTTCAGGGTGGGATGTGGGTTTTGCACTGTTTCAAAAATGCAAGGTGCTTTAGGACTGTTACTCTTGAATCATCATACGCTGGTGAGTTACGGGTTTGGGTCTTTTGCAGTGTGACTGACACTCTGACCTGCATATCCATGTGCATAATGGGTTTCATTATGCCTGATGCCACTGTCCCTTCTCCCTCAGCCTCACAGTATCCCAGCGTTTTAATGTCCTCTCTAACCACACTGGAGAGGGAGAAACAAAACTCCAGGATTATTTTACCGTTCTGTAAAAACAAATGTTTTTCCAAAAAAAAACTGGCAAAAGATTTATAAAGAAGAAAAAGAAAAGATTAACTTAACGGCAGCAATGCTTTCTCTGGAGAGTACCCCCGCCCTTCTACCTCCCCCGACTCCATTGTGCTATGGCTTAGAAGTCTGTAATATAATGAGTATCGGAAAAGAAGGTCTGAGATTACAACAATGGGCTCAACCAGAGGGCTTAAAATCCAAAACCAATCTTTTCCTTTACGATTCTAACACAGAAGGCTGGATGTGATTTTTTTTTTATAAAGAAAAGTTAATAGGTACAGGCTGAATCCTGATAAATGCATAACTAGTTTGGGTGGAAATGTTATGCTTGGATCAGGATTATTCTTGGATCACTGCAGACAAAAATAGCCAATTTGCAAACCTTTGTACCACAGCCCATTTAATCATTCATTCAGTAAATTTGATCTGAATGAAGTTTTGATTTTTCTTTGGTCTCTACAAAACCAACAGGAAATATATATATTATATAAAGTATCTACAAAAAGTGACTTGGCTTAAACGTGCTGCTTTTTAAAATTATAATTGAAAACATTTTATACCGGTATTAGGAATTCTGTATAATATGCACAAATTTAATTTTCAGAAATTCTTCATAATATTGGAATTCTGCATTTAAAAAATCACAGATTCTGTATATAGGGTGTTCTGTACATAGGGTGTTCTATACAATAGGCATTTTCAGTATTTTATTTGTTCATAAAGAATAGTGCTAGGGAAATGGTATACTTTCTGCTTCAGATGCCCCATTGTCAGATATAGTGTAGTTGATATCCAATGAATCTCCCTCTATTATACCACTAGCTCAAAAGAGCATCCCTATCTCATGTTATTATGATAGTATCAACTTTGGGCTTATTTACTGTGCAAGGCATCAATCGTTCATCAGGGACTAGGTAAACAGGTTTATTAAGGAAGGCCCATGAGAACGGTCTTAAATTGTTGTGTAGTTGGAGACATTAGGAGGTGTGTGTGTGTGTGTGTGTGGTGGTGTGTGTGTGTGTGTGTGTGTGTGTGTGTGTGTGTGTGTGTGTGTGTGTGTGTGTGTGTGTGTGTGTGCTCTGCTCAAAGCAAAAGTGAAACAAAGACTGGATCATATAACACACTTTCCTTCCAATGATGTCATATTGATATCCCTCAAAACATATTATTAAACCCCAAATTGCTATTTCAATTTCCCATGCTAACTACATTTGACCATGGAGTTCATGTCCTCTAGGAACTGCATTTAGACTGTTCAGCCAAAGGTTGCTTTTTAGACAAGAAGCAATGCAGGCCTTCACCACACTAACTGGGACAAAATTTTGAACCAGCTCCAAGAATTAAGCGAATGCTAGAGATAAAGGGCATTGTCGAACCACTGCACCAGTCACTTTCTCCCATAGCAATTCTATACAGGTGATGGGATGGGAATTCTGTGCAAATGTTTTCAGCTAAACTAGTAATGCCACCTACATTATAAGTAATAGATGTGATGTGAGAACAGCATTTAAGGGTCGAAAGCAAAAATGTGTTAATTGGGTGAGAAACACAGTGTGGTCAAATAGGGGTTGCTACACACATGGAGGCGACGCACATTGGCAGAATTTCTAGGCCTGTGTAGTGACTGCCTCCAGCTGTTTTCTATCTGATTCCAAAATGGTTGTTCTAAAATGAATATTATGAGCCAATTTTACAGAAGCCAACATGGTAAGGCAATCAGCACTCACCATTGTTGAGGAGAATACAGACAGCAACTTCCGATGACTATTTGTGTTAAAAACTATGAAAATCAGGATGTTATTGTCCAATTTGTCCTTTTGCTCCACAAGCTTTATTACCTCATCGATAGGATCGAACACAGACTCCATCCAGTGTAAAGAAACTCTTAATGGTGTGATAAGTCTTTATCATTTCCAAACAGCCTCTCCAGAGACTGAAAATTAACTTTTATAAGTGTGCATTCTCATTCATTCAGATTTTAATTACTATTGGAGATTGAAAGTTTTTTGTTTACTTTTTCATTCTATTTTACATCTTTCTCTGAATCTCATTTTTCCCTCTCCTTACATTCCTACTGTAAATGACGCACATGAGTCAATTGGGATGTTTTGTCAACCATGAATTAGTTGCCAACCAGTTTTGTTTCTGATTCCGAAGTCTTTCTGTTTGATCCAGCTTCCAGACTTGATTACAGAAATCAAGGCTATCATGCCAGTGCAGTACTGAGGAGGTATTGTACTGTTAGAAATGCCCTTTTCCAGATGAGATGTTAAACAGAGGCCCCCATCTGCCCTCTCAAATGGCCGTCAAACATTTTGAAGAAGTGTCAGTTTTATCCCTGAAGTCCTGGCCAATATCTATCCCTCAATCAACAACACAAAAACTGGTCATTGTCACATGAACATTTGTGGGATCTTGCTGTGCACAAATTGGCTCTCAGATTTCCGACATTACAACAGTGACAATGCTTCAAAAAGTGCTTCATTAGCTATAAAGCACTTTGAGATGTTCAGTGGTCATAAAGGTGCTACATAAATGTAAGTTTTTTTTCACTATTTAAAACAAAGGAATGATGGTCTGTCGCCATGCTGCAACAATGTGTGCTCCAATTGTGGGCACTTAAAAAAAAACAACAAAGAGCTTGCTTGTGAAACACAGGGAAAAGTTCTAATGTAGAAAAAAGCCAGATGTTGCGCTGGGTAACTGAAAATCACAGATTAACACATTCTTGATCACAGTGAATGTGGAACACTGCTCCTGCAAGCTGTCAATTTACGATTTAAATATCTTATATAGTCATAATTCAAAATGCCAATTCAACTGCCAATTTTAAAAGATATCATCGACCTGAGAAAGCGTGCAAGAACGAAAAATGATCAAGTACTCACAGTGACGGAATACAAACAAAGAACAAAGAACAAAACAGCATGGGAAACAGGCCCTTCGGCCCAATGAGCCCGCGCCACCTCCCCGATGTTCCCACCTCTACCCGCTATCCCTGTCCATGTTTATAGATCTATGGATTAAAAACCAAATTTGAGACAATTTAGGGAGAATTTGTTTTGCCAATTAGCCTAAGAGCACATCTTTGGGATGTGGGAGGAAACCGGAGCACCCGGAGAAAACCCACGCAAGCACGGGGAGAATGCGCAAACTCCCACAGACACAGGCCCAAATCCATGTATCTGTACAGCACAGCGATAGTCACTGAGCTGTCGTGTTGCCCATCAAATGGTCCAGGTCAAGCGTACACTAATGACGTGAAGCATTAGGATACTCTCGAAAAAAATCCAAGAACAGCCCTCTCACGACCCATCGCGTGTAATGCCCCTTGTTAGACAACAAGGTGGACCAAAGCACCTGTAGGATAAAAACAAGTACATCAATATCATCATGTATTTACACACTTCCCATGGACTCCCAAGGCTCATGACCCCTATTTTAAATCAGTTTTCTATATCCCTCCATTCCCATTCTGTTCATGTGCCCATCTAAGTATTTCTTAAATAACTCCAGAGTACCTGCCTCCAACGCTTTACTTGGCAGCGCATTCCATACCCCCACCACCCTCTGTGTGAAAAAACTCCCTCTAGCATCCAAATATTACTAATACATTGGATGAGATTCTCCTGCTTCCCAGCCGGATGTTTCCCGCTGCCGGGAGATGGCACACTGTTTACTTGTAGTGGGATTCTGTGACTACTATTAATGGGAATTCCCAATGACATCATCCCACGCTGGTGGGAAATCCATGGGCAGGGTGTGCTGCCAATGGGGACCAGAGAATCCCACTGCTGGCAATCTATATAGCACATTCGTGTCAAAAGGAATTCCTTGAGCTACTTCAGACCCAGCTTCACAACTTTGAGCACCTAGATCAAAGCAGATTCTCCAGTGCAGTACTGAGGAAGTGCTGCACTGTCAGAGGGTGCTATCTTTTACGTGTCATGAAACCAAAGCCCGTCCGCCTTCTCAGGTAAACATAAAGGGTCCCATGATACTAAGTCAAAAAAGAATTTAGTGAATTATCTCCAATATCCTAACCAACAGTTACCCCTCAAACAACACCAGGAAAACAGGTTAACTGCTCTTGATCACACTGCTGTTGATGGGATTTTGCTATGTGTAAACTGGCTGTCACATTTCCTGCATTACAATGGTGACTGCAGTTCAAAATATTTCATTGGCTGTATTGGGACATCTGGGAATTGTGTAAAGTGCAATACAAAAGCAATATTTTCTAAAGTTGCAACTTGCTGCACGGAGACCCATCAGCAACTGCCACTTAGCGAGACCATACACTGAAGTTTCAAATGCTGTAGCGCTGATTTCTGACCCTACATCAAAACCAACTGTGAAAACAACCACGACCAGGCTGGTGTAATTGTCCTTTGTATGAAAATGTGTACACCAGGCTGCAATTGGATATTACTGCAGGCATGGAATTATTCAGCGAGAAGGTATTATGTAAACACTGGGAAGGTCAAATTTACTTTGGATCAATGTGATCTGAACTGAATTTGATCTCCCGTGTAAATGGGATATCTGAGCAAAATTGTGTAATCAATACTAAATTTGGGGCTCTTTCATGCAAAGGAGTCAATTCTAAAGGGAACTGGTTTGAAACAATTAGAATTCATGTACTTAAGAGACTTTGCCAGGAGAGGCAAGGGAAAGAGATTGAAGACTTTCATCACATTCCTTACGATTCAAACTGAGGTCCCAGAGGTGCACAGATAATACTTTAATCCACTGCATCATTCAAATTTCTTCGACTCACCATCAACCCACCCCCACAGACCCCAGTAACTAACCATGTTGTTTCTCCTTCTGATCCTTCCCCAGCACAATTGTTTGTTGAAATTAATTGACCATCTGGATGAATGGCTCAGTCTCTGGACCTAATGGTCAACATCAGGGCAGGCCTGGTTAAGAGGCTCTTTCGGAGAGTCGGTGCACTCTCCATGGGCTGACTGGCCTCTTTGTACACTTTAGGGATTGTATGATTCTAATAGATGGAACAGATAAATAAGGGGAATTGAAATAACAAACAATAATGTTTCCGGTTTATTCAAAGGCGAATTCAGTGTGACTTAGGTTGTCCGATGTCACATTTAGATTACAACAGTTCCCCGATGATAAAAACTTCTCCAATATCTGGGGTAGTTTCATCAAAGTTGGGGAGAGGTAGGTTTACCTCAGCTAGAGTCAAAATGGTGGATGTGACACAAATATCACCATTTTGTATTGAATGTATGCAGTATGGTAATGTCCTTCCAGAAGCTTTGGTATCATCAAAGCTCCAGATTATTTAGAACAGAGGGCAGTCTCCTAAGGCACCCAGAGATGGTCCTGTGATGTCGAAACAGAATAAATCTCTCCATTCTTTTGTACCTTGGTCATTTTATATGGAGATATTAAAAAAAGCTTCAACACTCAATTTCTGCCAAAGATTAACCAAACACTGTAGCAAGTGAATATAAACTCTCTGATAGACATCATTAATGTCTTAAAGAAAGTTTAGATTTTAAAATTTTTTTTAAAGGAAAGCATTTTCTGATTTGAAGAGACAGTCTGCAAAATTGCTATTGCGCTAAAAAGTTAGTCTCCGCTGTGAAATGCAGAAAACAGCAGCTTAGACAAAGACTGCAAAAAGCAGCTATCGTACAGGAAACAGGAGCAGCCAACCAGTCACACAACCAGTATCCAAGCAGGCAGTCACACAAAATTTACCAGCCATACAATCACATAATCCATAACCACCAGTCAGCCAACCCATTCTCAAACAGCCAGTCTGATAACCTATATCCAAACAGCCAGTCAGATAACCCATACCCAAACAACAAGTCAGATAACCCATACCCAAACAGCAAATCAGATAACCAATACCCAAACAGCAAGTCAGATAACCAATACCCAAACAGCAAGTCAGATAACCAATACCCAAACAGCAAGTCAGATAACCAAAACCCAAACAGCAAGTCAGGTAGCCCATTTCCAAATAGCCAGTGCGATTGTTTGAAGGCAAGGAGTGGGTGTGTGGGGATGGCCTTGGCAAGATGTTCATCTTCATCGATGACATGTTAAAGGCTCTGGAGGAGATGTCGTAGCTTCTCCGCTCCGGGAAGGTACTGGACAATGAATGGTACTCTGTCCGTTGTATCCCGTGCTTGTCTTCTGAGGAGGACAACCACACAACATCAAACAGACCATCGTCCATTGGTCCAAACTACCCAGCCTTCAGGAGAACAGTGGCCATGATACCACACAACCGTGCCACAGCAACCTCTGCAAGATGTGCCAGATCATCGACACAGGTGCCATCATCTCACATGAGAACACTATCCACCAGGTACACAGTACATACTCCTGCAACTCGGCCAACATTGTCTATCTGATATGCTGCAGGAAAGGATGTTCCGAGGCATGGTACATTGGGAGACCACGTAGACATTACGACAATGAATGAATGAACACCGCTCAACAATCACCAGGCAAGAATGTTCTCTTCTTGTTGGGGAACACTTTAGCAGTCATGGGCATTCAGCCTCTGATCTTCGGGTAAGCGTTCTCCAAGGCACAACACATGACAGCACACAGTCACTGAACAGAGACTGATAACCAAGTTCCAAACACATGAGGATGGCCTCAACCAGGGTCTTAGATTCATGTCACAGTATCTGTAACCCCCACTACCTGGGCTGGCAAAATCTCACTACTTGTCCTGGCTGGAGACAATACAGATTTCTTTAATCTGTGCTCAACTCTTTCTCCACTCATATTGTCTGTACCTTTAAGACTTGATTACCTGTAAAGACTCGCATTCCAAGCATTTATCTTGTAAATTGAGTTTGTGTCTATGTGTGTCCTGACTGTGAAACAGCAATGCCAACCACTGTGCCTTCACCTTTGTGTTCTTACATCAATTCTACTTCCACAAATTCTTCTGCTTCTATTTCTGTCGTAGGGACAAATTCTGCAGTTTTGGGGGGTCCCTTCTCTATGTTTATCATTTGAATCTTGCAAATTATGCATACAGGATAATGATGGTACGATCCAGATGTGGAGATGCCAGCATCTCTACATCATGACTACCATCGACACCGCAAACTGCCGGCTCCAAGTGGAGAAGATTTCCAAGAAGATTGAGTATATCAGTATGATCCAATCCAGAGAATTCCTTAAGAGTTAATACATAAATTTAAAGAACATAAATCTGAAGGAAGAAATCCAGATTATTAGAATATCTGGATAAAAGCAAAATGCGGTGAATGCTGGAGTCTGAAACATAAACGGAAAATGCTGAAAAATCTCAGCAGATCTGACAGCATCTGTGGGGAGAGAACAGAGACAACGTTTTGAGTCGAGATGACCCTTTGCCAGAGTTATTTGAATATTTGTTGCTCCAACTGAATGAATTGTCTGGTAGGCATTCTGAAAGGAAGCCCAACACCGGTTGTGTGTAATTGTAGATTAATTTGTCATTAGCCATATTGCGTTAGTGCACTTGAATGACAGTGCCTGCATTCAGAGTGGGATTCTGTTGGTTAATAGTGAACCCACAGTGTGACAAGCAACACGTTTGGGCCTTATGACTGCAACACATTTCCGATCATTCTCAGCTGGATGTGTCTTTGCACAATTTTTCTCAGAAAAGTGTTATAAGAACGACAAAGGTAACTGCAGTGTGATCTATTTTAATCCTTAATGGAATATTGCTGACCAATGGCAAAGTATTTGAAGGGAGGGATATTGAGGGAAAATATCCAATCAATCTGAAGCTGCTAGAATACAACAAAAAAACTTACTGTTGAAGCAGAGAATGCGAATAACATAGAAACATAGAAGATAGGAGCAGGAGGAGGCCATTTGGGCTTCGAGCATACTCTGCCATTCATTGTGATTATGGCTGATCATCTGAATCAACAGCCAAAATTTAAAGTTTATTTACTAGTCACAAGTACACTTACATTCATAGTAATGAAGTTACTATGAAAATTCCCTAGTCGCCAAACTCAGATGTCTATTTGGGTACACTGAGAGAGAATTTAGCATAGTCAATTCACCTCATCTGCACATCTTTGGACTGTGAGAGGAAACGGGGCACTTAGAGGAAACCCATGCAAACACGGGGAGAATGTGAAACTCCACACAAACAGTGACCCAAGCTGGGAATTGAACCTAGGCCCCTGGCACTATGAGGCAGCAATGCTAACGCTGTGCCACCATGCCGCCCCTGCTTTTCATCCATAACCTTTCATCCCGTTTGCCCCAAATGCTATATCCAGCCTCCTCTTGAATATATTCAATATTTTGGCAGCATCATTGAGGAACTAGTTTAAAGGATTTATGGGACTACAGATATGATGGAACTGGATTAACATCAGTTACTGTTCCAGTCATCAATACAAGGATTTTTAGCAATTTCTGCTATTTTGATTGAATTACATTCAATGTTAAGCCAGGCTGCTCAGGCCTGCTCCTGCTATACAGCTGTGATCTGTGACCCTGAATTAAAACATTCAAACAAAATAAACTAAAAGAATGTTCAAATAAATCACATTCCTTTGCAACTCTTGTGTAATGGATGTAGTGAAATACTGAGACACAATGGGCAGAACCTTTCATTCCCATATGGAGGACACAGGAAGGTGAGCACTGAAATGTATGTCACGCCTGCCCACCAACGCCGCCCCCCCCCCCCCCCCCAAACAAAAACAATTCCTAGGATTATTTTCTCAGAGGTTGGATGGGAGGGTTTGGTGGAAGGGTTCCCCACTCATAACCAGTGGGTAGCCAATTGAGAGTATTAAGTCAGTAGCCCATCATAGCCTACTATCAGCAGCTGGAGGCAGCCTCCTAGTGGCAGGTTAGTTGTGGGGGAATGAAAGGGTTCAAAGGGCTGAGTGACCAACTTCTCACTTAAGTCATACGTTTGTAATGAGTACTCTACGTGGGAGGCCTGGACTTGTAATACAGCCCATCACCAGGATGAAAAGAGTGAGAGAGGAGGTTAAGGAAAATCAGAAATTTACTTGAGCACAGTTGGCAACAGATTGGCAATTTTCAATGCACTGAACTTTAGAAAGCATGAATTGGGGAGAACTATTCACACTTGGATCAATTCAACACTTGCTGAAAGGGAATTTCTATAGACGGTAATGAGAATGAATATAAAGTGATGAGTTACACTGAAAATCGTAGATGGATTGGAGTTATTCCAGGATCAGGGTATGTACAGTTATGTGTGCAGTAATCTTTTCTAGCCACTGCCTCCCTATTGTTATAACCTCAGTTAAACGTTAACATTTTCTTCCCCTGGAAAGTTTACCTGGATGGAAGGAGAGTGCTTAAATCCCCAAATGTTGATGTGAAACTATCAGCTTCTGCAAAGCTACTTAATTACTCATTACGAGATTCCACCACAGCATCTTTGCTCTGTGGTTCAGTAATAAGCACCATGTCACTTGCAGGTTCATGTCTCCTCTCTGATGGGGACTGCAGACAGTGTTATGAACCGGCAATGCGCTACAGACAGGCATAAACTTACTGTCATTGACAGCAGTTGCCAAAACTCTGAGGAAATGGCAGCTTATAAATTTAGTTTATAAATTTCACACGAAGCAGCGTTTCGAAAGCTGGTGGCTTTTGCTATCAAATAAACCTGTTGGACTTTAATCTGGTGTTGTGAGACTTCTTACTGTGTTTACCCCAGTGCAACCCCAGCATCTCCACATCATGACTATCACAAAAATCCAACCTTGTCAGGTTTTCCATTGCAGTTCAGATAGGGATTCTTTGAAGAATGCAGTACTTGCTGTACAGGGAAACAACAATGGACCCTCTGGTAAAAATAAAAAAAATTTGGAAATGGAATGATAGACTAAAGTAATAATTTTGAGGGAAGAAAAGAAAAACCTGGGGCAGACTCTTATGGCTGTTCACATGTTCCAATGTGCATTTTGGTCTTCACTCCTGGGTAAATGTCCAGTTTTGCTTCCAGAATTTCTGACTTTTGAAAAAAATGCCTTACTCACAGGTGAAACTAACATTGTGTTTAAAATATTTCTGTCTTCATGTAGAATTTTCACACATTGACACTTTAATTTAATGGTCCTTGTGGTGCTTTATAACTCTGTACTGTTTAGCAAACTGTGCACCCATCATGGAATAAATGCAACAACTGGGCTTTCACTTTAACAGGATCTTGCTGAGAAAAATTCAGAGCTGCATAAATTTTAAGTGTCCACTATAAACTCCCTCTTAGTGTTGTATAATGCCAGTAATACCTCAGTAATAATGTTGTGATTAATTAGCACGTATAATGTAGATTTCTTCTTCAAACGTTTCAATAATTCACTCAAAAGTAATTCCTGGTTAAAGAACCACAGCTAGTTTATAAATTTCTGCAGAACTGAAGGCACAACAATTTGCAAAGCATTCTAAGGTGTTTAACAAAAGCCTAATCAGACATAAATTGGCACAGAGCCACATAAAGAGATATTAGGACAGATGTTGGTAAAGATGAGGTCATTCACTTTGGTAGAAATAACAGCAAAATGAGTTATTATTTAAATGGCAAAAAATTGCAGCATGCTGCTGTGCAGAGGGACCTGGGTATCCTTGTGCATGAATCACAAAAAGTTGTTTGCAGGTGCAGCAGGTAATTAAGAAGGCAAATGGAATTTTGCCCTTCATTGCTAGAGGGATTGAGCTTAAAAACAGCAAGTTATGTTGCAACTGTACAAGGTGCTGGTGAGGCCACACTTGGAGTATAGTATATAGTTTTGATCTCCTTACTTGAGGAAGGATATAATGGCATTGGAACAGGCGCAGAGAAGGTTCACAAGATTGATTCCGGAGTTGAGAGGTTTGGTTTATGAGGAGAGACTGAGTAGACTGGGACTATATTCTTTGGAATTTAGAAATGTGATGGGGGATCTTATGGAATGATACCAGATTATAAAGAGAATAGACAAGATAGAAGTCGTTCTGTATATGAATTTTTCAGTGGAAAGTTGGAGCTGGTTGATTCTCTTTTCTAATGAAGACAGTGCTGTTGGTTTGGAATCCTCCTTTATGAACTCTCAATTTATCACAATGAGATCTTCTGGTCAGTTTTCAAAGCATAAACATTTCAGCTGTGATCAGAAAGGTTTCAGAGGGTAAGTAGAGATGGGGTAAGGATGTTGCCCCTGTGGTAGTCTGTGGCAGACTGTTAGCTCAAATTCAGTACATTTCATCAACTAGCTGGGCCACATGACTTCCCTCTGTTTCAATCTGTATTCATCTCAGAACCATCTCCGAGGACTCCATGGAATCTGGGTAGGATTTTCCAGCCATGCTCCAGCCAAGACCAGAAAATCCCACCTGAGGTCCACCACCCACACCTGCACCCCACCATTGCCATCCCCCCTCCCCCCACAAATTCGCTATAATTCCCGTGGTGGGCAGGACGAGAAAATTCCCCCCTTCGTTTTTCCATAAACCAGCTTGTGTGATTACAAATGCAACATAGCAGCTGCTACAGGTCACTACGTTTGCTTATCAAAAGTGTATTTTTTAAAAAGTTTTTTTTTTTATTAAGCAACACAGCACGGGAAACAGGCCCTTCGGCCCAACGAGCCCGCGCCGCCGTCATACCAAATACATTATCCTATTTTAATATTCCTATATAATAATATATATATTATTCCTAATATGGAAAATTTTCACCATAGGGACAATTTGTTACCCAATCAGCCTAAGAGCGAATTTTTGGGTTGTGGGAGGAAACCGGAGTGCCCGGAGAAAACCCACGCAACCACGGGGAGAACGCGCAAACTCCCGCAGACACTGGCCCAATTCCAAGTGTCTGCACAGCCACATCGATAGTCTCTGAGCTGTCATGGTGCCCTTCAGATGGTCCACATAAAGCACTCATATACGACATGAGGTACCAGGCAACCCATGAATCAACATCCAAGAGCTGTACCCGCACCACCTGCCGAATGCATGCTCAAATTATGGACCGAATTACCTGTGGAAAAAAGCCGTAGTTAAACAGTCCTAATATATCCCTCTATCTGCATACCGCTCATGTGGCTGTCCAAGAGACCCTTAAACAGCCCCAGCGTGCCTGCTCCCACCACCTTACTCGGCAGTGCATTCCACACCCCCACTACCCTTTGTGTGAAAAACTGCCCTCTAATATTCGTCCTATACATAGCCCCCCTCACCCTATGGCCATGACCTCTCGTCCTATCCATTTCTAAAGGTGGAAAAAGTTTACCTCCATTTACTCTATCTATACCCCTTATAATCTTATACACCTCTATGAGATCCCCTCTAAGCCGACGTCTTTCAAGGGAAAACAACCCCAGTCTATCTAATCGTTCCTCATAGGACAGTCCTTCCATACCAGGCAGCATCCTGGTAAACCTCCTCTGCACTCTCTCCAAGGACTCCACATCCTTCCGATAGTATGGAGACCAGAACTGGGCGCAATATTCCAAGTGAGGCCTAACCAAAGTTGTATACAACTGCAACATCAAACTCCTACTCTTATATTCTATACCCTTTTCTATGAAAGCTAAAATACTATACGCCTTCTTTGTCACCTTCTCCACCTGTGAGGACACCTTCAGAGACTTGTGAACCTGCACCCCCAAGTCTCTCTGCGTCTCTATGCTCCTTATAGTTTTACCTTTTATCCTATAATTCTCTTCTACATTTTTCCGGCCAAAATGCATCACCTCGCATTTTTCCGGATTAAATTCCATTTGCCATCTATCTGCCCAATCTACCAACCTGTCTATGTCCTGTTGTATTGCCTGACACTGCTCTTCTGTACCCTTAAATAAAACGTAGAATTCTTATTCATTTTATTGGATGTGGATATGCTGCCTAGGCCAGCATTTACTGTTCATCCTGCATTTATTGTTTTGAAAAAGTGTTAATACAGCGGCACAATGGTTAGCACTGCTGCCTCATAGTGCTGAGGATTTGGGTTTGACTCCGGCTTGGGTCATTATCAGTGCAGAGTCTGCACGTTTTTCTTTTGTCTGCGTGGGCTTCTTCTGGGTGGTCCAGTTTCCTCCCACAGTTGGAAAGACTGTGTACATAAGTTATATGTCCAGTCCTTGATATTACAAATTAATATCCTATAAAATACATTCTAATAATATCATTAAGACTTTTTTGTCATATTCTCTCTGAATCTATCTAACATACTGGCTTAACATACTCAACATAACATACTGGCTGGAATTATCACCCATGGTTGGGATTCTCCGGTTTCGCTGCAATGAATGAAATTTTGGCTGAGCACCAAATTCTCCATTTTCGCTAGCAGCTGTGGAGAAGTAAATGAGATCAGAGAATTCTGGCCATTGTTTTCTTCTGGGTAACTGCAACCACATATTATTAACATTGAGTGCAGATATGGTGCATTGGCCATGCTAAATTGCTCATTAGGGTCAGGGGGATTAGCTAGGACAAATGCAATGGGCTTACGGGCTTAGAGCCTGGGAAGGATTGTGCTTGGTACAGATTCGATGGACCAAATGGCCTCCTTCTGCACTACAAGATTCTATGATTTTATGATTGTACACATCTTATTTTCTATTCTTATTAATAGTTAAGTAAACATTATTAGTTTAATAACCCATAATAGGCACCTTGTAAGTTACTAAGCATCTGCAAACCTCTAAAAAAACAGCAATCTCCTTGAAGTTGAACACTAGTAGCTCAATCACAAACTTTTACAATCATAAACTACTTACAACTCTGTTAAGGTCCTTACAAGAACAACAAGCATCTTCACTAAGCAAATCATGTCCTGCAAGTTTATTGGAAGAGTTTGAGGATGTGAAAGAGATGGCAAGATTCCTGGGTAATTTCAATCTTCACAGTTGGCTAACCTGACCTATTATCATTGTTAAGTACTCTTGTTTCCTATTATCTAACTAATCAATAAACCAATTTACAACTTCTCTACAGTTCTGAATGCTTCGCTCTGGCCATAAGATTCGAGGGAGGAACCATTCCACAGCTTAAGATCTATCATATCAATCACCTTGATTACATCCCAAATTTTATTAATCTAGTGTGCTATGATCTGCATTTCATCGCTGTTTGCTTGGATTAATCTTTCATATTTCCTGAATTGCTTGCAATTTTCTAAAGTTGTAAAAAGGTACTCATTTAGATGAGACATAACTTAAAATAACTGCAATCAATATTTGGCACAGCTAAGAAAAGTTTAGCTCTTGCTCCAGAACCACATTCAAATCTAATTCATAAACTCTGGAGATTCACCAACAATAACTTGCATTTATAAGCGCAGCAACCTTAAAATCGGGAGTTGCCCCATGGAATTTAACAAGCAGGAATTATCAAATATAACAATGTCACTGTGCCACATAAACAGATATTAAGAGAGGGGACCAAAAAACTTGGCCAAAAGGGTAGCTTGTAAAGAGCCTCTTAAAGGAGATGAATGAAATTGAGGTACAGAGAGAGACTTTGTGATGGAATTGTAGAGTTTCAGGGCTTGGCTACTGAAGATGTGACCACCAACCGTGGAGAAAGTCATGTATGCATAAAAGACCAAAACACTGCTAAATGGAGAGGGCCTGCACCGAGGAAGCAATGTAACTTGCGCCAAATGCTCTGTCAGATTATACCCAACATGCTTCATAAAGTTTAAGTTGCAAGGTGAGATTCTCTGGCCTTCCCTCGGCGTTTTTCTCGGCGGCGGGAGGTAGAGTGTTATTTGCTGGTGGCGGATCCTCTGGTCCGGCTGTTGTCAATGAGAATTCTCAATGAAGCTACCTCATGCCACGGGAAAACCATTGCAGGGGTTGGGCTGCAGAATCCCATCAGCATGAACTGCTGGAGAATTCCAGCCATAATCACAAATTGTAGGGAACTGAGAGTAGTTTCTTCAATAAAATAGCAGGCAGAAAATTTATACACACAGTAATTTTATTTTTAAACGAATAGATTCAATTTTCCTTTCTTTTATTGTATTCTTTTTTGGTGGCTAATATATCCTGTTCGACTCATCCATGGATAGGGAACCAAAAATATGAGAAACAGGGAGGAAGGCCCTCGTATTCCGCAACCCAAAATAGTCCTGGGGATGACGAACAAAGAAATTGTGTCAAAATTTTAAACTTGCATTGCTCACAATGCAAGTGCAACTAAGGCATCTAATCCATGGAACATATTTCTATTCAATGAATCATGCAAGCAATATGTACCAAGGTTTCATAAAACATATACAAGCTGCAATGAAGTGAAAGTTCATTTGATGGTCTAAAAATGTTTAATTTCTTTTTAAAGAATCACCTAAAGATACAACATTTTCTGTTGAAGGCCAGCTTTCCAGTGTAGTATCTCTGCCTCAAGCATTTCATCTGGATAGCAAGAAGGCTAGAATAGTTGAAAGAATGTCCAGCAAAGCAAGGTAGTAGGAGATCAGTTTTTACATGTGGAATTCGAAGGAAAGCAAAACATACTATTGATAGCATGCCTTTCATCCCCTCAGGATGTCCCAAGGTGCTTTCCAACCAATGAGATGCCTTTTGAAGTGCAGTTACTATTGTAGTGTGGGAAACCTAGAAGGAAAGCTAAGCAGCCAATCTGTTTACAGAGAGCCCCCACAAACAGCAGGATGCCAATGAACAGGTCACCAGTTATGCATTGGTTCAGGAATGATTACTGTCCAAGAAACTGGGTAGAACTTCCTTGGAATGCTATCACAGCATCTTTTATATTCATTGTTGCTGGCAAATAGTGCTTCAATTTAACATTCACCTGAAAGATGCATATGTCTAAACATGAGGGAAACAACTTCAACAAAAGAAGGGCAAGGCATTAGGGTCCTGGATCAGAATCCAAAGCCGGATTGGAATTCAGCAATTTTGGCATAAATGTGAGGATAGGATGTTTCATTCCACAGTAATTCTACTCACAAACTAGGGTCCTTTTATAGTAAAACAAACTTTATTTAATAACACAGTTTAAATATAACTCTAACAAATGAAGCAGCTTAACTGTTATCAATTGAACAATGCTTAAAAATGAAAGGAAACAACTTTACTTTCTAGCTAACAATGTTCCAGTTCCAAAGAAGCAACATTCATCCTACAGACTTTAAATATAATTAGCAACTACAAATACATTTGCTATAATGATTTTAAATAGTCTTAAAGATTTCAGAGAAAAAAATGAGTTTCAGAGCAGTTTTCAGAAGCCTATCTTCAAACAATTCCCAGCTAGAACTCCACCTCTAAACTGTAAAAGTTTCTTTCTCTCTGCTTTAGACCCAGCTCTGTCCGGTAACCTCATTATCACATGACCCCATCAATCAACTTCATAAAGAATCTTCTGTGTAAACAAAAGTTCATTAGCTCTGAGTAAACAATGAAATGCTAAAACGAGTATTTATCGTGCTTTTACAATATGAGCTAAATGTCTTCCACATATACTGACTGTCTGCAGAATAAAGCTGAATTTTGAACATTCCCTTGAAAGATAACATTTTATATATACATCTGTATTAATTTATTACTACCATCACAGGCAAAAAAGGGAAATAAGAGAAGGGAAATAAATGAGACCCTCTATTTGAAACTCCCTTTTTAACATCAAGCTGAGCAAGATATTGAATGATGAAGGGTTGTCAAAAACATTGGTTTTATTTTTGCTCCATAAATGCTTCCAGATTGCTGAGATTTTTCTGGAATTTTCTATTTTTGTTTCAGATTCCAGCATCCGCAGTAATTTGTTTTTATTTCAATGAGCAAAATATCATTCTTTGAAGGATGGAGGAGGGAAGAATGGTATATCATTAACCTAATTTTCTTCAGCCACCCCTTCCTTGGCACACACAACCTGCATGGGCAGAGTGTTACATGGCTAGTTGCTAAATATACTGTCTACACTTCCTGCTACCTTGGAAAAGCAGCCAGCATAATTAAGGACACCATGCACCCTGGACATTCTCTCTTCCACCTTCTTCCTTCAGAAAAAGATATAAAGGTCTGAGGTCACGTGCCAACCGATTCAAGAACAGCTTCTTCCCTGCTACCATCAGACTTTTGAATGGATCTACCCCACATTAAGTTGATCTTTCTCTACACTCTAGCTATGACTGTAACACTACGCTGTGCACTCTCTCTTTTTGTTCTCTATGAATGGTATGCTTCATCAGTATAGTGCGCAAGAAACAATACAAGAATAATAAATCAAATCAAATCAAATAAGTATGTATGACAGGAGTCCGGGGTAGTGATGGGTGCATTCCATAAAATCAGTGTGGGTACTGGGAACTAAATCTGTGTCATTTAAAAACTATTTTAGTTCCTTTTCTCACAGAATATCCACTCTCTGCCAAAATTGTCAGTTTTTAAATTTGGATGGATTGACTAGGTTTCAGTCATAGGTTCTCACCCACCTACAAACAGATGGTGTTTCAAGGGTTTTCTGTGGCACAATGATAGATGTACTATTGTATCCATCACCTTGGTTATCTGAAGAAAGAGATAAAATACCAAGTTCTGGAAAAACTCAGCAGTGAACCTCTCTTCGGTTCTGAAGAAAAACCTTATTGAACGTGAAAATCAACTCCGATTCTCTCTCCACAGATGCTACCAGACTGAGTATTTCCAGAACTTTCTGTTTTTAGTTCAAATCTCTGCAATATTTGATTCAAAGTGAAAACTGGATATGAATAAAAAGGGGGAGAACATACATCTTTATAAAATAGAACCACAGAAACAAACCACCATTTCATATTTACCTATGTACTTGTTTAAACTCAGTAAGAAGTCCAACAACACCAGATTTAAGTCCAATCGACTTAAACCTGCTGTTGTCAGACTTCTTACTGTGTATACTCCAGTCCAACGCCGGCATCTCCACATCTTGTTTAAACTACCAGTACTGGCAATACTATTGTGATAATTGCCTCAAAGAAGTTACTGAGCTTTATGATCAATGCCAGTGATATGCAACAGTCGTGGAAAACTGGATGGAATACAGAATCCAACCCTGACATGCACGAGTAAAAATCCTAAAATGTCGTGGTATGATAATGCATTCAACTCATTTGGGACACCTTGAATCTCTGGGCTTTGTGACAATTTGATGGAATCAAAATAACATTTAAAAATGCATAATTATTTTTAATCTCGTTTCAGGACTCCCACAAAGCGGCTGTTCTGGATCCTTCGCTTACTAATTCTGCAGTGCAATATGCATGATACAATTTTTTTTTAAGTAGCAATAGCCAGAAAGAAATCCTAAGATTAACGCTAATTCCTCATAATGGTTTCATGTTTAAAAGGGATTTTTGATGGCGTGAATCATTCTTTAAATTCCTTTGGTGACATGTTCTCAGAATGATAAAAGCATGGCCTTTAGCAGTACAGACAGTAAAAACTACATCAAAACAGAAAGGCAGCCAGGTTCCAACTACTCCTCTCATCCCACCAGACATCAATAGACATCTTAGTTTCTATAAAATTAACATCTTTTGAAATGTCTCCACTTATTACTTCACTTGTCTTCTCCCTGCCCTCTGAAAATCTCAAGCCAAAAGGGGAGGATTGGGAACAGAGACTAACACTTCCTCTGCCACAGTTCAGTCATTCAAATAGGTAAGTAACCTGTCATCAATTGCGATGACAAATTTCACTCTAACCCTAACCCTAATGTAATGCTGACAGTCCTGCTGAAAAGAATATGAGAACAGCTCAGGTTAAACAATTTCTCTGATATATTTGCAAATGCAAACCTTCATGAGTTAACTGTAGATATTTCATTTCAAGTATGGCTCACTGGGTAACACTCTCACCTCTGAGTCAGAAGGTTGTGGATTCAAGCCACACTCAAGGTACTGGAGTGCATGGTCTAGTCTGATACACCCATTACAGTATGAGGAAGCATGGTGACACACGGCATAGTGATTAGCACTGACGCCTCATAGTGCCGAGGTCTCGGTTTCGAATCTATCCTTGGGTGAGTTTCTGTCTGGACTCTGCCTGGCTGCGTGGGTTCCCTCCGAGTGTTCTGGTTTCCTCCCACAGGCCAAAGATGTGCAGGTTAGGTGGATTGGCCATGCTAAATTATCTCTTGGTATCAAGAATTCTGTTGATTGGGTGGATTAGCCATAATAAATGTGTGGGATTACAGGGATAGGGCAGGGCGATGAGCCTACGTAAGATATTATCAGAGAGTTGGTGCAGACTAGATGGGCTGAATGGCTTCTTCTCCACTGTAGGGATTCTATATTTAAAAAAAAACCCTTTCTGAGAGTTAGTGCAAATGGCTTTTTATAAAGCAGACCCACTACTGGGCCTGCTGAACTGTAGTCCTAGACAGTAGAACAAATATGTACTACTTTACATTCGGTAATAAACTATGTGCCTTTCCAGTTTAGCTTCCTGAGTCATTACACTGGCCTAGCCAGCAATACCCACATCTTGTCAATTATTTAAAACAAAATCACTAAAACAGATTGCCTGGTCATTATCACATTGCTGTTTGTGGGTGATTGCTGTGTGCAAATTGGCAGCTGCATTTCTGACATCATAACAGTGAAGCATTATACATTTTAAATAGTATTTAATTAGACGCAAATAACTTGGCGACATCTTGCACTCATGAAAGGAATTGTGTAAATGCTAGTTCTTTATTCATAAAATCGGAAACCATTTGCTGATAGTTTTTTTCAATATTCTACTGATAAAAGTGCGCCCAGATTACGTTCCCCTCATCATTTGATTCAGAGATGGAATGCGCAGCATGTCAGTGCCCTATGTTCCATGGAAGTATTCAACAGAGCACTAACATTCTACTCACTGGCATGTCTCCATTTTTGGAGCTGTCACTTGGAAGGGAACTGTATATATAAACAAACTGCAATATTATTCTTCGTACTCAAAGGGTTATGGTTTTGTACTCAGTTTCTTTTGCCTGGAGACCCTTTACCCTGGGGGTGAGTGCAATTTGTATTATAAAACTGTATAATCTACAAATGCACAGCGTATTTTTTTCTTAAATTAAAACCTCAGTACTCCCAAGAAACTTGCCACATTTTGACCACACTTTAATTGAAAGTACAATTAACTAATTAAATGCAAATGGGAAGCAGTGAGAGGGAAAGAAATAGAAATTATGATTCAGCCAGGGAACTGTGGCAGGAGAGGAAGAGCCTTCTGTTCCCTGGTGGTAAACAGCATTCACGGAGGAGGCAAAAACCATTTCTTTCATCGTAAAGGCAATATAATGCACACCTCCAAGTTGTTTTTGGGCCAAGGTTTTCAGTTTTGATTGGCTCTGGATCTCAGCCCTGCTGTCTGTAGCTTGTATCTTGTGAAGGATAAATTCACAGAGAAGTGATACGGCAGAATCAGAGGACTTTGAGCAGGTGAATTCATCTTCAACTATTTCTTTGTGATATTACAAGGAAAGTTATTTCAAGGGCACAGAGTTCAAAACTGGTGCAGTTTGGAGTGAGCTAGGAATGGTAGTGGCAGGATTCAGGAATAGAGTTTGGTAGTTTAGAAAGGGGGTGGCAGAAACTAAATATAGTTTAGAAGACAGATAGGCCAACCTCTGCCAACTATAAGTTAAACAGAAGTCCCACTCCTCCATGTTATCTCAGTTCCTATGCATAGAAATTCCTCTCTACCCCAAATAAAACCAAGAAACAATCTTGAGTGGGAAGTCGTGTAGTTCACCCTGCTTTATCTGACTCCAAGATGCAGTACGCCTATTTCGGAAGTCATCTACTTGTGAGAAGTTTGTACGTTCTCTCCATGTCTGCATAGGTTTCCTCCGGATGCTCCAGTTTCCTCCCGCAGTCCAAAGATGTGCAGGTTAGGTTGATTGGTCATGATAAATTGCCCCTTAGTGTAGAAAGGGGATTAACAGATCAATTATGTGAGGTTATGGGGATGGGGCCTGGCTGGGATTGTTGTTGATGCAGGCCAAATGGCCTCCTTCTGCATTGTAGGGATTCTATGATTCTAATCTTATGAGTCTACTCATATGTACAATTCTAATTTTATAGAATAGTAAATTTGGGGAAATTAATTGGGGGATGAGAGTCAGCAGCTCCTGTTTCAGTTCCTTCCTTTCCTATTGAGCACAATTTTTTAAAAATGCTTACGCCCTGCCTGGCTTTAAATCACCCTTTAAAGGCTGACCTTCAGTCAGTAATTACAAGGCAATTACTAATAGCAGCAATAATCTTCTGCTATGTCCGCTAGGTTTATATTTTGCCTGTCTCTGGTTATGAGCAATGACTATTTGGATCCTGGACACTGACTGCTTCTTTGAAATCTCTGAAACTATGCAATCTTCCTGATCAACCTTTTACACCAAAAGTCACAAAAATGTCTCCTTCCCTTTACATATTTTGAAGATGCAGCCCACATTCAATGCCAGCTTGCCATGTCATGTAGCCTTCAGTCTGTGACATCACTGCGCCATTAGTTAATGTCAACCCCAAGGCACTCAGCTTTGTTGTGTGAACTATGAGGACAATCTGGGTCATCATGGGCCACATCATGAAGCAAAGAATTACCCATGGAGAGAAGCATGATAGTGCTTAGGAAAACTGATGGTTGTTACCGGTAGAAAGTCCAATATTTAGGAGGAATGCCTGATTGACAGTCATAACGAGGAGTCTCAAAAGGTTGTGCTGCCTCTCCGGGGCCAGGAAAAGGGCCATAATGGAGCAACTGAAAAAAACGACTTGAAAGGAAGTTTTGGAAAAGGGTGGCATTGTGGTTTGCACAGCTGCCTCACAGCACCAAGAACCCGGATTCAATTTTTGGGCTTGGGTCACTGTCAGTGTGGAGTTTGCACGTTCTCCCTATGTCTACATAGTTTCCTCCAGGTGTTCCGGTTTCCTCCCACAGTCCAAAGACATGTTGGTTAAGTGCATTGGCCATGCTAAATTCCCACTGAGTGTACCCGAATAGGCAACCAGAATGTGGTGACTATGGGATTTTCACAATAACTTCATTGCAGCGTTAATGTAAACCTACTTGTGACACTAATAAAATAAACTTTAAACTTTAATATAACACCTTTTGTGTCGCAAAATGCTCCAATTTTGACACAAACCTCACAGGGAGATAGTAGGGCAGATGAATAAAGTGTAATCAAAGAGTTGGCTTTTAAGGAGTGTTTTAAAGGAAGAGGAAGAGCTTTATGGAAGGAATTAGGATCTAGGTTGCTGGAGGCCGATTGCCAATGGTAGAATAAAGAAAATTGGTGTTATGCAAGAGATAAAAAATTGTGGAGTCCTGAGGTCTCTGGTTGTAGGGCTGGAGGAGATTACAGAGATAGGGAAGGGAGCAGGCCTCTGACAGATTTGTATCTGAGAATGTTGAGCTATTATCTGATGAAACAAGGATGAAAACTTTATGAAAACATTGTGAGCACAGGATGTATGGAACTTACTGTGAGTTAGGATACAGGCATCAGAGGTTATGATGAACTCTGACTTTCAGAGGTATATGGTGGAATGTTGGCCAGGAATCCAATGGAATAGTTGTGTCTCGTAGTAACAAAGTTATGGGTGGGATCATAGGGTTTCTTCAAATATTCACTGGCAAAATTACTTTTCGTCAAAAAAAGTATTCAACTTGGACCTGCTGTCATCGAGTTAGGTTGTTTTGAGATATTACATATTAGTGGTGCTCTTTGTTTCAAATGGCAGTTTTGATTATTTTGCTTGTTACCTATGTAATAGTTCCGTAGCAACCTTTCATGAAAGTAAATGCCATGTTGGCTCGTTTTGAATTGAATTTGACTTTTACTCAATTCACTGATTGCCTCATGGTTAGCAGCTTGTAAATTTCATCCACACTCTTGCTGAGAATCTTGGAAGGAGAGATACATGGAGTGGGATTTTACAGCCTCACTTGGGCAAGATTGTAAAATCCCATCCAAGGCTGGAGATTTCCATTCTGGGAACCATACTGGCTCTCAGTCTAGGGCAAGTGAGGTGTTAGATTTTTTGATGGACCAAAAAAAAGGATGATTTTATCGTATAACAGCTCTACTTCACTTGGGGAGATCAAAATTGATCTTGCCTAATCTGATTCGGCACGGTGGCACAGTGGTTAGCACTGCTACCTCACAGTTCCTAGGAGCCAGGTTCGATTTCCGGCTTGGGCCACTGTCTGTGAGGAGTTTGTACATTCTCCCCAGCTCTGCGTAGGTTTCCTCCGGGTGCTCTGGTTTCTTCCACAGTCCAAAGATGTGCGAGTTAGGTGCATTGGCCAGGCTAAATTGCCACTCAGTGTCCAGGGATGTGTAGGTTATGTGGATTAGCAGGGTAAATATGTGGGATCATGGGGATGAGGCCTGGGTGGGACTGTTGTCAGTTCAGACTCAATGGGCTGAATGGCCTCCTATGAGTTAAGTGGATTGGCCAAGCTAAATATCTCTTTACTGTCAGCTAGGGTAAATGCATGGGGTACGGGGATAGGGACTGGATGGGATTGTGTTTGGTGCTGACTCAATGGGCCAAATGGCCTCACTCTGGACCGTAGGATTCTATGACAACAATTCATATAAAATAGGTAGTAACATTAAAATTCAATTCAAACCATATTAAATAATAATAAATAATAGTAAATAATAGGGGATTTTCACAGTAACTTCATTGCAGTATTAATGTAAGCCTACTTGTGATACTAATAAATAAAATTAAACTTGTTGCAAACTCATTGGATTAGAACCGCTCATGGAAAAATGCATACCAGTAACTCTGTTCTAGTCACAATCTGAACGTTGCTACTTTATAAAAACAGAATCTGGAAATACTCTGCAGGTCAACCAGTATCTGTGGAGAACGAGGCACAATTAACATTCAGATTAATGGCCTTTCAGCAGCAGTCACTGACCTGAAAAACTAATTCTGTTTCTGTTCCCATTGTTTCTGTCTGAGCTGTTGAATGTTTTACAGAGTCTTATCTTTTTATTTCAGTGCTCTTGTTGCAGTGTTGTATATCCTTTAAACAATGGCGTGGCACAAGGGGCGGCACGGTAGCACAGTGGTTAGCACTGCTGCTTCACAGCTCCAGGGACCTGGGTTTGATTCCCAGCTTGGGTCACTGTCTGTGAGGAATTTGCACATTCTCCTCGTATCAGTATGGGTTTCCTTCCACTGCCCAAACATATGCAGGTTAGGTTGATTGGCCATGCAAAAATTGCCCCTTAGTGTCCTGAGATGCGTAGGTTAGAGGGATTAACGGGTAAATATGTGGGGATATGGGGTTGGGCCTTAGTGGGATTGTGGTCGGTGCAGATTCGATGGGCCAGATGGCCTCTTTCTGCACTGTAGGGTTTTTGTGATTCAATGAACTATGAGGAGGGGATAACCTAAATATGCAACTTAGCATGGAAAATTTCATCCTTTGGCCTCTATTCTGCTGAGCTATTAGCCAGCTACATTAACTGCTTTGCTCTCGGTTACACAGAATAAATATCTTCAATTTACCAAGAAGTTCAATTCAGGAGGCCGTTTATCATAGAATTCTACAGTGCAGAAGGAGGCCATTCGGCCCATCGAGTCTGTACCAACCACAATCCCACCCAGGCCCTGTTCCAATGCATTAACCCTGGCCAGTCCCTCTGACTCTAAGGGGCAATCTAGTATGACCAATCCAGTTAACCCTCACATCTTTGGACTTGGTTGAAAGTGAAATAAGTGAGTAGAACAGTCACCAGTTATCGAAATCTACCTTTAAAGGTGTAGAAGGCTCGAGCATCTCATTCCTTTCCTTTCTTCTCTCCCACTTCCCTGCAATACTTAAGACTATAATTTCCAGGATACAGGGACGAGATTGTGCATTCCGAAATGCTTTATTTTCCATAGCCACTATGATTTATGAAAGGTGTATCTCACCGTGGGAAGATAATGGCATTTGAAATGGTTCATTTCATAAATCTATCTGCATGTCCCCACTGAATACACGACTCTTTGTGCACTTGAATAGAATAACGTTTTCATCTGCTACTGACATGAAAACAACAGGACTAGCTTTTTTTTCGCCTGGTAATGATGCAGTTACTGAAGAGCTACTGCTAAAGTCTGTCTCAGGGGCTTTGGGCAGAAGCTGTGGGAACTTATACTAACAAAATGAAGAAATAATCAACATGGAGCACTTCCCTACTGTCCTCTACAGCTACACACATTAATAATATAGTTTAACTTAGCATTCTTGCAACCACTTTACAGAAACATGACACAGTCTGCAATTTCATAGCTCCTGCTATCATTCTTTCCCTCTGTATTTCCATATTTTGACTTGTGTTTGAATAAACCAATTTCAAGGTCAATTTCTGTTGTGCAATGCTTTCCATTGAAGGTAACCCCATTAAATTTGGATGAAAATTCACAAAACTGGTTCAACGCAAACTGTACAATTAGTTTTGCACTTACTGCAGGAATGCATAAATCAAAAATGATGTATAATATGAGACCACTGTAAAGGTCACTCTTATCAAATGCACTAATGCTACTGATCTTTTAATTAATTTTGTCAATGTTTCTGTGATCTATTTTTAAAGTATTTGAAGATGTATGTTTTATCTTTTTTGGGGAGGGAGGGGAAAGGGACAGAGGTTCTGATTATTCCTGTGCCCACAAGTCAAGGGCAAGTATAAACAGTTATTCATGGGAAAATAAAAAACCCTTCTAACAAATGCAAATGAAACATCATTGGTTTAATTGGAATGTGTAGAGCTTTGGAGTAAAGTTAAAGTTTATTTATTAATCAGAAATTAATTTGTGATTACATTACACTGCATTAACTGTGCAATGATGTTACTGTGAAATTCCCCTAGCACTAAAATAATCGAGAACTAAAATAATCATAAACATCTCAAAATTCCTTCACTGACATGGCAGAATAATATTAATGATTCAAAGTACCAGCCATGGATGGCTCAGCTGGTTGGCTAAGTTGGAAATTTGCAAGTTCAATTCCCACACCAAGATGAAAATCAAGGTTGACACTCACGATCGGAATGCTAAGGGAATGTTGTACTGTCAAAGGTCCCATCTTTTGGATGAGACATTAAAGTCTGCAGTCAGACATGAGGATACATTCTGAAGAACAGCAGGAGGTTATTGGTGTCCTGGCCAATTCTTATCTCTCAACTAATCAATGCACAGGAAAAAACTTATTGGACGGGAGTTTTCATCTGCACTCACACAAGGTCGGAAATTCCCGAAATTCGCACGGTCTGTCCTGCCCACTAAGATTCAAGTGGCAGGGAAGATGGAAAAATTCTACTCATTGTCTGTCATTCCCACATTGCTGTTTGTGGGAGTGTTCTGTGTGTAAAATGGCTGCTGTACCTTCTACGTTACCGCAGTGGCGAAACTTTAAAAAGTACTTAATTGGTTGCAAAGCTGTTTGAGATGACTGGCAGCCTTGAAAGGCCGTATAAATGCAAGTTGTTTTTATTAGCTATGTATTTTTCTTGGCTGGAAACAATCAGAAAAATGCATTGTTCAGGAATTTTACCAACAATGGTTAATGTATTTATTCATACACAAAGAGCAACAAATACATTTTTTCCAACTGAAATTAAATAGAAAACACTGGCAACACAGAGTCTATCAGTTGGTATTTGAAAAGACAAAATAACATGATGGTTGGGGCCCGATTGATAAAAACAGTTTGAACCAATTGTCTCAACTGGAAATCTTAACCTGTTCTTTTTCAGTTGCAGACAGATGTGCATTCATTTGTAGAGTTCTCTTTCATTCCTGATTTTGGGCATTTTCAAGTTTTCTTTTTATTTGTGTGACAGCACTGAAACTTCCTACCATACTTTCACTTTTACTATCATTTACCAACATGTGCAATCAATTTACTGACACTCACTATGCATATGACATGTAGTAAAGTCAGTGCTGCGTTAATTATTTAAATACATGACGAAACATTGAATCAATTTAGAATGAAGAGGAAATCTCATCGATCATGCTCAGATAAAAATATCGTTTACAAAGAATTAAGATGAGCATTGACTTCCTTCTGAGTTTTTCTGTCAAATTCTATTGATTTATAAAAACAGTGAAAGCCAAGGACATGAATCAGGGAGGGGAGAAGAGGTGAAGATAGAAACAAGCTACAAATGAGATATTAATATCCTGGGAAAGTATTTTGCCCACTGGTATCATTAACATAACCTGGATTTTGCACAGTAAGAAATGGGGTGATGAGAGTTAATCTCCTCTCCATTCTGAAGTGGTGGGGGGGTGGATTTTACCTGATATTAATTTGATTATTCATCTGGCTTTATATTGTACAGTCCAGCTTAAAACTGGCCCATCCACTGTCAGGTAGTGGATGGCTTCATATCTGGTCTACTGGGTTGAGGACAGAAGAATAATTTGAAGAAGCATGCACCTAAAGTCATTTTGCAAAGTTCAGGAGCTGAAAAGATAATATTAAGCCGGGAATGTAGTTTACTCTTTCTATCCATATTTCTTGTTTGAAATTAAGCCATTTTGCTCCCAGGTATAGGCGGTACAGGGTCAGGGGCCGGTACATTGTTTTAGTGGTGGGCTTGTTGGATGGGGGCCCACAAAGATGAGTGAGTAGCACTGCAGTGATGCTGGTGTGCCAGATCTGGTGTCTGGGATATCTCTGACCTCTGGCTGTAGCCATTTTACGGACATGTTGGGCAGGAGAAGATTAGAATCAGATAAAAATGTGAAGCTCGACACTAACCTGTCCTGAAGTCGGCACCTGTATCTGAGTGAAATGGCTTAATTTCAAGTGAAAAACATTGATAAGAACAGTCAACTGAATCATACTATATTACTAGCTTGTCATTGTCTTTTAGGCTCCTGAACTTTGCAAAATCACTGTCCTGAAGGTGCCCAAAAAGGCTTCAATAGTGGTGGACGAGAGATATGAGTCCATAACATGACAGTAGGAAACCTCATAACATCAGGTTAAAATTCAACAGATTTATTTAGTGTCACAAGCTTTCAGAGCGCTGGACTACCCTAATGAAGGAGCAATACTCCAAAAGCTCATGATACCAAATAAATCTGTTGTCATAACATGAGAATCATAGAATCCTATGGAGCAGAAGGAGGTATTCGTTTCGTCCCATTGAGTCTGTACTGACCATAACCCTACCGACCCCTATCCCTATTTCCCTGTACCTTGCTAGTCCCCCTAGTGGCTATTTACCATGGCCAATCAATCTAATCCATACATCTTTCACCTAATGTCATCTCTGGGGTTACTTTTCATCTGTTACCGAGATTGATGGGGCCAAACCAGAGCACCCAGTGGAAAACCAAACAGACACAGGGAGAATGTGCAAACTCCACACAGACAGTGAGCCAAGCTGGGAATCGAACCCCAGTCCCGGGTGCTGTGAGGCAGCAGTGCTAACCACTATTCCATCCTCTAAGGTTCCGTTCCTCAGATATTAGACGCTATTTCAATTTCCTGATTGCTTGTTTTGCAGGGGTTTGGGACAGCTCAATGCAGATGGCAGCTATCAGATCCAGCAGGTCAGTAAGTACTTTTCCAGCACTGTTATGGGCCAGGAGTTAGAAAGATTTTTCCTTTCTCCTGGATCAACCCAAACCTATCCTGGCATCCAACCGCCCGTTCAAGGTTTTCCCAGCCACAGACATTCGTACCCGCTGCTTTCTTGTGAACATCGGATTCTACATCTCTGTATTTCACTCCCAGTGGGAATTTCATCCGATGTAATGAGAGGTTGAAGGGAAACTGGCAAAAATACCAGTGAGTGCTGACCGTGCAAATTTGAGGATCCAGCAAGCTGGAACACCAAGTCCAGCAGTAAGGAGAGAAGTGAAGTAACAAACACAGCTGCAATAACACAATCTATGAAATCTCTTGGGTTAACGCTTTAATCTGCAGATGTTAGTTGTGCATCCTTTCCACCGCACCTCCCCCTTACCCCGTGCTCCCTACCACGTTCTTGTGCTTAGTTAACTCCCTTTACTGATGTCACCAGCCTTCACAATTTAAACACAAATTAACTGAAATGAAAAGATTCCCTTCACAGAAAAGCATTAAGTTAAACTGGGACTGTGATTTTTTTTTATTTAAACAGGGTATTAACAGTGATATGGTATTACTCTTTTGACTGTTGGCATTGAGTGTAGACTCTTACCTCAATATAACTGCAATATTTAACTACACACACACAGTTATCTTTTATTCCTTCCTGAGATGTAGGCATCGCTGACAAAGCCAGCATTTATTCGCCATCCTCAACTGCTCCTGAGTAGATGCTGCGGGCTGTCTTCTTGAACTGCTGCAATCCACATGGGGTAAGTACACCCATAGTGCTGTTCGAGACAGAGTTCTAGGTTTATGACCCAGTGACTATAAACAAATTGGAACACAGTTCCAAGTCAGGATGGCGTGTAGCTTGGTGGGAATTGTTTTAGGATAGCCTCAATGGGGTTAAATATTGCTGCAAGAATATTAAAGTTCTGAAAGGCTCTTCTCTTAATTGTTGGCATGCAATAAAACAATGATAAGACCACATGGTTTCTCCTTAAAAATACACTGCACATCTCATGAAATACATTGATTACACAGTAATTCCAAGCATCAACTCTTCACTCTTTTTCTTCTGTAGGAAGTTAACTGAATAAAAATTGTTGAATATTGTCATGACTTCAATCAGGCAATTGAGGTTGGCCTTCTGGAATATGAACTCGCTGATTAAGCAGTGAGGCGGCATGTAGCACAATGGTTAGCACTGCTGCTTTACAGCTCAAGGAACCGTGGTTCAACTCCCAGTTTGGGTCACTGTCTGTTTGCACTTTCCCCTCGTGTCTGCGTGAGTTTCCTCCAGGTGCTCCAGTTTCCTCCCACATTCTGAAAGATGTGGTGGCAGTGTTAACGTTACAAAAAATGTCTCTGCTTAAGCAGTCAATTGATGAGCCAATCAAGGAAACTTGTATTCAACCAGGAATGTTAGTTTTGTCTGACACTCCCGAAGGTAGACCATTGTCTGGTAGCACCCTGAGCACTGATATTGGAATTGTAGATAAAGGGATTCTGCCTCCAAAACTGATTACAAATATGACTGACAAATGGAATCCTTTAGATAATGTTTAGATTTTACATTTTGTCATAATTTCTGTTTTGGATTGAATTGTTCTGGATATGGTTAAAAATACAAAATGTGTTTTGAATGGGTTTTATCCTCATTTCTTCAAATCAAGGCCCTTTTACCAATCCAGACCACGGATGGTAAATTTTCGGAGAAGAATTAAAAGTAAGAATGGATTTTTGCTTGCTCGTCTCCAGTTGGTCAAAAGCAGCAATGGAGATCTGTCTGGTTGAAGGAACATCAAGTTGCCTGCTTACTCGCAACTAATGTGGCAAAGTTGTCATATGGAATCCCCAGGATGTAATTCCCCATGAAGCATTTAATAGCAGGTCATTCCAACAAACATCAGCTCCTAAGCCTGTGAATTCAACTATCGAGGATAATGGTAGTAAAATCACGGAAACACCTTCAATGTTCACAAGTCACACACTATTTTGACTCTGACACCATGCCAAATCTATCATCACCACTACGTCAGAAACCTCCTACTAATGCTTTCATGAGTATACTAACAGTATTAAGTGCATCAGTTCAAGGAGAAGGCTAATTATCAGTTTCTCAATATAACAACAGATGGGAATTAATGCGGCCTTGCCAGTGGCATCCATATGTTTAGAACAAATATAAAAAAATGCTGTCTTAAAACTGCTTCTAATGCTTACGTGCCTGAAGCTAATGCACGATATAGCTAAGACTCTTGGTGAAAAGCTTTGAACCACATCAGGGGTCTTTTTTTGCATGTTGGTAGCAGCACTGGATACATATTATCAATCATTCCACCATTCTGCTTTGTGGTACATTGTCTTTGCTTAGTCTCCCTCCCAAAAAACTGTCGATTGACTTTCCCATTTTTTTTGTGCTCCGTCTACATTGTAACAAAACATGATTTGTACAATGGATCAACATTCTTTTACAGGCTTGCGTGGAGCATGATAAATGGATTAAATTTGGCATTCTTTTTGTTAGAATGAATTCTGTGCCCAATCCATTCTTCTGCCAGACGCAGTGAAGACTATAGTGCAAAACACATTGGCCTTGTTAATCTAAGGCTGTTAACAATTCTGGATTGTACTGGAATCTCAAGGAAGTAAATATTAATTTGCCAGATACTGCTGTGAGCAACTTGGGAGATAAGTCATAGATGTGGTCATTTTTTTTTCCATTTCCTTTGAGCACTTCGTGCATTCTCACAATCTTGGAGATGGAAAAATGATTGACCAATGGTCAAGATTATCCCATTAAAGAGACTGTTCATTTCCAATTGGTGGAAAAAGGTGGTGCATCATGAGGATGAATTGTGGTGGGACTGGAAGAAGGTGTGCAGAGTAGTTGGAAATGAGAGATCATATAATCAAACCTCTTGGAATACAGCTTGCCACCCTTACATTTGTCAACACCAAGACTTTTGACCAGGACATGTTTGCTTTCACAAGAGGTCATCTATCTCTTTCAGAAGGTTTGGTTTCTAAACTTATGTCACAAGGAAAATAATTCTTTGCACATTGCCCTTCTATGTGGAAGCAAAAGTTGATTACAACTGTTAAAGACACTGAGTAAACACAGTTTTCAGGGTCAGTGACATCTTCAAGAAAAGTTGATCACAGGGACTTATAAGTGACAAAACCATTGCAGGAACTCAATAAAATTGCCAACCACTTTTACACATGAACAATGCAGGTTCCTACATACCACAATCTACCCTCTTCTACTTTAAAGTAAGCCCTTGATTCTCTTCCTTGCCAATCAAAAGGCAGAAGCTAGTGCTTGAATCTGCCTTCTCGAAAGAAAATGGGTGAGGGTGTGAGCAACTTGGGAGATAAGTCATAGATGTGGTCATTTTTTTTTCCATTTCCTTTGAGCACTTCGTGCATTCTCACAATCTTGGAGATGGAAAAATGATTGACCAATGGTCAAGATTATCCCATTAAAGAGACTGTTCATTTCCAATTGGTGGAAAAAGGTGGTGCATCATGAGGATGAATTGTGGTGGGACTGGAAGAAGGTGTGCAGAGTAGTTGGAAATGAGAGATCATATAATCAAACCTCTTGGAATACAGCTTGCCACCCTTACATTTGTCAACACCAAGACTTTTGACCAGGACATGTTTGCTTTCACAAGAGGTCATCTATCTCTTTCAGAAGGTTTGGTTTCTAAACTTATGTCACAAGGAAAATAATTCTTTGCACATTGCCCTTCTATGTGGAAGCAAAAGTTGATTACAACTGTTAAAGACACTGAGTAAACACAGTTTTCAGGGTCAGTGACATCTTCAAGAAAAGTTGATCACAGGGACTTATAAGTGACAAAACCATTGCAGGAACTCAATAAAATTGCCAACCACTTTTACACATGAACAATGCAGGTTCCTACATACCACAATCTACCCTCTTCTACTTTAAAGTAAGCCCTTGATTCTCTTCCTTGCCAATCAAAAGGCAGAAGCTAGTGCTTGAATCTGCCTTCTCGAAAGAAAATCTTCCTCTACTTCCACCTGGAAGGCTCTGTTACAGCTTATTTTTTTAATTGGATATATAAAGCATCTTAGAATAAGAAGTTGTTTGATTGACAATTAAGAAGCATCCAATTAAGTGATCAAAAGTTATCCCAAGTTCCTTCAACCATCATTAGCAGTAAAGATCAAATGGATATTTATCTGAGTTGTTGCTTGTGACATTGCTGAGCACACATTCCCTTCTCTTCTGGAGATCCCTAGAGAAAGATCCAAGCCAAGTCCAAATGGAACTCATTATACAGGAGGCAAGTTCAAGTGAAGTGACAACTTCATACGCTGGGATGTTATGCTGCCTTAGATAAACACATTTACTTTCTTTCCTTCTTAACTGCTCCACTCTTGCTGCCACTCACCAAGATCAGCGACAGGGGAGATCGACCATTGTCAAGCAACACTATATTGCTGGATTTTTAAATTTGACACCAGCACAGGCTTGGTCCAAGATAATGTTACTTTGGACAAAATGTTCCCATTCCACCTGCCAATGAAAATGTTTGTATAAAAGTTGGAGGTCTTGCCACATTGGAATTTCTGTTCCCTACCGCATTACTGGCTTTAGGAAGCTCATGCTACAGCTTCAAGAACTCATTAAGTCAACAAGAGTCTTTCAGCACCCCAACACTTTGTTTTAAGTTCTCACTGACTGTATAGAAAAGAGCTCTTAAGATACAGAGACAAAAAAACATGTCATAGCACAAGAGAATATTTCTAAAGAACATACTTTTTTCTTGCTTAAGGGATGGCTGGGATGAATCCAGCGTAGCTCAAATAAGACTGAACGACTAGCCAAAAAACACAGAACAAAATATACAAGAGGGAGACTGGGCAGTAGTGTGGGTTATAGACTGGACTTTTACCTCTGGAATCACAACAAAATACACAGTAGATAGACGATCATCAGTAAGCTTTTCGATTATGCGAACTGTCAGAGCTGAGCTCAATACAACCTGTATTTTTTTCTGGGATAAATGCAGAAAACTATGGATGCTAGAATCTGAAACAAAAACTGAAAAATGCTGTAAAATCTCAGCAGGTCTGACAGCATTCATTGAGAGAGAACAGAGCCAATATTTTGAGTCTGGATGACGCTCTGACGAACAGCTCTGACAAAGAGTCATCTAGACTCGAAACATTGGCTCTACTCTCTCTCCACAGATGATGTCAGACCTGCCAATATTTTTTCCTATTCTTTTATTTCACATTTCTTTCCCTTGCCTGAAACATCATTTGTGCTATTACTATCATTGCTCCATCTTACGTTGTATGCCTAATTACAAACTGGTGGTCTAGCTTGAGATCACCTTGATCTGTTAGAACATAGAACATAGAACATAGAACACTACAGCACAGAACAGGCCCTTTGGCCTTCGATGTTGCGCCGACCAATATAAAAAGCAATGCCCCTCCAAACTAAACCATTCCCTTCTCTTCCATATACTTATCAACTAACCTCTTAAACGCCACCAAACTTGGCGCATCTACAACTGCTGCAGGCAGGGCATTCCACTCCCGAACCACCCTTTGGGTAAAGAACCTACCTCTGATATCCGTCCTATAACTATCACCCCTTAATTTAAAGCTGTGTCCCCTCGTGCTAGCTTTCTCCATCCTAGGAAAAAGGCTATCACTGTCCACCCTATCTAAACCTCTAATCATCTTATATGTTTCGATTAGGTCCCCTCTTAGCCGCCTCCTTTCTAACGAAAACAACCTCAAATCCCTCAGCCTCTCTTCATAAGACCTGCCCTCCATACCAGGCAACATCCTGGTAAACCTCCTCTGTACCCTCTCCAATGCCTCCACATCTTTCTTATAATGCGGGGACCAGAACTGCACACAATACTCCAAGTGCGGCCGCACTAGAGTTTTGTACAGTACGCCATTAAACGGTGAAATCATAGAATGACACAACACAAGAGGCCATTCAGCCCAACCTGACTGTGACTATTCTTTGAAAAAGGTTATCCAATTGCTCACAAAGCCTTTCCTCATTATCCTAAAAAGCTCTCCCCTACATGGCTCCATCCCCTTTCTCCACTTTAATGAAGATGTCACAGCAGAAGCTTTAAAAATCAAAATCAACTTCGGCATTAATCCAAGAAGGGGAAATCAGCACCTGACTAAAAGCTTTACTGAAAGGGGTTACTGCAAGTGAAGAGGGAAATAAGGCTGGCTGAATTCTGAATGTCTTGAAATAAGAATTTTACTGCAGAATTTCTTTTCTAATCCCATGACAATAAGTCCATTTAGATAAATGCACAGAACTTTTTTTTTTAAGTCACGACGACAGTGAAGCTGTTTTAAGGTGATGAAAGGAAAAAGCTGCTGCAGTCCTCAGATAGTTAAACTGAACTGAATCAATGACCAAAAAAAAAATCCCTTCCTTTGCAGCCTTTCCTTATAAATCAAGGCCTATCGGAGAGGTGGGAAGGGAAAAGTATTTCGCTTGACAAAGGAGCAAAGTTTTGCAAGTTATTTTTATGCTTTCCTGGAAAGGATCCAAATTTTATTTAAAGAGACAGCAGATTCCAAATTTTCTGAGCATGGTAGGCAGATTAAAGGTGCTTTTGAGGGAGAGCTGGTCAGGACAGGCCACAATAACATCAGGGCTTTACCCCTTTTTGGCCACATCATTCTCTTTCTGTAGGTTGCAAAAGCAAGGGACAGAAATCGTGAGGTGATATCAGCATGCGAGCCCCTGTTCTCCATTTTAATGATGTGATGCTGACAAAAGAAGCCTACAAGAATTTCAGAGGTTGGTTTTCTCATAGCAACGGCACACAAAGCAACAAACAGTCAGTGGGGAAAATGACACACTTTTTATTTCCTTACAGTGGTTAGCACTGCTGCTTTGCAGTGCCAGGGACCCAGGTTTGATTCCCAGCTTGGGTCACTGTCTGTGCGGAGTCTGCACATTCTCCTTGTGTCTACTTGGGCTTCCTCTGGGTGCTTCAGTTTCCTCCCACAGTCTGAAAGATATGCTGCTTAGGTGCATTGGCCATGTTAAATTCTCCTTCAGTGGACCCAAACAGGTATCGGAATGTGGCAACTAGAGGATTTTCACAGTAACTTCATTGCAGTGTTAATGTGAGCCTACGTATAACTAATAAACTTTAATTTTCACCTCCCTCGATTTGCCAGAGCCCTTGTGCACGGCAAGGTTCCACAGCATAAGATCTCCATTCTTCCACTGAGACTAGTTCTCAAATGTGGTGCCACAAATGACACATACCCACACCCCTTCAATGCAAATACCCACTGCACTCACTAGTTCGATTTGTGACCAGAAACAAAGCAGGCTGATTATCTAAAGTCTTGCCCAACAAAAACAGAAAATGCTGAAAAGTCTCAGTTGGTTTGACAGCATTTGTGGAGAGAGAATAGAGCCAACGATTTGAGTCTGGATGATCCTTCAACAGAGCTGGAAGTCTTGCCTAGTTTCACTTCCATTGGCATAACACCTCCATAAGTTTTGTACCTGTTATTCCTGTGAGTTAGCCTATCTCAGCGCATTGCTGCAATCCAACACTTTGAAATCAAAGGAACACAAAATCCTTCACATTCTTTAGCCTGGAAAGAAAGCTTCCATGTGCCATCAGTTCTTTTCGGTTTGAATCTTGTAGTTTGATTACAATTAGTTCCAGTATTAATGATGTATCAGGATTGCAGCCAATTCAACTGTCAGGTAGCATTTTGATGGTCATTTTGCTTCATTAATTCTAATTTCATTTATTTTAATCCCGTTAGAAAGTTCAAAGCAAGAGAAGCACCATGTTTCACTTGCACCTCAAGACAGGATGGTTTTGATAATCTTGCTAATTTTAAAATCATAATGATCGTTGTGGGACTCCTAAGGGGGTTACAGATGTGAATAAAAAAGGGAATTATTAAAGAACGTTCACCTTGAAAAGTGTGAAAGTGGGTCTGTACAATTCTGACTTTGCCCATTCTACTCGATTCAAGTTTTAATTCAAAGAACATAAAGTTTTTAAGAAATCTGTCTGAAGTTAGAAACCGCATTTTAGGAACGAACATACAGAAGTGCTTTACAAAGACAAGGCACCCAAGCAGCTTGACAGGATTCACCATGCATCTGCAGAGTTATGTGTAAGCATTATTATGAGATAATGGTCCTGAATTTAAATTAAGTATAGGTCATTTTTCACTAATTAGCCAGCGGCTTTGGTGTCCATTTAACATCACTAAGAAGATATAAACACGTCAGCAATTCTTTTCCCCAAAAAGTGAAACAATTAGCAAAAGTGGTGTTCCCAATACTAATTCTACCTCAGTCATAAGTTAAGGCTGAGTTTATGATATTGGGCTTTATATAATGGACAGGAGTAGGCCATATAACTAGCTTCACTATTCAATGAGATCACGGGTAATCTGTGACTAACTCTGCCTTGCCCTATATGCCTTACGGTTAACAAAAAAACTACGAATCTTAGATTTAAAATTAACTATTCATCTGCATTTGCAAAGGAGAATTCCAAAGTTCTACCACCCTTAGCACGTAGAAGTGTTTCAAAATTTCATTCTCAGAAATCTGGTTCCAATTTTTAGAGATGCCTTCAAATCCTAAGCTGCCAAGCTAATAGTTTCTCTCTACTCTGTGCATTAGTTCCCCTTGATATCTTGAAAACTTTGATCAAATCATCCTTCTAAATTCCAGGGAATGTTTTCTCTCAATTTAACACTCGGCATCCTGGAATCATCACTCCTTGCATCACCCCACCAAAATCAATCCTTTTGAAGGTGCGTGACACAGAAATGACTGCAGTCGTCTGGGTGTAGTGTAATTAGAGTTTTGTACAGATATAACATAACTTTTAACCCTCCATGCTCTAGTTCTCTAGATATAAAGGCCAACAGTCTATTTGCACTTTTGTTCATTTTCTGTACCTGCAAATATCATCTGTGCAGCAGTATTGGCATACCAAGCATCTTCTTCCAGCTATTTCCCACAGCACTCCAGATATTATGCACTGTCTGAAATACTTTCAGATATCAGATTATATTAATGAAAGACTTACAGATTCACAATATTAGTCCAGGCTAATTGCACAACTGGTGATACTTAAATGACAAAACACAAGCCAAAATTTAGAAATAAAGAGGGAAATTGGGCAGCAACTCATACAATGGTGCAAGACTTGTGGAAAAAGTTGCACAGGAAAGCAACCAAACAGCATAAAAAGGCTGACACTGTACTTAGGTAGATTTTTGGAAAAGGACATTTTTGAGGAATATAGTGAGATTGAATATAAGAAGAGTATATTGGTTTAAGTTTAAAGTTTAAATTTATTTATTAGTGTCACAAGTAGGCTTACACTAACACTGCAATGAAGTTACTGTGAAAAGACCCTAGTCACCACACGCAAGCACCTCTCCGTGTACGTGGAGCAAGAATTTAGCATGACAAATGCATCTAACCAGTATATCTTTCAGACTGAGGGAGGAAACTGGAGCACCCAAAGGGAACCCACGTAGACTCGGGGAGAATGTGCAAACTCCACACTGATAGTGATCGAAGCTGTGAATCAAACCTGGGTCCCTGGCGTTGTGAGACAGCAGTGCTAACCATTGTACTACTATACTGTCCTTAACACTGCTGCCTCATTGTGCCAGGGATCCAGGTTTAATTCGAGCCTTGGCTAACTGTCTGTGCGGAGTTTGCACATTCTTTCCATGTCTTTATGAGTTTCCTCTGGGTGCTCCGATTTTCTTGCACATTTCAAAGGTGTGTTCATTAGGTGAACTGGCCACAGTAAATGTGTGGGGTTATAGGCACAGGGTGAGGGAAGAGGGCTTGGATAAGATACTCTGTCAGAGAGTCAGTGTGGATTCAATGGGTTCAACGGCCTCTTCCACACTGTGGGGATGCTATAATTCCATTAGCTGGTCCAACAACAAAGAACAGGTCCTGTACCTCTGCTGCCCTGCCCACCCTCTCCCCGACGCTACAACCCTCCCTCCTGTGGGCTTAATAAGGAGATGTACTGTCCATTTTTGCACTGAGCTTTACAGACAATGAAAACCTCAGGTTTGAACGGAGAGAGAGAACTCAGATGACAACTATTTTTAAGAAACCCCAGACCTAGGAGGAGAGGGAAAAGAAATCAGCCAGGCTTTCTGATCGTTAGTCAGCTACTCTTCCTGGGAAGTTATGGTTTACGGACATTAAGCAATGGGAAGGATCAGAATGGCCTGTGATGGTAAACATGGCCGAGATACATTCAGCTCTGGAATCAGGCACTGAAAATGGCCACCTAGCTGGGTGCTGAAACTTGTGGAATTAGCAAAGGTCTTGTGTTTCCAGTAGAATTGGAGGAGAAGATAAAACAGTTCTTCAAAAGATTCAGCAATGGAATAATTTTATTTCTGACAAATTAAAATCTGAAGATTTACCAAGCTGGTCTTTGCTTGGAACTTCATAGAAAATATATATGGGCCAAAATTATTCAATGCAGGATTTTGACACAGATCAAGCACATGCAAGAGCTATACTGAATAATTAGTCAAGCTGGTGTTTTCCCCTCCCACTTCTTTAAGTTCAGGCCTCAAACCACTTCTATTTCGGTCTCTGCCCTTGTCAACCCCCAATCCACAGTGAAACCAGCTACTCTTGGTACTTGTGGGAGGAACATGATGAAGGATATGGCTTTGAACTGATTCATGTTCAAATCAACACCCCCTCACCATCCTCCGCAATCAATATCACAAACATTGGGGGTTAGATAGGCAAACTGACATTACTGTAAGCAGCTTGTATCAAACCAATTTACCGGATTGAGGCAATCTTTCTCTCTCACCTCCCCGATACCAGATAAATAATGATTTTCAGAATGGTAATGTGTCCCAAGCAATATTTTTGCACAGAAAAGGAAAACCTTAAAACTTGCCTATGAAGTGTGCAGGATTTATCAAGCTTTTAAAATGGGCAGATGAACGTGGGAATGGATAACAAGTATCAAGTGTTTTACCGAGTGGAAAATGGTTATTGTTGCGGTGGTGCTGCCTACTTCCTCCTCGAAAAAGCATACCGAACCCAATGATAGCACAATGAGCGTCACTGACTGGCGTGATAACATCAGGGTGCAATTGAGATCTTCAGCCGATTGTTAACGTGGATCACTCCCCGTGCCACCGAGATGAAGCAATTTTCCACTTTAAAATGTGAGGTTGAAAGCAAAAACAGCAGAACCCACCACAAAATCATAACTTTCAATATGAAAACATGATAAGGTGCTTCGGGGTGTCAAAGAGCTCAGGTGACGTCACAGACCACAGAAGTCAAGTTGAGAAGAAGAAAGGAAAGGTCTTGCATTTATATAGCACAACTAGATGCCTCAATGCGCTTCACAGCCAGTGAAGTACTTCTGAAGTGCAATCCGTGCTATTGTGTAGGAAACAGGGCAGCTAATTTGTGCAAAGCAAGATCCTACAAACAGCCAAACAATAATGACCAGATAAGCAGTTCCTGTGATGCTGGTTTGAGGATAAATATTGACCAAAGCGCCAGGGATAACTCTCTTGCTCTTCATTGGAGGAGTGAGCACAAGATTCTTTATTTCCACCTGAGGCACTAGGCTGTTATACAGAGGCCCAGGCTAATACTCTAGGAACATGCATTTAAATAGTAGAATCCCTACAGTGCAGAAGGAGGAAATTTGGCCCATTGAGTCTGCACCAATCACAATCCCATCCTGGCTCTATCCCCATAATCCCACACATTTGCCCTGTTAACCCCCTGACATGAGGGTCAATTTACCATGGCTAATCAACCTGCACATCTTTGGACTGTGGGAGGAAACTAGAGCACTCGGAAGAAACCCACATAAACACCCACATAAGGAAATGTGCAAACTCAACACAGACAGTGACCCGAGGCCAGAGATGAACCCGGGTCCCAGGCGCTATGAGGCAGTAATGCTAACCATTGTGCCGCCCCATCCTATCACAGTGGCTGGTAGAACTTAAATTCAACTAACAAAACAAAACAATTTCCAAAAAAAGTTTTTTTTTGGAGTTCATAGTGGAAAATGGATGAAGTCACCCAAGATACTGGACCAGCAACGATACTTCACTGTCTGGCAATGCCAGCTGTGATAGGGAGGTCTGTGTATGAGTGATGCTTAAATTTTACAGCTGAGCATCATTCCTTGAGGAAAACATCATGATAAATTAGAAAGTAACCACTGCTCTTTATGACAATATCTTGGCAATAGGAATCTGGCATATATACAAAACAAAAATCACCTGACGTGACCAGGACAGGAAATCAGTCATAGGACAAAACTGAAAATGTCTGTGGAGATTAAATGTACAAGGCATTGTTCCTATTTCTCCAGGGAACTGCAGCTTGGGATGAAACTCATGTGTTTTAACTTTATAGAGACCCTAAATCATACAACTCCATACTCAAACTGAAGATTAGACTTGAATGACGATTGTTGAAATTACAACATCCCTCATTTTCTACAGATATGAATTTGAAGCTTATCTTTCAGCTCCTGTGTGTATTACTTTAACACCCTAAAAAGTCGAACCCAATGTAAAGGTACGAGTATAGCTTGCTGAACATGAGTGAACAAAACCTGCATTTGTCAGGAGTGCCGAGTCTAACAAACATGCAGAGCAGATGTCCATTTACACCTCAAAAACACAAAGGACAAGTGGCGATTTACAAGTAACATGATAAGAACGTGCCATTCTTAATATTGTCAGCTCAGAATGGTTCAAGACAGCATTCAGAAGCCAGGACTTATAATTTGATGTGACGCTGCCAGAAAGTTGTTCAAGGTTACTGACCACTTGGAAGCAAAGCTTAAAATTGTACCTCATCATTTTACACACAGGAAAATCATTCGGACTTGAACCAGAGAAACCCACAGAACATACTCTTATGAGACATATGCAAAATAAATTTATGATGCAGAGAGAACTACCAGAGATCAGACAGAACGTAACAAGCAATATGTGGTTGTGTCAGAAAGGCCTCTCTCTTACTTGCAATCTGCTTAATTCCCTTGCTTCCCCATTCTGTGCTAAAGCTGGAATGTAGTTCTTACCAGAGTAGTTATTGAGACTTTGTGGCCTATCTGGGTGACTCACTTGCTGGACAAAGCATTCTAAATAATTTAACCATTAGAGAGCTACTTATTTTCATGTGCTTATTCTGTGTAAATATTTTAATGGAAAAATCAACCTTCAACTGCTTACAGTGCAATCCAGTATAATTACTTTGAGGCTACATTGTTTGCTGATACAGTTCTACAGCAGTATGCTGGACAGCCCATACTGCAATATCAATTTTTTCATGCTGGTAAGAAGGCCCATAGGATTAAAATGTTGTAAACTACAGTCAAAAATAGTATGGGTACACATTTCTGTCAGTCACCTGAAGTTGTAAGCAGTCAATCAATGGATACAGTACACAGAGGTATGGGACATCTTGGGTGGAATTTCCCTGCCCCCATATATATGTGTCATAATGGCAACAATAATGGAGCGATCTGCTCTGGTCTCTCAGGCACATTCCACGCCGCAATCATATCTTCTCAGTCACAATTCTGGAACGCAGTGAGATACGCACCAGGACGAGGGGGTTACCATCAAGACCATCCCATCTCAAAACAGCCTGATTTTAACTGTGATGCAACCAAGAAGGTAGGTTAGGACAATGCAATTGATGTTGTCTACATGGACTTTAGTAAGGCCTTTCATAAGGTACCACATGGTAGGTTGTTGCATAAAGTTAAATCTCACAAGACCCAGATTGAGATATCTAAATGAATATAAAACTGGCTTCTTGATGGAAACCAGAGGGTGGTTATAGAGAGTTGTTTTTCAAACTGGAGGCCTATGACCAGCAGTGTGCCTCAGGGATCAGTACTATGTTCACTGGATGAAAATACAGGGCGCATGGTTCATAAGTTTGCAGATGACACCAAGATTGGTGGCATAGTGGACAGTGAAGAAATTTATCTCCAATTGCAACATAATCTTGATCAATTGGGCCAGTGGGCAGATGGAGTTTAATTTAGACAAATGTGAGGTAATGCATTTTGGTAGACTGAACCAGAGCAGCGCTTATACAGTTAATGGTAGGGCACTGGGGAGAGTTGCAGAACAAAGATATCTAGTGGTACATGTTCATAGCTCCTTGAAAGTGGAGTCACAGGTGAATGGAGTGGTGAAGAAGACATTCGGCATACTTGGTTTCATTGTTCAGAACACTGAATACAAGAGTTGGAACATCTTGTTGAAGTTATACAAGACATTGGTAAGGCCATACTTGGAATACTGTGTGCAATTCTGGTTACCCTATTATAGAAAGGATATTATTAAATAAAAAGAGTGCAGAAAAAATTTATTAAGATGCTACCGGGACTTGATGGATTGAGTTATAAGGAGAAGATAAATAGAGTGGGATTTTTCTCCCTGGAGCATAAGAGGCTGAGGGATGACTTTATAGAGGTCTATAAAATAATCAGGAGCATAGACAAGGTAGAAAGTCTTTTCCCAAAGGGAGGGGAGTCTATAACTAGAGGGCATAAGTTTAAGGTGAGATACAAAAGTGCCGTAGAGGGGCAACTTTTTCACACAGAGGGTGGTGAGTGTCTGGAACAAGCTGCCAGTGATGGTAACAGAGGTGGGTACAATTTTATCTTTTAAAAAGCATTTAGATAGTTACAAGGGCACGATGGGTATAGAGAGATATGGACAAAATGTGGGCAATTGGGATTAGTTGAAAAAAAAAGGGCTGAAGGGCCTGTTTCCAGGTGGTAAACCTCTATGACTCTATGTCCGATAGAATATTGTGTTGAGAGGAACAGACATAGTATAAAAGGATCCCACAATTGCAAAACTAGAAATCTGTCCATGCGTGGCCCTCGATTTCGTCTTTTTATAAAACTACAGCTAGTGCATGTGAAATGTCGCTTGGGCAATCAGTTACTGACAGAGCAATGTAAATTGACTTCCTCGCTTATTTTCCACACTACTTTGTGGAGAAAATCGCCTCAAATCATCTTTGCAAAACTCCCACTGGCAATAACTGACAGGCTATCAAGTACAACAGTCAGTCAGGAGCCCACAACTTCTCACAACACATTTCTTAACTAAACTCCCCTGCTTCTCTACCCCCCTCATCAAATTGCTCCTTTAGACATGCTTTTTCATCCAAGCTTTTGGTCCTAATATCTCTTTGTGGCTTGGCATCAAATGTCAGACTAGGCTCCTGTGAAGCACTTTGGGATGTTTTAATCCCAAGGGGTGGCACAGTGGCCAGCACTGCTGCCTCACAGTGGCAGGGATCCAGGTTCAGTTCCCAGCTTGGGAAGTCTGTGCAAAGTCTGCATGTTCCCCCACAATCTGAAAGACATGCTGGTTAGGTGCACTGCCTATGCTAAATTCTTCCGCAGTATACCCGAACAGGCACCGGAGTGTGGCAACTAGAAAATTTTTACAGTAACTTCATTACAGTGTTAAAGTAAGCCTGCTTAGGACACTAATAAATAAAGTGTTAAATCTTGTACATTAAATGTGTGACACAAATATAGTGAAACAGTGAACTGTAAAATCCCTGGACTCATTAACACGCAAATGCATGTCACAATGTCTTCTACTTGTAAGTATTTCCAAGTTCTTTTAAGAAAAATTGTTTTCTCCTTTTAACACATCACATACTTAAAAGCTCCGCAGTTTCTTATCTAAACAGAAAAGAATTGGCTATCAGCTACAATTAAGTTAATGTAAATTACTGATTAAAACTTCCTGAACTCGAAACTTGTGTTAGTTCCCTCATCACTTACTGGTTGTAAAGCATTTAAGCCTTATTCTTTCATATTTCCCTGCTTTCTTGTGTAGCCTTATCTGCATCAGCCAGGGATTTTCAGCCCAGCAGAGCTGCATATACACATAACATGGGCTGATATGGGAACACAAAGTTTCTGCAGCTCATTAGAGATGGAGTTCTTCTCTTGTAATCATAATGCTCCCAATAACTGCTTTCATTTATATGGGGCCCAGTCAGCAATAAACTAAGTTACATCAATGCGTCTCATCAAAATGGGTGTTCAGTTTTGTTGTGATTCTATAGGCATGGTTGGTATTTTGCTGAACACTAAATTCCGTTTTTGTGGAACTTTGGCATTTCAGCCACAACTCTCACCAGCTTTTACAGATGCAGCAGAGAAAGCATTCTTTCTAATTATATCACAGCTTGGCATGGCTTCTGCTCTGCCCAAGACTGCAAGAAATTACAAAAGATCGTGAATGTAGCCCAATCCATCATGCAAACCAGCCTCCCATCCATTGACTCTGTCTATAGTTCCGCTACCTCCACCAAAATAATTGAGGACCCTGCACATCCCGGACATTCTCTCTTCCATTTCTTCCGTTGGGAAAAAGATACAAAAGTCTGAGGTTACATAACAACCAACTCAAGAACAGTTTTATCCTTGCTGCCATCAGACTTTTTTCTTGAATGGGTCTGCCTCATATTCTTCTCTACACCCTGGCTCGGACTGTAATACTATATTCTACATTTTCCCCTTTCCTTCTTGATGAAGGGTATACTTTGCCTGTATAATGTGCAAGAAATTATACTTTTCACTGTGTGCTAATACATGTGACAATAATAAATAAAATCAAACTGAAATTCCTCAAGGCAGACATTTTTGGGAAAGTATAGTTCCTCCACAAATGATGCACTGAATGCTGCTTCCAGCAAATTGCATTTCAGAAGTTTCATCAAAGTGCACTGTTTTACTGAGAAGCCTAGATAGCTACTGGGCTGGATTTATTGGTGGAGGGTGGGGTTCAGACTATTTGTCCTCCTGGAAGGAAAGTCGGCCAGTAGACGATGCATCTGGAAGAAGGCCACCTCAAGGCCTTAACTTGCAGCTGGTGGGTTGCACAAGGAAAGAGTGGGGATCCTGCCCTCATTGGGGGGAAAACCCATCCTCGAGAATTGCTGTCCAAGTGACTGGCTGGCAGCGCCACAGTACAGTAATGAGTATTGCTAGAACTGCAAGGAAGAGTAGGAAGAATAGTGATGGCTGCCGGAGACATGCAAACTCTGGACTTTTTAGGGTGGAGAGGGATCAGACAGTCTTGGCAGAAGGGAAAGGAGGTTAGAGGTCTGTTTTGAAAGGCAGGCAGTGAGGAATGAAGGGGATTGTGACATTTTGGGATGGGGAATGTTCCCCCATTCCTTCCCCATCTTCTTTCAACATAGCTTTAAAAAACACCCCTTCCACCTGCCTACCATTTAAGGAGTAGGTAGCATAATACCTCGGGCAACTGGCTTAGTAACAAACTCAATTGGCCTTTAACTCTTTATGTAAGCATGGCAAGATGGCTGTTGTTGTCACCACAGTTCACAGGTGGCAGGAAGGTGATGGGCTGAGCATTCCCTCACATTTTACACACCCCTGCCCCCTTGCTGAAAATACACCTGGCCAGTTGTTTAAAATCCAGGCCACTGTGTGCAAAATTGCAATGTAAACAATTCTCCTTAAGAAGCCATTCTTCTATCTTGGAGACATAGGTTCAACGTGAGGGGCAGGGGGTTTAGGGGAATGTGAGGAAAAACCTTCTTTACTCAGAGGGTGGCGATGATCTGGAATGCATTGCCTGGGAGGGTGACTGAGGCGGGTTGCCTCGCATCCTTTAAAAAAAAACCTGTATGAGTACTTGGCACATCACAATGTTCAGGCTATGGGCCAAGTGCTGGCAGACGGGATCAGGGTGTTTGTAATGTGTTGGTGTGGATTCAACGGGCTGAAGGGTTTCTTCTGTGCTGTATGATTCTATGATTCTATCTTGTCAGTGGTGGCATTAGTAAACTTATTTTACTTCAATTTACTGAAAATTGGTGAAATTCTGAGTTAAAATAGTGCACGGTGGTTAGCACTGCTGCCTCACAGCGCCAGGCATCTGGGTTCGATTCCTGGCTTGCATCACTATCTGTGTGGAGTTTGCACATTCTATCCATGTCTGCATGAATTTCCTCTGGGTGTTCTGGTTGCTTCCCAAATTCTGAAAGATGTATTGGACCCAAACACATGCCGGACTATGGCGACTCCAGGAATTTCATAGTAACTTCATTGTTGTGACAATGTAAGTCTTAATTGTAACCAATAAATAAACTTAAAAAAGAATGGAGCCATGCCAGAAAAACCTGCACCCTAAATATATTTTTGTTCTGATACTGGACCTCCTAAATGTACGTTTCACAATTTTTTGCTAATAACCACAGGAAGACCAATCATTTGTTCCTAACTGCACTACAAAAACGATCACATTTGCTCATGCAATTCACGATGATTTTCAAATGATTAGCCTCTTTACATCCTGGGTGTGACATGGTTCCCGGGAAAGGATTCCACGCACGCCTTCTTCCTCCCTCCACACCAGGACACAAGAAATTAATCGCCCCATTTTACCTCTAGGGACACAAACATGCTCGGAAACCAGTTGTGAACTATTGCAACTCTTTTCCAAGAAAATAATGCAGGTATGCATTTTAAATTGGACTGTTCTGAATCAAATGGTGCAATTCTCCTTTACTTCAACAAGACTGGGTGGCACAAGTTTCCTGCTCATTCTCAGCATCATGCCCCTAATTTAAAAGCAGCAAAATAAATGTTGTACGTTTTGCCTCAGTCGAAAAAGCCCACAGATTTAGAACATTAAATAAAACAAACACAACGAAGACAGCAACAAAAGCAGAGGGCAAAAGATGAAGCGGGGGGGGGGAGAAATGACAGATGCAGAATGAATACAAATGAGAGAAGCATGTGCATGTCAGGGAGAGATGGAACAGAAATAGAGATACAGACAGTGTCAACATGTACAAAGTGAAAGTAAGAGAGCGAACAAAAAAAACAGCAAGAGAACATAGGAAACAGAGAAAGGGGTACACGACAAAACTATAGCAAGAGGAGGGGAATCAAAATAAAAAGGAGCATGCAAAAAGTGGGGCGGTGGGTATAATAGAAACTGCAAGCATTAGATAGGAACTAAAAGTAAGAGAGAAAGAGAAAATAAAAATAAATTGGTATGGGGAGGAGAGAGGCAGATAGAAAATAAGCGAGAGCGTGAGAGAGAGTGAATGTGTAAGAAACAGAGAGTTGGTGTGGAGAAAGGGATGAGTAAACAGACCAAATAGGGGGAGGGAGAGAGAAAAAATGGGGGAGAGAGAGAGCGAATGGGGGCAAGGGAGAAGAGGAAGAAAGAATGACGGAGACAGAGAAAAACAGAAGATGAAGAAAGAAGGGAGAAAGGGGGGAAAGGAGAGGAGGAAGGGAGAAGAGACAGAGAAAAAGCATGTAAGAGAGAGAGTTGCTAACATACGGGTACAAAAGGAAATGCTAGGCTACATTCCCAGTCTCTTCATGGTCAATCAGCCGACTTCAATGACAAGATAGGTAGAACTGTTCCAATTAACTATTAGTTGTGTGTCACAGAAACGGGTGAAGAACTCAACTGCTGATAAGAAAACAGTGCCCATATCCCACGCGCCCCCCCCCCCCCCCCCCCCCCCCCCCCATCCATCCTCAACCCTTTCCACTTTGCTGGAACTCTGCACATGAGGACAGAATCGAGATCAACACTGTCACAGCGACCATGTTAATAATGGCAATGGGGTAACACACCAAAGGGCATCCTGTATTTTTGAGACTCTGACTCAGCAAGGAATTAATATCTGCAGGACAAAAAGGCAGATGGGGAAGGGGCAGGGGAGCAGAATTCAGAGAGGAAGAGAATGTACTACACAATAACTAACAAAAGCAATGTAGCAAGAGAAACAGTAACATGGATAAAGCATACGCGAGTAGGAAAGAAATAGAGAGGGACACAGGCATGGAAATGGCATGAATTCACAGCTTTCCAGCTATTGTCCTTCATTCTGTAGGATTGTTAATATTTATTCAAAAGCTACGATCAATGAATGATTAGTTATAAAATGGTTACTTCACCCAAGTGGAAATCAAAAGAGTGATCATTTGCACAAGTGAAATATGGTTTATGGTAAGTTATTTGAAAATTGATTTGAAGAAAATTAATTAAGAATTAACGTTACATCAGGAGATGTGTGTCCATATGAAGCAGATCCCTCTCACAGTACAGCAGAGATTAATAGAGATCAATAGTGAATTTTTATTTTACATACACCCTAGTCAGTTTGTATTGTATAGAAATAAAGAAGTACATATATATATATATATATATATACACATATCTGCATGCACACAATATAATTAACAGCTCTGTGTTTGAAAACAGGCCTATTATATGCGCACAGTAATGTGCTGTTATGTAAGTGTAAGCTGCTCACTGCACTAAATTGCAGGCATTAGTTTGTATTTACTACACAAAACCCACTGATTACAATGTGGTTAGCAGCATACACATTTGCAAGCAAAAAGTGTGTGGGCATTTTCAGTCAAGAAAGAAACACTGAGCCTTATTGTCGTCAAGTTCCCCGTGGACCAAAGTTTGATGGTTAATGGTGGCATATGGGTTGCAGCCTCAGCAAGCTCTGGAGAAATTTGGAGGCCCGTGTCAGGTTCCCTGCTCCCTATACAGCTTGAGCCTGGACCTTGCCAATGGTCGCCAGGGATGGAATGATGAACAACTCTACAACAGGCTAACTGACACTGCAGTACGCAGTAACCCCTCTCTCCAGTACACTTCCCCCCCCACCCCCCTTAGTCCTTTCTTCATTCTCACCATAGCCTCCTGTGGAGATGGGCAACATGGGAAAGCTTCATTATGACTGAGACATAGCAGTTCCCTATCCTTGTGGTAATTAATCAGCCTTTCCTCTTTGTCACCTCGCCCCACACTGTTAATGTAACTTGCTGTAACCAGACTTGAACCCTCTTTTTTTTTAATTCCTCCATACACATTGCTGAACAACTTATATTTTAAGATGCTCATTATTCCCCTTTAGTGGATCCATTTCAGATTTCTCGACTCGGGCTCTGCATGGGGTATAAACGACTGAGTGATCTTTGAGCATTCTTAAAAGCCCTTCCATGCAGGCAATCTGTGTTTCTGGGATGCAAGCTTACAGGGATAAAATTAACAAACCTAATTATCATGGCTTAATTAGTACCAAGGGTAAGCTTTTCTGAACACCTGCAGACTTAATTTATTTCCTGACAGAGGAGAACAAGTGTTAATACGGTGTATTTATATTAATGCTGGCTTCTGGTAAAGGGACTGCAGAACACAGCGGTTTCCACCAGTTTCATTTATCTGTGTCACAGGCTAGTCGGACACTGCCTCCGCACTCGCCATCTCCTCCCGTGCTGCTGTGCTCTCGGGAGGAGTGAGCGCAAGAAGCAGAATCTCAGCAAGTTCTCAACACAGAAGGAAAGGGAAAATTTCCACCCTTCAGAACCTGAGGTCTCTTAAATCCCTTTACGGCCAACTTTCGAAGTGCAGTTGTAATTTTAAAAATGTGTGCACAGAAAGACTCCACAGATAGCAATGTAAGCTAATTTTCTTTTCAAAATGGAAAAGGCTTCCCTATTCTTCTTCAAAATAGGTGTCATAGGATATTTTCACATCCAAGTAAGAGGGTAAATGATGCATCAAAGTTAAAGTTTATTTATTAATCACAAGCTTACATTAACACCGCAATGAAATTACTGTGAAATTCCCCTAGTTGCCACAATCCGGTGCCTGTTCAGATCAATGCACCTAGCTAACACATCTTTTAGACTGTGAGCAGAAACTGGAGGAAACCCATGCAGATATAAGGAGAATGTACAAACTCCATAAAGACAGTAATCCAAGCCTGGAATCAAAACCCCAGTTCCTGGTGCCGTGAGGCAGCAATGCTAACCACTGTGCCATCCTGCATCACCTGAAGGACAGTTCCCTTGACAGTGCAGCATGCCCTCAGTACTGCTCTGGACTGTCAGCCTGCATTCTTTATTCAAGGCTCTGGGGTGGGATTTGAACTCCAGAACCTTCCGGTTCTGATTTGAGAGTGCTATCAAAGGAACCATGAATGACAACGTATGGGGTGGGAACAAAAGCAACTTTCCCACTCCCCAGCTTCTGTCTCTTTTTCTCCCTATCGGCTGAAATTCAGCACTTGGATAAGTCTGTGGGGAATGATTACTCTCTGAACCCATTGCTGGCTTCCATGTTATTGAAAGGTGCAAAGGGGATCATTCCAGAATGAGAACACTGAGAAGTTTAACTTTATAATCCATTATCACCTTCGATTCAATCTTATTATTTCGGCATATTTTTGATACAATCAGGGTACACGCAGTGCTTCACCAAACTGCTCACTTCCCAATTCTAACCCTCATGTCCAGGTAGCAGAACTTTGGAGAGAAAGGATTGAGGGTTATCCCAAATTAAGAACTAAAGCACCCTCTTCTCCCCCTCATCCTGACAAAGAGTAAAATGCAAATATAAACCCCGAAAATTCTACATCCTGAAACTGCAAAATCATCAACTGAGGACTCTTTAGGTTAGCCATTCACTTGGATAGGAAGGTCATTTAGATTCAGAAGCTGTATATCTATCCTGCAGGTAGTTCATAATAGAATGATCTATAATTAATCAGTATGCTTGCCTGATGTGTGAAGGTGAACTCATTTAACTTGCCCATGTAAAGGAAGTGATCACTTTCTAGCCACCCAGTCGAACTGATTCCAATGTTGTGGGGTAGAGTCCCAGGCGACTGATATGCAAGCCCTCTGATCAATAGCTCTGATGTGTCAGGGTTATGTGACCTCCACAATGCCTCAACATAAAAACTGATATCCCTTATGTGTTGCCTGTAACACAGATAAGATGGGTGTGAGGAATAGTGGTGGGGGTAGGGGAGAGAGCTAAAAATAAAATTTGAATGAATTACTCAATTGATGAAGTTATGAGTGAGTTGAATTGGTCAGTAGAAGGCAAATATATTTTGCACCTATGTTCACGGACTTTAGGACAGAGATAGGGGGAGTACAAAATAATGAAATGCCAGTTAATACCAGCACCACATTTAAAGTGAAGTTTTGCTCTCTCTGTTATTTCTGATCTGGATTGGATATTAGAGAAGGTCACAAATGGCTTCTCTAATGAAAGAGTGGAAGACAACAAACACACACATCACATAACTATCCACAGGAAGCATGCTTATTCAACAATAAGGAGCTTTCTTCTCTCCACCAGGGGAAATAGGCATTGAAACAAGGCCCTCGAGACTTGAAGCATACGAATAAAAAGCACCAAAATTCAAAAAAAATTCTTCACCAATCTCTTCAATTACTTATGTTTCCTAAGGGGAAACAAGAGAACTCCAGGTTGAGCTAAAATATCATGGCAACTGTTATCAGAAAAATCGCTTTGTACCCAGATCTGAGTTAAACTCTGGAGCAATTATGGGTGGCATGGTGGCACAGTGATTGACACTGCTGCCTCATAGCGCCAGGGACTCAGGTTCAATTTTAGCCTTGGGTGACAGTGTGAGGTTTACATATTCCCCCCCCCCATGTCTGCAAGGATTTCCTCTGGGTGCTCCGTTTTACTTCCACAGTCAAAAATGATCAGGTTAGGTGGATTGGCCATGCTCTTAGTGTCCAAAGATGTGTAGGTTAGGTGGATTAGTGGGATAATGGACAGGGTTACAGAGAATGGGCAGGGATGAGGCTGGGTAAGATGCTCTGTCAGAGAATCGGTGCAGACACAATGGGCCGAATGGCCTCCTTCTGTACTTTAGGAATTCCATGAATACGTGAATTCAAGGCATGCGTTGTGATGGAGATGGGGAAGACATAGGGTCTCCTAGGTGGATGTAGAATTGAGATGGGTGATATGACCTTCTTATTTGTAACTAATGATAAATGACACCAGTGAAGGAAAGACTTCACTTGAAAGGAAAAGATTTGAAAGAAAGATAGGCTTGATAGAAAGACAAAATAAAGTCAGAAAGAAAGAAACTTGCATTTACGCAGTGCCTTTCATGGCCTCAGGACTTCCCAAAGCTCTTTCCAGCCAATTAAGTACTTGCAAAGTGTACTCACTGATGTAAGGAAGACTTAAAAAGAGGGATAAAATGGTCAACATGGGCATGCCAGAAAACCAGGAGGAAATGGTAGGGAGGTTTCTTGGTAGCTGTTTATTAACATCATAAAACACCATAAAACACCTTTGATAACACTCCTTGAAAAATTGCATATGTATTATTTTGGACTTTGGGAGAAATAGCAAGTGCTGAATGTCACCCGTTATATTTGCAAAGTCACTAACACACTTTATCAAAGAATGATTTCTCTGGTATAATTCATGGACAAAAAACATTTTCTCCAACAAAACCAACACTGGACAAGGAGTGCTAGAAAAGGAAAAAGTCCTGCCTAAAGGAACTGCCAGTCTCAGGGACATGATTTAATGCACCAAATATTATAATTTAGGAGATGTTACTACATAAACATTGATTAATAAGTTCATGCTCGAAAGAATAAAAGAAAACACAGGATGCAAGTGGAAACTTCCTCCATTTGAAATTCAAAGCCATTATATACTAACTTCCGTTTTCCAGATAATGTTTCTGAATTTGAAATATTTTTAGGTGAGGCAATTGTTATGTATAGATTGTGATATAATTTAATTGCAAAGTTCTCCAATCACAATATCCAAATATTCAATTCCCTGAGAGTGTCCCAAACAACTGAAATCAATTTTAGATCACAACTTTCAAATTATGTTTGGTATGTTTTAAAACAAAAAAAAGGCAGATGTGTGACAAAGAATGTCAAAGTATCATTTTCAACGTGCAGATTAGATGTGGTACAATGGTCCTATACAGTAATATGCCACGGATGTTGATAAGGCGTGGGATTAAAAAAAAAACATGCATGTCACTGTGGCAATTTGACATTAAAAAAAGAACAAAAATAACACTTGTCAGTTAAAAGAATGGAAATCTTGTGTTGATCAGATTAATACTACATTAGTTTCTGAGAAAATGAAGAGAAGTTTATGTACTAATTTAGTCATGCTTTTGTCACTGTCTGGCCACATAACATGACACAGGAAGCTAGTGACCTTCAGACTTCACAAACCTAACAGGTCAGTTTAATTAGGTTACCGTGTTACTACAAATATTACGTAAATTTTTGTAATTTGTGCTCAAAATGGTTATATTTATACGGGAACGCAATGAATCAGAAATGTGACCTTTCTTCTTGCAAGTCGCTTGGTCTCATAATATCAAAAATCAACAGAAGGGATTTATAATTCCACCTATTATCAGAGGTGCACCAAGACACTCACAGTTAGCTCAACAGATCGAAGGACAGGTAGAGGAGTATAAAAAAATTAGAGCAATATGAGACAATTAAATTCTACACTTAACATTTAAACTCAGCGGGCCTTAACTACTGAGGTTTGCACAGTTGAATTGGGGGGTGTGGGGGACATGGGAGAGGGGAAGGGAGGGGATGGTGTACCCCAAGCATGAGCTGGGGAACCCCCACTGGAAGTTTCCCGGTAAGGGTTTGCACAGCAATTGCCTAGAAGCAACTTCACTGTACTGAGAACCATTTGAAATGGCATTCATAGAATCATAGAATGCTACAGTGCAGCAAGAGGCCATTCGGCTATCGAGTCTGCACCGACCACAAACCACCCGAGCCTTAACCCCATAACCCGATGCATTTACCCTAGCTAGTTCCCCAGACACTAAGGGCAATGTAGCATGGCCAATCCACTAACCTGCACACCATTGGACTGTGGGATGAAACTGGAGCATCTGGAGGAAGCCACGCAGACATGGGGAGAATCTGCAAACTCCACACAGACAAGCTGGAATCAAACCCAAGTCCCTATCGCTGTGAGGCAGCAGTATTAACCACTAGGCCACAGTACCGCCCCTTTAAATTGCAAACTTTGGGTGTTTCTGACTGGATTGCATTTGTTAACCCAGAAAAAGTCAGAAGAATTAAAACCATTTCTAACTTCTGTGTAAACGTTGTACAGACCCAGACAGACTCCCGTTTCCTCTCGCCCAAATGCATAACCCCCCACTCTTCCTCACTAACTTCTCCACCAACCTCCCACAGGAATTCCCCTCCATCCCCTCTAGAGCTTTCCATTACCTCCCTCCTGATTTGATTTGATTTGACTTATTATTAACATAGAACATAGAACGTTACAGCGCAGTACAGGCCCTTCGGCCCTCGATGTTGCGCCGACCAATGTAACCAATTTTAGAACATATTGCTCTAATTTTTTTATACTCCTCTACCTGTCCTTCCGATCTGTTGAGCTAACTGTGAGTGTCTTGGTGCATCTCTATCCTAAACTATTTCAATGCTATCCATATGCCTATCCACTGCCCATTTGAACGCCCTTAAACTTGACGAGTCCACAACTGCTGCAGGCAGGGCATTCCACGCCCTTACTACCCTCTGAGTAAAGAACCTACCTCTAGCATCTGACCTATAACTACCACCCCTTAATTTAAAGCTATGTCCCCTCATGCTATCCATCTCCATCCGAGGAAGAAGGCTCTCACTATTCACCCTATCTAACCCTCTGATCATCTTATATGTCTCAATTAAGTCACCTCTTAGCCTTCTTCTCTCTAATGAAAATAACTTCAAGTCCCTTAGTCTTTCCTCATAAGACCTACCCATCATACCAGGCAACATCCTGGTAAACCTCCTCTGCACCCTTTCCAATGCCTCCACATCTTTCTTATAATGTGGCGACCAAAACTGTACACAATACTCCAAGTGCGGCCGCACCAGAGTTTTGTACAGTTGCAACATGACATCTTGGCTCCGAAATTCAATCCCTCTACCAATAAATGCTAACACACTATACGCTTTCTTAACAATAACTTTCTTATCAGCTTGAGTATCAACTTTCAGAGATCTATGCACTTGTACACCGAGATCTCTCTGCTCATCTACACTACTAACAGTCCTACCATTAGCCCTATATTCTGCACACATATTACTCCTACCAAAGTGAATCACCTCACACTTTTCCACATTAAACTCCATTGGCCACTTCTCGGTCCAGCTTTGCAACTTATCTATGTCCCTCTGCAAACTGTAACATCCATCCTCATTGTCTACAACTCCTCCGACTTTGGTATTGTCAGCAAATTTACTAACCCATCCCTCTACACCCTCATCCAAGTCATTTATAAAAACAACAAACAACAGTGGCCCCAAAACAGATTCCTGAGGTACACCCACTAGTAACTAAACTCCAGGTTGAATATATCCCATCAACCACCACCCTCTGTCTTCTATCAGCTCGCCAATTCCTAATCCAAATTGCTAAATCTCCCTCAATCCCATGTATCTGCATTTTCTGCAGTAGTCTTCTATGGGGAACCTTATCAAACCCTTGCTAAAATCCATGTACACCACATCAACTGCCTTACCCTTATCCACCTCTTTAATCACCTTTTCAAAAAACTCAGTAAGGTTTGTGAGGCACGACCTTCCCTTCACAAATCCATGCTGACTATCTCTAATCAATTCATTTCTTTCTAAATGACTATAAGTCCTATCCCTTATAATTCTTTCCAAAACTTTCCCCACTACAGATGTAAGGCTCACTGGTCAATAATTTGCAGGGTGGTCTCTGCTCCCCTTCTTAAACAAGGAGACAACATTTGCCATCCTCCAGTCTTCTGGCACTACACCTGTAGCCAATGATGACATGAAGATCAAAGCCAAAGGCTCTGCAATCTGCTCGCTAGCCTCCCAGAGCAACCTGGGATAAATCCTATCCAGCCCAGGGGATTTATCTATTTTCATACTCTCAAGAATAGCTAACACCTCCTCCTTATGTACCTCCATCCTGTCTATTCTACAACCTTGTATCCCAGTATTCTCTCCAACTCCGTTGACATTTTCCCGTGTGAAGATTGATGAAAAATATTCATTCAGTGCCTCACCAATCTCTACAGGCTCCACACACAACTTCCCACTACTGTCTTTGACTGGGCCTAATCATGACCTAACCAATCTTTTATTCTTAACATATCTATAAAAAGCTTTAGGGTTCTCCTTTATCCTATCTGCCAAAGTCTTCTCATATCCTCTTCTAGCTCTTCTTATCTCCCTCTTTAGCTCCATCCTGGCTAATTTATAACTGTCCAGTGTCCTAACCAAGCCTTCACGTTTCATCTTTAAATAAGCCTCCTTTTTCCTCTTTACTAGTGAACTAACTTCCTTAGTACACCACGGTTCCCCGGCTCTACCACTTCCTTCCTGCCTGACAGGTACATATTTATCAAGGACTCGCAGTAGCTGTTCCTTGAATAAGTTCCACATTTCAGGTGTTCCCAGCCCCTGCAGTTTCCTACTCCACCCTATGTATCCTAAATCTCACCTAATAGCCTCATAATTACCTTTCCTCCAGCTGTAACTTCTTCCCTTTGGTATATGTCTACCCCTTTCCATCATTAAGGTAAATGTAACCGAATTGTGGTCACTATCACCAAAGTGCTCACCTACCTCCAAGTCTAACACCTGGTCTAGTCCATTACCCAGAACCAAATCCAATGTAGCCTCTCCTCTTGTTGGCCTATCTAAATACTGAGTCATAAAACCCTCCTGCACACATTGTACAAAAACTGACCCCTCTAACGTGCTTGAGCTGTAACTTTTCCAATCAATATTTGTTAAGTTAAAGTCCCCGATAACAACTGTTACTTTCACTTCTGTCCAGAATCATCCTTGCAATCTTTTCCTCCACATCCCTGGAACTTTTTGGAGGCCTATAAAAAAAACTCCCAACAGGGTGACCTCTCCTCTCCTGTTTCTAATCTCAGCCCAAACTATCTCAATAGACAGGTCCGCATCAAATGTCCTTTCTGCCACCGTAATACAGTCTTTGACTAACAAAGCCACACTTCTTCTACCACCTACTCTGCTCTGACTGAAACATCTGAACCTCGGAAACTGCAACATCCATTCTTGTCCCTGCTCTATCCATGACTCTGAAATGGCCACAACATCGAAGTCCCAGGTACCTATCCAGGCTGCAAGTTCGCCCACCTTATTGCGTACGCTCCTCGCATTGAAGTATACACACTTCAAACCACCCTCCCACCTACCAGTACCCTGCTGAGACCCAGAAACCTTATCCATGACCTCGATATTCCCATTCTCCTGTACATTTGAGCTACTCAGGGCCCCATCCCCCCTCTGAATCAGTTTAAATACACCCGAATAGCACCAGCAAATTTTCCCCCCAAGATATTAGTTTCCTTCTGGTTCAGGTGCAGACCATCCCTCTTATTGAGGTCCCACCTACCCCAGAAAGAGTCCCAATTATTGTCACATGTATTAACATACTGTGAAAAGTATTATATTTTGTGTGCTATACAAAGCATACCGTTCAATGGAGATGGAAACAAGAGAGTGCAGAATGTAGTGTTACAGTCATAGCTATGCTGTAGAGAAAAGTCAACTTAATGTGAGGTAGGTGTATTGAACAGTCTGACAGCAGCAAGGAAGAAGCTATTCTTGCATCGGTTGGTATGAGACCTCAGACTTTTGTATCTTATGACCCAACAAGATTCTGCATGCCTGCATTTGCTCTTCTCTGCCCATCCCACCAGACTTGATTGCATTAGATCCAAGGTGTGACATTACCCAAGATGTGAAATCACGCCAGACCAGGAAGACCCAACAACTGATCTTTCCCCACTTCCATTTACCTTAAACATTTATTTATTCCCTTACTTGTCAAGGACCTTTTAATTTCAATGGGCCTTTAAATATACTTGAGGATGTGGCTTCCTTCAGGCTTTGACATTGGGCCCAGTGACAAGCTGCATTGCCTGGATCTCACCCAGTCTGAGTAAGAAAGTCAGGCAAGACAGTTTGGGAAAAAAAAATTAAGCTAAGTAGTTGGGCGCAGAGTGAGAAACTTGCACTGGCTGCCACTCTGAAGTAGTTCAGGCCCAATAAACTGAGGTTTGCCATTTATGAACAATGGATTTTAAGAAGAATTACATTTAAATTAAGTAAAGTTTATTTATTAGTCACAAGTAAGGCTTACATCAACACTGCCATGAAGTTACCGTAAGATTCCCTTAGTCACCACAGTCTGGTGCTTATTCAGGTCAATGCACCTAACCAGCACATCTTTCAGGAGGAGAAAATTGGAGCATCCAGTGGAAACCTACACAGAAACGGGGATAACGTGCAAACTCCAGTGAACCAAGCCAGGAATCGAACACTGGTCCCTGCAGCTGTGAGGCAGTAATGCTAACCGCTGTGCTATCATGCCACCCAGCAATTTGCACCCAGCAACAGTGATTCCAGAGATAACCTGAGATAAAAGGAAAATGATGGAAGTACTGAGCAGTTGTGACAGTGTCTGAGGAGAGAAACAATGGGCGGAATTTTCCCATCCCGCCCGCCACGGGTATTGTCACGGATGGACCATGCAAAGGACCGTAGACCTTGGCAGGATTTTCCGGTCTTGGGTTAAGGGCACTCAGGAATCCCGTCCCATGAATTAACTTTGCAGTTCAATGGTCCTGTGTTAGAACAGCGAGTAGCAGCTGCAACAGTTTTTAAACAAGACAATGAAAGATAGAGATGGACAAATACTGGACAAAAGAGGAGATCTATGATTGGGTAAAAGATAGGACAGATGGAAAGACAAAAGGGATGAGGGGGCAAGACAAAATAAGATGGAATTGAACCAAGTAAAGGAAAAAAAGATGTGTCTGGAGGACTTCTAAATGGAAAAGCAGAATCTTCACAACAGCAAAAACAACAATAAAGTCAGACAGAGGCAACACTCCCTCTAATTAACTTTTTGGAGCATTTGTTTAAGTGTATGGCACCTTTAAGTTTCATGCGCAGTACCTTAAACAGGCTGACTTTGTCCAGCTTGCAAAGGAGCGCTTGGATTGTTGTGTGGCTCAGAGAAATCTCTGGGTAGAAGTTTTGATTTGAAATGATTCAACTTAACATAGCGGAGGGCTGTAAAGTATTTAGATGAAAGGTGATGCGCTGCTTCTTGAGTTTCAAACATAAACAGAAAATATGTGAGGTTCTGCCTCACACTTGAAGATGCATTGCACACTACCGGAGAGAGAAGAGTCTGTCTCCAATACGATTACCATGATACATCAGACATTTGAGATGATATCTATCTCCATGGAAAGAGTGGTCATCTGCATGAAGCATCAGATATGACAAGCTTCAACTGCATGCTGGCTCTAATAAATTGCCTGTTAGCGCAGAGTCAGCTTAACAATAGTCTTGGGTTGGTCATTCAGCACCAAACTAAAGTGCAAAATGTACTCTCCAACTCTGGGCTACTCTGGTCATGAAAAGGAAGATGGAAAAAGGGCACGTGGAATTGGAGAGACTGCTCAAGGCTTCTCCATCCTTTTTTCAACCACATCTCGCGATTTCAGGCAGAGCAGCACATGCTAACTCTTGTCCCAGTGGTTGAGTCAGCAAGTTAGGGGTGTAGTGGGGTTTGGGGTAACATTCATTTGTGGGGCCCTCAAAGTTTCCAAAATCTAGAGATGTCAGCCACATGCATCTACATATCACTATTAACACAGTAAAACATCCTAAAGCACTTCACACAAGCACAATTAAGATGCCAGAATTGGGGGAGCACCGAATGCCAAGAACACAGAGGACGAGAGGACTGGAGGAAGTTACAAAGAGAAACGGAGCAAACCATCGAAACATAAAAACTATGAGCCATTTGAACATGCTCCATTATTCAGTTTGGTAATGGCTGATCATCAAATTCAATATCCTGATTCCCCTTCTTCCCACATTCCTTGATCCCTTTAGCCCCAAGAGATATATCTATTTTTTTTTTAGAAATCAAACAGCATTTTGGCCTCAACTACATTTTGTGGATTCCACACATGCACCACACTCTGGGTGAAGGAATTTCTCCTCACCTCAGACCTAAAAGGTTTACCCCTTATCCTCAAACTATGACCCCTTATCCTCAAACTATGACCCCTGGTTCTGGACTCCCCACCATTGGGAACATTCTTTCTGAATCTATTCTATCTAACTCTGTTAGAATTTTATAAGCTTCTATGAGATCCCTTTTCACTCTTCTAAACTCCAGTGAATATAATCCTAACCAACTCAGTCTCTCCTGATGACAGACCTACCATCCTAGGAATTAGCCTGGTAAACCTTCACTGTATTCCCTCTATAGCAAGGACAACTTTCCTCAGATAAGGATCCCAAAACTACACACAATACCCCAGGTGTGGCCTCATCAGTGCCCTGTACAACTGCAGCAAAACATCCCTATTTCTATACTCAAAACCTCTTGCTATAAAGGCTAACATAGCATTTGCCTTCTTTACTGCCTGCTGTACCTCTGTTCTTACTTTCAGCGACTGATGTACGAAGGCTCCAAGATCCCGTTGGGTATCACTTCTCTCAATTTACACCCATTCAAGTAATAATCTGTCTTCCTATTATTGCTACCAAAATGGATAACCTCACATTTATCCACATTATGCAATGGGTTAACAGTTATCCATGTACTTACCATCTGATTGAGTACTTCTACACATCAGCTCCGGGACAACTATATGCTGTAAACTGGATAAATTGTGTACCAACAAAGCACATGGGCCAATGTTTGAGAGCATTAGAAGCTGTGTTGGTGATGGAAGACCTAGTATTGGTATGTCTATCATCACAGATCGGTACAGTAACCATATAAATGGTGCAAGTCTTCTGTACAAACAGCATTCAGCTTCGAGCATAGATAAGCACATCAGTGTCAGCTTTTATACAGTATGGAATGCATTATTTTGACATGAAAATGGCAGATTTATTTTTCTGTAGTTATTAACACTCAGAAGCAATCTCTCATCTACCTCAGCTAGGACTGTCAAAGCCAGAGTCTGCAAGCCTTGCTCAGGCATCTGATCCCGCATTACTCATTAAGCGACAGCGAGAAATGGCCAGAGTACTTCACTCATATAAATACAATGTTCTGCATTCCTGAATAAAAACAATGCACTACTGCATTAAAGCAGGAAGGATATAAGATGGTCTGAGCACAGCCTTTAGGGCAGGCTGGATGGTTTCTCTGCATCCTGATATTGTTTTAGCATCAAAGAGAATGCAGAGCACTGCAGATTCAAGCACTAATCATTGAACTGCCAATTTTGCTCTTTCAACATTTGGGTTAAAAAATAATTTAAAGCCAAATTTTGGAAGAGCAGATGTCTCTTTTTCTGGACGTGTTATTTATTTATAGCCATTTTCCAGGTTCAACCACTTTGAAAGGTCAACAACAACTTGCATTTATATTGTGCTTTTAATATAGTAAAACTTTCCAAAGAACTATTATGATTCGTAGCACTGCTACTTTGCTACCTTGTTCTTTTAATCTCTGAATTCATATACTTGTACCCCAAAAGTGACAGATAAATTGCATTCCTAATCATGTTTAGGATTCAGAAACTAAGGTTTTCTTCGGGTGAAACAGAATGCCAGCAGGAGATCGATTAGAGTTATTCAGACAAAGCTTACAAGTTATTACATAGAACACTACAGCACAAACAGGCCCTTCGACCCACAAGTTGTGCCAATCATATTAGTATCTACCAGGCCATAGAACTATCTGCAACTCCCAATCCCATTAAATCCCATGTACTCATCCAGAAGTCTCTTAAAAGACCCCACAGCAAGTTCATCTCTACCACCACTGACGGCAGCCGATTCCATTCACTCACCACCCTCTGAGTGAAAATCTTCTCCTAACATCTCCTCTGTACTTGCCCCCAAGCACCCCATCACCATTATAGATTATTCTTTCCCCTAGGTGCAATGAGAACCTATGACAATAATAACCAAAAGTTTTAATCAATGTTTTAATTTTGAAGTACTTAAAAATTGGCCTCCTTCTTTTGGTTGGACTCCAGAAGCCTACAAACCACTGGTTGGAGTGGAAAATAGTTATCCTTTGGACAGGAGATAGGTACACGGTAGAGTTCTCTGGGGGTCAGTGTTAGGAGACCTGGAGAAAAATATTATGAATGCAATGCTTCGTAAGATAGTTACAAAGTGCAAAGAAGGGTGAAAAGAACATCTATTTTATTCTAAGGGAAAACAAAATGCCCTTGGAAAGAGAAATGGAGTGAAGTTGTATTAAGCAACAGACCTGGTTGATTACCATGGGAACAGCGGGGGCTAGATCAAGGTTATTGAAACGCTAGGTAGCATTTCTCACACCTGGACATAAAGGGCAGAATTTGATAGTGGAGAGTGGTATTTAATTAGGCAGGCGGGTAATGCATTGGGACCCCACTGCTTTCCTGCCTCTGTCCTGCCTTTGAGATTTAGATAGGGTGGACAGTGATAGCCTTTTTCCTAGGATGGAGAAAGCTAGCACAAGGGGACATAGCTTTAAATTAAGGAGTGGTAGTTATAGGACGGATGTCAGAGGTAGGTTCTTTACCCAGAGGGTGGTAAGGGTATGGAATGCCCTGCCTGCTGCAGTTGTAGATGCGCCAAGTTGGTGGCGTTTAAGAGGGTAGTAGATAAGTTTATGGATGAAAAGGGAATGGTTTAGGTTAGAGGGTCATTGCTTTTTCCTAATTGGTCGGCGCAACATCAAAGGTCAAAGGGCCTGTTCTGCACTGTAATGTTCTATGTTCTATGTCCTGAATGAGTCCATATCGGGAAGGCCTGTGGACAGCCTTCTTGTCCTGCCACCATGATGGCACAGTGGTTAACGCTGCTGCCTAACAGCGACAGAGAACCGGGTTTAATTCCTAGCTTGGGTCACTGTGTGTATGGAGTCTGCATGTTCTCCCTGTGTCTGCGTGGATTTCTTCCAGGTGCTCTGGTTTCCTTCTGCAGTATGAAAGAAGTGCTGGTTAGGTGCATTGGTCGTGCTAAATTCTCCCTGAGTGTGCCTGAACAGTCGCCAGAGTGTGGCGACTCGGCGGATTTTTCACAGTAACTTCTTTGCAAGTGTGAATGTAAGCCTACTTGTAACACTAATAAAATAAACTTTAAAATTTTAAATTTAATGGCTTCAACCCTCCAGCAGGGTTTCATTATGCAGAAAGCCTGAAAAGCAATGCTGCCAGAGTAGCTTATGGGCTTCCTGGCAGCCCTTCGTTTAAAGGCCCTCAGGAACCCAGCATCAGGATGGAAGAGACCTTCCGAGAGCCGCGCCTTTCTCCCCTGCCAATCCCTTCCTTCCCTGACCTTCACCTCGCGATCCATCCTTCTTGCCATCACTCACCCCTGCCCGGCTCCAGTGACGCTGCCAAGCAATGAAGAGCTGACAGCCTTTGATTGGCCAGCAGCCAAAATGCTGGGGAGGACAATGTTTTCTAGTTGAAGACACAAAACCCATGGAAATTTAATAACACTATAAGATTTGTCCTGGGGCAAAAGGAAGGAATCACTGCAGTGAACCTTGCTGTTGAAGGTCAGTTTGGGTATTCTTGAACAACTGAGGAAAAGGACCTTTGATGGCCACTGGACATTTCAACTCAGTGAAAGGGGAGAACAGACAGAATGCTGGGAGCTAGATTTGACTAATTCCTAATAAATACTATAATTCTGTAGGAAGCTTGCAGCAAAGAATAAATGTTACATTAGGTTTGTGAGTGTGTTAAAACATTCCCAAGGAATATCTTTTCTGTGGTTCAGAGTAGCAAGTGTAATGAACAGTGAGGTTGATAGTGATAGGCTTCAAGAGGACATGATTGATGGAAAGGGCAAACAAGTGACAGATGAAAGTTAGTGCAAAGAGGGATGAAGAGATTTTGTAGGAAGAGGTAATGTAAAATAAAATATACAATTCTGAAGGAGTTGCAGGAGCAGAGAGATCCGAGGGTGGACATCATTGAAGATGTCAAGGCAGGTTGAGAAAGCGATTAATAAAGCATATGAGATCCTGGCTTTTCTAAGTAGGGGCACTGGGTACCAAAGGAAGGAAGTCATGATGAATTTGTACAAAACCTTTGTCAAATGCTGGTTTGGTCTCACAGAAGTGTTGTGTCCAGTTTTGGGCATCAACATTTCAGAAGGATGTGAAGGGAGTGGTGGTTAAGTGGAGATTTGATATGTGTTAAAATCATGAGGCGTTTGAGCAGAGTCGATGCATGGAAATAGATCCTTCGGCCTATTTCTTGCCCATGCTGCCCTTTTTTATAACCATTAAGCCAGTCCTAGATGCCTGCTTTGGTAAAAGGATCATGAACCAGTAGACACTGATTTGAGATGATTTGCAAGAAACAATGGCAACATGAGCAAAGAAAATGACACGGTGACTGGTTAGACCCTGGAATGCATTAGTGTATGATGGAAGTAAATTCAGTTCAGCTTTTCAAAAGGGAATGGTCCATTTATCTAAAGAGAAAAATATTGCAAGGCTACAGGGAAAATGCTGGAGGGATGGGAGACACGTGGGTTGAAGTGAGTAGCTCTTTCATCAAGCCAGCATGGACACAATAAGTCGAGTGATCTCTTTCTGTAGTCTGGCCATTCTCTGATTCTAACAGGCTCCGTGTTTATGCGGTTAAATCTGTTGATGTGAAGCAGTTTTGCCTTCAGATTTGCTGGGTTTGAATGCTTGCCACTGATCCACAGAAACTAGATATGGCAGCACTGAGGTTCCCATACACTAATTTAAAAGCTAATCAACATAAGGAAGTTATACTGAGCCTTCCTAAATCACTGGTCAGGTCTCAGCTGTGTTCGCTTCTGGATGCCACATCTTTATCAAGGCTTTGGAGAAGGGGAAAGGGACTTCTGTCACACGGATAGACTGGAGAGACTTGTTCCTCATGGTGGAGAAGGTAAAGTGGAGATTTGATAAAAGTGTTCAAGATTAAAATTTTGATAAGTAATTAAGGAGAAGCTGTTTCCACGGGCAGAAACAAAGGATATAGACTTAAGGTAGTTGGCAAAAGAACCATAGGCAATAGAGGTAAAAATGAACTGGTGGCAACTTGTGTTATGATCTGAAACGCACTGCTTGAGAGGATAGTGGACACAAATTCAACAGTAACTTTCAAAAGATGTTGGCTAAATATTTGAAGGAAAACACATTTATAGGGCTATGGGGGAAAGAGCAAGTTTATTTGGTAGCACAAGCCACTAGCTTTTGGAGCACTGCTCCTTCATCAGGTGAGTAGGATTTCAGTTCACAAACAGGGCACATAAAGACACAAACTCAATTTACAAATAATAGTTGGAAAGTGAGTCTTTACAGGTAATCAAGTCTTAAACATACAGACAAGGTGAGTGGAGAGAGGGTTAAGCACAGGTTAAAGAGATCTGTATTATCTCCAGCCAGGACAGTCAGTGAGATTTTGTAAGCACAGGCAAGTCATAGGGGTTACAGATAGTGTGACATGAACCCAAGATCCCAGTTCAGGCCATCCTCATGTGGGCAGAACTTGGCTATCAGTCTCCACTCATCCACTCTCATGATATGACATACAACAATGCAGAGTCTGATAGCCAAGTTCTACACATGTGAGGATGGCCTCAACCGGGATCTTGGATTCATGTCATACTATCTGTAACCCTAATGACTTGCTTGGGCTTGCAAAATCTCAGTAACTGTCCTGACTGGAAATAATACACATCTCTTTAATCTGTGCTTAACCCTCTCTCTGCTCACATTGTCTGTACCTTTAAGACTTGATTATCTGTAAAGACTTGCCTGCTAACCATTATTTTGTAAATTGAGTTTGTGTTTTTATATGCCCTGTTTGTGAACTGAAATCCCACTCACCTGATGAAGGAGCAGCACTCCAAAAGCTAGTGGCTTGTGCTACCAAATAAATCTCTTGGGACTTTAACCTGGTGTTTTGAGACTTCTTACTGTGCTTATCCCAGTCCAACGCTGACATCTCCACGTCATGGAAAGAGCAGGGACATGGGACTAATCAGATAGCCAAGCATTTTTAATCCTTTCCCACCTAAAGACATGCATTACAAATAGTCATATAAAAGGCATTGTGCTCTGAACACATGCACTAAATATTCCACCGTACTCCCCTTATAATGATATCTCAGATACATTGCACACATCAACTACTGATATTCTGACCAAAGCATCTCTGCATTACACTGAATTGGGCAGTGAATGTTTGGTACTTACATACTTCACCAAGCTTTCATTAAATTGATCTTTCTCTACATCTTAGCTAGGACTTTAACACAATGTTCTGCACTTTCCTTCTCTATGAATGGTATGCTTTGACTGTATAGTGTGCAAGAAACAATATTTTTTACTGTACACTAATTCATGTAATAATAATAAATTAAACCTGTAGCAACAGATTGCTTCTACATTTGACAATCAAAATAGTTGCTGTTTTAAAAAGCTGGAGTACTAACTATACTGATACTTTCCTCACAGAAACCTGGGGTTGTATAATAATAGAATCCACAACACCTCAATGAAATGTCATGCAGATTGTCATGCTTACGCTAACTTGTGTGATGAGGCAACAATTTATTCTCATCTAGTAATTATCCAATAATTGATTCTTGCTGATTGTAGTTCAATAACAGAATGTGTAATCATGGTGCAGAACTCCCTCTAATACCATTACTGACATGCTTTTAAGTAGGAATTAGGCACATTATGCATCGATGGATTTTCATAACATCAGTTTAAGGATAGCGCACATTTCATCAAAGATTGGAGTAAAACACTGGGCACAAACCATTCCAAATGTAGTAAATGTCTTTATTTTTCTGAAACATACACTATTATTGAATTTTGTGTTCAGAAAAGTGAAATATTCAGTGCTGGGGGATAGACAGCTTTCTCCATTGGAAAGCGAGTGCATGTATGGCATTGTTCAATGGAAATTAACAACTCCAACAGTTACTTAACTTGAGAATAGCACTGTTCCTGCTGCCATTTTGACAATTTTCTAGTCTCCACATGATGGGCTTGGGCTACTGTCTGTGTGGAGTTTGCACATTCTCCTGTGTCGGCTTGGGTTTCGTCCAAGCGCTCCGGTTTCTTCCCACAGTCCAAACTTGTGCATATTAGGTGGATGCTCAAGGCTAAGGGGCTGAGCCTGGGTAAATGCTCTTCAGAGAGCTGGTGCAGAATCAATGTGCCAAATGGCCTTCTTCTGTGTTGTAGGGATTCTATGGAAGTAGCCTCAGGAAGTAGTCCTACTTAGGAAGTAGTCTCGCTGGGAAAGACTGGTGGTATTTTTTGTTTCTGTGAATTGATTAAGCTCACTTCAAGACCATTCAGGACAAAGCAACTATTTGATTGGCACCCCATCCACCACTGACCAAACAGAACGTTCCATCAGTAAGACGATGCGGAGATGCCAGCATTGGACTGGGGTGGGCAGAGTAAGAAATCTCACAGCACCAGATTAAAATCCAATAGGTTTAGAACATACAACATAGAACATTTCAGCACAGTACAGGATCTTTGGCCCTCAATGTTGCGCCAACCTGTGAAACCAATCTAAAGCCCATCAGACATACATTATTCCAATATCATCCATATATTTATCCAATGACCATTTAAATGCTCTTAATGTTAGAGAATTCTCTACTCTCTGAGTAAAGAACCTACCTCTGAATTCTGTCCCATATTTATCACCTCTCAATTTAAATCTATGTTCCCTCATCTCCATCATCTCCATCCAAGAAAAAAGACTCTCACTCTCCACCCTATCTAATCCTCTGATCATCTTATATTCCTCTATTAAGTCACCTCTTAACCTTCAAGTCCCTCAACCTATCCTCATAAGATCTTCCCACCATTCCAGGCAACATCCTGGTAAATCTCCTCTGCACTCTTTCCAATGCTTCCACATTCTTCCGATAATGCGACAAGCAGAACTGTGTGCAATATTCCAAGTATGGCCATGCCAGTTTTATTCAGCTGCAACATGACCTCATGGCTCCTGAAGTCAATCCCTCTATCAGTAAAAGCTAATACACTGGATGCCTTCTTAACAATCTTATCAACTTGAGTGCCCACTTTCAGGAATCTATGCACATGGATGCCGAGATCTCTCTGCTCAACCACACTACCACTAGCCCAGTACTCTGTATTCCTGTTATTCCTTCCAAAGTGAATCATTTCACACTTTTCCGTGTTAAATTCCATTTGTCACCTTTCAGCCCAGCTCTGCAGCTTGTCTATGTCTCTCTGTAATCTGCAACATCCTTCCACCAACTTTAGTGTCATCCACAAATATACCAACTCATCCTTCTATGCTCTCATCCAGAAAATGATATCAGCAGTGGCCCCAAAACAGATCCTTGTGGTATATCACTGGTAACTGAACTCCAAAATGAACATTTCCCATCATCCACCACCCTCTATTTTCTTACAGCTAGCCAATTTCTGATCCAAACTGCTAACTCACACTCAATTTCATGTCTCTGTATTTTCTGCAATAGTTTACCATGGTGAACCTTATCAAACACTTTACTGAAATCTGTCTACACCACACAAACGACTTTATCCTCATCCACCTCTTTGGTACCTTCTCAAAGAACTCAATAAGGTTTGTGAAGCACAACCTACCTTTCACAAAACCATGCTGACTACCCCTAATCAAATTATTCCTTTCTAGATTATTATAAATCCTATCTCTTATAATCCTTTCCAAAACTTTGCCCACAACAGAAGTAAGGCTCACTGGTCTATATTTACTAAGGTTGTCTCTATCCCCTTCTTGAACAAGGGGACAACATTTCCTATTCTCATCTTCTGACATTATTCCAATAGACAATGATGACCTAAAGATCAAAGGCTCTGCAATCTCCTCCCTAACCTCCCAGAGAATCCTAGGATAAATCCTAAAAGTTCTAGAGAGGTAGAGGAAAGGATTGCAAAGTCGATCCTGGACAGGAGTGAAAGTAATAGGGTAATTGTTACAATTGGTAATTGTAGGGTAAAGTTAAACTTTAACTTTACTAATATTGATTGGAATAGCTATAGCTCTAGCTCGTTAGAGGGGTCAGTTTTTATACAAAGTGTGCAGGAAGGTTTTTTGACTCAGTATGTAGATAGCCAACTAGAGGTGAGGCTACATTGGATTTGGTGCTGGGCAATGAGCCAGACCAGGTGTTAGACTTGGAAGTTGGTGAACATTTTGGTGATAGTGACCACAATTTGGTTACGTTCACCTTAGTGATGGATAGGAATAGGCATGAACCTGGGGGCAGTAGTTATAGCTGGGGGAATGGTAATTATGAGGCCATTAGGAGAGAATTAGGGTGCATAGGTTGGACTAGGAAACTACAGGGACTGGGAACATCTGAAATGTGGAGCTTATTCAAGGAGCAGCTACTGCGAGTCCTTGATAAGTATGTCCCTGTCAGGCAAGAAGGAAATGGTCGAGTAAGGGAACCATGGTTACTAAAAAAGTTAATTTGCTGGTTAAAAGGAAAAAGGAGGCTTATGTCAGGATGAGGCTTGAAGGCTCAGTTAGTGCACTGGAAAACTATAGATTAGCCAGGAGAGAGCTAAAAAGTGAGTTGAGAAGAGCTAAAAGAGGACACAAGAAGACTTTGGCTGATAGGATCAAGGAGAATCCTAAAGCTTTCTTTAGATATGTTAAGAATAGAAGATTGATTACGGCAAGATTAGGGCCAGTCAGAGACAGCAGTGGGAAGATGTGCGTGGAGCCTGAAGAGATTGGAGAGGCACTGAACAAATATTTCTCTTCGGTATTCACACAGGGAGATGTAAATGTAGCTGTAGAGAAGACTGGGATACAGGTTTGTAAACTGGAAAGTATTGAAGTAGATAAGGAGGATGTCCTAGATATTCTTGAGGGTTTGAAGTTAGATAAGTCCCCTGGGCCGGACGGGATTTACCCTAGGATTCTCTGGGAGGCGAGAGAGGCGATTGCAGAGCCTCTGGCTCTGATCTTCAGGTCGTCGTTGGTTACGGGTATAGTGCCGGAAGACTGGAGGATAGTGAATGTGGTCCCATTGTTCAAGAAGGGGAAGAGAGACTTTCCAGGGAATTATAGACCGGTGAGTCTTACTTCTGTTGTGGGCAAAGTATTGGAGAGAATTATTAGGGATAGGATTTATAGTTATTTAGAGAGAAACGAATTGATTGGGGATAGTCAGCATGGTTTTGTGAAGGGTAGGTCGTGCCTTACTAACCTTATTGAGTTTTTTGAAAAAGTGACCAAAGAGGTGGATGGGGGTAAGGCAGTTGATGTGGTATATATGGACTTTAGTAAGGTGTTCGATAAGGTGGCCCATGGAAGGCTTCTGCAGAAAATGCAGATGTATGGGATTGAGGGTGATTTAGTTAATTGGATTAGGAATTGGCTAGCAGATAGAAGACAGAGGGTGGTGGTTGATGGGAGATATTCATCATGGAGTTCGGTTACAAGTGGTGTACCTCAGGGGTCTGTTTTGGGGCCCCTGCTGTTTGTAATTTTTATAAATGATCTGGATGAGGGTATTGAAGGATGGATTAGTAAATTTGCAGATGACACTAAAGTCGGTGGAGTGGTAGATAGTGAAGAGGGGTGTTATAGTTTGCAGAGAGACTTGGACAAGTTGCAGAGCTGGGCCGAGAGGTGGCAAATGGAGTTTAATGTGGAAAAGTGTGAGGTAATTCACTTTGGCAGGAATAACAAATGTGTAGAGTATAGGGCTAATGGTAGGACTCTTAATAGTGTTGATGAACAGAGGGATCTTGGTGTATATGTGCATAGATCCCTGAAAGTTGGCAATCAAGTCGATAAGGTTGTTAAGAAGGCATATGGAGTCTTAGCTTTTATTGGTAGGGGGATTGAATTTCGGAGCCGCAACGTCAGTTGCAACTGTACAAAACTCTAGTGCGGCCGCACTTGGAGTATTGTGTGCAGTTCTGGTCCCCACATTATAAGAAAGATGTGGAGGCATTGGAGAGGGTACAGAGGAGGTTTACCAGGATGTTGCCTGGTATGGAGGGCAGGTCTTATGAAGAGAGGCTGAGGGATTTGAGGTTGTTTTCGTTAGAAAGGAGGCGGCTAAGAGGAGGCCTTATCGAAACATATAAGATGATTAGAGGTTTAGATAGGGTGGACAGTGATAGCCTTTTTCCTAGATGGAGAAAGCTAGCACGAGGGGACATAGCTTTAAATTAAGGGGTGGTAGTTATAGGACGGATGTCAGAGGTAGGTTCTTTACCCAGAGGGTGGTAAGGGTATGGAATGCCCTGCCTGCTGCAGTTGTAGATGCGCCAAGTTTGGTGGCGTTTAAGAGGTTAGTAGATAAGTTTATGGATGAAAAGGGAATGGTTTAGGTTAGAGGGTCATTGCTTTTTCTTAATTGGTCGGCGCAACATCGAAGGCCGAAGGGCCTGCTCTGCGCTGTAATGTTCTATGTTCTATGTTCTAAATCCCATCAGCACAAGAGACTTATCTATTTTCATACTTTCCAGAATTGCTAACACTCTCTCCTTATTAACCTCAATCCCGTCTAGTCTAAAGCTTGTATCTCAGCACTCTCCTCGACAACACTGTCTTTTTCCTGAGTGAATACTGATAAAAAGTATTCATTTAGCGCCTCTCCTATCTCTTTGGACTACAGTCCTTAACTAGCCCTAGTCTTACTGCAGTCATTCTTTTATTCCTGACATACCTATAGAAAACTTTAGGGTTTTCCTTGATCCTACCTGCCAAAGAATTCTCATGTGCTCTCCTTGCTCTTCTTAGCTCTCTCTTCAGGTCCTTCCTGGCTAACTTATAACTCTCAAATACCTTAACTGAGCCTTCATGTCTCATCTTGGCGTAAGTCCCCTTCTTCCTCTTCATAAACGATTTAACTCAACTTCTTTTGTTTATTTAGAATTACAAGCTTTCGGAGCACTGCTTCTTCCTCAGGCCAGAGATCTTGCTGACCTTCGATCAGCAAGATGCATTGCAGCAACTCACTGAGACTCATGTAGCAGATTCTTCCAAACCTGTAATCTCTACCACCTTGAAGGATAAAAGCAGTAGTTGCCTGGAAAAATTGCCATTTGCAAGTTCTCCCCTAAACCACCGACCATCTTGACTTGGAACTATACTGCCATTCCTTCACTGTTGCCGGATAAAGAAATTCTCTTCGTAACAGTAGGTTATTATACCTACATGGGTTACAGTGTTCACTATTACCTTCATAAGCTTGTAATAAATGCTGGTCTGGCCAGCAAATGTCCACCTTTGTAAATAATAAAATACAAAAAATGCAATTGTTCCTTTCGATAGGGAGGGGCATATCAATCGCTCCAATTGGAAAGTGTGAATGTTGGGATTTGGCTATCCGATGAGTGCAGCATTTATCTTGGCTGCAGTATCCATCAAATGTGAACAGCCTGTCCAGACTCAACATCTTCTCACACATATGCAAACAATCACCTGTGTGAGGTAATGGAAGGTATCCAGACCCCAAAGAACTGTGTATGTTGGAGCAGTCAGAAGGAAAAATACATTCAAACATAATCATAGTAGTTAGGTGGTTGTGTGTTACCCTCACAAGAACATCTCCACATCAAGAACAGTTTAAGAAAAGTGGATGGATGTCAATGGCAAAGCTCCAGATGTACACTGTCTTACAGAGATAGATAATAAGTGGGTCAGGGGTTATGGAGAAAAGGCACAAGAATGGAGATGAAAAAATCAACCATGGTTGAATGGCAGAGCAGACTTGATGGGCTGAGTGGCCTAATTCTGCTCCTATATCTTATGGTCTTACATGGTATTATGAAGCATTTTCAAAGCAGAAAGCAAAAGGTGACAGTATTTGTGAGGTTCATCAAACCCTTCCACCATCAATATATTCTTTTGTTCCATTTTTGTCCCATCCTTTAAATGCATCTATGCTGTTCACTTCAATCACTCCTTGTGGTGGCGAGTGCTGCCAAACCCTGGATAAAGGCTTCCTGATGCACCTATTGAACGTATAAGTAATTATATTTATGGCCAAATACTGGTTTCACCTGCAATGTCTGTGTCTACCCTCTCAAAACAATTCATAACAAAAAAGGATCACTCTTCAGCCTTCTCTTTTCCAGTCTGTTCAATCTTCCTGGATAGTTCTGACCTCTTTGGTATCACTTTCAGTAAATCTTTATTTTTCCACCAAACCTCGCTTCTTTATTCTTTATGATAATATGGAGACCAGAACAGTTGGATGTTACTATGCTATTGGAATCTGAACAGTGACTTCTGAAAACAGGAAAGGACTGCTGAAAACTACATGGCAACTCCATAGAGTCCCCACAGTGCAGAAGGAGACCATATGGCCCATTGAGCCTCAACAAATAGGAATCCCACCCAGGCCCTCGACCTACAACCCTACAAATTTACCCTGTTACTCCTAAGGATAAATACATAAGGGTTGATTTACCATGGCCAATTTGCCTAACCTGCACATCTTTGGAGTATAGGAGGAAAACGGAGCACCTGGAGGAAACCCACGTAGACACGAGGAAAACGTGCAAACTCCAGACAGTCACCCAAGGCTGGAGTTGAACCATGGTCCCAGTGGGCAGCAGTCCTAATCCTGTGCCTTTGAGCCACCTAGAGCAGTAGTTGAGCCAAAGATTGAGTTCTAACAATGGACTCCACCTGTACTGTGCCAGCAAGAGGACATCATGGCTGATGGAAGGAATTTGACCTGTGATCTCACGCAGCTTATCCTCAATTCCCTGGCGTGGCACAGACACACATTCGTTACTATTTGTTTCTAACCTTTTTCAGTGTCATACAGCAGTTTATCTGTTTAAAATCTTTAATTCAGGATGGCTCAATCTATTTGAAAACAGCCAGTTTATAACTTCTCATCATTTAAAGGTTTTTTTATGGTATTTTCATGATATACAGCATTTCCACTGGCAACCAAGTGTAAATGTCCTGAGTCCAACTGCACAAAGATAGTAAAATGAGTAATTGCCAGTAATAGCAATTGATTTTACAGTAAGTTTTGAGAAGCTTGCCTGCAAAATTATGGGGCAATATTACTTCTTAGACCGACTGATCTTAAGGAAATTGTTTCTTTTTAGTAGTATCATATTTTATGTCAACTACAGTTGGATCTTTTTAAGTGAATAGCTTGTTAACTGGAGAATGTTATTCACTTATGAGCCTTGCAAACAGGACACAGCAAAATGTTTCCACTGCTGAGGTTTCCTGTCTGCTAATTTCCCCAAAATTGTCGAGGGAGGTCAAAAGTTCTTTCAGAAAGAGAGCAAATTAATATGCAAGAGAAACATATAACTGGTTATTCAACTTGCGTTAACCAGTGGACATCCTCAGAGAAGCACCGGTCGAAGGTCAAGACCAGGCTGTGTTGCTTAGTTTTCTTTCATGGGATATGGACATTGCAAGCTAGACCAACATTTTTGTTACTGTAATGACTTCAATCAGGCCACTGAGATTGGCCGATTGGAGTATGAACTCCCTGATTAAGAATCCAATTGATGGGTCAATCAGGGAGTCTTTTCCTTGTTCTTAACAGTGAGTGTCAGTTCCCCTGACACCCCCAGAGATAGACTGCTAACTGCTAGCACTCTGTGTACTGCTGTTAGAGTTTGTAAATAAGTAAGGTTTATTTATTTGTCACAAGCAGACTTACATTTCCACTGCAATGAGGTTAGTGTGAAAATCCCTGAGTCACCACACTCCGGCATCTGTTTGGGTACACCGAGGAAGAATTTCGTATAGCCAATTCACCTAACCTGCAAGTCTTTGGACTGTGGGAGGAAACTGGAGCAGCCGGAGGAAACCCACACTGAAATGCGGATAATGTGCAAACTCCGCACAGATATGAACCCAAGCCAGGAATCGAACCTGGGTCCCTGGCGCTGTGAGGCAGCAGTGCTAACCACTGTCCATCCATAACAGAGGGAGTTCGGTGAACGGACTTCTGCCTCCAAAGACTTATTACAGATACCGTCCCTAATTACCTTGAGGGGATGGTGCCGAGCCACTTTCCTGAACCACTGCAATCCCTGTGGTGTAGGTGTAGCCACAATGCTGTTAGGGAGGAGTTTGACCTTATTTTGACATACATACCACAAAAGATATTAGATTTGCACATACTTAAAAAAAGCCACTATACAAAGTGCGGAATGGTTCTCATCAGGTGCAACCCGGGTCACAGTGAGTCAGTTCACAGCAAAGCTAACATTTATTCATTTGAAATCTAATCTCATTGTGGTTGCATGAGTCAATCTTTCCTTGTTTCTCTACTGATTATATACTATCTAGAACTAAATCCCATTCACCCATAACAACTCTACTCATAGTTCTCAATTATCTAAAACCTCAAACTGAAAGTTCTCCACCTTACGTTCAAATCCCATCATGGTCCATGTTTCCCTACTCTTTGTAACTTTCTTCAGGCCTTCAGCCCTCCAAGATTGCTGCTTTCCTCCAATTCCCTTATATGAGGCTTGAAATTCTTTCAGTCCACCATTGGGAGTTATCCAGCTCTACTGAACAAGGATTTCCTCTCTACACATGTCTATTTCTCCACCTCATTCTCCTTCTTTAAAACCCAACTTTTTGATAAAACTTCAGTCACCCTTGTCAATACAGATATTGTCTTCAATGCCTTTATTTGATTAACTTTTTATGGAGTGTCTTGGGGCATCTTTTTCCATTAATTATTCAAAATAAAATGAGACTTTAAAAACCCACGTTGTTGCTGATTCAAATCTTCTGCTCTTTTTGACCCTTATTGATATCCTCCTTTCTATTGGCTTATATTCTTAGTTTTAAATTAATCATCGACAGAAAGGAAGAAGAAAGAAATGGAAAGAAAGGGACATAAGAACATAAGAACTAGGAGCAGGAGTAAGCCACCTGACACCTCCAGCCTGCTCTGCCATTCAATAAGCTCATGGCTGATTTTTTCGTGGACTGAGCTCCACTTTATTCTTCACTGTTCAAAAATTTATCTATCCTTGCCTTAAAAATATTCAATGAGGTAGCCTCAATTGCTTCACTGGGCAAGGAATTCCACAGATTTACAACCATTTATGTGAAGACATTCTTCCTCAACTCAGTCTTAAATCTACTCTTTCTTATTTTGAGGCCATGCCCCCTTGTTCTAGAGGAGGCACAACGAAAAGAGAGAAATAGATGAAAAGGCAGAAAGCATGAAAAGAGAGAGGGAAAGTGAAAGGAAATGAAAATGAGAAAGAGAGAAAGAAAAAGACTGAAAAGTAGACTTATATTTTTATTGTATCTTTCACTTGTGGCAGTCCTGTAGCTTAGTGTGCATGGTGTCCCTGCCTCTGGCCCAGAAAGTCCAGATTCCAGTCCCATCCATGGACTTGATGGCCCAGGATGGTGAGCTCATAACACAGTCAAAAAAGTTGCCTATGAATCTTCAAGTCCTTCCAACATAGGTTACTGGCAGGCAGTAAGGGCAGGAGAAGTCCCTGGTCAGCCATGTGGGGCAGCACAGTAGTTAGCGCTGTTGTCTCACAGCACTGAGGACTCAGGCTCGATTCGCAGCTTGGGTGACTGTCTGTGCGGTGTTTGCACGTTCTCCCTGTGTCTGTATGGGTTTCCTCCGGGTGCTCTGATTTCCTCCCACAGTCCAAAGACATGCTGGAAAGGTGCACTGGCCATGCTAAATTCCCCCTCGGTGAACCCAAACAGACACCAGAATATGGTGATTAAGGGATTTTCACAGTAATTTCATTGCAGTGTTAATGTAAGCCTACTTGTGATACTATTAAATAAATTTTTAACTTTATTATCACCATCCATAGCTCCAGACTACAACATGCAAGAAGAGTGTACGTTGCCAGAACCACTCAGACTCCCTGAGTGAACTGCAACACATCAGCATCGCCTTTCCCCTTCCTCAGGACATCCCAAAAAGTGTTATGTGAACAGTAAATACTTTAAAGTGTAGTTACTCAGAGCGAGTGACACATGAACCTGCTGGGATGGACAGACACAGCTCCTGGCAGCTTAAAGGAAACCACAAATGATTAAAGTTTATATGGTACAGCAAGATCCAACAAACTGCAATAAGACAATTATCAGATAATAGGATATAATTGAAGTTACACATATAACATTGAAGTTACTGGTCCCAAAACAACTTAGCTTTGAAGCATCTTGAGAATATTTGGAGCAGTGGGTTACTCTATTGAGTAATCTGTGGGGTAAAGAATCAGACCAAATCCATTATCTTTACATTTCCCTCTCCTGTGTGCCCTAACAACACATTACAACAATTTTTCTGCTTGTAGGTAGAATTCTCCAATTTAGTTCAACCCCATCTCACTGCCAGCGAGAATGGAGAATTTGGCGCTCAATTAAAACTATAGTGGCCCTGGAGAATCTCAGCTGTGGACGAGGTTGGAGGCTTCTGGCGTACATTTTTTACCACTCCACTGTGAAGCAGCTTTGCAGGTACTTGTCAATAGCACTCAGCAACTTACAGTTAGGAGGTACAAAAGAGTGGCCCTGCCTATCTGATCCTTTAGATTTTCTTCCAAATGAGAAAGTGCCAGTCTACATAGAATCATAGAATCCTACAATGCAGAAGGAGGCCATTTGGCCCATTGAGTCTGTACCAACCACAACTCCACCCCATAACCCTATGCATTTACTCTAGCTAATCCCCCTGACACTAAGGGGCAATTTAGCATAGTTAATCCACCTAACTCGCACATCTTTGGACTGTGGCACAAAATTGGAGGAAGCCACGCAGACATGGGGGAAAAGTGCAAACTCCACACAGACAGTGACCCAAGCTGGGACTCAAATCCAGATCCCAGGCGCTATGAGGCAGCATGCTAACTACTGTGCAACCATGCTGCTCCATCATGGTGCATTCCGCTAATAATGCAATGGCTGAGATTGGAACACCTCACATTTAAGAGTGATGCTGTGACTCACATTTAGCATTCAGTAACACAAGTCTACAGAGCCATGTCTCAAATATATATTTTTTGAATCACAGTCAATTCTTCAGCTTCAGAATTTTTGTTGCAGACATTTCAGTTGTCTATTAAAATCTAATGCTCCTTTGCTTAAGTGCATGTGATAAGTATTTATAAGGTCCAAAAAGACAACAGCACAGGAACAGAGTGTGGGGAGGAAGGTAGTGGTGGTGAGTCGGAGGATGGGGGGATTCATTATCTAGTTAACTCATAGAATTTTCTCCAATTTATCCATTTCCTCATTTATTAGGCATTCACTGAAATGAGACCGGCTGTGGAGGAAACCCCAGGCACCAGAACTAATACAAAAAAATCCTTTTGCTGGCTTTGACTCCTCCACAAAAACATTGCATTATTTCCCTTCATAAAGACATCTAGAGTATTTTGGCAAAAGCTACAATGTGTGTGAAAGAGACAGGGAGATGAGGGCAGCGCCTTGTGACAGACAGTAATTCAATACGCGATGCCACAAACAAAAAGTTCTTGCATTGGAAGGTGTTCTCAGATTAATTCTTTGCATCAATTATTGACAGAGAATTTAATTTAAAGGCAACAAGTCAGTAACCTATGGATACTGCTTTAAATAATTTATAATTGCCGCATGTGTATAATCATATTGGTATTGATTAAATACCAGTGACTCACACCAGTAAAGCATACCTGATGGTACATCAATCCAGTGTTACCACCTTTTAAGTAATTTCATATGAGTCAGCATGTTCCAGAGTTCTGGTTTCAAAGAGGGCAGGCTTTTTGTTTAAAACACCACTGACACTACAACAAGAAACTTCATTTTAAAAATATGATTCATTAGGCAATAAAATATTCATGGCTGACAGAGTGAAGGATCACCGTGGAATTTTATTCTAATGCACCTGTCCCCTTTGTCAAATACAATATGGGATGTCATGTAACCAAAATTTTATTTAGTAACTGTTGGCCAAAGCAAAGTTTCTAAAGTAAATGAAAATAGCACATTACTGATTAAATTAATTTCAATATGCAACATATTTTATACATTTTACCACAGCATGGGACTCAGACCTGCATCTATTACTGGCTGATTTACTCAGCAATTGCACTGTGAGTAGGGGAAAAGAACACAGCACGCCATTGTGTTTGCAGTAGTTATTTTTCAATTTTATCACATCAGTGGCTAAAGGAATAACGACACATTTACAAAATTACAAAGCCTTCAAAATCTCATTTCTAAATCCTGCACTGTGACTGTAATCTAATAGATATTGTATAGTTTACTGCATCAAGCGAGCAAACTGCACTCATCCCCCAGTACAAATGGCTTAACAATGGAGAAATGAATAGAGGCTTATCTCTTAACAGAACACTTGTTCTGATCTCCTCCTGCTATATATTATTTTAGTCAGCTAACTCTGTTCCAGACACCCACACAGATTGAAGATAAGGAATGGGATGGCAGTTGACGGGGTGGGGGAGGGGTGGGGGGGTCACCGATCAAATTTCTAGAAGATGATTGTTATAAATTCCTATAATGTAATATTTATCATTTTGGTTTTTAATCATTAAAATACTGGTAGATTTTAAGGGTCAAAGCCATTTTTATGAGAGCAGCTATCCATTATTAACACTCCACACTGAACATTAATATTACATTCAGAATACTTGTACTTTGTTAAAGACTTGCATAAAAAATATTTCTTACAAATAAGGCTGAAATGGATGACTAATAGCACCTCATCCCAGTAATCTTTGAAAAAATTATTTTAGAGAATGAGTTAAAACCCATTTTGTGACATAATGGCAGAATAATAGGGGCATAATGTTGATTGCCTGCATCATTGGTTCAGTGTGACATTGCGGGAAGATACCAAGTGTATGCCAACCATTTCCTTTTCAGCAGGAGAGAAGAAAAAGATTTGTACTCACATACAACCTCAGGATGACCCAAGCACTTTACAGCCAATTAGCTACTTTCTTTTATTATTCGTGGTATATGGGGCATCTCTAGCTGGCCACCAATTATTGCCCATCCCTTGCTGCCCTCGTTCAGAGTCAGCCACATTGCTGTGGCTCTGGAATCGCATGTAGGCCAGACAAGGTCAGGATGGCAGATTTCCTTCCCTAAAGACATTAGTGAACCAGATTGGTTTTTCCAACAATCAACAATAGCTTCATGATCATCAGTAGATTCTTAATTCCAAATATTTTTATTGAATTCAAATTTCATCATTGACCATAGCAGGATTCAAATTCAGGATCCCAAAACATTAGCTGAGATTCTGGATTAATAGTTCAGTGATAATACCACTAAACCATCGCCTTCCTAAAGTGCAGTTAAGGCATGGGAACTCTAGTGGCATTGTGGAGTAGCATTCTTACCTCTGGTCCAGAAAGCTCTGGGTTCAAGTGCCACTTCAGGACTTGATAGCCATGAAAGGTTGATTATTAATCTGCAAATCTTTGCAATAGGCTGATGGTAGGCAGCAAAAAGCAGAAGAGTTTCCTGATCAGACATACTGCAGAAGACTTTGGAAAACAACTGCAGCACTTTGCCTGGCATAAACATGAGGAAGTCCATGGTTATCAATGCTTTCTTAGTGTGTGCTGCAGGAAAGAAGTCATTGTCATAGCCAATTTTGTGCAGATTAAGCTGCCTAATTGTCAAATATATGCAGGTTGGGTGAATTGGCCATGCTAAATTGTCCCTCAATGTCAAGATTTCTAGATTAAAGGGTGAGGGGGTAACTATGTGAGGTTGCGGGGACTGGACCTAGATGGGATGCTCTGTCGGAGAATCAGTGCGGACTCAATGAGCCAAATGATTTCCTTCTGCGCTGTATGAAATAAGCAAATCATTTATTCTTGGTAATGTTGACTGCAGGATGAAAATTGGCCCAGGACACTGGTGAGCACTACCAGGCTTTTCTTTGAATTAGTGTTGTGGAATTTCTTGCATCCACTTGAGAAGGTAGACAGGGCCTTGCTTTAACATCTCATTCAACTGTGCTGCACTCACTCAGTACTGCACTCAAAGAATCAGTCTGGATTATGAGCTGAAGTTTCTGGAGTGGAGCTTGAAGCCACAACACTCTGACTCCATTAGCTGGAAGTAACAGGAAACTGCAGTTACCATTCCCCACATCAACCCACTTGCACAGCACCACCATACCTCCACATACACCACATCCCACTAAAAATACTTGCTAAATCCCATCCAAGATCCTGACAAGTTGCCCCACAGCAAATTGACATTGGGAGCAGTGCTGATGAGACTTTCACCTGTATTTCAGGGGGAAGTCCTGACTTAGAGAACTGCCAAACACTGGATGGTAAAAGTTCCATTTTATCAGCGACGGTAAAAGTTCTGGCAACAGGCGGGATTACAAGCAGTCCGACAGTGTCATGGAGCTTAGGTAAGTCTAGGGTCACGAGTCTCAATGAGGTGATGAGGAGGAGGGAGATGGGTACAAGAGAGCAGGAGTGAGTATTAATGGGAGAGAGGATAATGTAGTGGGAGATGACTCTGATGAGCCAGGGGATTGCATAAAGGAGGACTCCACGTGCATGCACACATGCACACACAAATCACAGAATTATACAGTGCAAAAGAGGCCCTTTGGCCCATTGAGTCTGCACTGAAACATTAGAAACACCTGAACTCACACTTAATTCCACCTGCCAACACTTGGCCCATAGCCCTGAATGTGATGACATGTCAAGTGCTCATCCAGATATTGTTTAAAGGACGTGAGGCAAACTCCTCCCCACTTTCCCAGGCAGCACATTCCAGACCATCACCACCCTCTGGGTAAAAACGTTTCTTCATATCCCCGCTAAACCTCCTGCCCCTCGCCTTGAACCTATGTCTCCTTGTGACTGACACGCGACCGCATGTGGGCCTTCCTCTGCTGTGGGGAAAGTCTCAATGGAATTGGGATGGCACAAGTGGCCTAGTAAAACAGAGGGCTAACCAGCAGAAAGGTTGCCTGCTGGATTCTATGTGTCACCTCACTCCCCTCTTTCAAACCCACTGTGGCATAAAATGCAGCCCCATGGTGATTGTGCATGTCCAGGCAAGTGGTTTGAAGTGACATTGATGGGCTTCTCTCTATGGGTCACCTACATTTTTGAGCACAATTGCACTCTAACAAAATGAGGTAGCAGGGTCTGAGATGTAAGGAGAAATTTAGGGAGTAAATTAGACGCCCTGCAAAAAAAAATACTGCGGGTATGGAGAGGGTGTTAGTCACAGTGGCAGATTAAAATTATCACTGTGTGATGCTAAGATTACACAGCGAAAGCACAACTCAAAGATGCTAGTTTACAATTGTACAGAGCCTTCATTAAACCTTGTGATTTCGCGGCAAGGTTTGCTTCCCCTGTGTCTAAAGGGCTCAAACTGGAGCGCAACCAGTGAAGAGGACAGAATTTCAGGGGCTGAATTACTGAGAATGATTCTTCACCCTGAATGTGTTTCTCTCGGAAATAAATAGGGAAACTTGCGAGAGGTTTCTGAAGTTGTAAACTAATTTAGAAATTAGAAACAACACCAGATTGGGGCTTTTTGGGAAATCAGAAACTAAATCAAAGAGGGGATTTTCACAGTAACTTCATTGTGGTGTCAATGTAAACCTACTTGTCACACTAATGGATAAACTTTAACATTAAAATAAAATGATGGTGCTTCAAAATGCAAAATCTAAATAGATAATTCGGACAGAAGGTTAGTCATTGTATAAAACAAGCTTCCAGTATGGATGGCCTAACAGAAAGCGTGGACATAATTTTCCCAAAATATGACTAATGACGTGATCTTACAAATAAAATTTGAAGTGTTGAAAGGGCGAGAAAACAACAAGTTTCAGACCTGTTTTTTGGGGAGTTTGAAAATGCAGTCTTATACCACTGTTCACTATTTTGGACAAGATTGCAATTCTCACCAATCATGATGGAGTGGGGGAGGGGGGGATGGCGGGGGGCAAGGAATCCTAAACTCACTGCTGAAGCTAGCTGCAGATTGCTTGGGGCGTCATTGCGCAGGTGTCCTGATCTTGCAGTGAATTGGGAGAACTCCTGCCACTTCCCCACAATCCCTCCCCATGGACACTGCCCCCCTCACCCCCATCATTGGTGGCAAAGTAACACCGCCCCCCCCACAATGATCACACAGGTCATCAGGACCTTCCCAATCGGTCTCCCGTCATGAATCAGCCCACACTGATCGCAACCTGTGCCAGTCTCCCCCCAAACCAACTGCTCTTGTATCAGTTGGCTCTATCAAGTTGGCATTATCAGGATAATGGTTTGCACTGCCAGATGGGCAACAGCCAGCCATGCCCCCGATTACAGATACTTAAATGGCCTCGAGCATCACACCCCACCTCTCTCACTCCCCTGACATGGCCACCGTGCCTGGTCTGCATTTGTGAGGATCAGGAGTGACTCTCATTGGGTTCTCGCTGCATCCAAGGTTGGAAAATCCCAAGACCAGAGAAGATCTGGCCTCAAACGGACTCAATGGGTGGGAGCCAGATTATGCCCAGAAGCAGTGGGTGGAAAGATACCAACGAGATTTTGTGGCATGCAGAACATGTTAAACCACTCACCTGCAATTTTCCAGCCCCGCTCCGCTCTAACACAATTTGCACCAGGTGCGATGTGGTTGGAAAATTGCGGCCGAGGTTTCCAAAAGAAATAGAACAGGTCTTGGTGTCTAACGGAACTCATGGCTAGTAAATATCAAGTATGATACGGAGCTATCTCACCCTTTGGCAGCTCCTTTCAATCAGACAGGAAGTTTGGATTTGCCAGGGTCTCCAACACTCTGGAAATGAAAAGAGTTAAAAGATGCCCTTCTCCCATGCATGTTATAGTTGCACTCTTTGATAGTCTTCCCTTTATTAGAGTGAGATTGTAGTTTTGCTGTTTTCTCTCCTTTTATGCAATAATCCCATGAATTGCAAGATGGATTTGATCTACCGCCTCTGTTACTTGGAATACGACAGGGTGAATGACAGTTGCGGGGAGCAGATGATGTGTGGCATATCCTGTGTTCTTGTAGGAGTCCTTGCCTGACCCTAGTAATTCACCTGATATTAGCACATGGGGAACTGCAAGCATAAACTCCTGTCCCATTAACCCACAGTAAGGTATGCTGGTAGCAAAATGCAATGTGATGAATGGTTTGTGAGCAAAGTCGAACCATTGTTTATGGTTGTGACAGAATTCCATAAAGGATAGTGACCTATGAAAGAAATGCATGAAGCACCTGGGTACACACACGACCATATGGTAATGTCATCACTACACTCAGGGGACTGACAGTATAATTAGAGCCTTATTAGGCAAAAATTACATGCAATGATTTCTTATTTCATATATACACAGTATGAAATTAAGTAGCATTTTAAGGTTAATCAATAGCTTGCAATTATAGACTGTAGATCAGGTTAGATGAAAAATGCAAACAGGATAGTTTAGTGGATAATTCCAATTAAGTGACTGGAGCAATTTTTAGTCAACAGGACAGAGTTAATGCCCATCTTCCAGTCTCAGATTGCCCTTGCAATTTCTTTTATTCTCCGTGCTCTTCATGCAAGAGAGATTGCTGAGTTGACAGGGAATAGAAAAGTCCATCTGGCCCATCATACTTGTACCTTCCACACATCATTTACAATCAATTCCTTCATGTTTTGCACCCAATTTATTTTATCTCCCGAGAAAAGCTACAGCAAAGTTTCCAAACGTAAATCAATTAAAGCCAGTCAGTGGATGACATCAGTCCTATCAAGTTAAGAATTACAACCAACCCCACTGTATACCCACCCCCATTCTGCTCCAGTTATCTATGTAACACGCAGCATTGCTCCCAAAATGACAATTACATTTACTGTCTAATTGAAGATGAGAGGAAGAATACTATCATGAACAGTAACCAGCCCGATACTTTAGTGAAGTGGGCATGTTGCCACAGCTCAAGTTAATTTACCCAACACCAAGACTCATTATACACAGGAGACATACGTTTGGCAAAGATGTGACTCAAATCTCAGAAATGCCAATGTGCACTCCAAGTTTAATCAACTTCGCTGTCCATTTTGCATATTCTCTTTGTGCTTTTTCTCACCGGGATCCCATTTTAATGCGACGGAATTTGTGGAAGTCCAGACTGAGCATGGTGGGTAAGAAGAATATCAGGACAGTTCCATCTGGGTCACTGTTGGACAGTCACTATTGTTGTGTCAGATCTCATGACCCCAACTAATTGTCCTGCAACCCTCATGGCAATTACAACCCTTAGCTTGGGAGCACCTGCTCTGGACACATCACATATTTCAGGCTGGGATTTTCCAGTGGGGTGGAACAGTCAGTGAGATTTTTAATTACCACAGATACAGGTTTTCTGTCCAATTAAAGATGATGAGCAAGCTCTTGAAGTAGGAAGGCCTAATCAGAAGCCTCCAGCTTTGAGAGAAGTAACAGACTGTGATTGCAGAAGGAGCATTTCAAATGGAGGTGCTTTCTTTGCAATTTTATTAAAACTTTTAACTAAAAATGGTTCCTGTGCTAAGCCAACATTTCTGGGTGGCAGGGGTACTCTTTACAGGGCAGCATTTGGCTGCTTTTACACTCAGCAGGTAATGACAGCCTGTAGGCTTGCTGAGAATGATGACCTGCTGCTGGTTGCCTACCTAGAAGCACTTAAACTGGTCCCTGTGAGTGTGGGAAACTAGAAGCTGGCTTAGACTTAACAAGGTTCTTAACAAACCTAATTTACTACTCGCTGTGTGGGTAGCCCTTACCAGTCCCAAAAATGCCTGGCTGGCATCAGGAAACTATTATGCCAGCAGGCGCAGGTATTTTTGGGCCCCATCCACTCTAAAGTTTAGCCCAAAGTAACTTTGATCCCACTGGAATGAAACTCCATTAGATACAATTCAATATAAGCATTACTGATTTGGAAGCTACATCTATTTTGTTCCTCAGTCTCATACAACTGATGCATTTTGCATTTCTCAATGAATACAACTGATGCATTTTGCAATGGTTCTTTTAGGGATGCTTTGCTATGCTTCAAATTGTATTGAACTGAACTGAACTGAACATTGGACAGGTTTAGCACCCCTCCAAACCAGCAAACATTCTGACTCAAACACTGCCACTGCCACTGCCACAAACCCCATAAAATGCAAACACAATATCATAAATAAGCAAATTGTCAAACTGTTAAACAACAAAATGCATCACTGCTATTGATATCCAGAGATCATATATTGGAATTACACAATGACGCTAAAGTTAAGTCCTCATTACTTGACGTGTTCTATAGTTCTTCTGTTACAATTCAGATACATGACCGGAATTTTGCCATCTCACCCACCATGGGAATTGGAGCAGGCAAGAGATGGATCATGGAAAGGTTCATTGACCTCAGGCAGAACTTGACTGTTTTGGAAAGAACAAAGCTTGAAAATCTCACTGCACTGCATCAATTTCTTTTATCAAATTTTTTACAAGTGAGGGTCAATTCAACATCAATGTCCATAAAATGATGACATGGTTAAAGGTTTCTATTCAAATTGCTTCCATGCCACTCTCATATTGAAAGATTGTTTGTATTTGAATAAAGATCTTTTGCAACTTGATTTTGAGAATGGCTGTTCTTTATATGGTGTTTAACAGAAGAACTCTAGAACATGACGTGGTGAGGACTTAATGTTATTTCATTGTGAAATTCCAATATGGGACCTCTGGATATCAATACCAATGACACATCTTGTTATTTAGCAACTTTAAGATAAGGCACGTTTAAAATAATCCTCATGTCTCTGGCTAGTGCACTATAAGTGGGACACCTGGGCATTATAAAAATGCAAATAATTGTTGATATACCTGTATCAGACAACAAAGAAATGCATTCTACAGGGAGAAACAACATTGAACAGCAAACACATCCACTCAAGTTCAGCTGCAAAAGATGTTCGTTGAAGCACACATTGGCCGATATTGTATCGGCCGATATATCCAGTGACACCCAAACATGGGGCTGCACTCTAAATGTAATCCACTGCACTTTCATTGCACTTCACATATCAAAAGCAACCTTTGTGCCACCAGTATGATAATACATCTAATCGGGCACAATGTACACATTACTGATTCAGCAGTTTATTGCATTTTTTTCTCAGTTTGAGACTTGAAGCATAGAAACATAGAGTCTAGGGGAAGGAGGAGGCCTTTCAGCCTTCAGACTTTTGAGGCTGCTCCACCGTTCATATGATTATGGCCGATCATCCATCTCAAAACTTGAGCCCGCCTATCCGCTAAGTATCAGACCTATTTCAGTAATATTCATTCTTAAGACCTACAAACTGAATAGTAAGAGACGCATTTTGAGACAAGTGTTGATTTCAACAATGTTTGATGTCTGCAGTTTGGCTCACTGTATCTTTAAATGGATAGACACCCATTATCTTTCTCATGCGTACAGATGCAGTGTGTTTGTGGCTTGTTCCTTTTCAGCCACAATAAGGGTTACAGTTTTTTACTCCGCTTGCAGAGATAGGTTGCCTCTTCACACACTTTACATGTATTCACTATAAAGCTGCATTGTTTTCTACATAACAACAATTTGGAACCTTGAAAGCCTTTTGATTCTACATTTTAGCAGCTAAATTAATAAAAGGATCTGGACAGTTGCTACTTTTTACAGTGGTTAGCACTGCTGCCTCACAGTGCTAGGGACCCAAGTTTGATTCGAGGCTTGGGTCACTGTGCAGAGTCTGCACATTCTCCCTGTGTCAGTGTGGTTTTCCTCCAGGTGCTCCGGTTTCCTCCCACAGTCCAAAAGACATGCTGGTTTGATGCATTAGCCATGCTAAATTTTTCATCAGTGTACGCAAACAGGTGCCGGAGCGTGGCAGCCAGGGAATTTTCACAGTAACTTCATTGCGGTGTTAATTTAAATCTACTTGTAGCACTAAGAAATATATTTAAACATAAACTTAAATAATTGAGGGGCAGAAGATGAAATCTAAAAGCCCAAAAAAGTGACAGAAGGCGGTGCTTAAAATGATAAACAATGAAGTACTCTGGTATTTGGTTTATGGAAAATGCACCCAAATCTTTTATGACTAACTCATGATTAATAAATGCATCCATGAGTGAATCAAAAGTGGGTCTGCAAAATAACTTATGTTGCCTTGCATCTGAATCCCAAAACAAAAACAAAATGGCAATCTCTCCATGGTTGAGCAAGTTCACAATCCAAGGATTCTGCATCACAGTTCTCACAATTAACATCCTTTTAAATCTTGCACCATCGGATGAAGTTTAAAGTTGCTTTAGTGTCACAAGTGTTGTGACTTTAGTGTCAGGGACAGGATGTATGAGCATCTGGAGCGCTGCGATCTGATCAGGGATACACAGCATGGCTTCGTTAAGGGGAGGTTGTGCCTTACAAATCTAGTGGAATTTTTTGAAGAGGTGACAAAAACGGTTGATGAAGGACAAGCCATTGATGTCGTCTACATGGATTTCAGTAAGGCGTTTGATAAGGTCCCTCATGGTAGACTGATAGAAAAGGTGAAGGCGCATGGTATACAGGGCCAGGTATGTAGATGGGTTGAGAACTGGCTTGGGAGGAGGAGACAGCGGATAGTAGTGGAAGGCTCTTTTTCCAACTGGAGGTCTGTCACTAGTGGTGTGCCACAGGGCTCTGTACTAGGACTCCTTCTATTTGTGGTGTATATAAATGACTTGGAAGAGGGGGTAGGTGGTGTGATCAGCAAATTTGCTGATGACACTAAGATGATTGGATTGGCGGGTACTGAAGAGCAGTGCCTGGCAATACAACATGACATAGATAGGTTGGTAGATTGGGCAGGTAGATGGCAAATGGAATTTAATCCGGATAAATGTGAGGTGATGCATTTTGGCCGGAATAATGTAGAGGGGAGTTATAGGATAAAAGGTAAAACTATCCAGAGTACAGAGATGCAGAGAGACCTGGGGGTGCAAGTTCACAAGTCTCTGAAGGTGTCAGTACAGGTGGAGAATGTGGTAAAAAAAAAGCGTATGGTATGTTATCCTTCATAGGAAGGGGTATAGAATACAAGAGTAGGAGTCTGATGTTGCAGGTGTATAGAACGTTGGTTAGGCCTCATCTGCATCCAGTTCTGGTCGCCGTACTACAGGAAGGATGTGGAGGCCCTGGAGAGAGTGCAGAGGAGATTTACCAGGATGCTGCCTGGTATGGAAAGGCTGTTTTATGAGGAAAGATTGAACGCACTGGGGTTATTTTCCCTTGAAAGATGTCGGCTGAGAGGGGATCTATTAGAGGTATATAAGATTATGAGGGGTATAGATAGAGTAAATGGTGGTAAGCTTTTTCCACCATTAGAAATGGATAGAATGAGGGGTCACGGGCTCAGGGTGAGGGGGGCTATGTATAAGACGAATATTAGAGGCCAGTTTTTCACACAAAGGGTAGTGGGGGGTGGAATACACTGCCGAGTAAGGTGGTGGGAGCAGGCACGCTAGGGTTGTTTAAGGGTCTCTTGGACAGCCACATGAGCGGTCTGCAGATAGAGGGATATAGCAGGACTGTTTGAATATCGGGAGGACCAAATAGTGTTAGACTATCTTTTAGTTTCGTCTCGGGAATGTCTTAGTTTTTTTTAGCATATTTAATTAAGTCTTATTTGTTTCCGCAGGCAATTCGGTCCACCTTGTTGACCAACAATGGGCATGCATGCGGCATGTCGTGCGAGAGCTGCTCTTGGAGGTTGCTTCAGGAGTTGCCTAGTGCTTCACGTCGTCAGTGTATGCTTAAACTGGACCATCTGATGGCCAACATGACAGCTCAGAGACTATCGCTATTGCTGTGCTGACACATGGATTTGGGCCTGTGTCTGCGGGAGTTTGCGCGTTCTCCCCGTGGTTGCGTGGGTTTTCTCCGGGTGCTCCGGTTTCCTCCCCCATCCCAAAAATGTGCTCTTAGGCTGATTGGGTAACAAATTGTCCCTATATTGGTCCCTATTTGGGAATCTTCAACAATAGGCATAGCCTAAAGACAAGGATATGTCATTAGGACGTTAGGACGGCGGCGTGGGCTCATTGGGCCGAAGGGCCTGTTTCCCGTGCTGTGTTGCTCTTTGTTCTTTGTTCTTTGTTAAGCAGGCTTACATTAACACTGCAATGGAGTTACTGTGAAAATCCCCTAGTTGTCACACTCTGTTCGGGTACACTGAGGGAGAATTTAGCATGCCCAATGCACCTAACCAGTACATCATTTCATACTGTGGGGGGAAACTGGAGCACCCAGATGAAACCTACACAGACACAGGGAAAATGGGTAGATTCTGCACAGACAATGACCGAAGCCAGGAACCAAACCTGGGGCCCTGCACTGTGAGACAGTGGTACTAACCACTATGCTGAAGCTGTTTCCTCATAAATAAGGAAAATAGATCCAGATTATTTTTATTTTTCAAATTAAGGTTTAAAAATCCTAACTTAAGCGAAAGCAGTAGCTGGAGAGACTAAAACTAGTTTATTTTTATATAACTAGGGGAGGCAATGGCCTATTGGCATTATCACTAGATTATTAATCAGCTAATGTTCTGGGGATCCAGATTCAAATCCCGCCACAGTATATGATGGAATTTGAATTCAATAAAAAAATCTGGAATTAAGAATCTATTGATGACTGTGAAACCATTTTTGATTGTCAGAAAAAACTCACCTCGTTCACTAATGTCCTTTAGGGAACGAAATCTATCATCCTTACCTGATCTGGTTTACACATGACTCCAGAAACATAGCAATGTAGTTGACTCTCAACTGCCCTGTGAAGTAGCTTAGAAGGACAAATAGGGATGGGCAATAAATGCTGGCCAGCCAGTGACATCCATGTCCCACGAATGAATAAAAAAAATCAGGCCTAGCATCCCTTGGCTATGGAGGAACAGAAAGGTAAAAAACAAGCAAATTGCCCTAAAGATCTTTGAGGAGAGGTATGTGAACACTGGGGAAAGACAGGCCCTCTCTTTACTTCAATGCCCGCAACGCGACTCCCACACCCTACCTCAACACCTCAGATCAAACAGTTTGGTGGCATTTGAGGTTAACATGTCAATGAAATAAATTGTTGGTGTTCACCGAACTGAAGGCTCTGACAAAGAGTCATCCTGACTTGAAATGTTGGCTCTATTCTCTCTTCACAGATGCTGTCAAACCTGCTGAATTTTTCCAGCATTTTCTGTCTTTGGAACTGAACCTTCAGTCAGAATCAGGAACTGAGGATGGAATAAAAACAGAGAAAAGAAACCAGGGGAAAAAGAACTATGCTTGCACACTATCTTGGCACTGGCCTTCCCAACTGGACAACATCACATGATAAACTGGAGTAACACTGGAAGCTTCCTTGTTTGGGAAGCGGTAAATGTGACAAGGTGCATTTTCTGCATTCTTTTAGAAAAGAGCATGTCTTTCAGTCCTAAATGGGTTAAGAACACTTTCATGTATGTTCAATGGAAAGATTACACATCTTTGGTCAAATCGTATCAGTAACACGAGCTTGTCTTATTCTGCCCAATTCCTGAGGAGCACGTGAATCAAACAGAGTGGATCATAATTTTTAGAAATTAAGTCCTTCACATAAAGCGACAGGAAGAGGGAGAAATAAGTCACAGCACCATGGATTTTATTTTTCGAAAAATGCATCATTTGAAAATAAATTTCTATGAATATAAATTCAAGAACTCCAATATTTAATACACATTCAGTCAAGCTTATGCAGATCTATAAGATAAAGGCAGAAAAAAAGTCAATATGCAGATTAAGGGCATCTTCCACACGAGTATCTTTGATATAACTTGTACACGCAATCATCAATTATTCTTTGCTTTGTCAGGTTCAATCTAATACATTATTTGTAAATTAGCTTAACATAGTTCAAGAAGCAATGAAACTATAACACAGTCAAGAAAAAAAACAGTTTATATGCAGCATCTGAACATTCAAATAGATCATGGTTCATCGAGGCTTTTGCAATCTACTGAATAAAATGTTGTGATGTTTGGAATAATTATAAACACTTTTTTTTGCTGTCTTCCTTCCTCTTAATATTTAGCATTTTTCACTACCTAGACGAGATGCAGTTAACAAAATATCACCAAATATTTTATGCAAATTTAATTGGCTTTAGGTTGTGTGCGTGGAAACAGCAGCAGCACCAACAGCAATTTTTCTTTTTAAAAAGATTAATGTGATAAACCACATGGGCCATTTTGCCTCTGAAGAATTATGCGGGGTCATTTTTCAACAATCAATACTGTAATCTGACGACCCAGGTTATTTTTATATGTGGGACATTTTTAGCAATTCACTGGTAGTAATGTCATAAAAAGCACATTCAATAATTCTGGGCCTATAAATATACAATACAATTGTATTTGGTTCATGATTAGAACAGATAATGGAATTTAAAATAAGCACAGTTAATAGCAAACAAATTCCAAAGATAGGATGGGAGGGTAAAAGAAAAAAAGAAAATGATTATAGTCTTTTTAAGCATAATTAGTGAAAGAGAAGAACAGTAATACAGCGTCATTTTCTTAATGACACCAACAAACACAGTATTCTGCATCATACAGTCACAATTATTTTTAATATACAAACCATCATTTATTTTACAGTTTTAGCTTCAATTTCCATTTAAAAAGAACCTCACAATCAGTTCAACTTTACTAATTACTTATCTTTGTTTTTAAGATAGTGTAAAAATTGAATTGCCAAATCGCTATTTCCTTATTTGCTTAGTCTTCGCTTTTACTCATTGCACCTTTCCCCTACTGCAAAGGAGTCTATAATCAGTCAAGTCAAGTGCAAATATAAGACTCTTCACCCTATTTTTTTCTTTTGCTTTTCTCTTCAAACTTTGAATGCCCATGACTAAAAAGGGAAGAGTTATTGACCCTAACATCACAAACAGCTGAATTAGCATCTACAGAGATGTACATATTAAACTCAGGATGCTTCAGTAATCGTCCCTTTTCGATTGTGTACAGTATGTTAATTCATTGCTCTCACATCATCTGGCCCAGAAGGTTCGACAGCAGTTCTGCTTCATGGCGCCATTTGTTTTCACGATTTGAATGTTCATTTTTTTAATGCAAAAAAAGGAAGTTAAAAGTTGATAACCGTTGGTTAAGGTGTATTTTTTAAAAAGCTGCTCTGAAACCAATATTTCATGATTTGTGTGTTAATGCTTCATAGAGATTTCCCAATATAAAAACTTGCAGGAAACAGTCAGCATTGACAGATGGTATCAATAATCGGACACAAAAGGAAGTTTCCATGCTAGCGTGCAGATCGGTCTTGTTGAGTGAAAGAACTGCAGCAATGCTCTGATGAGAGAGATCAGAACATCATGCTCAGAACTAAAATGTGGAGATTGCTGTCACAGAATGGCTGATGGTAAATGTTAGCACAAGATTATTTTTATAAAATGTGGTCTCGGAGCTAAAAATTCCTCACAACTCTTGGAGTCACTGCGGAATTGAATTGTACTTGGCGCTGAGGCTGCAGTTAGTGCTGAGTTTGATTTTCACTGCCTGTGAAGGGCCTGGCCAGTGAGCATCCTGATAATAATAACCTAAATCTGAAGTTGTGCTGCTATTTCCTCTTCTTGGCAAAATCAATAAAACTTTCCTTTCAATGTGGCAAAAAAATGCACAATTCGAAGCAGCTCAATTAAAGTGATCACCATAATTCGACAAGCAGTCAAAAAGCCAGCGAAAATGAACTTTAGGCATAACCTTGTGTCTAGCTGATTTTGATGGGCTGGGGAAGGCTTTTGCATCAAACCCAGTGCCAACCAGTTTAGGAGTTACAGTAAGACCGTCACTGTGTGGTCCTGTGATGTTCCCTGTTCTGTCATCAGTTTTTTAGTGAAGTGTAATGGAGAGTCCATGAAAATTCTCATCAGCCAACTGCAAAATTTGCAGAAATTCCCAGTCCTAGTTACTGAACACATCCATGCAAACAAACCTGGCCTATGGCCTGAGAATGTCAAATCTGAGCAAGCATGCTGTAGCTAGTGGGTACATTGGGGGGGGAGGGGGTGGCAATGATCCGCCCCCCACCCCGCGCCCCCCAAAAAATTCAAAGTGTCAAACTGACGTAAAAACTGGAGTAAATCACGCTGATTTTTTTCAGCAGGAGTTTCAAAATGAATTTTCCACATTCTGTGCACAATGGGCGGGGACTATTCCTGCTGGACAGGCCTTGCAGCATAGCGCTGAGTGGGCCACTGTGCATGCATCAATCTGTCAGTGCCAGGGTCAGTGCGTATGATTTGGTTTGATTTGATTTATTATTATCACATGTATTAACATACAATGAAAAGTATTATTCTTGTGCGCTATACAGATAAAGCATACCATTCATAGAGAAGGAAACAAGAGAATGCAGAATGTAGTGTTATAGTCATAACTAGGGTATAGAGAGGCAGATCAATTTAATGCAAGGTTAGTCCATTCAAAAGTCTGATGGCAGTAGGTAAGAAGCTGTTCTTGAGATGATTGGTATTTGACATTTGTATTTTTTTCCAATGGAAGAAGGCGGAAGAGAATATGTCTGGCGTGTGTGAGGAGTGGGGGTCCTTAATTCTGCTGTCTGCTTTGCCAAGGCAGCAGATAGTGTAGACAGAGTCAATAGATGGAAAGCTGGTTTGCATGATGGATTGGGCTACATTCACAATCTTTTATAGTTCCTTGCTGTCTTGGGCAGAGCAGGAACCATACCAAGGTGTGATACAGCCAGAAAGAATGTTTTCTTTGGCGGCATGTGCAGTAATCCTGCTGGCCTCCCGATCGCTGGCCAGTCCCATGACCCCCGCATCGCCAACCATGCACCTCCCACTTATCCCCCACAATCTGATTGCTGACCTCCCCCTGGGCCAACTTTAATATTTTGATCACTCATATATTTTCAAGGATAAAAAACCACAAATAACAGAAATTAGCAGAAAGGAAAAATCATCCAGTTAACAGTGTCCTGTTTCCATGTTAAGGAAGTGCAGCATTCTCAATAGAACACACATGACAGAATACAACTACATGCCAACCCATCAGCCAGCGGCCAATGTCTGAGTTTGAGGGAATAAACAGATTAATGGGAAAATTGTGAAGGACTCCAATGAAGCAAAGCAATGCACTTATTTACATTCTGCATGGCAAGATCCCAATCTCAGCAAAGTTCATCTGGAGGAAAGGAAGCATCGATTAAAGTGAGGGCAAGGCAGGTATTCCATGAACACCTCTGCAATTCATACAAAACTACTTACAGAGAAAGACAAACTATCATAATTAGACAATTACACAATTAGATAATTACAACATGCTGAAACCCATGGTCATCATTTCATAAGTAGTTTAATACATTTTAAATATCTACATCATACATTGTTTCTTCCCACTGTCCAAAGATCAGGTAGATTAGCCGTACTAACCTGCTCCTTAGCACCCCAAGAAGTGTAGGTTAGATGGATTATCCATAGGGAATGTGTGGAATTATGGGGACAGGGCAGTGATGGGGGAGGGGAAGGAGGGCCTAGATAAAATAATGGGTGTGGAATTTTCCTGTCCCTTCCGCCACAGGAATTGTAGTGGACGGGGGATGGACCACACAAAGGTCTATTGACTTTAGGGGCTAGCGCAACTGGAAAATCCCACTCTCCATCACAGAGTCAGTGTAGAACTCGATGATCTGCATGGCCACCTTCTGCACCATAGGGATTCTATGGTTCTATGAATCTACTCTATGATTGTTAATTTATTTTTAAATTCTACTATATTAGGTAAGGTACAATGTTATATAATACTGTATAATCTGGTTATATCTGTAGATATGATTCCATTTTGTTTAGATGATAACAGAAACCCAATAAAATTTCTGTTTTAATAAACCTATTTCTTGCTTACTGGAAAATCATTACTGCAACACACTATGCCAGGTCACTCATACCATCCAAGCCTCATACAATAAGCTCAGTCACACAATACTCTTCCAGTCCGGAGCGACAGCTGAGAATAGAACTGAAATAGGAAGAGTGAAGCATTTTTCAATACAGGGTGGTACCGAAAGTACATTTAATAAAATGTAGGAATTCTTTGCTTTGCATGTAGCTGTGAAACTGAATGTTCCATTAGATGCTGTGAAAATCGCAGTAACTGCCGGGAATAATCCTCTATCAGAGAATCAATAAAACCGGAGTTATATCTAATTATGTACATCAGCTGTTAGATATTTAGAAATGATACAAAATGTAGAATGATCGAACAGCTCTTTTATTCCATCTATCTGAAAGATCTGCATAACTCACTTGTAAAATAAACAGAGCAATCTACTGCTTTGTTTAAACTGGGAGATACATTCACTATTGTAAATTACAGCGCCAGGTATTTTGCACAAACCATTTATGAGTATTGCATATTTGTGGTTTCCCCAGAGAAATCCAATTTGGGGCATTTCTTCAGGTGCCATGTCTTCCTGTCTCATCTACATCTGATTTGCATTGCAACAGCTTATAGTTGTAGTATAAGTCTGAGATTCTAATACTGAAAACCACGTCCTGAAGCCAAAGGTCAACAGCAAGTGCCAAAGGACAAAATTTCCTTCCGAGTCTCATCAAAGCTTTAGTTTCCACCTTAAGGAACAGGAGCGTCTCTGTTCTTCAGAAGCTGGATGTTAATGTCTCAGTGGGGTGTTCTACAGATCAGTGAAACTATACGCATACATCCCCTTGTACATTTTACAAATCTCTACATCACCATAAATTCCAAGGCAGTTTAACATAATCATGTCATTAAAAAATATGGTGTGCCATGTAAATTTATAAAATTGACATTATGGTATTTTGATGTTTTAAGAGTAAGTGATTTAAATATTTTGCAAGGTTTTGCAAGGCAATTTTTTTAACAAGAAATGTACAAGTGCAGTTGGTGCCCCAACACACTTATGGACAGAAGGAACCTCACTGCCATTTATGATACGCATTCTCTATCTTATCCAGGAGAAACTGATAGCTGTCTTCTCCATAAATTGCCTATTTTTTGTCTATATATGCCATGTTTGTGAACCAACCTCCACTCACCTGATGAAGAAGCAGTGCTCCGAAACCTCATGATTCCAAATAAATTGTTAGACTTTAACCTAGTGTTGTGAGACTTCTTATTGTGCTCATCCCAGTCAAACACCGGCATCTCCACCTGATGTCCATAAATTATGCAGACTAGTTTCTGAGACCCCAGTTTGCTGCTAACACAGCTCCAGTCCATACTGAATATTTTCAAACCATTAACACCAACTTTTTGGGTGATAGCAACACTAGAACACTGTTGACTGGACACCATTTCCTTCATTCACATCTACAGCAGTTTACTTTCTTTACTTATGGAGAGAAATTCCATTAAAGCAATTCAAAAAAACCAAAGTCCAATTCCCAAATGCACAAAGCCAGAGAACATAGATAAGTTTGACACTGGGCTTTGCATCTCTGCATGGGCTCCTATAACTGACCAATAATGGGAAAACTAATTTCTTTGAGGACCATTATGACAGATTGGGTGCGATTCAAAGGTAGATCTTAGTAAACATGTTGTAAAACCCACTGTGCTGTTCACTGTGTACCTTTTCCGATTTTGCAATGAGAATTCTATATGTTTTATATATCATTCGTGGGTCCGGCATTGATAGTGTCAGCCTGGATCCCCTGGCACTACCGAAGGGACAATGTTCCAATGTCCTGGGGACACCTTGGCACTGCCCAAAAGGGATGAGGCAATGTCAAGGGGTGGGGCCTGGAGAGGTGAACAGTCAAAGTGGGAGGTCCTGCTACCACTGCACTTGGCTGAGTGACAGAGGGATTGGGGCTGACATTTGGGGTGGGTGGGGGATCAGCCTGGGGCAGGCAGGATGGGGGTTTGGTGGGGGTGAGACTGGACGGATACATTCAGGGGCCACCGATAGAGCTGTGATTAGGTGGAATGTCGGCAATGTGGGGGTTCTGGGGTTGGACAGTGATTGAGCTGGCCAGCAATTGGAAGGCCGGCAGTGTGGAACCACTTCAAGTTCCTGGAAACCCTGCCCCCGACAGCTCTCCATTATTAACAGTCTATCGGAGCAGATGCTTGCTACCAGTCACAAACTTGGGCTTTCATTGGGGATCACAGGTGGATCACTGCAGGAAGACAAGCAAGGACAGAATGGGAGTTGTGAGAGGGGGAGCAGAGAAAAAGGGCATGGTGCAGCTTTCTGTGGGCTCCTTATTTTGGGATCCAATTCTCTTCATCAGGCACTGAATGCTTTAAAGTTAGGAAAGTGAAAATCTGACAGAGTTCTCATTCCTGAAATACCAGAACTTGAAGGACAAGATTATAAAGAGAAATTACATAATAAGGCTTGTATTTCCTAGAATATAGGTTCAAGGGTGACTTGATAGACTCATAGAATCCTACAGTGCAGAAGGAGGTCATTCAGTCCATTGAGTCTGCACCAATCACAATCCCAATCCCTCCCAGGACTTATCCCCATAACCCCATTATTCACCCTACTTCATTCTGCTGACACTAAGGGGAAATTCTGCATGGCCAATCCACCTAACCGCACATCTTTGGACTGTAGGAGGAAACCAGAGTACCCGGAGGAAACCATACAGATACAGGGAGAATGTGCAGACTCCACACAGACAATGACACAAGCTGGGAATCAAACCCGGGTCCTTGACGCTGTGAGGCAGCAGTGCTGATCACTGTGCCACCTTGCCACCAAATTGATTTAATTGAGACGTTGGGATTCTCCAAAACCATTCCAGAGAGAAGTCTGGAAATATTTCTTTATGTGAAGAGTGGCAGATGTGTGGAACTGCCCCTTGCCACAAAAAAAAAGTGGATGTCAGCAAAATTAACAATTTTAAATTGAACTTGGATAGTTTCTAGACAAAGGCATAAAAGTAGCTATGGCAAGTGAATGAAGTTAGGCTGCAGATTAGTCATGATATCATTGAATTGTGGAGCAAGTTTAAAGGGAAGAATGGTCTAATTCAGTTTCAATGTTCCCAATCACTATCCATGGCAATTTACTGGGAGCAAACAGGTTCAAATCTAGCTGTAGCGTGATCTGCAATTTAACAACCATTGATATTAATTTTCATAGCTACTTGGATGAGGTATCAGGGAAGCAGCCAATGTCTTTATAACTGGATTATAACCAGGAGTCAATGACTTCAAGGTGGGAGAAACAGGAGAAGAAAAAAATGGACTCGGAAAATTGGCAAGAAAAGAATTAAATAAATCCTCGTGATTCAGCACCTCTCCAAGTGAGAAATAATTAGAAATAGCCAACGAAAGCAGTTGACAATTCCTGCTCCATAGGGATTAGAGGTATGCAATTTTTGGAACAAAATTAAATCATGATTGTATAGAATTTACCACAGAGTGAGGCAAATTGAAAAAAAAACTTGTTTTTGCTGAAATATGTTCAGATTTCGAGCATTTCTCTGCTAAATCGATTAGTACCGGAGACTTTATTCTAATAGGCAATTGCTGTGGGCCTTTAATCAATCAATCATATGCTAAAATACTTGAAATCATTCCTCCCATTGCAGGCCAAGCCAGCTGGATACAAAGGACTCCAAAACAGTATTTCCAGGAATAAGTAACTTTCTAAATTTAATACAGAAGGAAGGGAGATGGGAGGAAAAGAAAGAGGGCAAATGACCTTATATTTAAGCACGCAGCATGCAATCATTCCTTCATGCAATGCAAGTACACTCAGTATCCTATATGGATCTTTTAATCACTGAACAAAACCCCACACTGCAAAGATTATAAAATACAATGTCTGCATTCATACCCAATTAGCATTGTGGTAGCAACAACATAAATGAGGTTACTTTTTTTATTTCTAGATGCACATATCTATATTTTGCACATACAAGCGCACTAAAAAATTGCTTCACGCTGTTAACATATTTCAGTATCCCCATGCGGCATTGGGGCAGTAACATTCATTTTTAGGATAATGGAGATTCCATGACAGGCAGTTAGTGTAATCTAGCCTTGCAGTGTTTAACAAATGTGCTGAATACTGATGTTGCATTTGTCATTTTGCTCAAACTTGAAAAAGTGACCGAAAAGGCATTGTTATGATAGGTTAAAAATATGTGGCTGTGCAGAGCATTCATCATCCAGGCCAGTCTGCGAATGTGCACTTTTCCAAGCTGTGCAGAGTGACAGCAGAGATGTGCCCACTGAGCAGCGTCGGAGAAATGAAGGGATTAAAAAGAGAGAGAGAGAGAGAGAGAAGAGGTGAAAAATGATGATGTCACCATGTTGTTGCAAGGTTAGCACACCCTCTAATCGAACACTCCTGGGCCAGGCAGCTGCTGAGCCCAGCTGCTGCTCCAACCCTCTGCTGGGCTCTTATCAGCAGGAGGAACAGGACTCAGGAAGCACATTGAAGATGAACTACAGCAGGAGATGAAACGCAGGCCAAGTGTACAAGGCTTGTTACACAAGATGTGGCCACTCCCTACAAAAGGGCTCCTATAGCTGAGCTGCATGGTCAATAAAGTCAAAGGATTTTGACCCCCCCCCCCCCCTCACCCCCCACAAGCCTCGAGCTGCTTTACACATTGAAGGGAAAATAGGCAACTTCATTGAACAAAATGTAAATAAAAAAGCAGAGATAATAAGAGCTACACAATGCAATAGACTCTTCCCGTAAAATGAATTTGGTATATTTCTCTGACCAATACGTCCCAAATAGCTTTCTAAAACCAAGAACAGATTACGTCCTCAGATTCTGCATGTGATATCTGCTCCTGTGCACTTCCTGTCTGCTGACCCACAATGGGATAACAGAGGCTCGAGGCCTGATCGGAGGTACATTAAATAGCTCAAGAGTTTAACAAGAGTTTGTGAAGCATCATGATACAGAGTGCATGTATGAATGTGTGAATTGGATCATTTTGGCATGGTCTTGGTACTGATGGACTGAATGTTTCCTTTCACATTTCCTTCAACCCAAGTCCACATGAATGTTACGACAATACCTCATTTGTATGCATATACTGGGCAGAATTTAATTCAGGTGAAGGGTCTCACCCACTAGCTGGAGAAACAGGAAAGTCCATGTTGCCTCCTTTAGGGAAGGCTTACCATATTAAGTACCAGTCAACCACTTAATTTTATGGGACCCCGGAGATAGAAATCACTCATCCCAATGCCTCTTTACAACCAGAGGCAGGCAACTCAATATTGCCAACGGTGCCACTGGGGGAGCAATGGCAGCTGCCAGCAATGTACCCATCAGAGAACCAGTGATGGCCCATGCCATAGGTGAGTGATCACAGGATGGTGTTTGAGGGAGAAGGGGAAAGGTATCAACAGCAAGGGCAGGGCAGGGCATGGCTCTTGGTGGGATTCCCTCCTTCCTGTTGCTCAATCCCTTGATCAGACACTGAATGTGTTTCAATGAGGGACCCTCCCTCCTCTACAGGGGCCAATAGGCAAACATGCTAGGATTTGATTTTTGGACTCCGTGTGTGGCAACGGCTCTATCTGCTGCTGGTTCAATACTATTGGCAGTGGGATAAGCCCGCAAGTGGAAATCAATTGCCACTCAAAGGCCTCCATTGATAGCAGGGCAGAAAGGTCACCTTGTGCCTTCTCGACTGGACATAACCAGGGCACAGGCAGTGAGTTCCCCATCCAGCACTCTCTTGCCTGATTAAATACCCCTGCCTCCAAATCTGCCTCACAGTGGGACAGCGGGGAGAAGCGGGGTGTTGCAGGGAATGGCACACATTAAATTCCACTCACTATTATCAAAATTACACCATTCCGATGTGACCTTAATCTCTCTCTTGTGGAAATTTACCCCCATAAAACAGACCAATTTCCAAAAGTAGCTTTCTTTTGATCAGCTAAGAGGCCATATTTAATTATAGTTTTGACTTTATGGCAACAAATATCAAAGGGTTTTCACCCTGTTCATTTGGTTATTTAACAAATTTTATGAATATTTTTTAATGTAATGCTGAATACAGCGCAGGAGAAAAAAATCAATACACACTTAATTTGCAGCCACTATAACAAGTATAAGGTAAAGTCGCCACAGTCCCAGATGACCATAGGCTGCTTTCTTCTTTGAGAGGGAGAGCTGACTGGTGGCGATTTAACCTGAGAATCACCACACCTCAGCCGGCACGGAAATTGAACCTGTCCTATTGTCATTGCCCATTATCATGAACTCACTGTTCAACAATTGAGCTAAATTGACCCCCATTTTATAAATACATTCCTCCATTAATTGGTTTGATTTTAAATTTGCACAACTTAGATAACAAGTTGTGCACTAATGTGCTTTTTATGGAAAAACCTATTTTGAGGGTTGGGCTTCCCCTTTGGCCTTGCTGATAAAATGTATTAATCAGAATCGAAACTGAGCACTACAGACTAGAAAAGTCTGAAGTTTGATTCTAGACTGATTTCCATGGCAACATTGCAACTTTCACCTTAAGTACACACAATTCTAAGAAGTCTATTTGAACCAGTCTTTCAGCTTGTCAGGTGTTGTGTGAGAGATGGATTTCCTGAATAATACACTAAATGTTGCACATTTAATGGAAGTTATTATTCAAGATTATTTTATTACTGAAAATTACTGATGACTGAAATGAGTCTGACCTGGTTCAGTTTGGCAGGCTCAAAATGAAACATGCTGCATTTTCACTAATGGAGTAAATGTTTGGCAGTTGACACACAATTGGTAAATAATTAAGGGGTAAAAACTTGTCTCAGGCAATCGCACAAGGAGGGAATATCTGGTTGATTGTTTGCTATGCATAAATGCAATATTTAGCTTTAATATCAGCAATAGAACTGGACAGCAGGCACTGCATATAATGGGCAACCAATCCGATACCACCTGCTTTTCACCATCACCCAAGACAAATTTCCAACTTGATCTCTTTACCGACTGAATCACTACTGATTACGGCTTGCAAACCTAGTAACCTGATATGAAAGACACTTGATCAGAATGCCAATGCCAGTTAAGCTGCAAATCCTCGAAAAGTTCAACATGGTCCGTGGAAGGAGCAAGCTGACTGACCCTTTCTCTTTTCATATCTTATTCTTATGTTACAGTGGGCCTGTTGCCTATAAACAACATTAATATTACTATCCACAGTGCCAATAGCATTTAACAGTGCAACTTAATTCCTTTATCAGCACTACAAATGGAGTTTCGTGGCTGTACACCTGGCGAGGGGACACAAGGGAGAAATAATATTCTCATTTATGCTGCCCAAATATTGCCTATAGAGTTGAACAAACAATACAGCAGCTATCAATAAAATTGCCTTGAAGAAAGTGTTTATGCTCTTAATCGCCACTCTTGATAGTTCTAGAGGAAATTATTAAAGTGATGTATACATACATGGGTGCAGTAAGTAGTCTCACAACACTGGGTTAAAGTCCAGTGCAGCATGAGTTTTCGCAGTGTCACTCCTTCATCAGGTGAGTCTCTCATCTGAAGCTGGGTCAGTGAGTCTCTCACCTAATAAAGGAGCAGCACTCTGAAAGCTTGTGCTACCAAATAAACCTGTTGGACTTTGACCTGGTGCTGTCAGACTGCTTACTGTGAGTAACCCAATCCAATGCTGGCAACTCCACATTATATATTTGGCAGGGAGAGAATGCAGATCTAACAAGGCTGTTTACTTTGAGCTAAAGTTCTTTATACTTAAGTAAGTGCTTGAAGTGCTGGGACCCATAGAGCTACAGACCAAGTGTAGATGTAAGAATTGGATGAGATAGCTCCCTTTTGACTGACATGGACCTGTTGGGTCAAATAACCTCTTTCTGTGCCATAAACCTTTTTCTGTTTACAAAAGTGCATCTTTTGCATCTTGGCTTAGTTAGTAGCATTCTTACTTCCAAGTCAGTAGTTTGCCACTTCAAACTCTATATCAAAGCTGAAGCCCATAACTTGAGCTGACACATACACTACAAGGTGTCACATGGGCATAGGAACTTTCAGCCTCTCAAATCTATTCTGCCATCTATGGCCTGAAATCAAGGGGTCCGGTTGTTCAAATAATTGTGGTGGGTGTTAAAAGATACAATGGAATGACTTGAAGAAGTGCAAAGACTTCTGCCAGATCAGTTCTCTCTCAAAAGGACTACAAGAAACAAGTTAGCTAGCCCTTACATTGCATTGCCATTCATGTTGCCAGATTTGCCTACATTGCAATAATTAGTGTACTTTGGGGAGGGAGAAGACATGATATGTGAAGCACTCTCAGTTATTTCTGACAGAAATGGCAAGGTGCTTTATCAAATTTTCTCCCTCCAACACTAGGTTAGATTTCATTGCTGAGGCACTGTCTGAATTCTAGCAACCTCCGTCTCTGTGAAAATACACCAAAAATATATTCACCTGCTGAAAAAAATCCAGCAGAAATATCAGTACTAATACAGTAAGCAACCACTATTGGCTCTCATTAGTGCCGGTGCCAACATCAAATCAAGTCCAGTACTGCAAGAGCACGTTTAGCATGCACCAGCAAACTTAATGTCACGGGCTACGATCCAAAAACGTTCCTCCACTTTCTTTGAAAAGACCTACAGCTAGGTTCTGATTAATAGAGATTGAGGAATACAAAGAGGAGATTTCAAAACTGAGCCAAGATACACATGAGACAGCATACTGGGATTGAACAGTGTTTTACAGACGGAAAGCTCTGAATAAACTACAGTTCCATATGGGTTGAACCTGTTAAACAGTTATACTGACAGGGGTCACACAAGAAATGTTATTCTAATAAGTAAATTGCACTTATTAAAAAAAAATCCAGCAGGATTCATGTGATGCAAAGGGCACTGTTGGGTGTATTCCATGAATAAAATACCAATAAAAATAAACTTGTTCATCTGTAAAATGATCAGAATTGTGCTGCATGTCAGATGTTTCTCAGCTCAGAGGGTTCATACATGAGTTAGAAAAAGCTGCAGTGTGTATATTATTGCAGGTGGTAGATTTCAGGAAATTAGTACCAAAGGAGACAAAGCTTATAGGTAACCAACAAAGAATGATTCAGACTGTGGTTAAACAAGAGCTCAATCAAATTATGCAGCTCACTTCTGCCCTGTTGTACAATGATAGTAACATATAAGGAAACTTCAAATAGCCCCAGAAGGAAATTAGGATCATAGAACAGAATAGGAGTGCAGAAGGAGATCGATCATTGGGCCCATTGACTCTGCACTGGCTCTTTTGAAGAGGAGTCCAGTTAGTTCTATTCCCCAGCTCTTTTGCGATTTCTCTGCATATTTCTTCCATGTGAAGTCCAGCATGGACACAAAGGACTGAAGGGCAATCTTCTGTGCTGTAATCATTTAGACTACCATTTATTTTTGCAATTTCTTTTTGAAGGCTGCTGCTGAATCAGTATCCATAGAATCACAACAATGTAGAAGGAGACCATTTGGCCCATCAAGTCTGCACTGACTCTTTGAGAAAACATCTTACCTAAGCCCACACATACCTCCACCCTATTCCCACAATCCTGCGCACCCACCATGCCAATCCATTTATCGTGCACATCTTTGGACTGGGGGAAGAAATGGGAGCATCTGTAGGAAATCCACTCAGCCACGGGAGAATGTGTAAACTCCACAGTCACTCAAGACTTCAACCTAACACAGATCTCTGGCACTGTGAGTCAGCAGTGCTAACAACTGTGCCACCATCCGCCACCTTATCAGGCAGCTTCTTTCCAGGTGAGGCCAAGTCATTTTTACAATGCATCATCACAGGCGGAGCAAATATGGTCTTGTCACCATTTTACATAAGATGTCCAGGAGGCAATTAAAAGATTATTTTGGAACCTCTGTGTATGTTAATAAATCACTTGCTGCAAAAAAAAAATCCCACTATGCAACCTTGGGTGCTTAAAACTGGAAGATTATGCTGCTAGAATTAGATGAAAAAGGGCGAGAGGAGGCATGCTACATATCAACCGGGCTGAATAGCCTGTTCTTGTGTTTTATGTTGATGCAATTTTATGTAATTCCATTTTAATGGGATGCATCAAAGAAAATCAAACACTGTACAAATACAAGTCTTCCTTCTAAGTAAATGGAAGATGCCGAATATAAAGGAGCATCTGACATGAACTCCATTAAAATGTTAGAATGTGCCAGATCCCACTGATATATCTGAGAGCTCCCCGTGCTTTCCCTCCCCCAAAACACAGGATTAGAAGTTCAGATCTGCATCATCAAGTCCTCTTTATATCTCCCAACAGCAAAAGCAAAGTCTGTCTTTGGCAGAGACTTGGGAGCACGTTTCTTGATTGTACATTTGACCAATGTGTGGCGCAGGTAGAGCAAGCAGACTTGGAAAAAACATGACAACAGGCAACTAGAGAAAGCAGACAATTATCCACTGTTAACATTCAGAGTGCTTCCATTGCCCCAAAACACAAACAGGCCATTCAAACCAAGGATAAACACACACCTGCTTGTTTAATGTTGACTAATGACTTTTTAAGTAATTAAACACAGAGAAAGCTCAGCTTTATTGCATATTTTCAAGAAAGCAATCCCAGCACGCACCTTAGAGCTCAATCTTTTAGGAACAAAACAACGAATAGCTGAGAATGATAAACAGATAACAGTCTTACCAAGGGGTTGAGATGATAGCTTTGGTAACCAATGCCTGAATTCTGACATAAGATTATTATCTGGAAATCACTTTTCATGCAATCACTATTTTTTAATATAATGTGTTTACTAAGGGGCTCCAAGGCCAGAGTTTGTTCATTTACAATTTATTTTTGAAGAAGGGCACATTAATAGTTGGGATTGTCCATGCAGTTGGTGCTTAATCGCATCCTCACTGAAAGATTAATGATCCGTGAAGTAATTGCTGCAAGCTTATAAAGTGATAATATGCACATCATTACCAGAAAATAACGGTTGGTAAAGGAGTTGCATTTATATGGTGCCTTTTAATGTAGAAAGTGGACCCAAGGTGCTTCGGGCAATCAGGATGAAATGGATGCCAAGTGAATGAAGGTGACAGTAAGCAGGCTGTCCAAAAACTTAGTCAAGAATATGGATTTTAAACAGTCTTAAACAAGATGCAGAGATGCCAGTTCTGGACTAGGGTGGGCACAGTAAGAAATTTCACAACTTAAGATTAAATTCCAACAGGTTTATTTGGAATCACGAGCTTTTGGAGCACTGCTCCTTCATCAGATGAGTGGACAATCTGTTGGACTTTAACTATTGTTGTGAGACTTCTTACTGAGTCTTAAGCAATTTTAAGTGCAGAAAGGTTTTGACAGCTAAAGATGCAGTTTCATCAGTTGGATTAAAGGAGAAAAGAAGGGATGCACAAGAAGCCAGAGTCAAAGGGAGGGAGGACAGAACTATTAGCCCATGGATGAAAATTCTAAATTGGAGGCATTAGGGATTCTGGAGGTCATTGTAGATCAGTAAATACAGATTTGATTAGGTGAGCTTGAATTGGGGCATGGGCAAAAGATTTTTGAATAAGCTAAAGTTATTGGAAGGTGGTCCCATATGAGGAGCTTTTTTTGCAAATGCCTTCTGGAAGTCCATATAAATAACATCCTTAGACATTCCCTAACCACTACTTTAGCCAGCCTCTCTTCAAAATAATTATATTAGGTTTATCAAGCATGATTCACCCTTCAAATATCTATGCAGGTTTTTTCCTGACCTCCTGACAATTTCCCAGGGGTTCACTCCTTAATTATATACTGTAGATTTTCCTTTTTTCTTTAGTAGTCCCTCAGAGCCGAAGATGCCTCAGCTATTCCCAGTGTCTCAGTGAGGCTTTCAACAATCAAGAGTCACAAAGAACATGATCTTATATGTGCGAGAAATCGAGGGGAAGTGCAGAGAGCAGCATCAACCTCTTTACAAGGCCTTCTTTGATCTTGCAAAGGCTTATGATTCTGTCAACTGTGAGGGATTGTGGAACATCCTCCTCAAATTTGGCTGCCCGCTGAACTTCATCACCATTCTTCACCTGCTCTACAATGACATTCAAGTCATGATCTTCACCAACAGAACCACCACAGACCTAATATGAGTGCAAACCTGGGTCAAATAGGGCTGCATAATCACACCAGCGCTCTTCCCCAATACTCTGTCCCATCACATTGAAGTTCCACGAGAGTAGAATAATCTATCAGTCAAATAGAATATTGTTAAAACTGACGCCCCCCAGGCAAGAACCAAGACCACCTGAATCTTTTCATTGAGCTGCAGTGCACAGAACGACATCTGTATGTATGCAAATTCAGAAAACAAGCTACAAACCATCATTGACGCATTCACTGAGACACATGAGAGAATGGCCTCAGTCTATAATGTAGTACTTTCCTTACAACAAACACTTCAGATATTAGATTAAATGGTCTATAATTCCCTGGATTCCTCTCTCACCTTTCTTAAATAGCGAAGTGACATGTATAATTTTCTAATCTAAAGGAACACTGTCTGAACTGAGACAATAATGGATGATTACAGTTAGGACAGCTGCAGTGTTCTCAGGAACTCCCCTTAAAAACCTGGAACGGAAACCATCTGGTCCTGGGTATTTAGGACTTTTTAGTGCTGTTTGAGAACTAGTTCATGAGGGATCATGGGCATCTCTCCCTGTTACAGACAGAGAGAAAGACAAGTGGTTATTAAGCTTGAAGGGTAGAACTCTGCATCAAGCATGGGGCAAGATGAAAGAAGCAGGCCACCATGAACTATCAGAAACAATACATGATTGACCTGTGCCACACTATAGCCATCTTGCCAACTAAGCTATCAATCCCCACTTATTTTCATTATTTTCTTCAATACTGTTTCATATTACTAGATGGAGGTTTAGAATAACACACTATAAATATTAGCTATATTAAAACCTGATCTATTTAAAGCATTTTTACTGGAAAACAAAAGGGCAAATCTACTCTCAATGGGTACAGTACCCATTGATCAAGAAAGGTAACAAGAGGTTGAATTTCAGCTGTGTTGCTTGTAGAGGGTCATCGTGCACCGATCACATTGATCTCGTTGGAATTCTGAAGGAAGCAGTGCATACAAAACAACAACAACTTGCATTTGTATAGCATCCTTAAACAATTAAATTAAACCCCAAGATATTTCACAGATATCAGGCAAATTGTGACCTTCAGCCACATACAGAGTGGCACAGTGGTAGTGATTAGTAGTTGCCTCACAGCATCAAGGACCCAAGTTCAATTCCCGGCTTGGGTCACTGTCTGTGTGGAGTTTGCACATTCTCCCCATGTCTGCATGGGTTTCCTCCGCGTGCTCTGATTTCCTCCACAGTCCGAAAGACGTGCTGGTTAGATGCATAGACTTACGCCGGAATATGGAGACTAGGGGAATTTCACAATAACTTCATTGCAGTGTTAATGTAAGCCTTACTTGTGACTAATAAATAAAAAACATTTTTTAAAAAACTTAAAATATTAGAGCCGGTTTCTGGAAGCTTGGTCAAAAGTGTTAGAATTTATGATAATAGCAAATTACTGCGAATGCTGAAATCTAAAACCAAAAGAGAAAATGCTGGAAAATCTCAGCAGGTCTGGCTGAGCATCCATAAGCTTTGACAAAGAATCATCTGGATCAAAAGGTCAGCTCCTTTCTCTCCTTACAGATGCTGCCAGACCTGTGAGATTTTCCAGCATTTTCTCTTTTGCTATTAGAATTTACTGATTGTTTTAAAGGAGGAGAAGGAGAAGAAAAGCACAGAGGTTTAGGGAAAGATTTGCAGATCATCTGGCCAAGGCACAGAAGACACAATGATAAAATCAGGGGTTCACAAGAGGCCAGAAATAGAATAATGCGGAAATCTGACATGACATCACTCACTTTGACTACAAACTGGTGTAGAGAGGAAATAAAACATTTCAAACCAGTCTAAATATTTCAGCCCGATTTCTTTAAATAGTTGTCAGAAAAGCATTTCTTTGTAAAGAAAACATATAGTTGCATTAACTTCCCCAATGCAATTTAATGTTTTGCTTTTGGAAACACCTTAAAACAACACCTTGTTGAATGATATTTTGAAACCTGGAAAGAGGCTACAAGCAGTGAAACAGTTATTTGATTCATTTTATATGTTGTTGGAAGCTATGTGGGAGCTTGGTCCTGCAACTGGGAAAAGTAGCAGCAGACTGGAACTCACTGGATTCTGCTTTCCGAAACACTGTCTAATCACAAAATGCTGAAGAAAGATATTACAGTCAGGCAGGAAAGTTCTATTCATTTCATGACTATGTATAGAGGACTTGTAAATTCATTCAGATTTGGGACTACTCTGTAAACACGTTTACTGTGCATTTTCACGGCTGATTCTTGTTTGGGCAGCGCAGCCATATCTAAACAATGCTCGGAAACCTTTGACAGTGTTAATCCTGCAGGCGGGTCAGCTGACCCATGTCTACGTGCAATGTTTCCACGAAGCCTCCCAGACGGGAATTACGGAATGATGTACTGTGTGTGGAATTTCCTCAGTTAGCAGCCCTGCATAATTTTACTGCAAACCTGCAGTTACTACATCACAAGTCTATTAATCCTCCTGAATGAATGCACCCTGCACTTTGCAAAGCTGCACAGCATACTGAATCCTGCCAGCACAGAAAGCAGCCAGAACCTGGGTGAACTTCAATGTGTAACTGAAACAATGTGCCCATCATAACCAATAAGTGATGCCTTCTAAACATTAACTGACACCAGGGGTTCATTTCAAGGCTGCAATTTAATCAAATGGTTTAAGAGCGGCGTATAGTTTCCATTTTACAGTTTCATCACCATGATTCAGGGCATCTTTTGAACATTTCTGTTGGATTATTGCCTTGCAATCGCTCCAATGGATTTGTCTTTCTCCATGCGTTCTCTTGAATCTTTACCAAAAGGTTTAGACTAATAGGGAAATACAAGTTAAAAAATTAGGAGCAGAAGAAAAGCAAATTCAAAAAGAAACTCTTAAAAAGGTGGGAAGCATTGTGGAATAATAAGCAAGGCAGGTTTTGGAGTAGAGAGTACAAATGCATTTGCACGACAATTAAAAATTGTTCTGTCGTGAAAAGGAATTGAGGGTTACGTGAGAAGGCAGCATGCTAGTCGCTTCCTGTTCTTAGAAATTTATGTGCATCAATAGTGTGAAAAAAATGCCACTTTTCTTAAGTACAAACCATCATAGTGTTGTTGCTGTGCTCTGGGGAATTTTCTCGCAGGTATGATTGATCCCATCTTCCTAACACACAGACAGTCCTGTGATGTTCTATTTTTGGGAGCATTTTGAAATGCATTGCAGATGCTTCCTGTAACACAACCTGTTGAGTGAAATTTACTGCAGCTATTTTTATCTTTGCTCCAGTTAGTTAGCAGTGGCTAGATTTTCAAATGGTTTCATGCTTCCACTGTAAATCAGGTCATATCAGAAGTCAATGATGGGGGTCGGGGTGATGCACGATGGCAGAAGGGTTATTTTTCAAACAGTCAGTATTTTCAATTGCAAAGGCTGGATTTTCAAATGTTTACAGATTTGACAAAGTCATGTAGAAAGCTAATAATAAAGAGATGCTTGAAAGCAACATTCAAAGCCAACATGTACTCCAGCGTAAGTTCATTTATGAGTGAACAAATAGGCTTGCAATAAAGTTACTGTGAAAATCCCCTAGTCGCCACACTCCAGCACCTGTTCATATACACTGAGGGAGAACTTAGCATGGCCAGTCCACCTGTGCAAGGAAACCGGAGCACCCGGAGTAAACCCACGCAGACAAGAGGAGAATGTGTAGACTCCACGCAAACAATGACCCCACCCAGGAATTGAAATCGGGTCCCTGGCGCTGTGAGGCAGCAGTGCTAACTACTGTGCTGTTTTGATGCTTCTTTGTATCTTGGAGCATTTCAATTGAAACTTTAAGTTTTTAGCCATCTTGGACGAGCTTGATAAAAATAAAATCATGGAAGCAAAATGATTTTTTAACACAAAAAATTTAAATAAAGCATGGAAATAAAAGTTAATTTTGAAATATTTAGAATGCTAATTGCCATTCACCCTTGATCCCAGGGATGCTGTTCTGCAGAGGAGCTCAGCATGGATCCAATAGTGAGGCCAAATTAAAACTGAAGGAGGACTCAATCCTGTGCCTGCTCTTCGACTTATCCTGAGGCCAGTTACAGCTCGACTGCAATTTGAAAAGACATCAGCTGCGGGTTACTAACAATGAAAACAAAGTATAAACCTGCACGTACCCTCCGTGGTGGAGGTAGTTCTCCATTGGCCAGCAGTGTGATCTTCAGATCCCACAGTGGTCAACCATGCCACCAAAGATCTGCAGCAGGGTGAAGGAAGAGGAGAAATCGCCTTCAGCAGGACTGAAAGATCTTGCCAGTGAGACCAGTGGAAAATTCTGGCCATTATCTTCTACAAATGTTGTTTACAGTAAATTGTTAAGCGTAGTAGCTGTTGTGTTGCAGGAAGTGTGGCAAGCAATGTGAGCAAAGAAAGCTCCCACAAACAGCAACAAAATAATCATTTGTTTTAGGTGGGGGTTGAGAGTTACATCTTGACCAGGACATTTGGAGCCCCGCCCAACTCTTGATAAGGAAAGGGAGAGGAAGGGAAAGATTAACAGGTTATTTGTTTGCGACAACTCATTAATGTAATTATGCATTAAGCCTCATCAAAATCAGCTTTTGTGTCTGTTTCCACTTCTGAAGTAAAAATAATTGCTAAACACATTCATAAAAATCAACCCAAAGAAAAGTAGCTCTCATCTGGGAAAAAAATCCTTTGCATGTAATATCAGGTGAAGGCTCCCAAACTCACTCTTAATTAAACGTCGCATACAAATTGCGAAAATACGCTTTTGAACTTAGTAATTACTATAATTTTTTTTGTATTATTAGATTTAGAGCATCTTGTTCTGTTATCCTACTGTCATCAAGCTCATATAATGATCCTTTAATTATAGAATGAGGCTGGGCTGCTCATTCTAATTGCAGATGGCGGAAAGAGATGCTTGTCACCAATTTCAATAGGTGTTGAGGATGTGCTCCATATGGCTCTATAGTCAAAATGTTGAAGATGAAGGAGGAGGAGGAAATAAAAGCCTAAAATTCAATATGAAGGAAGCTGTCAACATATATGAGAGGATAAGCAGAACATTGGGGCAATTGTATAGATATTAACATAGAGACTCAAAGATAAAAGGTACTTGACATATCTGTTCAGTGATGAGCAGCTCATGTAACTCCAGCACATACACAACACACATATATGCATGACACATACATTCAGAATTCCTCCTAATGAACATTGAACAGTAGCCTTGAACCCTGGTCAGCTCTCTGACTGGCAAAAGAAATATATTTTTGAAGGTGAAATGAGGAAACAGAAATTTACACAATTACTGTGGCGTTGCATGCAGTGGTTTGAATTTACCACTTGCATTTACTACTTTTATTCCAAAGCTTATAAAATGATTAATTGGTGGATTAAACATCACAGAAGCACAGCTCACTGCATAGATGAACATACATACTGGCAGGCATCTCAAAAGGCTTTGGAAAACATGGAACCAAAATTGCTCTGTGTAGAAAAATATCTGTAACACCAGAAAATAATACAGCAAAGCATAATTACTAAATATCATCTCAGTAAATCATGTAGTCTGCAAGTTACTGACTTCTGCATGTCTTGAGTATACAGTTTTGAGACACCTCATTTAAGACACAATACATTCCTTAAATTTTATTTATAATTGTGATGTACTGCAAAACATATCTTTGCAGTTTTATATGAAGGAATGGCAATAGCTATTCAGACAACAGGGAGGAGAATCCACTTATCAGAACAGTAAGATCTCTGAGTGCTATTTGATCAAAGATTTGAAACCTGAAATTGGAATTGTCCTAATGACTTTCCAAATGTTATTTCTATTGAATGCTATCTGTACAAATGTGGCATACTGCAAATCTGATTGCCTGAACTATTGAGTGTCTCTATCTTTGTGGTACTCATGTTGAATAAAATCAAAAACTGTCAGACATTCAAAGCCTTCTGTGTGCAAACTTGCACGTGCATGAACGTAAAACTGATGAAATTGTGCATTTGCCAACTTTTTAAAAATGAATACTGGCCTCCTCCTCTGCAGTTTCCGATTATGTAAGAAACTGCAGAGGAGCTAAGCTGCAGGGAAATGTTCCCCAATGTCCTGGCCAATATTTATCCCTCAACTAACATGACTAAAACAGATCATCAGGTCGATAGTTGTTTGTGAAACCTTGCTAATTAGCTGCTGTGTCTTCTGCATTGTAATAATGACTAAACTTCAAAGATACTTTATTAGCAGTAAATGAGATCACATCCAGAGTACTAGCGTACAGTTTTAGTCTGCTTACTAAGTCAGTAAATCATAAACTCTCAAGAAGACAGGTAGTTGCACTGGACCCAGCTCAAAGAAGGTTGACTGGACTGCTTCCAAAGAGGGCTTTGCCTCATGGAGAAAGGTTGAGCATCTTGGGGCTATATTCATTGGAGTTTTGAAGAATGCCATGCGATCTCATTGAAATATATAGGCCGACACTTTCTGGTCTCACTTACAAGAGATTGAAAATTCCTGCCCGAGGTCAACATTTATTTCCATTGTCCACCTCTTACCTGCTCAGATTCCACAGCAGGCGAGGCAGTAGATCAGTAGCGACAAGATCCTGAGGGGGCTTGATTGGGTAGACACTGTTTCTCTCAGTGGGGGAACCTAGAATTAAGGGCATAGTTTAAAGATAAGGAGTCTCCCATTTAAGGCAAGGACAGGGAGACATTCATTCTCTGAGAGGGTCATCATTGTTTGCAATTCCCTGCCCCAGCAAAGCAATGGGAGCTAGGATATCAGATCATTGAATGTATTAAAGGCTGAGCTAGAAAGACTTTTGATTTGGTTATGGGGGATGGGCAAGAATGTGGAGTTAAAGCCACAAATCAGATCTTATTGAGTGGGGAGTAGGCTCGAGGAGCCGGATGGCCTATTCCTGCTCCTATATCGTAAGTGCTTTGGGACGTTCCTAGATCTTAAAAAGCAATATATCAACGTAAATCTTCCTTTCTGTCATTGTCCAAGGTTATGATAGAGGGAGAGCAGTTGTGCTGAACTCTCTCCCTACCTAGTCAAGCACACAGCAACACAAAATAGTTTATCTTTGCCCCAGTCTCAATCTTATAAAAGAAATCATTGGCAATGTCTTTCCCTTCTTCTGCAGCTTTCCCTGAACCCCCAAGCCTTAGGTCACCTATCCGTATATCTCCTTCCCTGATTCAATGTCATATGTTGTTTGTTAATGCTCCTGTCAGGATAGTTTACCTCATTAAAGATGTTAAATAAATATATTTGCAGCTCTTTCACATCTCCTTTTCCTGTTCTGAAACTAAGCTTTAGTCACCCACCAAATCGCTCCCTCCTCAGCACCTGGTCATGCGCTGCGTTTTTTTTGCAACGTTTAAGGTGCTGAATAAACGCTAAACAAAGGGGAAAAAAATTTGCTGATTTGTCAAATGTTTCCTGAACAAAACGCTTTCAGCATTTTTTTTGTTTCTGTTCCAACTACATCTAAGTTGTTGTTGTAGTGACCTCTAACAACATTCAATGCATAACGAGTCCATGGTATGTTACACAGCAGCAGGGTGAAAATTAGTTCTTATTTATAATTGGCACATTTTGCTGCAGTCAGATTTTCCACTAAGAAATGCCTTTTTTCACTGACCTATCATTAAAAGACACACACACACACACACAAAATTCCAATGCAAAATGCTTGCCACCGATAAACCACACTGTTGTACAGAACACACTTCAGTGTTGCTGGCGGGCATTCTCTATGCCAACAGCTTTTTTTTTGACAACTATTTTGGGCGCCAAACTGCTCAAGCTCTGCATTTGTTACTAAGAATATATCACTCCAGAGAGAAACTAAGTGATTAGGTCTTGGTGATATTCCAGAAAAAAAAACCATTGCAATAGGAAAATTTAAATACGCTCTTGCACTATGCTTCATAACAACCCACTATAGAGACTGAGAGATACCTCAAGACTCAGTCTATTAAAAATAACATTTTACACACAATGGAATACAAGAACTATGGGTGTAGATAAAAATCCACCAAGTCCCTTCTGTTAAACAGCTTCAGAGCTGTTTGCCAATCCATGCTAATCCACTTAGTGGTGCGGACTATGATTCTACTCACAATTATAGACAAAAACTGAACCTAGAAATAAAATAAGCAAAGTAAAAATACTAGCTAAGACTGTTCAGAGCATTTCATTTAATTTTACTGTTGTCGTATAATTTTCATCATGTTAATGGAGTGAAAATTAATATAAAGGAGACTCAGTATCAACCATGCAGTTTTGATGAGTTGCCTTTTTGTGATTTACGTAATAGGAAACTATAGAGGAGGAGTCCAGTATTCATTTTTAAAAAGTTGGCAAATGCACAAGTTCATCAGTTTTACGTTCATGCACGTGCAAGCTTGCACACAGAATGTCTTGAATGCCTGACAGTACCGGTAACACAGTGGTTAGGGACTCAGGTTCAATTCCGGCTTTAGGTGACTCTGTGGAGTCTGCACGTTCTCCTCATGTCTTGTGGGTTTCCTCTGGGTGCTCCAGTTTCCTCCCATAGTCTGAAGATGCGCGGCTTAAATTGATTGGCCATGGCAAATTGGCCCTTAGTGTTTCGAGAAGGGAGAATTAGATCGGGATATGGGGATAGAGCTAGGATAAGATGATCTGTCGAAGAGATGATGTAGACTTGATGGGCTGAATGGCCTCCTTTTGCATCGTATGGATTGTGTAAATGACCTGGTATAGGTTCACATTGACTGAAACATAGCAACCCAACCATTATCAACCATTTCATAAGATGAGATTGACACATCAACATTATTTCCAGCGGAAAACGCACAGTCGGGACACATTTATGGCAGGAAATGTAGCCATCAGGGCCCATCTATAACATGGAGCACAGAGTGAGAACCCAATTACAAAAGGAAGACTCACTGTTACTGTCCCTTTTGCATGGGAAGCCTTGAACTTGCAATGGGTTATTTTGCATCTGGAAACTCAAAATTAGCATCCACTTAAAAAAAAGTCATTTACAAAGAATTCTCATTAACTTTAAAATTATTTTATGTGCCTTCATACCCGACTCAGTCTGCTGAACATTTTGTAAAGGCGGGGTTAAATAGGGAGTACAGATGATATCAGGGGAATTGACTTGGAGGAGTTACTGAGCTCAACAGTGCGAAGGAGCGGAATTAACATGTACAGTTGGCGTGACACAATCACTGAAGCACCCCTGTTTAATGATTGTAGCTCTATTTATATTAATGCAGCTCTCACACACTACGTGCTTGAGTAACTCATCCGAGCTGTTCTCCCTTATGATGTTGGCAGCTATAACGTCTTTTAATATTTTTGTTTAAAAAAACGTGCTGAAAGATAATATGAAGCTATTGAAGATTAGTTTCTGAAAACGGGCAGATTTATTTTTTAAAGGGTTACTGGTGATACTATTTAAGGAATTTTTTTGTTTTCTCCCCTCATGCTTATTTTTCTTTTAAAATTTATTTTTTCTTTACATTCTCCCAAAAAGTTTCCAAGTGTCATAACGTTGTGACTAATGGAGTGACCCGCTTTGGTCTCTCAGACACGCACCGTATCACAGTCCTCCTCACACTCAATCCCTTTTTGCACAGTTGAGGGTTACATGCTGGGGGCCAGTGGTGGGGTTAAACGTGCCCATGAGCCCAGCTTCAGATCACTTGGGCACTATTTTACAAAGGTGCCCGGACTCAGAATGTCCTGGTAAACAGACCCTTTCCATCCCATCACAGTCAGTGGGATACCCCCCATCAGCGGCATATTTCCCCAATCCCTCCCCACATGAGTTGCTGGGATTGTGGCCCTCCCAATATGTCCCCAGTGCTCCACCACTACCCCTAACCAAGACCACCTTCATGATTCACCGAATGACCCAACCATCTCCCACCCGCTAGTCAGACACCCCTACATAGCCCCACTATCATGGCCTCTTCTCAGGCCCAATCCCCTCAGCACTGCCCAGGGACACTAGTGATGCCCAACTGCCACACAGCCCATATGCCAGTTGGGCACCACCTGGGCTGGATGGCCACCACCTAGCCGTGCCCTCAACCTCGCAGGGGTTTCAGTGGCCCATGAGCCCGCTGATGTGACCATGATCCAAGCCAGAAGTGACTCTCACCATTATCACACTGTACCCAAAGGCTGGTGAATTTTGTGCACTTGGATCAGAATGGGTTGCACATATTTCAATGCTACTCTAAATATGCTCATTGGATCTGGTTCATGCCAAAAGGGGCTGAGAGAATCGCAAACTGTTTGGTGCCAGTTGCGAAACAGACCTGCACGCCGTTCTCTGGGATCAGCGTGATCTACCAATGGCATGGTGAAGTCAGAGAATGGACCCCAGTGCAACGTAAAAAAATGAACTTTCATCATGACAAGCTTCCTCAGGTTCTCATATACGTCCTAAAACACACAGGGATATCACCCAAACAACTCTGAGCTGAATAATCCTAGTTTGATGCTGTGGTTATAGGTAGAATGTTGGCCAAGACACAAGTAGAATTGTTCTAATGAAAGGTCATCAAATGTCAATTTGATTTTTCTCGCTGTAGATGCTTCCAGCCTTGCTGAGAATATCCAGCATCTTCTGCCTTTATTTCAGGTTTCCAGTATCTGCAGTATTTTCCTATTGCACAAGAATACTTGTGCTCTTTGGAGATGGATGTGGCTCCTGAGCAGACAGATTGATTCATGTGGTAACATTTCACCTGATGGGCGATATTTCTGACAGTGTAACATTCCTTTGTGTGTGCTTTAAAGTTCTGCTGTGAGGCCTGAACAAGAGGTTCTGACCCAGAGACCACTGCACTGTAAACTGAATGGGGAAATGTTTGTACAGTGAACTTATATTCATCAGTGAAGTTGCACGAGTGATATTTCCATTTTTAGAAGAAATGGTTTTAATTTAAAAGAACTACCATGATACTGGTGAAACCACAGGTTTCATAAAAGATCAAAAACGAATCAATCTTCCCATCAACTCTACTGGTCTTAGCAAATAGAAAAAAAAATCAATTAATTCTCCTGCGCAATAAAACGGGTGCTCAAAATTCAGGGTTTTTCATAGAGTAAACGAGAGGAAAATGTTTCCATTGGCAGGAAAGTTCACAATTAGTGAAACAGGTTCAAGGTATTTGGTGAAAAAAGGCAGAGGAGAGATGAGGAGAACTTTTTTCAGTCGGGCATTATGATGATCTGGAATGCGTTTTCTGAAAAGGTAACAGAAGCAAATTCAGTGGCGTCATTGAAAATGAATGGGATCAGTGCTTGCCATGGAGAAAGATTAAAGAGTAGGATTAATTGATTCATTCAAAGAACCGGCACTGGCACAATGATGAAAATAACGTTTTGTGATTTTATTAAAACAGATGTTTCCAGAAGAGAACCGAGAGACTGGATTTTATAGGGCATCATGGTCCCCATCCCTGGCTAAATACTCAGGGGAAGAATGGCTGCCCCATTGTCATTTCATGGTCAATTGGCTGGAAGCAGGAATTTTGCCCCTCAGGCACAGGAAGTTCTGCCTCAGAGAGATCAGCTGACTGGCAGCTCTATAGTCCCAGCAGTGCCAGGTGGGAGCAGTGCCCACTGCCAGGAATACAGACAGTCTCTCATGGAGACTATCATATGAGCTGGGCACCAAACCAAGTGGAAGGATTTTGCCGGGGTCATGACAGCAGGTCCTGTTGAGGGTACTGAGGTTAGTGGGGGCAGGGTCTGAGAGGCTAGTGGGTAGGGTTATGGTAAACTGTTACCTGACAGTGCACAGCGGAACCCACAAAGGAGGTTACCTCAAACTTCCAGCGCCCACTTGCGTAATACCAATTTATGCAACTAAAGTTGCTGGGAATCCCACATAGCATGGGCTTCCTGCTGCCTATCATCTGTAGAATAGAGATGGGATAGGATGAGGCTTCCATAGGCCCTAGAGTGGGCAGGTAGGCCACTGCCCCTATAAAATTTCACACAGGTTGACGGAGTCAGCTGTGCAAAGGCCACACGCCTTCCAATGGGCTGGTGGAAGAGGGTAAAGTATTGTCAGTGTTTAGTAAGTACATAATTGTCTCCAGATCAAAACATTTTAAAAATGCTTAATGCAGTGTGGTTTACAATGACAACCTCTTCCTATTATTTGATGTTTGAATTTAATGTCAACATAACAAAGACTCAGTGCCAGTTAACTACAGCACTGTGAGTGTTCATTAAGGTGACAGGTTCCAGCAGAGTTGCTCATGACAGTTTTGTATATATTAAGCTTATTGTTATTAGACATTTAGATACAAATAACTTCCAGGATGACTTGAATTTGTTTCTTTTTCATATCATCAGCATGTTGAGCTGATGTTGTGGCTTTTGGAAAGCCCAACAATTCAATAAATAGTGCAACAAATTCATTTTCAGATGTTGAATTTCAACAGCCAGGATTGCATGTTGGGTTTGAGGTTTTCATTAACCCCCTCGGCACTGAAATGGTTTTGAAATTCACAGGTACTATGACAGCTGCACAAAGAAAAGTCCTGTCTTCTGTACACTAACTCAGGCCTGGCAAATCTTTCAGCCGCTCCTCTCAATTGACCATAACTGAATTCTTATGGGGAACAGCTTCAGTTCCATTGGCATCATTTGCCCTTTGGTGCTTTACTCATGTATGCCTGCCGGTCATGTGTTGGCACATTGTTCGATTGTTGGCAACAATGCAGCAGAGCTTAATCCTATCCGTACACTTGCACTCCCAGGGCCAGCTGCAGTGACCCAACTGTCACCTTGACGGAAATCAACTAACACATCACAGGCTAAGAATTAAACTCAGGGCCTTTCTGGTCTGCACAGTTGTTCAGTGGATACACACACTGAGCTGTTAGAAAATTGCTCTTAACATTATTTACTGCAAAAATATCTAAACACAAGTTTCATGAAATAAACTGACAATAAATAGCGTAAGAAAAAAATCTTTTCAACCCTAATTTTTGCAGCTTTGAAGAGGCTAAATGTGTTTGGGTAAAAGGAAATGGCACGGTGAAACAGCAGTTAGCACTGCTGCCTTATGGCTACAGAGGCCCGCATTCGATTCCCAGTTTGAGCCACTGTGCAAACTCCAAAAAGACATTCTCCCCATGTCTGTGTGGATTTCCTCCAGGTGCTCCAGTTTCCTCCCACAGTCCAAAGATATATGGGTTGGATTGATTGGCCATGCTAAATTGCCCCTTTGTGTCCCAAGATGCATAGGTTAAGGGGTTAGTGGTGTAAATATGTGGGGTTATAGGAATATGGCTTGGATGAGATTGTTGGTGCAGACTCGATGAGCCGAATGGCCTTCTTTTGCATTGTACGTATTCTATGAGATAAAATAATAACTATGGACTGCATTAAACCACGTTGAATAGGAGTTAACTTATTAGTGAAATTCAGAAATGATAATACAGCTTGTATTATAATTGTATTGAATTAGTTGATTTTGATGAATAAGTTAAACTATTTGCGTAAAGTAATGCAAAGTGGTTATTATATATCCGAGCATAAAGTCTGGACAATTATAGAATAAAAGGAATCTCCCATCCTTATGAGTTGTTTTCGGCAGGTATGTGTTTCGTGCCCTGTCATCTGTTTTATTAAAAGTTAATAAAGGATAAGAACTGGCTCTTTTCCTCATCTTACTCCCATCAACTTCCCTATTGGCAAGATGCTTCTTGCTATCCTGAGCATCTCTCTTTCTCTCTCTCTCGCATTCATCAGAATAAGAGTCAAAGTCACAGAACAAACAGTTTGTAATGAGTTTGCAATGGCCCATCTAACTGAAATTGAGGGCAAAGGAGCACCAGGCTAGCGCACTGTCAGCCTCCTAGATTTATTGTTGGGTTGCTTAGTGCTCTCACTGGAAGAGACTGTAGGTGGGCGTTGGGACGGGGGGGGGGGGGGGGAGGCGGTGAGAAAACACACACGCAGGGCAGCAAGTAGTGCATTCACTCACAAAATAAACACCAAATTATGATAAGCCCAAAGCCTTCTGAACAGTTAAACAGACTGTGTGCGCGTGTGGCACGGCAGAGGCAATTTAGGAAGGCTGATCTTAACTTCTTTAGGAACAAGAGACATTTTCTGCAAAGCTATCCGAGCTACCCGATTGAACTGCTGAAGAGGGAATTTTTCAGAATGGAAGTCATAATTTTGCATGCTCTCAGCCCTGGCCCCTTTTCTTGTGTATTCAATTTTTTTAAAAAAATGAACGGAATAACAATGCTAGGTGTTCCTGATGCTTCTACTCACTTGGTTCACGGCATTTTGTGGGCATGCCTTTGTAAGCTCTGAGAGGAGGCAACGGGTTTCACTAAGATAATATACTTGGCAAGCAGCAGTGCCTGGCTCTCTCCAGTTCAACCTACATAAAAGGACACTGCCTAATCTGTATTCAGTTATGACATTGTACGGATCTGATATGGAACATTAGGTACTAACTCTTCGAGTAGACTGGTGTCCTTCAGTTTACATTATTTGATGTTAATAAAAAAACAATTACATACAGCATAATTTGTCATTGTGAAAGCTTTCTTTTCTCCTAAGTTAATTTAAATCCATTTACTTACAATTAATTACCATTAATTAGAGAGACATCAGTGTTTTTGAAACGTGGGTCTATTTACTGCCGGGTCCATCGCGGTGGTTGGAATGCTGACAGAAGGTGTCCTGCAAGTTATTTTGACAGGATTACAATTCATCTTATTTTCCTTGAATGCTGGTTTTAATAAAGATTAGCTTACTATTCTTGTTAGAAAAAAATTCTGACAATATTTTGCTCTTTTTGAGTTCAACTTTCTAAAGAAAATGTTAGCGTTTGCCATTCAAGAAAATAATAGTTTAAATCTGTATAGTTACACAGCTTTTCTTTCACATTTTTTAAATGAGACGCTTTATATGTTAAAACAAAGCTGTTGGAAACAGAATACTGCCATATGGCCTGAAAACCAGAGTGAATTGTATCTGTAATTCAGAGCATTTCTTTAAACTGAAAATGAATAAAGCAGCCTCAAACCAATAAATGGTAGAGTACGGGAGTAGTTACAGTTCCTAAGAATAAAATGCTGTATACTTCACCACAATTACATTGTTTAGGATCAGAAGAGTTTAAAATAGATAATGTGATGAAAGCACAAAACTGCAGCTCGTTTTAGAAGCAAGTACGGTTTTTCTCTTCATCTTCCCCCACATTTTCCGTTTGTGTCTTCAGCACAGTTGCAATCACTGCAGAATTTTGTGGTTTTTGTCGAATCCAAAACACAAAAAGAGAATGACAGCTGTCATACTGCAGAATATGTGCACAGATTTATTCTGCTCCATTATTAACATTTTAATACTTTTCCTCGCATTATAACAGTGGCTACACCTCAAAAGTGCTTCATTGTATGTAAAGCGCTTTGGGCCATCCTGAGGTTGTGAAAGGTACTGGAGAAATGTAAGTCTTTCTTTATAAAATCAGCACAAAAATTAACTTCAAATCACGCAGCCTGGAAATTCAATATGCCTGGTTTATAGGCGTAAAATAGACACCGAAGGGTCTAATACAAATGCGTACAGACAATGTGCACCAAAAGCATGCCAGACTATGTTGGTTACAGATCCACAATAGACATCCAGGACCCGTGCCTGAAACAGACATGTTGGACTTTCCATGTTTAAATAAGGAAACTAATGTCTTTCTGAGGCCTCCGCTCCCAACAAAATGGATTTCCCTAAACACGCATGTCCTGACATGACGCTGAAACAACAGCCCATAACAAAACTGAGGGAGGGCACCATCAAAGAGAGAGTTTTGTTTAAAGAAAAAAATCTGAATATAAAGTTGGGAAGAAATTGCACTACAGTAGACTCAAAGACTGCCACAGGTCCTTTCTCATTCACCTCCCCACCAAAAAAACCACTGGCAGAGAGGCTGGTAATGAGCCTCATTCCTCGTGGACCAGCCCATTGTTCCTGGACACAAATTGGTATCCACTGCTTGGAATGCCTCAGGACTCCAGGCTATTCACCACGTTTTACAATGTCACAAGGCATTAAGATGGGATGAAACAAACCCCCACCCCAGGTTTTCTGTGATTCTCGGAGTCAATGGATCAGGGTTTCGCTCCACCCTCAAAAAGTGTGCCGAAAGAGGGGGACTTTTGAAGAGTAGAGAAAAACTAAATGGGATAAATTTAAAAATTAGAATTTGCAAGTTCAATTGAGAAAATGCAGATTTGGAAATGATTGGGCCACAGAAACTAGTTTCATGTACTGGCAAGGCCTGTTTGCTAGTTTGTCTACTTTGTGCTGCAAGTAATGCACTCAAAAATAAAGAATTTTATTTCAGATTTTCAGATCATATTCCACTGTGAAAAACATCAATCTTACTGTTTCACAAAATGAAGTACAAGTTTCTGACGGCAAACGGCTGTCTTAATCTAAATACACTGAAGATTTACACACAGATTCACTTAATTTGCCACATCTGCAACATAAAGAACAAAACTGATACAAAAACTTATCACAATCTTCACGTACTTATAACCAGGATGCATTTGTTTGGGAGAAATGGCTGAAAGAAAAGCATTCTTCAGTTTTGGGGCAGAGAAAAAGAAACTATTAGATCACTGTGCAGATTCATAATTTGAAATAAAGGCTGCAATAAATGGACAATCAAAACTGAAGAGCACACAGCAAACAGTAAATAGAGCATCACACCTATCCTATGTCAGCTATTCAACAACTACTAATAAGATATTAATGACAGGTAAAGAAACAGTCCAGTCTCCCAAAAAAAAGGCCTATTGCCTAAATAGATGTTAATGTAAGTGTTGGGGCATTAACAACCAAATTAAATAGCACTTAGTGAATCAATACACTGTACAAAATATGAATAGACCATGAAGAGTGTTCTCACATTACAAGGTCCTTATTACCCCCAATTACACTGACAAAATGTCTGGAATTTCCTCTCATTTCCATTACCACTGCACCAAATATGTTACCCATCAAAACACTGGTGGACAGAATCACAACCACTCTTTCTAACAACGAATATGTGTACTATTCCTCTTTATTGGAACTGGATGTTACTACATGTTGTGGGATGTGCTGCCGTACAAGGCAGAAAACAAGTAAACGTCATACTGCTAACGGGCCATTGTCACCTTGGTAAATATTTTATTCTGAAAGTCCTGTTTAAGTGGGAAATGTGGCAACAGACCCAGAATTTGTGTCCAGATTATCATTCACTTTGATACGGAGCATCACAAAAGGCATTGATCACCCTTGGCATTTCATTTCACTCATCTTTCCTGAGGCAGCAATGACCATCCTCTAATAATGCAAAAAGTGCAGCCAACAAGAATGACACTTTTCCATTGGAATGACAGTGTGAATCAGGCTCCAATTTCCACTGCTTGGCAGTGAGCATCGCAGGGTTTATGTGTTTTTTTTAATTATTCTTTTATGGAATGTGGGCATCATTGGCCAACATTTGTTGTCCATTCCTAAATGTCTTTTAGTTGCTTATAAACCAAAACCCTGGGTCCAGGGTCACATGTAGGCCAGACCAATATTTCATTTTTTTTAATGCTTATTTATTTGTGTCACAAGTAGGCTTATATTAACACTGCAATGAAGTCAATGAAAATCCCCTAATCGCCACTCCAGCGTCTGCTTGGATACACTCAGGGAGAATTTAGCATGGTCAATGCACCTAATCTGCATGTCTTTTGGACTGTGGGAGGAAACCAGAGCACCCGGAAAAAACCCAGACAGACACCAGGAGAACATGCAGACCCGCACAGTGACCCCAGCTGGGAATGGAACTTTGGTCGCTGGCATTGTAAAGCAGGGTGCTACCATGTCGTTAGTGAAACAAACGTGTTTTTTAATCACAATTGAAGGATCACAATAACAGGTACTGGCTTTCAAATCCAGATTTTATTGATTGAATTTAAATTCTACCAGCTCTTGTTGTGGGATTTGAACCTGTGTATCCAGCACTGTTGTCAAAGTCTCTGGATTAATAGTCCAGTGAAATTACCACTGACCATTATCCCTCCATGAAATATTCCGATAGTCCTTCCTAATACCACAAACGAAATAGTGAGGGAAAATTTCACTGGTTCACAAAATCAGCAGCTTTAATCTCTGCCACACCAGATATGATACCTTTTCTTCTTCCAAAAATTCAATGTTAAATGCAGAGGACATGGTCAAATGACATATGAAAATTGTCTTTAACACCAGTCGACTTTCAACGGTTATGTGTTGTTTAGATTAAGAGTCTTTTGAGTTGACTTTGCTGCAGAGTCGTGCTCCCATTTACTCATCTGCCTGTCTTTCGCCAGACAGCCACATCCCTGTTGCAACAGGAAATGAGCCAGCACCAGGTTTAGAACAAGCGAGCTCGGAAGGTTAATCGCTTGTTATTTCATTTTCCGGTAACAGTAAAGTCAGGTATCTCTCTCTCAGAATCACACGTTCAAACGGAGGTGCTTTCAACTTGCCAGCAGAAAAAGGCTTAAAAGCAGAATGAAATGACTGAGAAAAAAATCGGTGCACACAAATAGGGAGGAAAGTTTTATTTTTGTTTTTAAATCTTACTACCAGCTGCTAGTGACAGAGGGATGAAATAAGCTTTCTTAGGCACTGAATTCCTCTTGTGTTCAATACGTTGCTTTAATATGTAGAACTAAATTTTTACACTTCTTAAATTTATACCGCCGTTATACAGCAAAAAATCTAAAAATATTGGTAATCTCAGAACACTTCTTTATTCCTCCTTTGAGTGTACCTGATGTTTTATATATCTTCCTTCAACTCTAAAGAAATGGGTTGAATGAAGTTCATCATTCATTATGTCTGATAAGGAAGACAAGTCAAAAACATCTCATTTAAATAATTATTTGTCCTCTTTCTCAACCATTTATTGCATTAACCTTTTAAGCACTTGGATGAGAACTAACACCAGAACTGAAAAACAATTTTATTTTTAAAAATGACACTTTGAGAGTTTATTCTCTGAACACCATGGATCCTTGTTGAACAAATCCACAGACGGTCAGTAGACCTCTCGAAAAAAATAAATAAGTCACTCCGCCAGTGTTCCTGTGTCAGATGTCAAGCTACCACCAAAATTTTTATATTTTTCGATTTTAAATTTTCAGCATTTGCACCTTTAGTTTTGATCTGAGCTATGCATCGACTTGCATTGTAAGCCAACGTTTGCTACACTTCAAAAATTCAACCCTGATAGCTAGTATTCAACCAACGATTTACTGTCACTGCTGTAAATCCTCACTGCATCAAACAGCGTCGGAACAAAATCATGTTATCCTGAAAATACAATGGCAGCATAGAAACTCAATCTGGTCATTTAAACAGGCAGGCTGCCAGCTGGAAACAGAAAACGGGAATGGAGTGAAGATAAAATGATTGTTAATATCAACTCGCCAAATGTATGGTCAAGAGATCACACTGGTCTTCTTAGTTGCTTCATTATAATTGGCCTCATTGATGCAGCATTTTAAACAACGATAGCGTAAGATACAAGGGGCTCAGATGGGAAGTGTGGGGGAGAAAGGAATTCATCTGGTAAGATCTGTAACATAGACAAGTTTTCATTGACTGATCCGGCGTTTTAACCCGGAATACTGGACACCCATTCTCTTGACCTCAGCTTGAAATCTGTTCTTGATTTCTATGTTCTTTTCATTTCTCTGTTTATACAGATTTCACTTACATTTTCACCAGGGTGCTGTGCCCTTGATATACAATTTCCACTCCCAATTTATGCCTGTAGCAGCATAAATTCTGCATGAAATCGTACTCAACGTTGCTCTGCAAGAAGCCTGAGTAAGCTGTCTGCTTTCTCAGGCAAGCAATGGTGCACAGCTTCACAAAAACACAGGGAAATAGGGTGAGAAGGAATCTCCCTCTGTCAGATTCAAAACTGCTGAAACAATCAATCAATTAATCAAATCGATATTTATTTCCTTTTGGCCCAAGCAAGTTCTTGACAATGTCCCAAGGTATGGTCACTCAGTAATGATCCAGTAATTCTTTTACAAAAATCAACTCTACAAGAAGCTGTATTTGATCAAATTTTGATCACTTTCCATTCACTCCTTCTGCACCTAATCCAGATCCACAAATATCATTTGCTTCCCCCAACAATTAAATACTCCCCAGCAATCCAGCTTTAAAGTGAGATCAGAAATGGGAGCAGTAGTTTATTACATCTGGAAATAGCATATTTAAAACTAAAGCATAAAATAACAAGGACGATCCTCGGGTCCACACACCCAGATACAAATGGCCTGAGAATCACATGAGAGGGGCCAAATGCAATTTGCGTCAGACAGAACATCTTCAGGGATTCTTCCAACTGCAGGCCAATGAAGTAATCCAGTTCACACCCAGCGAAGGCATGAACCAGGTAAGTATATTTAAATCTTAATGTTTAAAATTTCAATTTCTATTTAAATATGCTTTTCCAGCTGTTGCCTGGACTCACTAGCTACCGGTTTTCACCAAGTCACCGGCACAAAATGAAGCCGACAGGAATCACTACTGGTGTCCACAAACAGAAACCAGACATGAAGGCCACACTAGGGGAGGCTTAGAGGCCAGCGCAGGGTGGTCAGAGACATTGCTGAACAGTGCTCTGGCACTACCCAGGTCTTGCCACATCTTCAGGTCCCACAAATTTCATTCCCGTTGGGAATCTTCCTATGCTCCAAAGAAGTGATTAAGTGTGGGTGAATTGCGTTCTTGATCGTGCCAATCCACTCAGTGGAATTCCCACAATATTTCCTGCAGGAGATGACATTTTTGAGAGAATTCCATTCATTGCATTTGTTTCTTTTTTCTTGTCTAAATTATGCATCTTGTGTGCATTTTTAAACAGTGAAGCAAATGAAATTTACGATTTCTAATTGTATTTTATATTTTGCATAGAAATTTATTTTGGTTCTATTCTTTTGCCATTCTTTGGGCAAAATTTGAACCCAGATGAAAGGAATAATGAACACATATTAAAATTTAAATACTCTCCATTCTTTTGCCCATTGCTCTCTGCAACTCTTCCCTACCTCTTAATGCACAGCAATTTATAAAGACTCACTGGGGAAGATGGTGATGTAGCAGTAACCCAAAATGGATCATTAATCCGAGGTCCAGGCAAATTCTCTGGGGGCGTAGGTTCAATTCATAAAATTTGGAATTGAAAGTCAGTCTCAATGATGGTATCCGTGATAGACACTATTGGTTGTAATAAAATCTCATCCAATTCTTTCATTTTGCCGAACCCAAAAAGCATGTTTTTGCCTACACTCAGTGGCCCCTTCTTCAGCCGTGACATGCTACACCTGCATTTGTTGGCCTTAGTTCTGCACTGCTCAAATTCATGTTCTACTCAACCAGTACATTGTAGCTGGTTGCGAGGGATCAAGCAAGTGATACCGGCTGTGTTGAACAGATGTTAAGCTATGCTTATTCTTTACATTGATGCCAATGTAAATTCAAAATGGCGACCACCCACATGGTTGTTTGCTTTTATACTTGAAGTATAAGTCAAGCCCCATTTTTTCAGGGATTCTTTAACGTGTCAGAGGGCAATTTATATACTGGTATCTACGGCATAAGCACCTTAGAAATCTTCCACCTGCATTTTAGCTCAGGTTGAGACAACTAACAGTTTAGGATTGGATTTAGGTCATTACTCTTCTAATAGGGGACAGGATCAAGAAAAAATTCACCTAATCATGGATTTGTGCTCATATGTGCATACAGAGCACATAAGGCTATCAAAGGAGACATAAAATATTTAAATTATGTACTAGAATAATTTTAATGCTGCTAGAACAGCAATCAGAAGATTTTTAGTTGTCAAATAAAACTAAATATTAACTGAAATGAAAAGCTCTGAAGATGATTTATACGGAATAGAATCATTAACTCTGTTCCTCTCTCCACAGGCACTGCCTGACCTGCTGAATCTTTCCAGCAGTTTCGGATTTTATTTCAGATTTTCAGCAGTATAATGCTTTTATTAAAATACTAATTTATATCTATTATAAATGCTCATATTTTGGACAGACAACACATGGCAATTCTTAGTCATGACTGGGAAACAATGGCCTGGAGTTTGCTCTCAGTGGCATTCATTCACCTTGCTCAGAGGTGCTGAAAAACATGGACTTGTCAGCAGAGATTTCCTCTAAACTAGCACCTTTTCCAACACAGCATTCTCTCTCGCAGCACATTTATGAACTGATTAGATTGTCTTATTTTTACTGAGACATACAGAAGGAAATAGAAAGCAAGTAATATGAATTGGATTTAAATGATATTTAGAAAGAATGACTATGCAGAAAACTAATAAAGACAAATGGTAAAAGAACTAACAGAGACAAAAACATATATTTTAAATAACCTCCAAAGCTAATTTTCTCCTAATGGAATGAGATGCCACACTGGCAAAAAATATTTTTAAGGTCAGAAAAATTGTTAAACAGTAACTTTCACTTGCGACGCTGTTAAAAGTTCACTTTTCCCTAAATAAACCAGGCTAAATTTTTCAGCTGCTTCCAGTAAGGAAACAGTGGGCACAATCGGGCTTTAGAAGTAATTTCAGTGTCAAGACTATACTTGACAAATGCTATGTTAGATCCTGTGGAGCATCTCTGATGGCAGCTTTTGGATTTGCCCATTTAATCGCACCAGGACCAGGAATCTTTCCCCAGTCGAGTGCCATGGTCTCACCAAAGGAAATGGAAATTTAAATGGCCCATCATGTCTGCCAAGAGGCATATGCTATGGCAGGGCCAAAAAATCCTGGCCCAGAGGTTGCTGTCAGATTTCTGCATTTAGCGTGCTGTTAGCATTAGTCTCATCACAAATTCCAGGCTCTTATTCTAACTTGTCACCAGCCTTCTCTTGTCTGACTTGCTGGCCCTGGTGAAGGAGAACAAAGCGCACTTGGATTTGTCATTTTTATCCTGCCTATATATTTTTCTCCTTCTCTTATATTCCTATCGCAAAATTTGAATATTGTGCAGATGACTATCAGTTGTGTATGTTATTCTTTACTATATTCATGCATATAAATTAATTTATAATATACTTTATTCTGCAGATTCACAAAGGACATGTTCAATTCACCCCACTGAAAATGATACATGCATTTTATTAAAGTTATTAATCTGTTTGAGAGCAAATACAATTTTTTTTTAATTTTAACATTATTCATAGTACTTCAAATACCTTTCCCCTTTCCAATATTCATCCTCTCTCCCTTCTTGAAGACAATGACTCACCTTGATTTGTTGGTGCTATCAGCTCTTGCTTATTTGCCAAAGTGGTCAAGCTTTACTTGCGATTATCAGTAGCTAAATGACCTTGAAGAATGTCAGTTTTTAAAATTCTTTCTTGTGATGTAGTCATCACTGGCTAGGCTAGCACTTGTTGCTCATCTCTAATTGTCCTTAAGAAGACTGTGGTGAGATGCCTTCTTGAATCGCTGCAGTCCATCTAACAGCCAACAGCACTCTTACAAAGTGAGTTCTGGGATTTTGACCCAGCCAGAGTGAACAACCATAGTTTCAAATCAGAATGGCACATGGCTTGGACAAGAACTTGTAGGTGGTGGAATTCCCACGTGTTTGTTGTCCTTTGAGATGATAAATGCCATGCTTTTGAAAGGTGCTGTTCAAAGAGCCTTGGTGAGATGCTGCAGAGCATCTTGTAGATGTACACACTGCTGTCACTGTTGGTTGGAGGGAGTAAATGTTTCAAGTGATGGATGAGTGTTGATCAAGTGGACTACTTTGCTTGGATTGTGCTGGGTTCTTGCGTGTTCAGTGCTGATTAAGAAACAATGCTGGAGAGCTATCTCCACACTTCAAAAGATATTTGAAGTTCACAAACCTACAATTTGTTCCTAACTTTTAATTCATTCAGGCTCAATATTCTCTGTGAATTTTGCAATTAATTAAATAAAATAATCAGCTCACTCTGTAGAACTTTTCATAGGAATACTGAACACCTAAAGATGAAATCACACACAGTCTCAATACAGAAACAAGTTAAGCAGTCCTTAGAAACTGGTTGATTGTGGTATTGTATAGGCTTTTCTTTGATCAGCCTCACCCTGCCCAGGTCAGTTAATTGGCAGGCCTTTACAAATTGTACCATAAACATAAGTAAGCACCTCCAAAAATGTCAATCAGAACTGTAATCTTCTCCAATCGATACAGCAAGTTTATTATTGTGGTGGCATCCTTGGTCTAGCTCCTCTTACATACATAATTCTTGAAATCAATAGAGAATGAGAGATCCTTGAGAATTTGCACTCTAAACTGTGCTGTTCCATCAAAGGCAAAGATAGGTCAGGTGAAGTCTATAATAAGATTATAACCACAAAATTAAATATACAGAAGAATTTATTCATGATGGAGAAGATAGCATAGTGAGATTAAAAAAGAGAAACAGTATTCCCTAGTAGTTCACCAAATAATAGGTGTGAAACTGAGTAATACAGGCCAGCAGATCTGAGGTTCGATCTCGATTAGCCATGATGTGGAGATGCCATTCCTGGCACAGGAAAAAGCCTCACAACACAGGTTAAAGTCCAAAAGCTTTATCTGGTATCACAAGCTTATGGAGCTGGTATCAGCTGAAGGAGCAGCACTCTGAAAGCTTGTGATACCAAATAAACCTTTTGAACTTTATCTGATGTTGTGAGACTTCTTACCCTCTTAATTAGGGCAGTGGTGTGCTGATATCTCTCACAAACATGCTTTTTTTCCCTTTTGGGGAAGTTCTGGAAAGATTAGTTTGTATTGCTTCATGAATGCTCCTTCTGTGACCAACAAGTCCTGGACTTGAACTCAGAACTTCTGTTTCAGAGATAGTAGTGCTATCCATTGAGCCACACAAGATCTCCATATAGAATGTTGGCAGAAATGACACAATAATCCTCAATACCCTGGGTTATATAGGAGAAATTTTTTTAAAAACTGATTGCTACTCATTGGTTGTTTGGCTGTCAACTGAAGATAGGATTGGACTTGAATGTTATGCACTCTATGGTTGAATAGCCAGTTGACATTCATACTAGGTCCGTATGTGAAGACTGCCCGCTTGAACAAGGAACTGAAACACATCTGGTACATATGTAAGCATATGACTCCACAATTCAGAAGAAAGGAGACAAGAGTCGGATGGATAGGTAGTGGGGGGGAGGGGGAGTGGTTAACAAGTTTAAATAACCAAAAAAAATTAAAAGCAAGACAAAATTTTCAGCTGCCGCAGATCTTCAGAGGCACTTCTGATGGCTTCAGCTACTCCAAAAGAAAATAAACAGCAGTGATTTTTTTTTTCTTGTGTGGTGCAGACCCATTCAAATATTACAGCTGGCACGAAGTGTTGGATGAAATTTTCAACATAACTGCATGTGTGTGTTGTTGAGACTGACAACCAGGAGAGGGAACAGATGCAACACTTACTGGTCCCTGCTGAGTTCAGAAGTGAAATGAAATGAAAACAAGCATACGTTCCTATTCTATTTTCATTACGCCAAACTGACTGACTCTATGAATGGGCCAAGTTGAATCCCGAAGTGGCATTTTAATTTCAGGGTGGTACAAGTCTGCTTCTCCCCTACACCAGTAAAATCCCAAAAACTCGCCTTGTGCTTTTTTTTCAATGTGCATCTGGTTTCAAACTTGCAGTTTTGTATTTATTTATAAATTTGGCCATGCTATAAAATCCAATAGTTTACAAAAGGCTTCCCCTAGACCCTCGCCACTTCCAGAATTTTGAATTTCCTACCTGGCTGACCAGACTCTGTAAACAGAGGACTAACAATTTCATTACAATGAATGCAAAGTACCATGTACTATTTTCAATACCTTTTTGTGAGAACACATACATGCTGCTCATTTCGCCGCAGGAAAAAGTGAGCTGGAGAAATTATTTGAACAGTCCTAGTATTGAACTTGAACTTATGAGTTTCTGCTCCAGAGGTAGGGACGCCACTACCATGCCACAAGACCACCAAATCAGAAGTGATTGCAGGAAGCATCAAACACCCATTTTTGATATTGATGAGAATGTAAATGCATTGTCTTGTTTGCTTTTGATATTGATTATCTAACAAAGTCACCAGAAGCTTGTTGCCAAAAGCCAATACTGGCACTGATGTTAGTAACAACTTTCATAGAAACATAGATTCCATACAGTGCAGAAAGAGGCCATTTGGCCCATCAAGTCTGCACTGACTCTCTCTGACAGACTACCTTATGCATACCTAACCATAACCCACACACTTACAATGGCCAATCCATTTAACCTACATATCTTAGGGCACTAAGGAGCAATTTTAGTATGGCCAATCCACCAACTGCACATCTTTAGAGCGTGGGAGGAAACCGATGCAGACATGGGAAGAATGTGCAAACTGTAAACAGTCATTGAAGGCTGGATTTGAATTTGGAGCCTCTGGCGCGGTGAGGCACCACCAGGGAAGAACAGAAGGGATGGAGAGAAATGAGTTGGTGAAAGTTATCATTTTCAGGTCGAGGTGACGAGAAAGCACATAGATTGTTACAGCATGACATCTTACTCATAGTAAACATTTATAAATCTCATTCGTTTTCTGGTTTTTACCTTTTCTGTTCTTTTTTCTCTGTCCCCTTTTGTTTTCCTTTCTCCCCTTTTTCTTTCTTGTGTTAATTTTTTCTTTTTTTTTCCCCCTTTCTTTATTTGGTTGGAGGGAGCTGTAGATGCCGTTAGTTGCAGGTGTGATAAACAGTCAGGGAGAGGAGCCAGGCAGGACTTTTGAGACCACGTGCTCAAGGGTGAATCACAGGTAGATAAAGTGAGTAGACTAACCAGCAGGAAAGTATGACAAATAAAGTGTGATGGGAGAGTAAATGTTACGAAAAAGTGACAGTTGTTACAGTTGGATTTTACTGGAGTTCAATTACTATGTTCGTTGGTGTACTTTAAGTAACGCTGTGCATACTGCAGTATATCAGCAAACCTAGTCCAAAGCATGACTAACATATCAGCATTAAACTACATTACTTTTTGGAGATAGAAAAATGCTTCAAGTTATTGACACCCATTTGAAAGATTGAATCAAGTTAAGTGTGAAATGATAAGACTTCTGATTAAAAAAAGAGGGGCCACATAGCCGAAATGATGCCATTATAAAGGGGAGTAGGAACAGACCTTTGGGTATGTCACAGAAATCTGTGAAGATTGAGAACTGGCTGACAAATCTGTTGAAAAAATACATGGTTTTCTTGGCTTTATGAATAGAGGCTTAGGCCAGTATTTCCTGCAGGTATCCCTCCCCCCACACATTCTCCCACCCACCTCTCTACACCTCCTCTAACTCCCTAGGCATGACAGATATTCCCACAACAAATATGGCAAGCCATTGGCTACAGTGTGATCTCCCAGTCCTGCCAAATTGTATTGGCCTTTTTATGGTTTGCCTGTCCTGCCGCTGGGCAACCTGCCATGGCAGGTGGCAATTGGGAGGGTGGGAAGTGCGGGGTGGGTTGGAAGAGATGGAAGTTGATTTTGGCTGAACTGAAGGCTCCTGTTAGCAGAAGGGAATGGAAAACTGGGCCCTTAGAATGAAAAAATAAGGAGGATGTGGTTAACTTTAGTAAGTCATGGATTGGATGTTGGGTGGAACATTCTGTCCAGAGTGCCATGTTATCTGGTTATTATCACATTGCAACATGTTTGCTGCGCTGCCTTCACTTACTACAGGGAATACACATCACAAGTTGCTCATTGGCTGTAAAGCTTTGAGATGCCTTGCCATTGTGAAAAGTATTATATAAATGCAAGCTCTTTTTATCAACTGCATGAAATCTTCTGGATTCTTTGCAGACAAACTCGTATCAATGCAAAATTGGTAGGATTTATCAATACCTTGATATGCTCACTCAAAAAGGCACAAGAGATAGAAATGGAATACTGGGCCGATAACGTGGTCATTGGAATTTGGGTCAAAGCTGGAGAGGAGTAGAGAAAACCTTACATCTGGCTACATTATCCTTGACCTCAAGTTCTCAAACATGGGACAGATGAGTACAAAGAAAATATATTAGAAGGAAATGCACAGAGTTCTGGGAATAGCAGAAAAAAAATTCAATCAGTAAATCCGTTGGACCAGTGAAAAATTAGTAATAAGCTGTCGTGTTGGGGTAACCAGTTTTCTGTCATCAAACAAAAAGCTGCAATTTCCATCACTCAACGACAGTCTCTAGTGGCAGAAATTCAATATTGCACTGGAGCTTTATTTAGCAGAGCCAGACAATTTGTCTAAGGCCACAAGAGTTTTTACACTATCGGAGTTGTTACGCCAGAATTAAATTTTAAACTTTGTGTCAGAACCAATATAAATTGGTGTTACCTTTCTCAAACATATATAACATTTCCTCCGCCCCTCTATTTTTGGAAAAACAAAAAAACTCAGTTAGATTGCAGCAAGAACTGAGCTGTTCATCTCTGTGTTTGGAATGATACCAAACAACTGGTAGAAAACTATGGCCTGAAACTTACTGTATTGAGAATGTGACATACATCAGCTGTAGCAGTTCTTCGTGCCTTCTAATCTAGTTAAAGTACAGACAAATACTTCACATCCATGCAGAATACCAGCGGTGGGAGAAGCGACAAATGCTACTGGTGACACTGTGATAGTAGAAAGAATTCACAGGAGATGGAAACAGATAGAACACATGAAGGGAATAGGACAAACATCTGTCAACACTGGGAAAAGGTTAGGAACGAGATATATGATCAGCAAGTGGGACAGATTGCAGATCCATTTAAACATATGGAGCTGCGTCCATTTTAAAATGTGACATATATTAAATTAGGTCAGATTTTTAAATCCAACTGAGTCACTGTCAGTCCTACTGAGTGGCATTTGGCAAATATAGGGAGAATCAGAGAGAGAGAGAGACAAAAATAGGGTAAAGATGATGCTTGTATGACAATCAAGACACCCAATGTAGGAACAAAGGATTCAGAAAGAGGAGTAGACTATTCAGCCCTTTGAGATTGTTCTGCTGCCATTAAACTGGGTTGTGGCTGATCTGGATGGGTCTTAGCTTCACCATGCATTCTTCGCTCTTAACCTCAACTCCCTTGCCTATCACGACATAGCATCTTCAAAAAAGGTGACACATAGAAGTATAAAAAGCAGAGAATTCAAATGAAAAAGAAAGAAAAGCATAAAGTGAAGTGAGAAACAGGACAGGCAGTTATCACTAGTACTCTTTTCATATGACAGGAAAACTTGTACTGAATGTTGATTTTGTTCTTTTGATGACCTCTTGAGATGCACAGTGAAGCAATTATGTGATTTGTGGTTTGTAACTCATGGCTACCATTGCACTTTGGATTATTCCTCATCATTTGCTTGTGGAGCTGGGGCGACATTGTTCACACCTTGTGCAGGTTCAGTACAGAGTTCACCACTATCTGAGGGAGTTCAATGTCCAGGGTCTCCGCTGTTGAATCAGTGATGAGGTATCAATTTTTTATGCTGCATGTCTCCTTCCATCTGGATTCTGAGTTGATAGTAGCTACATGGATATTAGCTGCTGCTGCCCACAATGGTTAGTCTGAAGTATTTTCTTGCTGGGTGTTTCAGATCTTTGTGAATGGAAAGATCAATGCTGCTCATATCTTTTTCCAACTCACGGAGCACACCGATGGGATAGAGATCTACAACCATGGTAGATTTAGACTTGACACTGTCCTCTTGGCAATATTTAGATGCACATCCATGACTTTTGCAGGTCAGTTGCAGGACCACAAGGCAGAGCAGCACTCAGCAGCAAAGCAGACCTCATGACCAATTAGATACAGTGATGGGGATGTTGTAGTTTTGCCTTTGGATAGAGAAACTTAGTCATCTTCCTCATCCATTTCTACCTTGTAATCTAAGAAAATGAGAAAGTGGGAGCAATACATTCTTTGAGTTGATATTCATTAAATAGGAATAAGTACTGCAAAGATTAGTCTTATTATGGATGGAATGAATCCAGTGTATTTTGCTCAACAATATTTCTCCGTTATGTGATATTTTGTTGACTAAGAATCAGATATAGGTCAATAAAAGATAAACGACATTATATATTCACATACATATGCTAAATGCAGTACCGGGTAGTGGGCACACTATACATCCAAAATAGAAAACATTTACTACGAAAGCTACTTTCTAGTAAGATAATAAAAAAGGCATTAGAATCATAAAAGAAAGGAGCAGGGATGGGCCATTTGGCCATTCAAGTCTGCTTTCCCATTTAATAAAACCAGGAATAACCTTCTACTCTGAACACCACCTTCCCAGGCTATCTCCAATCTACCAACTCCCCATCTATCCAAAAATATGAACAACTTATGTCTTGAACAAACTCAATGACTGAGCATTCATTCTTCTGGAGTGGAGGATTTCAAAGATTCATGTTCTCAGCAACAATTCTTTCAAGCCCTTTAACTATTTTATATACTTCAATGAGATCACTTTGCGTTCTTCTAAAATGTCAACCTTTCCTCATAGGACACTTCCCTCATAAGGGGAAAATGTCTTATTTGCACTCCTTCTCAGGCAAATAAGGAAACTGAAACTGTACACGGTACTGCAGACGGGCCTCACTAAGGCACTGTATAATTGCACTAAGACTTCTTTATTCTTATTTCCCAATTCTTTTAATACAAAAGCAAACATTACATTTGCCTTCCTAACTTCTTGCTGCAACTGCAAGTTAACTTTGTGTTTGTGTCCAAAGGTACCTAGGTCCCTCTGAATACACATAGGTCCCATCCTCTTACCATTTAAAAACATAATGCTTTTCTAGTTTTCTATTGGAGTAGTTAGTTTTACACTTCTTTGCACTATAGTCCATTCAGCCGTATTCTTGCTCACTCACCTACCAGCCTGCAGGCTCTTTGTGCCTTCCTCACAAATAATACTCCCACACAACTTAATGTCATCAGCAAATGTAGATACATGTACTGTCCCAAATAGGTGACCCGAAAAATGGAAATGTTTTTATAAGCTTTTACAGTTCCTATTAAACAAATAACAGACCTTTACTGGCTTATTCAAATAAGTGCTGCATTAGCCCACTGGTTTTCAGTCTTTTCCTGTGCTCTGAGTGACCTCTGACCCCGATCTGATCAGCACAGTCTGATCTGCCCGACCTGAAAATCGGCAATATATAAAACCTGGCATGAGCCCTATCTCATGGATGCGGGTTTTGAGACACTGGACCTGCATATTAACCTTGGTGCCCTCATCTAAGCAATTGATATATTAGTTTGCTGAATCTTGCAGTACTCTGCTATTTACAAGTTCACAACCAGAAAATGATCCATTTATGTTATTCTGTTTTCTGTCCATTAATCAATCCTCAATCCATGTGAATATATTATTCCTAATTCCATTAGCCCCAATTTTGTGCAATAAACTCTTGTATGTCACCTTCTTAATTTTTTTAATCAGAAATCTAAATATACTACGTCCATTGGTTGTGCCTTATCTACCTTTCTAGTTGCAACCTCCAACAATAAATCTGTCAAATTTGATTTCCCTTTCACGAATCCATTTAATTATGCCTGAAAATATTATGATTTTCTAGTATCCTGCTACAATGTCCCTTTTAGCATTTTCCCCATCACAGACGTAAGGCTATCTAGCCTTATGTTTGGAATTCTCTCCTCCTATTTTCTTGAACAGTGGGGCTATTTTTATTCTATTTCAATCCAGAAGAATCATTCCAGAACGTAAGAAATTCTGAAGGATCAAAACCAATGGATCCGCAGCTACTGCTTTCAAACTCAAGCGGCACAATGACACAGTGGTTAACATTGCTACCTCACAGCACCAGGGACCTGGATTTAATTCCTGGCTTGGGTGACTGTCTGTGTGAAGTTTGCACATTCTCCTGTGTCTGCATGGGTTTCTTCCAGGCACTCCAGTTTCTTCCTATAGTCCAAAGATGTGTGGGTTAGGTGGATTGGCCTTGTTAAATGGCCCCTTAGTGTTGACAAATAGCTAAGGTAAATGCATGGGGTTATGGAGATAGAACTTGGGTGGAATTGTGATTGGTGCAAACTTGGTGGGCCGAATGGCTTCCTTCTGCACTATAGGATTCGATGATTCTATTTTATGTCAACTGTTAGATCCATTAACTTATTCATTACTAATTTCCTCACTCTCTTGAGACATTGGTCCCTCACGATTTTTCAGAATATTTTTGTGTCCCTAGCATGAAGGTAGGATGAAAGGCTGGATTTTCCTGGTCTTGTGGTAGCAGGCTTGGAGGCATAGCAGCCAGGAAAATAAGGGACTAGCCATGTCAGAATAGTTACCGAATATATTCCCATTCCCATGGCATTTTCTCAGGAGATGATGAGAAATTGGGTCGCCTGTCCATCCGACAGAGACAGTCAGTCAGTCAAGATCTCACATATGGGGTGATTTTGTGGTCTTTGCTGTTGGCAGAGCTTAACCCAGCATGTGAAGGTCTCACTTCAATGGAGGCAACCACTCAGCGGTAAGTTGAGACCATCAGCGCTGAAGGTTGTCAACAGGACTGAGAGCACAAAAAGCTGCTGTCAAAGCCATATACAATCCAGCAGAGAGATTGTCCCTCAAATCCTATGGACCTGTACGTTGAGATCTTGATAATTTGTTCACTATTGTGCAGGTCAGTGAGGATGTCCCCGGCCTCATAATTCCTCCCTGCCTCAATATCACCAGCCTTCCTGATGGAAGTGCCAGGTTTCCTGTCCCTCTGATTGGATCTGCGGCATGAGTAGTCGCTGATCGTCATTAATAGGACAGTGAATATGAAGGCAGCTTCCCAAAAAATTACTGAGCCAGTGACACTGCCAGCGAGTGAAGGCTTGTGTCCCCTATGTGGTTCCAAGGTCCGTGAAAGACTCAACAAAAAGTATATGCCTATAATGTCCACCATTCCCTTTTCATTAAACCACAGAACAGTTGAAGTACAAGAAGAGGCCATTCAACCTCTCAGGTCCGGGCTGGCTTCCTCTGCAAGAGCAATCCACCTAGTGCCATTTCACTATAGCTTTCACGATCCCCATTAGAATCTCCTTGTCAAAGGATCCAGGTTTAATTTTGTGAATCTCTTTGTTGAACAATCTTTTCTTTAATGTCTGTGCTAATGTATTTGCAAATTCTATTTCCTCAGTGTTCATTTCTTGGTCCAATCCTAAACTTTGCTTAATCCTAAATTACTTAATCCTAAATTAAGTATTTCAGCATTAAAGGCTTTTTCCTTTAATCTAATGCTTTCTTCATCTTGTCTGTTTAGCCATGGTAGCCACAGCTATAGTCGGGCAACTTTTACCAGGGAGTTTTAATTCCTTGACAAAGTTGATACTGGCTGTGTATTACAACCTGAATCTTTAAATATTTGCCTCTTTTTGTAGACTAATTCAACTTAATCAACTCAACTCTCATCATTTGTTTTGTACATGTTTAGCCTTGAACTTAACTAAATTACTTTTTCGCTCAACATTAAATTGGATTGTACTCTCACTCTTCCTGAGGATCATTTAGAATCCATAGAATCTCTACAGTGCAGAAGGAGACCACCTGGCCCATCAAGTCTGCACCGACTCTCCAAAGGAAGATCTTCCCCAGACCCAGCCAGGCCCAAATCCCTATGCTATCCCTGTAACTCCACATATTTACACCGGCCAATCCAACTAAGCTGCTTTGGAATATAGCAGGAAACCGTATCATTAAGTTATTGACTAATGCCTTTTAATTGTGTAACACTAGATATAAAATAGCCTGTTCCCCACTTGATTCCCCAAAAATACTGATTTAGAAAACTGTTTTGACTACATTCCAATAACGTATCTCAAAGTGACTATATTGAGGTTTGAGCATCTGTATAATCACCGTTGGAAATTGTGATTTACACTTCAACAACGAACACCTCTAACCAGTCTTGACTAACAATTTATGTTCTATTGTGTTGTACTGTATTCCCCAGCTCGTTTTCTCATTACCTCTTTTTCCAATGACAGAGGCTTCCAAAGGTTGCAAAGCAATTTTTTCCCCCTTTTTATTATATCACACATTTGGTTCTTTACCAATCAGCAACAGAAAGGCAAGAGTAATGAACAAAGAATGACAAGTGTTCCTTAATCCTGACAAATTTAGCAATACGCCATTCCCACATCCTTTGTTTCACCCTTATTTGACACAATCCCTCCTTTCACATCCTCTTCTGACCACTGGTTAAAAAAAATTGAAACTATACACAAAGCTGAAACTACACAAAGGGAGGAATTTCACTCACTTCACTGTCAATTTAAAAATAGGTAAGTTGGTGTATCTATTTATATTGTTGAATGAGAGCTTGCTGAAATCCTGTTGGGAGTATTAATTATAGAAAAGGTCCTGTGCCATCACAAGAGCATTTCATTATCACACAAGTAGCAGAATTTAAAAAAAAATCAAATCTCAACAAAACATGCCAAATGAGCCTTACTCACAAAATGCTTGTTTTCCTTTAGCCCTTTGACACTCAGAAAGGATATTATTTAGTGGAATTACAGATAAGTACAGCAGCAAACAATGCTTAACTCCCAGAGTTCTAATAGTAATATAAATAAGGACAAGCTGGTTCCAATAAGTACTACACCTAAAATGCTGTTCAGTTCTGCAAATGCCAGGGAATTCCTCTCTGAGTCGCTGCTCCCTTCACGATTTTTTTTGCTTCTACCACTCCACAGAGCACTCCAGCAAGTCTACAATCATGTCCTCCAACTCTGAAAGCTGGTGTTGTTCTGGTGTCTGCCAATTAGCTGAAAGACCTCAATAGAGACATCCTAATGGAAGCTCTGCCTTATCACTTTTGCCCCATTGAAATTTCTCGGATTAGTTAGCAATGCATCAGCACAAGTCCAATGGAACATCTCATGAAGATTAGATTTCAGTCCAAATTATTTGCCTTTTCATGCTACACACTGTGAAGATGTGAATGGGTGACCAAAACCAATGCCAATTTTAAACCAGCAATGAATGGTTTTTGCACCTGAGAGCAGAAACTTCCCACTGCCTCTGTGACGGTATGACTTGTTGGCACAAATGCACAACCTATCCATGCTATTGGGGCACCATATCCTTGAAAAAAAAGAAAGAAACTCCTGTTGTAGTTAATTATTTGGCTGCAGAAAACTAATTGCAGCCCTTGGTTTAAATGTACAGAGTAGATAATCATGATGACTGCACAACACTTTGTCCCCATTTGTGTTGTGCAGTTGAAAGTAGCTGGCACTGTACACCGAGACACATTATCAAGGTTTCGATTTTTCATTTTAGTTGTCAAGGATCATTTGGAAGCCGTGTTTTTCCCAAAGTGCTCAGAGTAAATAGACCATCAACTGTTGTTTCAGGTTTGCGACAGATACCATCTGCTGGCTTGAAAAGAACCCAAAATTTTGTCTCTGAGCATTTTTAAATGAAACCTGATATGGCGACAGATTCCATGGTTCATTGCTAAAAATATTTAGTTTCCATTTATAAGCTGATGACTGATGGACAAGTATTTTGGAGACATAATTAGTTGTGGAGAGTTTATGCTTCTATGTTAGCCAGCTGCGGTTCCAGTGTAGGAACGCATCACAGAAGGGGACGAAAAAAAGTACTCAGATTGAGACATTACATCTTGCGTAGATCTTTACTTGAATTTGTATTTTCATTCAGTTTATGCACAATGTTTGCAAAGTTTTGCCTAAGAACACTCACAAAACTGTGCCCTTTTAGCGAGATATAACCTATTTTTATCAGAGCATTTATTAAAACCAATAATGTTAAAATAATTGTTTTATTTATTTGTGGCTTTATTATACAGAGGTGTTATTCTGCTTAACATCATCCAAGCTGTTACATGGAAGCATGGTCATGGCTGAGGTATTAAATTAGTACTTTGCATCTGCCTTTAGCAAGGACGAAGGTTCTGCTCTAGTCATAGTGAAAGCAGAGACAATGGATGTGCTAAAAATTAATAAAGCTGTGATATTAGATAGGCTGATTGTCCTTAAAGGTGAAAAGCAACGATGGCCGAATGAGATGCATCCAGGGATATGGAGTGAAGTAAGGCTGGAAATTGGACACTAGCCACAATTTTCCAAAACCAGAGACTGGATAATTGCAAATGCTATACCTTTATTCTAATCAGGATAAGCCCAGCAACTGTAGCTCAACTGGCAGCTGGGAGTAGATGAACTGGACCAGTTCCAATTTCCGTTGAAGAATACATTCTTTCATAACTAATTTTTTTTCTCTGGGCAGGAATGTCACTTTATCCTCAGTAGTGGCAAAGCTTTTCAAATTACAGGACGAAGTTAGCAATCACTTAATTAAAGAAAACCACTTCAGAATTAATGGCAAGTCATGTTTAACTAACTTGCTTGAGATTTTTGATGAGATGGCAGAGAGAGTTGATGTGGGTAATGCAGTTGATGTGGTATAGATGGGCTTCCAAATGCATTTGATGAATTGTCATTTAATAGGCTTATCAATAAAGTTAGTGCTCATGAAATAAAAGGGACAGTTACAGCACTGGTATATAATTGGCTGAGTGACAGGAAGCAGAGAGTAGGGCTGAACAATCGTTTTTGTATTGGAGGAACATTTATCTTCCCCTTTTTATGTATTAATGACCTACATTTTGCTGTATAGTGCAAAATGTCAAAGTTTGCAGATGACTAAAAACTTGGAAGTATTGTGGATTGCGAGAAGGATGGCAATAAACTTCCAGTGGAATGGACAGTTAAGTGGCGGATGAGATTTAATGCAGAGAAATGTGAGGTGATTTCTGTTGGAAGGAAGAACACAGAAAGGCAATACAAATAAAGGGCACAATTTTAGAGGGTGTGCAGGAGCAGAGGGGCCACAAATGCAAAAATCACTGAAAATGTCTGTGAAAATTGAGAAACCCGAGGCTTTGTAAATAGGCAAGAAAATCATGGTGGACACGGACAAACATTGGTTCCACCCTAATTACAATATTGCGTCTAGTTCTCGGTCGGACATTGTCTGAAGGTATTAGAAAGGTACAGAAAGATTCATGAGAATCATTCCAAGGATGAGGATCTTCAGTTTTGTGGATACATTGGAGAAACTGGTGCTGTTCTCCAAGGGGACTGGAAGATAAAGGGGAAATTCGATAGAGATTTCAAAATCAGGAAGGGTCTGGACAGGTTAAACAGTAAGAAACTCAATTATGTTCTGCCACTGTAACACTTGATTATCTTTTAAAAATGGAAAAGACAGCAGCTGGGATTTTTGGGCCCCGGCATGACTGGGCCCACCAGCCAAACTACATTGACTTTTGGTGAACCAGGTGATGCTGAAGACAGAGAGGGTCAGAAAATCCTGTCCTGCAGCTATGTGGATCCTATGATGGGGGTGTGGATATAATTTGTATGTTTGCATGTGACATCTGTTCAAACATTCCAGTCAGGTTTCTAAAATTTTGAGTTAAACTAATAAATCATCACTTTCAGCATTTTTCCAAGTTACACTTGCCACTCATCTTTTCTTTAACACATCACTATCTTGACTTTTAATGCTTGTCCCAAAACTTGACTTCAGTTGGTTTTATGCCAAATACCGCAGCAGTTAGATCATTGTATTTGTAAGTTCTTAGTGCTTTAATTAACGTTTTTGTCAAGTTTCCTCCCTATCTATAGTTTCAAGAAATTGTTCTTGTTTTGTGAAGACCTTGCAGTCCATTTTAATGATCCTGCCAGCCAGAAGCTGATGAGATTTGGGTGCAATGTTGGATATACATACCACCTGACTTCACTGTCAATTAGTAATATTAAGTAGGATGTAAAGTCAGTCTGGTGGGCTTTTCATCCAGAGTTAAAGTAAATTTGTCCCCATTGTGTCTGCTGAATACACCTCATGAAATAGTTAATTCATTAACCCCAATCCTCCTATCTTCATTTAATTTCAGCGCAACCACATTCACCATTTTTAGTTCAATGCATCTTTCTGATTTATGTACGTTAAAAAAATTAATCTAATATAGCAAAGACATTGATCGGAATTTTCCTGTCCTGCCCGCCATGGAAATCGGAGTGGACAAGGGTGGATAATGGAAAAGTCTACTGACCTCAGGTAGGATTTTATAGCTTCGGGATGAGCGAGGCTATAAAATCCCACCCAATATATCATCTCAACAATAAAAATGGACTTATACCAAGTATTACAATTTTCATAGTGATTGATAACTTTAAATATTCATTCAAATGACCAATTATTAGTTGAGTGTCATCTTTTAAAAGTTTTACTGTAACAAATGGTCAAAAAAACTATGGACCAAACGCTATTTTCTTTTTGAATTAAACTTATACATTCACAACAGAAAGTGGCATTACCCTTTTATACTTATCACACATCACATTCTCCATGGAATTACAGTTCTTTTAGCAAACAATTCATTGTTACTCCCAGCTTCCATGGATTCCCATATCCCTGCTTCATCGAGTAATAATTTTAAGTGGCCATCTTCAGGTGCTTTTCTCAGTTTTTAGAGAGTTTCTTAAATCTATCGCCTGCACTCCAGCCTGTTCTAACAGCTTTTCCTCCTCCTGCCCATGTCAGAATAAATCTCCTAGAATCATAAAAATCTCCAGAATGTGTCACTTCAGTTAGAATATGTCTTCATCTGGCATCCAGTTATAGTAGTTTACAAAGCCAAGCAGCCTCTTCTCTCTGCTGAACAAACAAACACTCATATCTGTCTGCAACTTTCACAGATTTGTATGGAAATTCGTAACCTGATCTCAAAATGGCTCTTCTGCCCTCTTTCCCAAAGTGGGAAACATTAACCTTGCATCTAGGTAGAAATATTAATTAGCTATTCTTGATCCTATCTCCCCTTAAAAGCAAATGGACAGTTCATAACACAACTAATTACAACCAATGGCTATAACATAGTTACCCATAACACATTACTGGAAATTCAGGAAACTGAGAGACTATAACTATTATCTCAAAGCATAAAACCTTGCAACTTCTTCACTGTAAAATAACATAAGCAATAACAGCTTATCTCTAACAATCAAGCCACCTAGGCTTAATATAAGGCTACTGTAGAATAGGTCAAAATGATCCTTTCATTTATCCTAAATGTAAAGTTACAGCCCCAAAGTATAATAATCTTATAAACCTTATTGTAATACAAGATGAGAGATACAAATTGGAAGTGGTGAGAGACCTCCTTCTTATCAATACATGTTATATGTGCTAAGTAATGCGCAAGGAAGACATTCCAGAAAGAGAAAATGTTATCAACAATTATTGGGTGCTGCCATTAGTAGTGGGTTCAAGTTCTACACCAGGGATGGCATGGTGGCTCAACAGTAAGCATTGCTGTCTCAGTATCAGGGACAGGGGTTCAATAGAAAGGATATTATTAAACTAGAAAGAGTGCAGAAGAAATTTACTAGGATGCTACCAGGTTTGAGTTATGAGGCCGGATAGACTGGGATTTCCTTCACTGGAGCATAGAAGGCTGAGGGATGATCTCATGGAGGTCTACAAAACAATGAGGGGCATAGATTACCTAAATAGTCAATATCTTTTCCCAAAACTAGGGGAATCTAAAACTAGAGAGCATAGGTTTTTGGTGAGACAGAAGAGATACAAAAGGGTCCAGAGGAGCAATTTTTACACACAGAGGGTGATAAGTATCTGGAACAAGCTGCCTGTGGTAGTAGTAAAGGCAAGTACAATTTTGTCTTTTAAAAAGCATTCCGACAGTTACACGGGTAAGATGGGTATAAAAGGATATATGCAAGCAACAGGAACCAGCTTAGAGATTTTAAAAAAATGGAAAAAGTTGAGCCAAAGGGCCTGTTTCCAAGCTGTAAACCTCTCGGACTTTATAATTCCCGGCTTGGGTTTCTATCTGTGCAGAATTTGTACACTGTCCCCATTCTGCATGTGTTTCCTCCCACAGTTCAAAGATGTGTGAGTTGGGTGGGTTGGCTATGCTAAATTGCCCAGTATCAGGAAGAATAGGCAGGGTAAATGTACTGGGCTATGATGATAGCGCCAGTTGGGATTGTGGTCGATGCAGACTCGATGGGCCGAATGGACTCCTTTTGCACTGCAGGATTCTATAATAGGAAGAGAGCACAAAAATGTAGTCTGAGACTCCGCTGCAGTGCTGTTGATGTGCTGCATTCGGAGTTGTCGTTTATTGGATAAGATGTTAAAGTAAAGTTCTTCTTGCTTTCTCAGGTGCACATTGAAGGTCCTACTGTACTAGTTTGAAGAGGAGGAGGAGAGTTCTCCCACAATATCCTGGTCAATATTCATGCCTCAATCATCATCACGAAAATTATTATTTGGTCATTATCATACTGCTGTTGATGGAAGCTTGTTGTGCGTGGAGGGATGGGGGAGAAGAGGTCCATTAGTACCTGGAAAAGAAATGAGGCTTATCTTGTGTGCCTGACAGGAATTAACAAAATCGTTATCATTGAATATCACTTGAAACCTTCAGAAGAATAATTCGAACTAACTAAGTATGAAATGTTAAATGTGAAGTTACATTTTAAACTAAAACACAAGGGAAGAAGAATTATGGTAGACTGAGGCTCACTGGCTACAAGTATTTCAGTGGTGGGAGTGAGGCTAGTGCATTTAAATAATTTTTTGCAGGCCATTTTTCCTCGGATCACACCCACTGACATCTCCATATGTCATTATAAATCCGCCCATAAACCCACAGTAAATGGCCAGGACTGTTACATTTAACAGCTGCATGCCAGAGAACTGATCATTTCTTTTGCTGTTTGAACGGTCTTTGACATTAAAATTTCACTGGCTGCCATTCTAACTCTCATTCAGCTCTTCCTCTATCCCTTTTGCCATTCGTGGAACCTTCACCATATTATTTGCATCTGAGGCGACTTTCTCTTTGCTTCCTGTGGGTTTGAAACAAAAATCTCAACACTCAATTGGAGGTAAAGTTTCTCCTTAAATTTTCTTCAGGAAACAAGGAAATTGAAAATCCCTCATGAAGACAGTGCAATGTAAAATGTGATAAACTCTTTGTCTTGTCCGAATAAAAATAAAACAGCAACATGAAACTTATTTTGGACAACCAGATATTATACATGAGTGTCTGCTTGTTCAGTCTCACAGTTGTATTGTGGCAGTTGTATCACCCCACAACAGTGGCTATATTGTATTTGTAATTCCATTGATTGGTGTGGGTGTGCTGCAAACGTTGACATGTTCCTTGCCAGCACATTCAATTGCTGCTTCAAGGGAAATGGCTCCAAATGAATAGCACAGCTTAAGATCCCTGTCGCTCCTCAGTTTCAGTACATTATTTTTGCGCATCTCGATCTGTTCTCCCAAAGCATATTGTGACAATGCTAGAGGGGAACAGGTAATTCACATCAAAGGCGTTCTTCAGCCAATGGCAAGGGGTCTTGCAATGGGCTTGATTTAACCTTCAGTTTTATCATAGAATCCCTACAGTGCAAAAGGAGGCCATTTGGCTCATCCAATCTGCACCAATCACAATCCCACCCAGGCGTTTATCCCTTCATATTTGCCCTGCTAATGCCCTGATACTAAGGGGCAATCAACCTAACCTGCATGTCTTTGGACTGTGGGAGGAAACTGGAACACCCACAGGAAACCCACACAGACACAGGAAGACCATGTCCACACAAACAGTGACCCGAGACCAGAATTGAACCTGAGGCCCTGCCGCTGTGAGACAGCAGTGCTGACCACTTTGCCACCCCTTTTTCCATCACAAGGTAAGAAGGAGTTTGTTGAGGAATCATTTTAACTAACACAAAGTCGGGTGTAACATTGGTTTGGCAGCAGCCGAACATTACTCTCCATTAATTTCAATTGACCTGCATTTGAAGCCAGTAAACACCCAATTGTATCAGTTTCCTGACTAGGGTATGAGGTGGGCAAATGTGAAATTGCCAACTTTGAATTAAAAAGGAGCAGATTTTCTAAATGGTGAGAGATTGCAGAGCTCTGAGATGCAAAAGGACCTGAATGTCCAAGTGCACAAGTTACGAAAAGCTAGCATGCAGGTACAGTACATAATTAGGAAAATTAATAGAGTGTCATCATTTATCGTAAGGGGAATTGATTACACAAGTAGGGAGGTTATGCTTCAGCTGTACAGGACATTGGTGATACCACATCTGGAGTATCGTGTACAGTACTGGCCTCCTTATTTAAGGAAAGATGTTAATGCATTAGAAGCAGTTTCAGAAAACTAACTGGACTAATTCCAGGAATATGCAATTGTCTTGTGAGGGAAGGCTGGAGAGGTTTGTATCCTTTGAGTTTCGAAGAGCAAGATATGACTTGATTGAAATCTTTAAGATCCTGTGGGGTATTGATAGGCTGAATGTGAGAAGATGTTTCCTCTTGTGGGAGAATCTAAAAACTAAGGGTTACTGTTTAAAGATAAGGGATCGCTCATTTAAAACAGAGATGAGGACAGGGTCATGTTTTTGCAAGTCTTCACAGACAGCAGCAGAAGCAGAGTTTTTGAATATTTTTTAAGGCATAGTTAGATAATTCCTGATTAACAAGGGGATGAAAGGTTATTGAGAACAGGCAGGATTGTAGAGTGCAGGTTATAATCAGTTTCTCATTGAATGGTGAAGCAGGCTTGAAAGACTGAATGGCCTATTTCTTCTTCTAATTCGTACATTTGTATGTCAGTTAAGATTGTATGTCATTTCAGTTTCTATCCAGCTTAGACCAAATCAGAGGGTGGGAATTGGGAAGGAACTCTTGCCCTTTTCACTCTGGATGAAGGGATACCATGCTGTGCTGATGGGCTGTCTGCTCCTGATCAGAAAATATTCTTTCATTGCATCATTTTATTTTGCCATGAGCATCCAAAACAGTTTAATCCTTTAAGGACTGCCATATCAAACTGAAATAGGTACTCATGTACTTTTCCAAGCAAACAAATGTATAAGCTAAGAGGCGTTGACTCAATTTCTTCAATGGTATCAATTACTATGCAGTATTAATGTCTGTGCTGGCTTTCATGTGTGATCATGTAAACTTTGCTTCCACCTCTGGAATGTTTCTGCAATAATTCAACCAAGTTGCTCACTAACTCATTGCTTACAGTGAATTGTATCATAGAAAAGAGACTTCTGTTCCATCAATGATTCAAACCAAGGCATCTGAGGTGAAGGGAAAGTGCTTTAAATCATTTTGCCATTGCACAGAACATTACTCCCAATGGATCTGCATCATCTCTGGCAGAATGGTTCAGAATGAATGTGACATATGAGGATCTCCTCCCAATCACATAAACAGATGCATTCTTGTACGTCAATCACAAGTCTTCCAAGTTCAAATGAAAAGTGACTTAGAATTAACTTTCGCATTTACCCCACACCGATTTATTCATATACCCTGGGCAGAATTTTCTAGCTGCATTCACACCAAAGCTGGAAAATCCTGCCCGAGGTCAATAGACCTTTGCGTGGTCCATGCCCCACTCACTACGATTCCCATGGCAGACAGGATGAGAAAATTCCGCCACTTGTTTTGTACTAGAAAATCCTAAATGAGCCTAAATGTGAAAAAAAATGTTAAAAGCCTACTGGAATTAACCAAATGCTGATGGATATACTGAAAAGTTAAGACTGCAAACTTAAAGTGCTGCGTCACATTATTTAGAACTCAGTAAGAATTTAGCAACACCAATTATTAATCCAACCGATTTATTTGATAGTAAAAAAGCGAGCTTTCAACACTCCCGTGTCTTCATCAGGCAAGTGCAGTGTTCTGGTCTGCAATAGCACACATCAGCACAGACAGTCAGAGATTGCTGATTAGAATGCGAATCCTTACATCTAACCTGCTATTCAAGTGTTAAAGTGGCTAACAATGTGTGTGAAGGGGATCCTGAGCATTGTTAGAGAATTGTGTATTTTCTCCAGACAGCACAGTAAGTGAGGTTTTTTGCTAACCCAGGCAAGTTACGGGGGTTACAGATAGTGTGTCATGAAGCCAAGATCCCTGTTAAGACCGTCCTCATGTGTGCGGAGCTTGGCTATCAGTCTCTGCTCAGCGACTCTGCGCTGTCGTGTATCACGAAAGCCCCCTTGAAGAACATTTACCCGCAGGTCGGAGGCCGAATGCCCATGACTGCTGAAGTGTTCGCCCACAGGAAGGGAACTGTTTTGCCTGGTGATTGTTGAGCGATGCTCATTCATCCGCTGTCGTAGTGTCTGCATGGTCTCCCCAATATACCATGCTTCGGGACATCCTTTCTTGCAACGTATTAGGTAGACAACGTTGGCCGAGTTGCAAGAGTATGTACCGTGCACCTGGTGAATGGTATCCTCACGTTTGATGATGTCGTCCATGTCTATGATCTGGCATGTCTTGCAGAGGTTGCTGTGGCAGGGTTGTGTGGTATTGTGGTCACTGTTCTCCTGAAGGTTGGGTAGTTTGCTGCGAACAATGATCTGTTTGAGGTTGTGCGGTTGTCTGAAAGCAAGAAGTGGGGGGGTGGGGATGGCCCTAGCGAGATGTTCATCATCATCAATGATATGTTGAAGACTCCGGAGAAGATGTCGTAGCTTCTCCACTCCGGGGAAGTACTGGACAACAAAGGGTACTCTGTCCACCGTGTCCCGTGTTCGTCTTCTGAGGAGATCAACGATAAACCGCACTGATCTCCTCAGAAGACGAACACGGGACACGGTGGACAGAGTACCCTTTGTTGTCCAGTACTTCCCCGGAGCGGAGAAGCTACGACATCTTCTCCGGAGTCTTCAACATATCATTGATGACGATGAACATCTCGCTAGGGCCATCCCCACCCCCCCACTTCTTGCTTTCAGACAACCGCACAACCTCAAACAGATCATTGTTCGCAGCAAACTACCCAACCTTCAGGAGAACAGTGACCACAATACCACACAACCCTGCCACAGCAACCTCTGCAAGACATGCCAGATCATAGACATGGACGACATCATCAAACGTGAGGATACCATTCACCAGGTACACGGTACATACTCTTGCAACTCGGCCAACGTTGTCTACCTAATACGTTGCAAGAAAGGATGTCCCGAAGCATGGTATATTGGGGAGACCATGCAAACACTACGACAGCGGATGAATGAGCATCGCTCAACAATCACCAGGCAAAACAGTTCCCTTCCTGTGGGCGAACACTTCAGCAGTCATGGGCATTCGGCCTCCGACCTGCGGGTAAATGTTCTTCAAGGGGGCTTTCGTGATACACGACAGCGCAGAGTCGCTGAACAGAGACTGATAGCCAAGCTCCGCACACATGAGGACGGTCTTAACAGGGATCTTGGCTTCATGACACACTATCTGTAACCCCCGTAACTTGCCTGGGTTAGCAAAAAACCTCACTTACTGTGCTGTCTGGAGAAAATACACAATTCTCTAACAATGCTCAGGATCCCCTTCACACACATTGTTAGCCACTTTAACACTTGAATAGCAGGTTAGATGTAAGGATTCGCATTCTAATCAGCAATCTCTGACTGTCTGTGCTGATGTGTGCTATTGCAGACCAGAACACTGCACTTGCCTGATGAAGACACGGGAGTGTTGAAAGCTCGCTTTTTTACTATCAAATAAATCGGTTGGATTAATAATTGGTGTTGCTAAATTCTTACTGAGTTCTTACCACTCCAATCCAACGCCGGCATCTTTACATCATCACATTATTTACACATTGCAAATGAGCACACATGATAAAGATATGATCTGTGGTGTTTCATCCTGAACTTCAGTTGTCATAACAGATTCAGTAAAATATAATAGCAGGAATTTGAAATATGTATGTGGTTGCATTGTAGGCATTTTCCCATTAGAATTTCAATGAATGTTATGGTGGGTGGGTAACATTTCTTTCTGTTCTGTTCACTTGAACTGTGGAGTGCACCAGCAGAACAGTTGTTGCTCTTCCAAAGCTAGGATGGGTTTGGAAAGCATTTTAAGCTTCACAGGACCAGTCTGAAATATTGGTACCAATGGAACAATCTGAAACAACAAATTAGGCATCTACCAGGGGAAGTGTATAAACTAAGAACCATTTTTCACAATAATGTCAACAATGGCTTTGCAAAACAAAACTGTGGGTAACATTAAATTTTAACAAGAGTCTTCTTTCTAAATCATTCAAAGAGGACGTGGCACTCAATAAATCATGAACATCCCACCTATGGAATGGCAAGGTGGTACAGTGGTTAACACTGCTGCCTCACAACTCCAGGGACCCATGTTCAATTCCTGGCTAGGGTCACTGTCTGTGCAGAGTCTGCCCGTTCTCCCCGCGTCTGCGTGGGTTTCCTCCAGGTGCTTCAATTTCACCCACGGTCCAAAAGACGTACTGGTTAGATGTACTGGCCATGCTAAATTCTCTCTCAGTGTATCCGAGCGGATGCTGGAGCGTGGCAACTGGGGGATTTTCACAGTAATTTGTTAATGTAATGTAAGCCTACTTATTACACTAATAAATAAACTTTTAAACATTAAATGATGAGTTCAATTACTTTTATTCACCATGCAAACCCAAGGACTGCGTGACCACCAATGCTGTCATCTCTGAAGCATCAGAGATAAATCACTATGGTCACAAAATGAAGACCTTTCTGCCTATTGTGTCATCTGCTTCGCAACCAATATCACAATGACCAGACATGCATCTTTCAACATTTATGGGATTTTGCTGTATGAAAACTAGTAGTTATATTTGGCTAGCTAAAATCAGCCACTTCAATTTAAAATAATTAATTGCATCTGAGATACACTGAAATGCTTTTGAGGCATATAACACATTTAGAGATATTCACCTGTGCTGCTCTAACCTCCATGGCCCTGGGCCAATTGTCAAAAAATGGGATTAGAGTCGTCAGATCTTTGTCAACCAGCATGAACACAACAGGCCAAATGGCCTCCTTCCGTGTTGCAAACATCTATTAATATATGAAAAAGTGTTACATAAATGCATCCTTTTATCCTTATTGAAACTTATTTTGCAGAAGGAGAGGAGCCAGAAGAGGGGGAGGGAAAGGGGAAGACAGGGAAATGATGCTGGAGCCAGGGATAATGAACCAACTGGAAGAAATTGGTTTTACTTTGATGTGAAGTTTATTCAGAAAGTCCCACAGAAATGAAATGTTATTGATTACACATAAAGCGCAGAACTAAATATTCCATAATGTTGCCCTCAAGGCATTTTGGTTAAAGAAGTATTGCTGCCAAATGATGATGCTAGTACTGCTAAAAGACAACAAAAGGACCACTTTTCTTTTCAGCCAACTCACTATCATGGAATTGTATGTACCAGCCTCAGGAAGCCAACACTAAAATGCCATTTAAACTTTAGAAGCACAATATTCACAAAACAAAGTCGATCATAGCTGCAGTGAACGCTGACGAAAGATCATCAGTCGAAAAATCAACACTGTTTCTTGTTCCATACATGATACTTCACTAGCTGACTATTCTTGACAGTTTTTATGCTTTTATTACAACTAACAGCCCATTTAAGCTAACATTTACCTACAATGACAAATATATAACTGGGAGTAATCTCTAGGTTTAAATAAAGTGCCACAAGTATTCTTGTAATAATACCTCATTTACATCAAGATATTACTTCTGCAAACACCAAAATCCACCTCAGGGAGTGAATGCTTCTGAACCCCAGCAGCTATGTGACTGTGGTGTGAAAGATCTACAGACTGCACTCTGTGATTCAAATTACGTGTCTGCATGGAACTTCCAACTGACTCTGTCAAAGTTCTGTACAATTGTATTTTTGTAACAATTACGTAACCGTTGCTGCATTATAAAACAATATAAGTTGTACTGATGGAAGAGCACAGTGAGGGCAGCAAAATGGCCAAGAGAGGTGCTTTTTTTCCTCATCACTTTCTGTCTCAATGTCCTTCTGCTGCTGCCTGAACTATCATGCTTACTTAACAGCAAAATACTGTAGATGCTGGAAATCTGACATTAAAAATGTACTTACTAGCCAGTTAACCAACTGCTCATAACCCTTTTGCAGCATTCATATCCTTTGTAGAATTCAGTCATTTTCTCTTCAGACAAATCAAGACAGTTGGCAGGGAAATAGATAAAAACCATATGCACAAAGCATCACACTTAAGCAAGTTTCTCATGCAACCCACACAATCTGAGACTACGACCAATCATGAGTAATTATTTGGCAGCAGATTCCTATGACCAGAAATAGCTTCTTGTAAAACTTTGCTGTGTATATTAGAAAACACGTTTACAAAATGATTGCATGCAAAAAGAGATTCAGAGATACTTCTGCAAACAACAAAATAGCTAACTAAAGAGAGAATAGGTTTTCCTTATTCACAAGAATTGCGAAAAACCGCAATCCATACAGATAAATCCAGATGAGACAGACAACCTTACAGAACCTAAAACCTACAGTTTAGGCTCCATTTCCCAATCCAGAAAGATTATTATAAGTATTGATCATTTATTGTAAATGACTTTGGATATTCAAACCTTTCTACCAGGATTTTTTTTTAAATACATAGTTGCACAGTGAAGAGTTTTCCTTTGTTATTCGTCAATATCTCTAGAAAGTTTCTTCCTATTTATTTCCTTTTATCGCCGGAATAGTCTGAATTTCTCTAACTGAGTCTTAATTTGAGCCTTTAACCTAGGGCAGCATGGTAGCACAGTGGTTAGCATTGCTGTTTCATAACACCAGGGTCCCAGGTATGATTCCCAACTTCAGTTACTGTTTGTGTGGAGTTTGCACATTCTCCTCATGTCTGCATGGGTTTCCTCTGGGTGCTCCATTTTTCCTCCACATTCTGAAAGACATGGTGGATAGTTGCATTGACCCCAAGAGTCAATAGACTATGGCGACTACGGGAATTTCACAGTAACTTAATTGCAGCCTTACTTACAACTAATAAATTAAGGCTTAATTCTGTACAGGTTTCCAATGTGTTGTGTCTTGATGACCAGAAATGGATAACATTGGTTTGAGAACAGCAATGTAAAATGTCACTATGGTGTTCTTGTCCTTGTACTCTACTGATTTATAATATGGCTCAGAATTGTGTTGGCTTTATTGATCACTGCTTTGCAACCTGCTTCAGGTATGCTAAGTTTTGTGAATCGTGTCAATCCCACATCTTTATCAGGGTCTCCCTGTCTAGTTCAACCTGCATTTGTATCTTTCTCTGGTTTCTTTCCTATTCATGTCCTCTTTGAGCTCAATCTCTATAACATTGCCCAAATCTGTCTTTGCATCAGCTCTTTTGCTGTCAAAACCACATCCATGCCTTGGTTACCTCCAAATTTGTCTATTTTAGTGCACTCCTGCTGTTCTCCAGCATTCTAACCTCTTCAGCTTGAGTCATCCAAAGCTTCGCTGCCCGTGCCCCAACTTGCACTAAATCCTGCTCATCGTTATTCAATGAATCAGTTTGGCTGTGGCGAGCAGAAATAATTAGTTCTGGACCAGCCCCTTTTTAAAATATCAGTTCCATGCCTGGGATGAGCTTTGCACAGTCTCATTCCATCAATCAATCAGCAATTAGACACTCCAGCACCTTAAAATGGCTGCTATTGGCACTGGACAATATTTAGACAGTGACCCGAACTTTATTCCAAAGAGTCTTTATAGTTTTTAAATTAAAGCTTACTATAGTGGACACAATCAGCAGGTTAACACTCACATAAATGTCCTCCCACGTATTTCTGTTTTACGTCATAAGATCATAAGATATAGGAGCTGAATTAGGCCATTCGGTCCATCAAGTTCACTTCGCCATTTGATCACGGCTGATATACTTCTCATCCCCATTTTCCTGCCTTCTGCCCGTAACTTTTTAACCCATTACCAATTAAAAGTCTGTCTAAGTCTTCCTCAAATTTACTCACTAAAGTACTTAAACTGGCAAAGCCCAACAAACCAATAACATTACCATAATAGAGATTAACGAGATAATCATGTGGAAACAGATTCTGAAGAGGTACTTTTGATGTTGATGCTGATTAGATAAGAGATACTCATTAAAAATTGGGAGGCTTGCATTTTTTTGCAAAAAGCTTTTTTTAACATTTGGATTTGCTTTGTTGCCATTTGAAAATTAGATGAGTATTGATATGTCAAGGGACTGCTTCACTGCAGACCACTTTAAAACACTGCTATGAACAGTTAGTGTCTAAAAGGAAAAATGCAAATGGGGGCGTGAGGCAGAGCCTTTCTTGCATGTGTTACTCAGAAATCTCCATAACAGACTTGCTGGCCAAGCCTGTTTTCATTCCAATTGGAATGGAGATTTAGTGAAAGCAGCCCAGCCAGAATGTAGTAAATGATTTGGAGAAAAAAGGACTTATGGAAATAAAGACAAAAGCTCACAAGAGGGAGAGTAAGAGAAAGGGAAATGTTAATTGCATCCATAGGCTGCATTCATAGGCCCAAAAAGGGACAGAGGTATCGCATTGTGTAATTAATTTGCTTCTGATGTAGGCAGCGCTCAGAATTGCCTGCTGATTAGCATGATATCTGCATGCAGCCAGTACCAAACATACTGCTGAGTGGCTGCAGTCCCAGCAGGGAGCCTCAAGTTTGTGTGGTCACCTAAAGCAAGTCTGCATGATTTAAAACCAGCTTGCACCCTTCAAAGGCTCATTTTGGCTATAACAGACACTAGCAAAACTGGCAGATTGGAGTATGAGCAAGAAGATCATTAAATTATGGTAGTATGGTCCAACGTTCACTGACACAGCACTGTATTCCTTGGTGGAGAAGATGGATAAGAGAGACAGGTCCTCTATCCAATGAAGCTAGAAGGCCCTCCAAACAAACAGTGTGAAGGTAGTGACAGCAGATAGTTGTGATGGCCAATAGCAGCAATCTAAGCTGTGGACCTGAATGTAGTGTAATTCAATGATCTTATGCTGATCAATAATCTTTCCCTCCAACCTGATTTTCAAGTTTGCTGACATCACCGTAATGGGTCAGATCTCAAACAATGTAGAGAGAGAGTACAGGAAGGAGGTCGAGAATCTGGTGTGGCGATAATAATCTCTCCCTCAATGTCAGCAAAATGAAGGAGACTGTCATCGACTTCAGGAAGCATACAGGAGAACATGCCCTTAACTACATCAACGGAGACGAAATAGACAAGGTCGAGAGCTTCAAGTTTTTAGGTGACCAGATCAGCAATAACCTGTCCTGGTCCCCCATGCCAACAATATACTTAAGAAAGCCCATCAATGCCTCTACTTTCTCAGAAGACGAAGGAAATTTGGCATGTCAACTACAACTCTTGCCAACTTTTATAGATGCACTGTAGTAAACATTCTTTCTGATTGTTTCACAGCTTGGTATAGGTCCTGCTCTGTCCAAGACTGCAAGGAACTACAGAAGGTCGTAAATGTAGCCCAATTCATCCTGCAAACCAGCTTCCCTCTCATTGACTCTGACTATACTCCCCTCTGCCTCAGAAAAGCAGCCAGCATAATTAAGGACCCCACACACCCTGGACATTCTCTCTTCCACTCTCTTCTTTTAGGAAAAAGATACAAAAGTCTGAGGTCATGCACCTACTGAGTCAAAAACAGCTTCTTTCCTGCTGCTGACAGACTTTTAAATGGACTTATCCTGGATTAAGTTGATCTTTCTCTGTACACTAATTATGACTGTAACATGTCATTCTGCACTCTCTCCACTCCTTTTCTATGTACAGTATGTTTTGTCTGTATAATGCACAAAAAAAACTTCACACTGTATACTAATACATGTGACAATAATATATCAAATCAAATTGAATGGGCAAGGCCAATGAATGCACAAGCTGCTCCAGGAGCTTCAGACATCGGTCAATACACCACACACCTTCCACTCATCTCTATACCAAAAATCTCCATCAATCATTACTCATACCTAACATTCATAGCTTCATGTCATTCTCAGACAGCATTTCCGTAAGTCTCATACCCACAGCTTGCACATGCTGCCAGTTACTCAACCATGATAGTCACACCACCAACATGCTTATTAAAGAACTTCCCTCTCTCTCAGAAGATGAGGTTGTGCACAGCGAGAGACAAGACTATGCACCCACCGGATACTTGCAGAATTTCATCTTCCCACCCCAATGGAGAAGAAAGTAGTCACCAGCAGTGAAGGGGCCATGACAGATACCAGGGACAGCAGCAGGGCTAAAACCTTTGAAGATGATAGCATGTTTGAATGGCATCCATCTTCTCACCTCCCATTTTCTTTTCATCCCATAATCTCTTCTGATTTTCAAGCTGTAGAAAGTGAGTGCATACATCTTGCTTGTTCTGCTTCCGTCCATGTTGTTGTCAGAGGAATTATACCGTTTTTAAATTAGTCAATGGTGGTATAATCTGAAAACGTGGAGTCAATTTTCATACGTCTGCTAATGACAGACTGAGCCCTAACTTCTGCTTTAATTCAAAGATTGTTACTATACTTTTAGCTGCCAGCGATGATATAAGGGCCTGGAGAAGCCTAAAATCTATTCTGTTTAATGTCAGCAAAATTGAACCCATTCATTTTACTTTCTCCATCTCTACCTCAGCCCATCAATATTGCCAGTTGCTAAAATTACCTTCCATGGCACCATGTTCCAAGATGCTTTCTTCCATCTCTTCCCCTAGCTCCATACCTTTTCTGATCACACTTCTAAAAAGTACCTTGGGAAATCGTTCTGTGTTAAAAGTAGCACTTGAGTTACAGACATAATGAGGGTGGGTTGTAAGGTCTGGAGGAGGTTATAGAACTAGCAAGGGTGGCATTATTGTTGGCATTACTTTTGTAACATTCATCACCTCCTCCCCAACCTCTTCTATACAGCCAACAGAACACTGGTTTGTGCCTTCATCAGCCACTCTGGAAGCTTTCCTTGGCAATCAGAGCTGACCCAATGGGTTGAATGGCCTATTACTGCTCCTCTGTCTGATGCTGTTTTGATCTTCTTGTCTTAAACATCTACAAGGTATAATTCATTTTAAGACATATGCTCAGCTGCACAAAAACCTGTACCCCATCCTCTAAGATCCACCAGAGGCACCAGTGAGTTGGTGTCAACTTTTTCCTCACATTTTAAATTCACATTACCGAGGTTCAAGTTCTAAATGGGGTGTGTGCAAGTCCCGGCAATCTACTTTCTTTGGTCACCAACCTTTCATGATGTGCCCTTTGAATTCTTCCTTCATCTGATGCCAATACCGCTGTTGCTGATGAATAACTTGCATATCATTGTTACTATCTTGTGGAACTCATTACCTCATTCCTGCCCTTCCCCAACTACTTTCAGACATGCTTTCCCTTTGACCCTGCTTTCACTTCTCGATTCTGATTCTCATTCTCCTTTTCCCAAGGTGAAAAAGCTGACAACCACAAAGAAGAAAACCATTTAAAGAATCTTGCCACAGGGGAAAAGAAGTACCTCCTGACTTCACTCTCATTGCCCCTGCAATCTCCTCCACATCATATATCCCTCCCTATCTCTGTAAACTCATCCTAACCTACAATCCTCCCTCCTTTTCTCTGTAATCCAGTCCCACAGTCTGTCCCCACTATTTCTGTAACCTCCTCTACACCCACAACCTGGCAAGAACTGTCAACTCTTCCAGTCCTGATCTATTTCTGATGTCTCTCTCTCTCTCTCTCTTCACTCCATCATTAGCAGTTGTGTCTTTGGGTAACCATCTGGAATTCCATCTTCAAACCAGCAGACCGCTCTTAAAAACTATCTTGGTGAACAAGCTTTTAGTTAGCATTCATGAAAGTTCCTCCTGTGATGCAGTGTTAACTTTTGTCTAATTATCTTGGTTTATAGCACTTTGGGCCACTAACTTATGTTAATAATGAACATAAATTAAAGTTGCCTTTACAGCTTTTAAATGCATGAGCTTTTGTGAAAGGAAAGAAAAATAAGGGATATAAAAACTTTGACAATATTGGCATTCAAGCTCTAACTGAGGTATCAGCAAGGTATCAGAAGTGTGATCAAAAAAGGTATGGAGCTAGGGGAAAAGATGGAAGAAAGCATCTTGGAACATGGTGCCATGGAAGGTGATTTTAGCAACTGGCAACATTGATGGGCTGAGGTAGAGATGGATCAATCAATCTTCTCCAGTCATCAACTTTTCATGACGTATCCTTCGTATTCTCCCTTCCTCTGCAGCCAATACCACTGTTGCTACTGAATAACTTGCCTATAATTAATGCATTGCCTCAAAGGATCTCTTAAGGTCAGGAAGCAGCTACTCAGCGATTCACATCCACACATAAAACTTGGTAACAAAGGTCGTCAACCCTCCAGGATTGGTCTGGGGTCTCCACAGATTGAAGATCAATCTCCAGTACAGTACTATGTGCAATCCTGGATACAAACTATGGGGCATTTATAAAGGTGGCTTATTTAAACCATTTTCTTTGAATATTTCTCTTTACCAGATACAAAAATATTAAAAATGGCGGGGAATAAAAAGTTGTCTGACTGACAGTCAAGCATCATCTAAGTTGGAGTCTTTTTGCTTTCCCTTTGGCATAGGGAAGCAGAACATCATGAAGATTGATGTGTTGGCCATAAAATGGCCGGAGTGTGAGGGAAGTCATGTGATAAAATCTCCAAGAATCGATTTAATCACAATTGGCAACCTTATAATAATCTGTCAATTAAAACAATTAAGAAAATGTTTCAAACTTTTGCAAATTAGCTCCAGGTATAATTGGGTATATATATATACATATATATAAAAAAAGCACAAATGAAGATAATCTGGAATGCTAACAAATGCGGGAAAATGCTTGGTCAACATCTTAAAGAGAAAATGGATTAGAGTTTCACATAGGATGATTCATTAATTTATTTTGAACCCAATGTCTTCTTCCAGATGCTGACCAAGCTGCTTTGCAAACTGGCAATGTAGGCAAGAGACATATTTAAAAGAATAGTCCAATTTTGACAGCGTATCACCTGCACCAATAACAATATTGGTCAAACTTAGTGACAAGCACTGTAATGAATTCTGAATACAATCCTTTCATCAGGTAACCCTGTGAATGTTGGAGTATTAATAAGTGAAGAGGGCACGCAGTAGAGCGCATAGCTCTGCAGGCTATGTTAACTCAACATTATTACAATAATACAGCTCTCCCTTGAGGCTTTTCCCCGCCCGGATGATGCTCTGTAACTACAAGGCTGAAAAAAATCTTTTTATTACAAGTTTCCATCTCACTGAAGAAGCTTCAGGCCAATCCACATCCAAAGCGATTATGGCAACAGTCGAGCAGAGGCTCTGGCAGTACAGCCCAGGAATCAGTGACAAGGCTCCATTACATGTGTATGCATGATTCTTAATCCCAAGACTCAATCAGAGACTTAAAGCTCCATCTTGGCCTCCTCCAGTAGTCCCCAGCAGATTATGGACAAAACCTCTGGCTCTCCGTTCAACAACCTGTTCCCTCATTCAAAAGCTCTCTCTCCCCCCCACCCTTTGAAACCCTTCCCTCACACTCTCACTTGGGATCACATCGATTTCCAAACATTAAAATTGATTCACAGTGGGAAAGTGTTTGGGAAGTTCTGCTGTAGAATGCCATTGTCAGCTTTTAAGCAGACTGTTTGCTGATGAATAGAATTTATCTGTTGTAACACAGATTGCATGTTGTGTATTTTGTTGCAGGTTGTGTCTCAACACCAACCCATGGACTGACACAATACAGCTTATTAATCTTCAACAGTGGTGTTCATTGGCAATCTGATTTCCAATCAATCCATGATTCTGTTATGTTGGGGCATGCCTCTTTGAGATAACGGTGACCTGGGACACAAGCTCCACCCTGGGTGGAGCTTCCCTAGTCAGTCTTATGCTGACTGTTTTAGAGACCAGACGTGTTAATAAACAGTTCCAGTTAGTTTACTCCCATTTACATCTTGGCCTTTTTATTAGTCCACATTAGATATCATACATAATAGATAAAACATGCTTAAACTCAAGCTATTGAAGAAGTCTCACAACACCAAGTTAAAGTCTGACAGATTTATTCAGAATCACGAGTTTTTGGAGCGCTGCTCCTTCCTCAGGACTCCTTTTTTTTTGTTGACTCACCCAAGGAAGGAGCAGTATTCCGAAAGCTTGTGATTCCAAATAAACCTGTTGGATTTTAACCTGGTGTGGGACTTCTTAATGTGCCCAATGCCACTATCTCCACATTACAATAAGAGTCTGCTCAAGACCCATAATATAGATATTGACTTTAATTTTGGAATAGATAATGACTTTTCTGGGAGTGGTTAAGTAGTGGAGAGGTACATTGAATAGATGTGTATTAGTTTCCAGACTAATTGGTATCAAATATTCAACATCTGAGGATAAAAAAATCCACAGGCTTATTCTCTATTGTTACCAGTTAATTTCTACCAACACAAGGAACACAAAAGTCTTCTACCAGCAAAAAAAAGTATCAAGTCGTAAGAAAATACATTGGGCCTATTAGAGGCAAAGCCATGGTATCTGTCTAGAGGGGCAGGACAAGGCTAGAATATTTAATGAGTATTTTATACTGGTATGTACTGAGGAAGAGGATGCTGGAAAAATATTGGTAGAAATGGAGATGGTAGAGTTAATGGCAAGATCTACTGGAAAGGCAGACTATGCTTATAGTATATATGCTGTCTGGTCCACAAGGCTTGCATCCATGCTTGGTAACTGAAATTGGGGTGGAAACAGCAGAAAGGCTTACTATAATTTTCCAAACTTTCCTGGATACCAGGGAAGTGCCATAGGATTGAAAAGTGGAAGTTGGGACACCCATGTACAAGAAAGGATGCAAGCACGTTCATGGAAAATCGAGGCTGATCAGTTTAATATCAGTGGCAGAAAAGGTTTTAGAAACAATAATTAAGTAAAGGATGACCAGGCACTGGAAAGATTTTAAGAACAAAGAACAAGTTACAGCATAGGAACAGACTCTTTGGCCCTCCAAGTCTGCACTGACAATTCAGTTAATCAAGGGATAGGCAGCACAGGTTTGTAAAGGCAGATTGAGTTGACTAAACAAACTGAGCTATTTGGGGTAGATGAGGAAATATAGACTTAATGGCACAATCTGAAGAGTGTGCAGGGACAGAGGGATTTAGTTGGGGATGGGAACAGAGACAGGGGACAGATGCATAGATCTTTGAAGGTGGCAGAATACATTGAAAGGGTAGTTAGCAAAGTGTATAGGAATGAGGGCTTCATAAATACATAAGGCAAGGGAGTTACGCTGAATCTTTTTAAAGCTCTGGTTCGGCACCAACTAGATTGCTGCATCACCCTACTTTAGGAAGAACACGAGGGTCCATGCAATGGCACAGATGTGATCTGCAAGAAGTGTTCCAAGGATAAGGGATTTTAGCTACGAGGATAGGTTGGAGAAGCTGATATTATTCTCTTTGGAGTAAAGGAATTTGAAAGAAGCTTTGATAGAGATCAATCAGATTATGATAGACGTAAACAAGATAGACAAAGACTCCCATTCGCTGATGTTATAGAGAGTAAAAGATATAGAATTAAAATTTTGACCAAGAGATACAGGGAAATGTAAAGAAGAACTTTTTTATGCAGCGAGTAGAAATGACCTAGAACTTGGTGCCTATGAGGGTGCTGGAAATCAGAAAATCAATGTTTTCAAAAGGAAATCGGGTGGATATTTGAAGGAAATAAACTTGCAGGGCTATAGGAATAGAGCAGGGGAATGGGACTGACTGAACTTCTCTGCATGAAAGCTGGCATGTAACCGATGGGCTGAACGGCCTCTTTCTGTGCAGTGGTTACTTTATGAACCTATTAATGAGATTTAGAAATGCATTAGCAGCATCTTGTGGTAAAATACTGTACTACAACAGAAAGTGGACCAAATATTCTACTGCGTTAAGGCAGGCCCCAGATTTTGGGCTAAAGGAACTTTCAGGCCTGATTCAGAAAGTTCTCCCTAAACCTGCAATTGATTGTCCACAGAAACTGAATCTGGTACATGTGGTCATGTTGAAACACGTTTCTGTTTGCTTATTAATCTGATTATGTTTGCTTATTAATTTGATTTAATTTAATAACATAATTTATTGTACACAATGTCTACTTCTAATAAATAAATTATAACAGCTTGAGCATTTAACACAGAACAACAAGAATATGCCCTAGTCCAAGATTTTAAAATGCAATGCAAACAAGCAGACTTGGATTTCTTTCATCAATACCAGAAAGTCAGAACTTGTAATTAGTTATTTGAGGATGAACAATTTGAACACTGAATCCCAGCCACCTCACCCCACTGTTCAGCAAGCTTACCATATAAACAGTGGCATTACAAAACTGGATGGCTGCAGATTCTGAACTGATCTGTACTGAAAGTTTAGCAGTTTACAAAATAGCCAGAATGACAAAGGAAAGTAAGCACCCCATACAGCGTGGGAACTTTGGCTGATTTAACTGGCTGCGCAGGGCAAGCAAGCCACCAGCTACCAAGTCCTGGCTGTGAGCCTGCTGAGATCAAGGCAAAGTCCGTCACTTCAGATTTGGCAAGCATTGCAATCCCATTTCCTAATACAAAATGTGAAGTGCCAGACAAAGAAAATGATAAGAGAGAACTGAAGTATGCTGTAAAGCTGCAAACTGTTAGACCACCAGTTAAACTGAGTGCGTGATATTATTCAATTTCAGGTATCTTTTTTGGCAGTCCACATGCTAACAAAAGCCAACTACCAATATACTTTCTCTCACTGATACATATGATATGCATTAATGACACTATTAAGCTTATTAAACAATAACCTTGCAGTTGGCAATATACTGGAATTCCACACCCAACATATACCTTAAGTCATCATTTTAAGTTGTGCCTCCATTCCCCTTAACAATTCCACCGCACCCCCCACCACACCCCAAGAAGCACAGTGCATTCTCGGCAGTCACTGCCAGAGCCGCTGGCACCACAGGCCGAGGCTGTGGGGAAAGAGTGAGGCCTGAGATCTGGGAGTAGAAGCTCAAGCCACCAGCTGCTGAGTGGATGATGTAGTATGGGGGATATTGGGCCCTTGCTGCTGTCCACAGTGCCTTTGGCTCCATCAGCAGCCCCTTTCCTAGGATCGTTTTGCGGTTCAGGATAGTGGCTCAATCTGTGTTCAGATTATCAAGATGAGGTCCAGGTTCAGGGCCCAGGCAGAGATTTTGACTGGGAACTGGTCACAATCTCAGCTCGTCCAGTCACTGCCCTGGGCTGGAGTATGGGAATAGAGATGGGAAAGGAGGACGGGGGAGTAGGAGAGACAGAGAGAGGCAGACAGAAAGAGTGGGAAAGTTGGGGGAGTGGGATTGAGACAGACAGAAAGAATTGGGGGGGAGGTAGTGGGAGTGAGAGACAGACAGACAGAGTAGGAAAGTGGGGGAGAGAAGAGAAAGAGAGGTAGAGGGAGACAGAGAGACACAGACAGGAAGTGTGGGAAGGTGGGGGGAATAGGAGAGAAAGAGAGAGAGAAACAAACAGAAAGAGTGGAAAAGTTGGGGGCAAGTGGAAGAGACATACAGACAGACTGTGCAGGAAATGGGGAGGAGAGAGCGAGACAAAGTGGAAAAAGAAAGCAAGTAAAAAAAAGAGCTCAGTTTCAGAAGTACCGTGGCTGAGACAAAGAAGCAATGCTAGCCGGCACTTGTTTGGGTGATTTAGTTTTATCGCATTTGAATTTGTATAATATTTCTGTAACATTCAATGATTTATTTAATTTTGCAAGTTATTCCCATTCAGAATGCACAGTGCTTGCACATATTTGGTACCATATTTTAACTTGTACATTTGTTCTTTCAGGAAAGACATGTCTGAGAGAACCTAATTCTGCCTTTACCATTGAGTCACTTAATTTCGCTCTTTCAGGAACAAGCCACAACTTTATGTGAGGACTTCTACATGAGCCTATGTTAAAACATTAAACATTAGTTCAATTTGCAAAGAAACTGCTTCTTGCTAAGCTGAAAATTTCTTGGGTCACATTTGTTTAGTCAGATTGAGAGGCTGTTTCTCATGTTGGGGATGTAAAACAGGTTAAACTGGCTGTAATTTCCCAGAAACTGCATCAATGTTAGTATATATATATACATATATAAAGCAACTATTTTTTAGGTGGAGTATAGCTCTAGTGCAAGTTATTTTGTTTGTTTTGCTTTTGTGGTTGTACTCATGTCTAATAAATAATGATGTCTCCTCCAGAACATTAAATCTTCCCTTTTGGTGAGAAGAGGAAGAAGAAAAGCTGTTGTTTCAAAGAACTTAATAGGAAACATTGTAAGATAAATTGTCTCATGCAACTCTCAAGAACTTCGCTCTGTCTGAGTGAGGTTACTTAACACCTTAGAACTTAGGGCACTCTCGTGTAATGAGGGAGAAGAGGGTGCAGGAAAAAGATAATTTTCCAATAAAATGCACAGTTTTCCTCAGCAACTTTTAATCGATGGGAAAGGTTTTGAAAAGAGGAAAGAACCAGCTTTTGTTATTTGGGTTTAATTTGATCCAGCTTTACTCCAGCCAATCAGACCATTAAGGGCAGTGACTCAAGGTCAATACAGTATGAGTGAAAACTTGGCTCAAGTCAAAGTTTTGTTTTTGTAAATCTATTTCACCAGGAATTTGAAAGAGAATTGCTGACATCTTTCTGTCCTAGGAAAGCTGTGAAAATGTGCTCCTGTAAATTTCCAGTGCTCTACAATTCATACACAATACTGATAACTGAGTATTATAAGTCAGTAACCTAAACAAACAGTTCACATTTCATCACAGATTCAACCTGAGAATCAAGCGTTTTGTGACAGCAATCTGAACCTTGAGATTAGATGATAGCTTGGGCACTTTCTCTGTGTTTAGCGTAGTTAACAACACTGTGGACCCTGCATTACTGCGGGGGTTGTTGGGGAGATAACAGGAAACTGCAGAAAGTTAAGGAAGTCCAGCTAGCCAAAGTGCAGGATGAAAGTAACAAACTGAAGTCAATTTTCTTGGGCTACGTGATTTATTTAGACATAAGAATAGTCATTATTTATTTACTGGTCACAAGTAGGCTTACATTAATACTACAGTGACGTTGCTGTGAAAATCCCCTAGTTGTCACACTCTGTCGCCTGTTCGGGTACACTAAGGGAGAATTTAGCATGGCCAATGCACCCAACCAGGACGTCTTTCAAACTGTGGGAGGAAATTAGAGCATCCAGAAGAAACCGATGCAGACACTGGGAGAATAATACAAACTCCATACAGACAGTGACCCAAGCTGGGAATCAAACCTGGGTCTCCCTCCCCTGCTATGCTAATAGGCTATTAAAAAAAATAAAATTCTCCTTTTTTAGAGACTTTGGTGAACTGGTGCAATGACAATAATCTCTCCCTCAATGTCAAAAAAATGAAGGAAACAGAAATCAGCTTCAGGAAGCATAGTGGAGGACATGTCCCTGTCTATATCAATGGAGTAGAAATGATCAAAAGCTTCAAGTTTTTAAATATCCAGATCACCAACAACCTGTCCTGGTACCCCCCCCCCTCCCCCCTCCCCAGTGTTGACACTATAGTTAAGAAAGCCCATTAAGACCTCCACTTTCTCAGAAGACTAAAGAAATTTGGCATGTCAGCTATGACTCCCACCAATTTTTACAGATGCATCACAGAAAGCATTCTTTCTGGTTGGGTCACTGCTTGGTACGGCTCTGCTTCTGCCCAAGACCACAATAAACTACAAACGATTGTGAAAGAAGCCCAGCCATCACTCAAACCAGCTTCCCATCCATTGACTCTGTCTACATTTTCCACTGCCTCAGTAAAGCTGCAGAGCCGACACACAACAGACATTCTCTCTTTTACCTTCTTCAGTTGGGAAAATGATACGGAAGTCTGACGTCACACACCAACCCACTCATGAACAACTTCTTCCCTACTGCCATCAGATTCTGATGGACCTACTTCACATTAAGTTGATTTTTCTCCATACCCTAGCTATGACTGTGACACTACATTCTGCACTCTCTCCTTTCCTGCTCAATGAACAGTATGCTTTGTCTGTATAGCACACAAGACAATGCTTTTCATTGCATACTAATAAATGTGACAATAATAAATCAGATCAAATCAATTTTTTTTTGTACAAATTCTGTGGAGCATGAACATCAGCATAGACATGTCAGGGCCAAATGGCCTGCTTTGCAGCTATAAATTCTAAATAACTGAAGTTAAGCCAAGAATGAAAACCTGTAGTCGCTGGCATAAATACGTGAGCCGTACATTCCTGTAATCAATTTCTTCAGCGAAAACATGAAGATATTCATAACATATGGCAAAAAAAACGACTTGAAAAGTCAACCACTTAGCCATAAAAACGTTATTTTGTCAAAGAGTTGGGTACTACCACAGATGTAGGTCGGGGCCAGATGTTGAAGCAAATCCAAAATTTGGTTGATTTAAGTGCATCAAGCCAAGACCAAGCACTGTCACTGGTTGCCTTCCACGAAATCAGATTTTTGATTTATAATTTTGAAATGGTTTATTGAGACTGGAAACTTGGAGCTGGGACAATGATTCATGATGCCAGTAATGGTGGCTTTATGATTCTGGCACCAGGAACAAAGGACCCAAGGGCTGAATCAGGTCAAATTGAATGGAAGCCAGTTTCCTCATCCCACAGCTACTCTGCGCAACATCGTGAAAGCACAGTGTCAGATCCAGTACCCATTTTAGCTTCTGCTTGTCAAGGTAGGGCATGAAACTAAAACAGGACACTGAGTAGTCAGTTTGCCCACAGGTTGAGCTGAGATCGCAGTGGAGAAAGTCTGACTAATGTCCATCCCTCACGTTTCTGTTGAAGGAGGGTGTGAGAAGCCAGGAGGTCTGGAGGAGAATTATGAAAAGTTAAAATCCTGGAAGATGCTAATGTCAGCCTGCCAGCAAAGGGAGCAGGCCACCCACAAGGCATTCAGTTTTGTTTAAGAAATGTTTAAACTGTTAGGGGTGGGTGGGGATGAATCAGCAATACTGACTGGAACTTCATTTGAGAGAGGGGAAAAAGGTCTGTTCACATTTAGCATGCAGACAATAGTACATTGCCTAGTGCACATTGTTACTCATAAAACATTAAACAGAAATGCAGGTGGCCAGTTTGGAAAAACAAACACTGGACAATGTTTATTCTTTCAAAACCTTTTTCAAAATCCTATTCAATGCATCATACAAACGTACTCTCATTTTCATTTGAAAGAAAATGGTCTCGATCCGCCTTGACAAAACCCATTAGCCAGAATTTTCCCGTCCCACCCACTACAGGATTCGTAGCAAAGCGTCCATTGACCTCAGGTGGGATCTTCCGGTCTTGAGGTGAGCGTGCCGGAAAATCCTGCCCACTGTGTGGAATGGCCTAGGTTATTGCAGTATGATTTGCACTCATCCTCACAAATTATATATTTTTTAAATATGTGAAAAGCCGAAGATGTATGCCAAACACCTCCAAACATGTCTGCTAATGCTGGGACATGCATAAAAACTAAGAGCTGGAGCACAGACCATTTGGCACCTGGAATTTGCCACTCAATAAAATCAGGGCTGATCTGATTGTGGCTTTAACTCAACTTTCCTGTCTGCATCCATAACATTTGACTCATTATAGATTAAAAACCTAACTAAACCTTAAATTTATTCAATGGCCTAGCCTATATTACTCTGGGGAAGAGAATTTCAAAGATTAACAATTCTTTGGAAAAAGAAATACCTTTTCATCCCCATTTTAAATGGGAGACATCCTATTTTGAAACTGTGCCCCCTGGTTCTAGATTTGCCCATGAAAGGAAACATCCTGTCAGAATCTACTGAAGCAACAATAGATCCAGAGCTGAGGGGTAACCATGTAGTGTACACTGCCACTCCCATTACATTCCTAAGTATTGAAAGCTCGTAACACCCCCAACAAGGAAACAATTGGCGGCAGAGATTTTCCCGATACGCAACAGTTTCCACTTTGCAATAAGAAGAAACAGAAGGATCAAATCAGTACTTTACACAGTGGAAACAATACCAAATGCTATTATTGTAAGACAAAACATCAACAGAGCTTCAAGTTCATACCAGGAATCTTCCAGGCAGTTGATTAGTACTTCAGTGTACAAAAACATTTGATCACTGAGCGAGCGGAATTTAATAAGAGGCAAAAACCAGATGAGTCCATGGATTAATTTATAAATGATCCTAAAATATTTTGACTCGACGTTTTTAAATTCAATAAAAATCACTTGGGAACAGTAAAATGCAGGGCAAGAGTCCAACAATCAGTTTGGTCACAAAGCGTTGGTCAAACCATTGAAAAATTAATCATGAATCATCTTATAACACACGACTAGAAGGAGACTTTGGAAGGAGTACAGAAAAGGTTTACAAGAATGTTGCAGGTATGGAGGATATTAGCTCAGAGGAAAGACTGAATAAATTGGGATTGTTCCCCCTGGAAAGAAGAAGACTGAAGGGGGCCTGATAAAAGTTTATAAAATTATGAGGGGCATAAATAGAATGGTTGGAAGTTTTTTACCCAGGGCAGAAATGACACTTGCAAGAGGGCACAAGCTCAAGATAAGAGGGAAACGTTCAGTGGAGATGTGCAGAGGAATTTTTCACACAAAGAGTGGTGGGGGCTTGGAACACACGGCCAAGTGACTTGGTTGAGGCAAATATATTAGCGACATTTAAGACTTAGCTTGATAGACACATGAACAGACAGGGAATAAAGGGATATAAGCGATTGGTCTAGGTAGGACACGTGATTGGCACAGGCTTGAAGGGGTGAAGGACCTGTTCCTGTGCTGTATTGTTCTTTATTCTTATGAGCAGTGCACAGTCAACGACAGCATGAACCACTGGTACCATCTGCCTTTCCCACATGGCTATGGGAGCACCTTGGAATGGATTTATTCAAGTTCAAGGTTAAAGTTTTCACCACTGCTGTTGATTCCTACTCCAGATAGTTTGAAGTGTGAAGATCGCAGAGGGAGACAGTCATTATATCACTGAGAAGAACCTTTGCAATATCCCAGAAATTGTGGTATCCAGCAATGGACCTCAATTTGCTCATGAGCTATTCCATAACGTTGTGTAGGAATATGGTTTCGTTCACTGTGATATCGTTAATCAAATGGAGGAGAAGGAGGTGTTTGGAACATCGTGGAATCAATGAAAAACTTAGCCCTTCTTAATACAGAACCTCAGCACTAAAATATAGGTTCTCATCATCAGGACTATTGATGGGAAGACAGAACAGGACTCCCAATACAACAACATCTGAACCTAACATTACCTCAGACAACTGTGAGAAAGTTACGATTCATGAAGAGCAAGAGTAACGAGATAATCAAGCTTATAATTTCAACTTCAAGCAGATAACACAAAACATAGCACAAATGCACAGTCCAGGGAGAGTGTGCAGACACAAGATGAACAGAAAGAAGGCATTGTGACAGGAAAAGCTCCACAACCACAATTTTGATAGAATTGAGACTGATCAGAAGAAACGAAAAAGCTTTGTTATCATTGAGAAAGAAATGAATGGAATTTTGAACTTATTATTTAGATCCAGACAGAGACAAAGACCTAGGAAAAAGTAGGAAGATGCTCCTATTGAACAATGAGAGAATGCTTTGAAACAAAATCAAGATCAGATCAGGGAGATTGGTCAAGGCACGACAGACTAACACTATGAAGCCTCAGACTTTGCGATCTTCACACTTCAAATCATCTGGAGGAGTATGTATATTATTGGAATAAAAACTTGGGGGGGGTGGAAGGGGAGATGTAAGAATAAAGAATTATCAGGAGCATCTGATACTGGTATAACTATGATGTGAGATCGCATGATTAAGAAACTCGGATCCGATAGGAAGCAAAAGTACAACCTTGTGTAGCTATGGAGACATGTACAGATTGTAAATTAAAAGGATTGGTTATGATTGAAAATGGTCTATGTCAGCATTTTTAATATAACAGGCAAAGCCAGCTAGACCCCGAACCCAAAACAAAACATTTTACATTTCAATAAGCTCAGCTGTCATTTTTCTAAACTAAGTATCAGCCCAAACTGCTCAATTTTATAAGACAACTCCTTCAACCCAGGAATCAATTTTGTGAGCCTTCTCTGAACTGTCTGTAATGCAAGTATATCCTTCCTTTCAATTTGGTCAATGCAGTAATTCATGAATAGTGACTTGCAAGTTTCACCAAAGTAACCAAATTATTGCAGAGGAGGAAAAACAGCAAGATAAGGGAAATATTTAACTCAGAAGTGTTTCTTCTCTCCTCCAATGCAGCTACTGTCATGCAGAAAGACAGAACCAAATCATCCCACTGCCTCATTCTTAAGAGATCTGTGAAATGGCAAGTGATTCTTGAGTGGAGAAGAAGGGTTGTGCCTGGGCGATATTTGTGGGATACTGAGAAAAGTATTAAATAAAAATAAGTATTTAAGTAAACATTTAGACCAGGCATGCAATAAACTACACTGAAGCTTAAAAGAAATGGGAAACTACTAGCTATCTGAAACAAAAGTGGAAAACACTGAGGACACACGACAGGTTTGTCAGGGCACAGAAATAGATAAGGCAGCTTTAGCCTTCAGAGAAGCACATTGTCAGACAGTAGAATTTTTCTCTTAGACAACGTTTCTTTGAACCAACTTCTGGAAATGAGGCAAATTTCACAATTCTTTTAACTGCAGTGTATTTGGAAGAAATCAGAATTAATGGGTTTTGATCACTCAATCAAATGGTTTGGCCCAGAAAGGCTGAGGTCACAGTCTCTTTGCACGTCCACCAAAGCCATGATGAAGTTGTAAGGACTGCTTGCTTCAATGAGACAGGCAGTAGTCAGTCTAAGGAGACAGCCAACAAAACTGATCCTTGGTGACAGGAGGAAGCTAAATGGGGATTGCCTGCAAACAAAGCAAACGAGTGCCAAACTCTGCAAACACACGTCATCCTTGGAGAAATTAAAGACTAAATGATCCGATTTAACCCTTAAGCATATTAATAAACACACAACCAACTGATTGCTCCTTTCACCACCCACTCTAAGCTTTTCAATAGTTTTGACCCACGGAACCTCATAGGCCTCCGTGGTATGGTTCAAGGTAGAATGAAAACATGTTAAAAGGCATCGAGGCAAGTCATTATTTGTGTTTGCACTGCTAATCATCTCAAGGATGTGAAGATCTGGACAGTAAGTGGGCCACCTTGTTTTAACTGCAACTGTCTTCATTTAAAGCAGTGGCTGACAACACTACCTCTGCTCCAATATCTGCGACTTCACTAATTCAAAACATCTCATTAATTCAGAGCTCATTTCATCACACGGTACAAAGGCAGCTCAGAAATTTCTATGGGATTTGGAGACAGGATTTCACATGTGACCCCTCCTTCCTGGGCACATGGAGGCATTGGAATTATGATGAGCTGCAACACAAGGCAGAAAAATTAAACTTTGCCTTACATACTGAAATGATTCCATAAACTCCTGTCAAACCAATTACCTGCAAGGCTATAAATAACTCACTTGCAAGCATGCAAACCCACAGAAGCAGTCCCAGCAGTTGTTACCATGTCTGCATTTTACAGTCCAAAGCAGTCACTGGGGAGTATCGAATCCGCCTCCACAAATCTCACAATGACTCGCTCAAAAACAGAGTAGGAACAAGATTTAGGGTTATCTGTTTTACTGGTCCTATCTGGCTGTGTAAAGCCGACACAAACAATTTAATCTCTTTTTTAAAAAGTCATTCTCTGAGCCTTATGTTTTTGAAGTTTATTTTGGAACAATAAACAGTCTTTTAATTTTCTGAGAATTTATCCCCAGGACAGTGTTCAAATCTTGAGACAAACAAATCAGTTAATTGCCACCACATCCATCTCTGAAATGACCTTTATAGTAAAATAGAAATGTTTCGAGGTCTTTTTGTTTCCCTTTAATCCCACAAAATTTAGGGCTGCAAAGATTCCATCACTTGATCATTCATTTACAGTTAAGCTCTGATACATTCCTAAATAAATATTTCAAATTTCTGTCCATAGGAATATGCACTTCAATTCAGAAAAAAAACTTTACTTAAAGACTTCCACTTAATGTGACTGTGTTCATCTGAATGGTACATTATTAAGCAAAATAATTTCTGCGCTGATTTCAAGGCATGCTGCGCATCCAACATCAATGGGAATGTATTTGTTGTGAGGCACTGAAGGCAAGAAGTTCAGTAATTGCTATTTGTTGCAAGTATTGTTAAAACTGTTCATTTAATTGAACAAATCCTTATGTAACACATGCGTAATATTGAACAAGTTGTTCTACCAATAAAATAGATTTGTGTTTGATTTTTTTCAGAGCCTTCAGGATTTACAAAGGCATTGGGAGCTGTGAAAAACAGCAGATTTGGCAATAGGAGGAAACATACTATGTGTATATGTTAAGGAGACCCTAAACTGCCTGGAAAGCTTATTGCAACTTTACAAACATTTAGGTCCTATGGTCTAATATTCCTTCAATGATTATTCTGCATTAAAGTGGTTAATTCACATTAATTCAAAGTGTCAAACCATAACTATCAGTATTCACTAAATATACCTCAGTGCTAATATGCAATATTGACATATACAAAGGCTTCATACATGAAATCTGATCCCAAACCCCATGGGAAACACAAATAATTTTTAATATGCAAATAGGACTGGACCATAATTTAAATTGATTATTTTTTTAAAAAGCACAATACAGTACTGTTCGAGTTGAAGAGTTGTACCTGGTCCAAATAAAGCAATTCACACTTTGGAATATATGCGGCTTCAGAGGAAAGGTGAAGCATGTAGGACACAGACTTTATTTTACTATGTAGGAATCATATACCATACTCAAAATGTGTCATAATTTTCTAGCACAATATAGCTGCTCTATTAGGAAAGAAATTCTTAACAGCCAGCTACTAGAGAATGCAGTATAGGGTGATACAAAGAGCCTATTGACATCTTGAGGTGCGCAGCAAGTAAAATTCAACTCATTTCCCTCAGGTTAGCATGGCCGCAATCCACTGTCTCACCATCCTTTAACTATCAAATAAATCGTTTTTACTATCAAATAAATCGGTTGGATTATAAATTGGTGTTGCTAAATTCTTACTGAGTTCTTACCACCCCAATCCAACGCCGGCATCTGTATATCATCACCATCCTTTAAGCCATTGCTCACAGAAATTCCAAATACTCCCACTCCAACAACAGCTCAATTTTAAAATTCTTAAGAATGTTTTCAAACCCCTTCAGACTATACCCCATCTTACCTTTGCAAACTTCTCCAGCTCACCTCCAAAATCTCTGCACCCTAATTCTGGTATCTTGCATATTTCCGATTTCTATTGGTCAAACATTGTTGTCAGTGCCTTACACTACCTAGCCCCTAAGCTCTGCAATTCCTACTTCACACCACAGTCCTCTCACCTTTCTTTCCATTTTTCAGTTGCTTCTTTAAAACATACCTTTTCCATCAGGCATTTCACCATTTCTCCAAATGTTACATATGTGGCTCTGTGTTAAATGTTACCTTATAACATTCTGTGTTCTATAATCATTTTATCATGTTAAAAATTCGACATAAATAGAAGTTGCTTTTTTAAAAAAATAATTTAAGTGATGAGGGGGTCAGTGTCTGGACCCACATTTATTGCCCATTCCTAAGTGCCCTTCAGAAGGTAGTGGTGAGCTGCATTCATAAACCATTGCAGTTCCTGAGGTGTAGTTAGAGCTGGAGTTGCAGTATTTTGACCCACTGATAGTGAAGCAATGGTGATAGATTTTCAAGTCAGGATAGTGTGGCTTGGGGGGGAACCTCCAGGTGACGGTGCTTGCTGGTATCTGCAGTTCTTCTCCCATAAGATAGTACTAGTGTTAGGTTTGCGGCACTATCACAGAAGCTTTGGTGAGTTCCTACAGTGCTTCTTGTACATGGTACACACTGCTATTCATTGGTGGTGGAGAGAGTGAATGTTTGTGGGAGAAGTATCGACCAAGCTCGCTGTTTTGTCGTGGATGGTGTCAAACTTCTTTAGTGTTGTTGGAGCTGTTGTCATCCAGGCAATGGGTCCATCACACTCCTGACTTGTACCTGATAGATGGTGGCCAGGCTTTGGGGAATGAGGAGGTGAGTTACTCGCCACAGGATTCCTAGCTTCTAACCTGTTCTTGTAAGCACGGTATTTATATAGCTTATTCAGTTCAGCTTTTGGCCCATAGTAACCCCCATGTTGGTAATGAGGGATTCAACAATGGTAATTTATTTGTATGTTAATGGACGAAGGTTAGATTCTCTCTTGTTTGAAATGGTTCTTGCCTGGCATCTGTGTAGCGCAAATCTTACTTGCTACTTGTCAGCCCAAACATTGACATTGTAAAGGTCTTGCCACATTTGGACATGGATTGATTTAGTTTTTGACGAGTTACAAATGGTGCTGAACACACATACTTTTTGATGAAGGAAGATCATTGATGAAGCAGTTGAAAATGTTTGAAACTAGTACATTACCCTAAGGAATTCCTATTGTGATGTCCTGGAACTGAGATAACTGACCTTCAACCACCACAAACATCTTTCTTTGTAGCAGTTATGACTAACCAACAGAGGGTTTCCTCCCCTGATTCCCAGTGGCTCCATTTTTGCCAAGGCTTCTGATGCCACACTCAGTCAAATGCTCCCATCTCACCTCTGGAATTCAATGCTTTCAGCCATGTTTGAAACAAGACTGTAATGAAGTCAGGAGCTGAGTAGATCTGGTTGAATCCAAACTGACCATCTCTGAGCAGGTTATTGCTAAGCAAGTGACAGTTGATAGCGCTGTTGATGGACTGGTAGTGGGCTGGGTTGGATTTATCCTGTTTCTTGTGTGCAGAGACATTCCTGGACAATTTTCCACATTGCTAGGTGAACGCCATTGTTGTAACTGCACTGGAATAGTTTGGCGAGGGCTGCGGCAAACTCTGGAGCATAAGTTTATTGCCGGAATATTGACTTTTCTTTGTAATTTACCATGGGACAACTCTGATATTAGTTTTTCATATCTGTGCAAAAAGAACCGTATGTCATTAAATTCTCATAGTCATTGAATTATACATCAATGGATGTTGTTTCTTAAGTTTTGAAATCCAGGGTTCATTTCAGTGCAGTTTTGGGTCTGTATCATGTGTATCAAACAAGTACTTAATAAAACTGAAGGAAGCAAAATGAGACAGGTTTCCAAAAAATTACCACATTACATCATGCTGTGTCTGATTGGTATACTGGAGTGCACTGAAGTATTGAACTGTAAGACTGCCTGGTTCCTACATAAGAGCCAAAGTGTTTGCAAAAAGTTATTAATCGCTTCCTATTTCTACAATTGCATCCTTGTATGTCACATTAGAAATATTCCACAGGGCTGCCAATGTGGCTGGAGGATCATTTACCTTGAACTACTCTGGCTGGAAATAATTACATTATTAGTCTGACGACTGCACTGGTGAAGGCCCTGATGTTTACACTGTTAAACTTCTAAAAGTAAAACAGGGGGAATTCAAGAAGCATCATGCTGTTTCAACCTAACATCATTACATATTGTGCTGGCTGATGGCACGCAGGGTTAGGATGCAGGAGTGAACATGTGAATCGCCATGAAAAGTTCCCAATCTCCATCACGTGATCAGTGTCCAGCTGCAAAAATGTTGTGGGAGAGTGAGCTCACCATGGTGCTTCTTAGCAGGAGCAGATACCCGCAATTAATTCCTTGTCCACCCTCAGCCAGAGCAAATGATAGCCTGGAGGAGGGAACGCATGATAAAAACTAAGCAACCATGAAACAATCAAAGAACAATTTATTTTTCAAAAAAGGAACTGAGCAAACTACTTTTCCCTGTTGTTGGTTTAAGAATTTGACCTACGACGCCAAAAAAAATTCACTTAGTTTACCTGGGATTGCGACTTGAGGCTTAACATGTCAACAGTCTCATTAACTGATCACAAGGTTCTTTCATTTTGTCCGGACCAGAGCTCACTAAGCAATCTCTTTCAACAAAAACAGTCTACATTTCCATTAGTGACACTCACTTTAAGTCAAGTGTTATTGAAGCAAATTGCAAGCACTGAAGCTTATTTAATTTCTTTCAAACATACAAGCAATATTCAGTGAATATTTCCTGAATCTAATAAGCCAGATTCAAGTCTTACTCTGAATCTGCCAATTTAGTATACTATATTCACTGCTTGTGATGTGGTCGCATCTACATAGGGGAGACCAAACCCAAACAGGTGACTGCTTTGTGAAACACATCTGTTCAGTCCACAAGAATAACCCCGAACATCCTGTCACTTGTTATTTTATGCTCTACTTGCTTCCACTGGCCTCTTTGTCGCTGGCCTGTCGCTGTTCAAATGAAGCTCAACATAAGCTCAATAGAAGCACCTCATCTTTCTAATGGACACTTTATGCCATCCCAACTTAACATTGAGTTCAATAATGTTAGATCCAAATCCTGGATTCATTTTTTTTGTGGTTCATTTTATTTTCTCTTTCCTATTTCTTTACTTGGCAGTCGAACAGTAGCTGTTGGCCATTTACGCCTCCCCTAACGACATCTTTTAGTTCCTTACTTGTCTTATTACCAATTCCTTTGGCTTTCTACTATGAAGCTTTTTGTCTAATCTGTACTGTTTCCATTCTATCTTGCAAAGTTCCCTGTTGTTCTTCTTCATCTTCACTTCCACCACCACCTCGGCACTTTCATTTGTTCAAGACTTCTAATTTTTCTCAGTTCTGACAAAAGGTCACAGACCCGAAACAGTAACTCTGCATCTCTCTCCACAGATGCCGCTGGACTTGCTGTGTATTTCCTGCAGTTTCTGTTTTTGTTTCAGGCTCAAGCCTTTGAGCTCCCATTCTCTCTTTCTCTCTTCACCCCCAACAGCAAAAGAAAAGCTCTCATTCACTTTTAAAGCCTCATTCGACTTCATGTATCATTCATTACTCTATCACAAGATAGATGTGGGGAAGTTTAATGAAACTTTCAATGATGTCAAAGCCAGGAGCTGGTAAGAGGGGCTGTCACCAACTTATCAAAAAATGTATCTTAATTGTTGTATTAAAAATGTCATTAAAGTACCATCTTTGAAAGAGTGATTGGCTTCATCTGTAATTTCATTTCATGATTCCAAAAGAACCATATTTGCATTGCTTATCAGGATACAGTATTTTTGTTGAACCTAGCCTTTAATCCAGCTGGCCATCATTGTGGATTCTCAACACGATATTAAGAGTCTGTCAGTGTACTATGGCCTGCCCGGAAAGTAGAGCATGGGTGCAGGCAAGTATAAACAATGTGGGAAAAGTTGCATTAGGTCAGAAAACTGGTGCTGGGATCAGTATATACAGTTCGCTCTACCTTTCATAGTGAGGCTGACAGCTAATTTAAGCAATACAGTCCAATGCCATGTATTCTGCTGTGGGACTGAAAGCCTCAGCCAGGGGTCTAATTTTGTGTGAGATGAGAACCATTGAAAAGGAAAATAGACCGCTCCAATGTGCAGCAGGTATTGGCTGATAACAGAAGTCTCTCAGCAAAAAAAATGAGCAGAAGGGGTGAAAGGTCAGAGAGCCTAATCGCAAGTTCCCCTTTGCTACATTGGAGACCATGGTGCACAGGGTGGAAAGGAGAAAAGAGGTCCACTTCCCTCAGGACCAGAAGGCCTTGATAACTGGTGTCATGGTCAATGCCAGCAGTCGAGCTTCCAGCACCTGAAAATGTGCCACAAAAAGATCAAAGACATCACAAAAATAACCAAGGTCCTCAAATCGTTCAAAGTGAGTCACTGGCCTCACACATTGTTCTATTCAGCTGTCCCTCCTTTACTCACCTATCATCAATCTCTATCAAGCACAACTCATACATAGCATTCTTAAACTTCACCTCACCCTCGTATGTTTATAAGCTTCACACTCACATTTCATAGCTTTCACACTTGAAAGGTATTGCACCCAAACACATAGCACCACACTCAGAAGCACAGCACTCCACCCTCCCTTTCGTAGGACAAAATGGCCCACAAAATGAGGCAGCAATATCTAACTAAACTCCATGGTCTCACCCCAAGGGAAGAGACAATGGTGGCCATCATGAAACACCCACGAGTGGGGCTGTGGCCAATGGCAAGGCTGAAACTATAACAGATGACATTGTTTCCAATTAATCCACCCACCCACTCCCACTCATCCCAGAATCTTTCTGGGTTCACAAGCTTCAAAAGATGTAACCATGAACCTCTTCCTTCTCTGCTCTTCCTTCCCTCACCTTACTTCTATCCTTGGTGCTTTATCTTTTCTGATACCCAAGGCCTCTGACCTGGTCAAACTCTGGTGCAGGGCTGTGGACCACGAGAGGAGCAAGACACTGAAGAAGATGAAATACCATTATTTATTCCACACCTGAAACCACCAGCTCCAATACTGACATTGCTTACATTCTCGAGGGAAACATAGATGTGGGATCCTTATGTCAAGCATCAAAACTGTCTGACTCTTTTTTCATCGATTCCAGAATTGTTCATGATTTTAATCATAGGATTTAAAGGCCAGGCATCTGTGTGTCTTCATTGTGAATAGCTCTGATGTCATTAAGCTTCTTGCCGTCAGGTCCGGCTGCACTATTCGCATCGATACGTCGATACTGCTTCACCCTTGATTGGTTTCATCCACACACTACCACCAATTCTGCTGTTAAATTTGGCATATTTATCGATGTTGCTTTTGTTATTTTGTTTGGAGAGTTTATCACAAAAAAGTGTCTCCAGTTCCTCTTTGGATAAAGGATATGCAGATAGTATAGGGTGTTTGTTCAGAAAGAATTCTTCAAATGTAGACAATAAAAATATAACAAAACATGATCCAACTTATAAATCAAAGAAAGAGTTTTATAAAGAAACATCATTACTCCAAACTTCAGACCTCACCCTGGGCTAATCCAAGTCCTGCACAATTCCCAACAGGTTCTTATTTATCGTGAATCAGCTGATCAGCTGACCATCACATCATTCTGTAATTGGTTCAATGATTTACTGGGTCAGTTGACTCGTACAGCATGATATCACTGGCTATATTACATCCGATACAAAGTTCTCAACAGTTACATTCTAACATAATGTAACATAAGCGCCTCATGATCTGATGAGCAAGTTGACGCCGCTTGTTATTGTATAGAACTGGGCTGTTTGAAAGAGTTCTTTACACTTTGTCCATTGCCTCTTTGGACCAGTGTTGTAACCAGTCTTCACGTCTTTCGTATCCTTCTTATGCTACTATAAATGGTGTAGGCAGAGCAAGGGACAAGATAGGAGAGGTGCCAGTTCCCTGCAGAGTGGGGTCACACATGATTCCTATGCAGATGGTATACAAGGACATCTAATGGTGGAATTGTGAGGGCAGGGGAGGGGGAAATGTCCTACAGAGAGATTCTGATTGACATTCACACAGAAATATTTGGCGTACTGGCAGAGAGACTGCTGTCAATTTCAAGGAGACTGAAGCAGTTCAGCTCCAACTTGCCACAGGCTGAGCAGACACCTTCTGAAGTCAGACCCTCAAGGCGAAGAACTGCTCGAGGGCTTCCCTGTAAGGCTACCTTGAGTCTCTCCACTGAAAATTACCGATTTTCCATCAGCCATGCAGTAGCTGCTGGGCAGCACTGTGTATGGGGCAATAGACCCGGCAAAAGCACCAGCAAATGAGACACTAAGGAAATGTACAAAGGTAATTAGTTGAATTTTGAATGGAATATTGGATGGCACACTGTATAAGTTGCTCTGCAATATTTCTTCTGTGCTGTTTGTTTATTTCAGAAATGAAGACAAAAGGACAATGTAATGGTTTGTAATAGAGCAATAGGGTCTGTGATTGTTGTACAATGGGATTCAAAGTTGCGTTTAGTAGTAGAACAGTTTGATTGAGGCAATTACAGACAGTCCAACTGGAATACAGGAACATAGGAATTAGAAGTAGGAGTAGGCAAATTCAATCTTTCGAGATCGCTCTGCCATTCAACCAGATCATGGCTAATCTCTCTATCTGTTCTCCATATCCCTATTTCCCCTTTTTTATTAGAAATATATCTATCACCCTTTTGAAACCATTTAACGATTCAGATTCTATTGTGCTATGGGGTAGCGAATTCCACAAGCTGCCTTTGCTCCCTATTTCATCATCCTTCTCCTCCTCCTTCAGCCTTGTGATGCTTGCCATAACGCTGCATTTCAACCAGGTTACACAATCACCACAAAGTGTAATACATGCCCCGATAAGATACTATAGGCCTCCTTGACATGGTCCAAGCATTGAAATCATTGCTTCAATACTCCAATGACCTGCTCCATGTAGTAGTGTGACTCTCAATGTATGTGTGCCAGTCATGTCTGGTTGGGTTGTGGAGTGGAATCATGAGCCAGCTGCTTAGCCTGGGGCTGCACGGTAGCACAGAGTTTAGCGCAGCTGCTTCACAGCTCCACGGACTCAGGTTCAATTTCCGGCTTGGGTCACTGCCTGTGTGGAGTTTGCACATTCTCCCCGTGTCTGCGTGGGTTTCGTCCAGGTGCTCCGGTTTCCTCCCACAAGACAAAAATGTGTGGGTTAGATTGATTGGCCATGTTAAAAATTGCCCCTTAGTATCCAGAGATGTGTAGGTTTGAGGGATTAGCAGGTAAATATGTAGGGATAGGGGGTATGATGTTGCCAATGGCTGAGTTGGTGATTGTGGGCATTCCTGTACATTGGGATCTTTTCAGGCTGGAGAGTGAGACATTTGTAGCATTTCTCAATTTGCCATTCAACCAGCTGGGCCTGGGTGGGATTGTGGTCAGTGCAGACTCCATGGGCCAAATGGCCTCTTTCTGCACTGTAGGGTTTCTATGATTCTATGATGTTTGCCCAAAAGCCACCCTCTGATCTGATGTACAAACACTGAGGGAATGGCCGATTAGTGCGGAATGAAAATGCCATGACTACTCCCAGGATGATGTGGAGATGCCGGCATTGGACTGGGGTAAACACAGTAAGAAGTCTCACAACACCAGGTTAAAGTCCAACCAATTTATTTGATTTGATTAATTTTAAGAGACTTCTTACTGTGCTGCTGATGTGCACAGCATGGTTGCCCACCAATTGCACATTCACCAAGTAACCTTTGTGGTTATGATACATCTCAGCCTGGAATGTGACACCCACCACTTCTGCAATCAATTGCATGTTGTACCATGGGAAAGCACACTCTCTTGGCAAAGTCACATGCACACTCCATTTGCTTCTTTCTGTTCATGACCATAAAGCCTGGTCTTCTGGATAAAAAGTGTCTATCATCTCTCCGATGCAGGAGCAATGGCAAGTTGAGAGACTCTACAAATGTCTCTCTCTGCAGGCTCAAAAGATCCCTACGTGCAGGAATGCCCATGATCACCGACTCAGCCATTGGCAGCATCATGCTCATGTTTCTCCGAGGTTGCAGATCAGCTAGCAAGAGATGGCAGAATTCTGTGACCCACCACCCCCTCTCCCAACCTTTATAAACTGCAGACAATGCCCTTGTATACACAGGGATAAGACAAAAATAATGTAAAGTTTATTTATTAGTCCCAAGTAATGCTTACATTAACACTGCAATGAAATTACTGTGAAATTCTCCTAATTGCCACAATCCTGCATCTCTTTGGGTCAATGCACCTAACCAGCATGTCTTTCAGAACGTGGGAGGAAATCGGAGCACCCAGAAGAAACCCAAGCTGATACGGGGGAGAACATGCAAACTCTACAAATGAGGTTGAAGCTGTAGTAGTTAATAATTTTCCTGAAATGAGGATATTGCTCCAAAGTGACAGGGCCCCACGCTGGGAATTGAACTTGGGTCCCTGGCACTGTGAAGCAACAGTGCTAACCACTGTGCCACCCGACTGTGTCAATGTGCTGCCCAATTTTGCTACCAAAATGCTCAGAAATGCTCCCAAAAGGTCATCCTCCTCCACCTGTGAGCTGTCTGCCCTCTTCTTTGTTCCCTCTCCTCTGTCTCCCTTTCACACTGCAGCCCAAAGCATCATGATCAGGAGTATGTGAAGTCTGAACAAGGCATTCACTGCATGCAACACCAATACCTGACAGGTTCACTGGCCTTAACCAACTGTGCAAACCTTAACAAGCACTTCTACAATCTCAAATAGAGACACTAAGATTAATCATCAATTAACCTGTTAATTGATGATCCCTTCGAAAAGTGCTGCTGGGGGTTGGGGGAGTCAGGGGGGATCTTTTCTATTTCTGAGCACATGTTCAAGCTGTGCCAGTTAGAAGAGGGCATTAGATGGAGCCGCAAGGTCAAAATGGCAGTCTGAGCATTCAACCAATGTTTCACGCTGATGGATGTCACATTCCAGCTACTCTAAACACTTTCAGTATGTACTTGTGTTAGCGCTCTCATTGGCATTCAGCAGTGCTGCACTGGAAGTTGCACTTGAAAGGTGTGAACGCTATTTTCGTACTCAATTGACACTCCTAGCACCTAACTACGACTGTTACTGAACCCAATTTTGTGGCCACTGACTGCTCACATACTAAAATCACCCAGTGACTTGAGCAGTGACTAGCAGCCTCAGACAGGTAACATAAGTAACACTGGCCTGATAATTCGTGTCATAAATTTTTTAAAAAGTTGATACGCAAGGAAGCGCCCTTGTGACTCCTCGGAAATCCTATCAAAAGAGCTGCACGCTGAGAAAAGTCTTTATCCTTATTCAAATTACACCATGCAATCTTCAGTGTCACCCATCAGTTGCAAAAAAGGTTTTGACTGGGGGTTTAACAGTTCATCCAAAGGAAGGCACCTCTGACAAGGGTAACACTCCCTTAGTTCAATACTAAAATCATCCAGTGACTTGAGTACATTATCTGGACTGTCGTTTTGGAACAATAGCCTCATCTCAGGAAAATTATTAACTGCTACAGCTTCATCCTCACTTGTTAGCTGATCGTTTGAGCCCTTCAGATGCCCCTTGTAAAACTATGCCAGGGATCTATTAATCTCCATAACCGTTCAGCTCATTTTTTCATTGCAGGAGGAAGTCTTAATCTTGTGACTCATGGTACAGTGAGTTCCCAACTCAGCTATGCTCTATAAGGAAAAGAGAAGGAGAATATTAGAGGGGCATTCAGTTTATCTTTTTTGACCTAGGGGTGAAAAAAAATCAGAAAAAAGGAAGAGATTGGGAGAGAAACTTTACAAATGCTTTTTTGAAAAGTATTATTCGACCTTTTGTTTTAACAATAAAATGTGAAATTCAGCCTTAGGTAATGGTGTGATTTTAATACAAGCACAAATAAAATAATTTCCACTGGCTGGTGATTTGATAAATAGAAGGCATACACTTAAAATGGCTATTGATTTAAAAATAGAGCGAGCTTGGCAGAATTCTTTTTGACAGAGTTATCAGGATATTACTGTCCGATCAAAAACATGGCAGAAGCAGAATCTTGAATTGGTTTAAAAGACCAAAAGATTTGAAATAAAGAAGCGATGGGGAAACATCAGGATGATAATTCTTTTGGAAGCCAACTGGTTAATTACATGGCTTCCTTCTGAATTGGCCATTAGAAGGCAGAGAGTAGCAATGTCGGGGTGCTTTTCTGAATGGAAGGTTATGTTCCATTGTTCCCAGTGTTCCACTGGGATCAGTTCTGGGACCTTTGTTGTTCACAGTATATATAAATGATTTAGAGGAAAATGTAACAGTGTGATTATAAGTTCGTGGGCAACACAAAAATTGGGGGAGTTGCAGATAGTGAAGAGGAATGTCAGAGGATATGGCAAAATATAGACCAGTTGGAGACTTGGGCACAGAAATGGCAGATGGAATTTAATCCACACAAATGTGCATTTTAGAAAGTCCAACGTGTGTAGGAATTATACAGTAAATGGTAGGACCCTTTGGAGAATTGACAGGCAGAGAGATCTCGATGACCTTGCCCACCAATCACTGAAAGTGTCAATGCAGGTAGATTAGGTAATCAAGAAGGCATACGGTATGCTTGCCTTCATCAGTCAGGGCACTAATTATAAAAATTGCCAGATCATCTTGCAGCTGCACAGACCTTAATTTGGCCTCATTTAGAATATTGTGCACAATTCTGGTCGGCACACTACCAGAAGGATGTGGATGCTTTGGAGAGGGTACAGAACAGGTTTACCACAATGTTGCCTGGTCTGGAGGGTATTAGCTATAAGGAGGGGTTGGACAAACTTGGTTTGTTCTTACTGGAATGACAGAGGTTGAGGGGTGACCTGATAGTGGTTTACAAGATTATGAGTGGCATGGACAAAGTGAATAGTCAGATGCTCCTTCCTATATAGAAAAATCAAGTACTAGGGACCTTCAGTTTAATGTGCGTGGGGAAAAGTTTAGAGGAGATGTGCAGGGCAACTTTTTTTTTTACACAGAGGATGGTGAATGTCTAAAACACACTGCCCAGGGAGGTAGTGGGAGCAGATATGATAGCGGCATTTAAGCAGCAACTAGGTGAGTACATGAATAGAATGGGAATGGAAGGATACAAACTCCGTAAGTTCATACAATTTTAGTTTAGGCAGGTAGCATGATCAGCATAGGCTTGGAGGGCTGAAGGGCCTAATCCGGTGTTGTACTGTTCTTTGTTCTTTGAAATTCTAAGATTCAATATCAATACACCACTAAAATACTTTACCCACCTTTACCCACCAACGAGCACTTTTACTTACCTTAGTGTAGATCAGCCAACATGGAAAAGTGCTCTCGAAGTTGACCACAGTTTCAAACCTGGTTAAATGTGTACCTTATTTCACATTTTCTGCCTCATTAGATTAGTTAGCTGGGTGAAAGCAGCCCACTGCTTTCCTTTGAAGTGCCATTAAATGTGAAACTTTTACCATCTGGTTGGGAAGTAAGAGTGTATGTACATAACACGGAGGTGTGTTGGGTTATTCCCGTGCAGACTAGCACTGTAATAATGATGCAGTGCTGATGATATAGCAGCTTGGGTGATTTCCCTCTTTAAGAAGAGGAAAGAAAAACCTACCTTTGCTACCCCCACAAAAGCACTATTGCAACCATGGATCATTGCAGCCCCCTCCTGCCGCACCCCAACAAACCTAGAATGGTTAATCATCTTGTGTGGGTGGAACTCATAGAGATGTATTCAAGGAAACCGAATTAGATCATTTATTGAAAGCAACATGAAAAAAAAGAGGATTATCAGTACCAAGTGCAGTATTATGCCATCACTCTGTTCATGATAGCTGAAACATAGCTCCAGCAGAAATGAATACAGCTTCTTTGTAATATCTCTATCTTAAAACAGCCGTGTGCTTATCAGGTTCCATTACTTTCCTCTGAAACAGTGCTTGCTGTAACAGACCTTCCCTGATCCACTGTGCCCCTAAATCTGTGTGTAGACTCACACAGATAAGGATGGCAGGGCTCTGCTCTCTGATCAGTGCCTTGCTTAAGTGAGTTAATCTTGTTTTACAGCTGAATTATTTTGTCTCCTGCAGGCTGTGATTATGTATAAAGATATTGTGTTCGCAGGAGCGGATCTTTCAACGGCAGATCCCGTGGCCAGATAACCTGTGAACTGGCCTGTTACAGCAATGGATGAGCAACAGTTTGCCTGCCTGGGTAATTTGTCTTTCCAGATGGCTGCGGATAACATGTAGATTAACTGGTACAGCGTCAGTGATATTAAGATATACTTTCAATCCCTCTCCTCCGCCCCCACGTCACCCAGTTGTTTCCTGACCCCTGCACAAAGCACCTCGGTGCAACTCGTCAATGCACAAGTACATGAAAAGAAGTTGAGCAGTTTGTGCCTCAATTTTCCAACAGGGTGCAAAGCTCCAATTAATAAAGCAATTTATTTAACAAAAAAAACTAGTGGCAAGAATCCAGAGTTGTAGATGTCAATGATAATTACTGTGCCCATCGACTAGCTCGACATAAAAATGAGATAACACTGCAACAGTCCCCAAACTATGCAGGTTAATCCCTTACTGTGAAGCATGACATTTGACTCAGCACGAATCACGCCTCAATAACTATGACTGTTGTAACAGACTTGCCTGATCACAATCTTGAAGGACTGCATATTATTTCAGTAAAGTGGGCAACAGTTTGGACTAATCATCTTTCACCATGTTCTGGAGCTGCAGGAAGGAAACCCGATTCGGTTGCTTTTTATTTTGCCTATATGAGATTTGAATTTAAACAGTCTCAGACCTCCGAAGCCTAGTCTAAATTATTCAGGGACAAGGTAATATGTAAAGAAGAGTGAGAGAGAGAGAGAGAGAGACATCCTTCAGGCTATCTACCCTGGAAATCATTAAGCTTGTTGGCTATTATCTTGTGTGTACACCACACACAATCTATACCAAGAGCTATACCTGCAGGTTTATTCGAAGCTGTCCAGAATTGAACACAAGGAATACAAAAATAGAATGTGCAGTACCTACAAGAACTGAATTCTGTAGTCAGGAATTCTATCATTATGATCAGTTGCAAAGTAACTTTTGAAAACAAGAAGGAGTTTGTTTGCATGATTTCTGTGCACCATTTAAGGTTTTTTCTTCTCCAGTTGTTAAACATTCAATATACCTCTTTCCATGATTTCAATTTGTAAAGAAAACAGGAAGTGCTGGAAATACTCAACATCATAAAGCCTGTCACATTTGTGCCTGCTTTCATTTCTGAAGAATTTTAAGTGTCTCAAAACGTGAACCTTTTCTCTCTCCACAGATGCTGCCAGACTTACTGAATATTTTCAGCACTTTCTTTTTTTATTTTAGATTTCCAGCATTGACAATATTTTTCTTTTATTACATGAGTCTAAAAGAGTGGTTTACAAGTTGTCAGGAATCTTCAAACCATCTGTCACCTAAATCTCCCAACTGGCCTTGCTCCCTTCCCAGCTTTGTCCCTTGACACTTGTTCCACTCCTCCCTTCTTGCCAAGGTGTTTGTCTTTCAATTATGGCATTTATTTCCTCTGTTCTGACCAATCCATGCCTCATTACCACTTGTAAGCCAATCAACCGTAAAAATGAAGACGTGTCAGCAAGTAACCATTCATGGGAGCAAGGGATTAAAACATAGGGTGGTGACGCAGTGGTTAGCACTGCTGCCATACAGTGCCAGGACCCAGGTTCAATCTCTGGCCTGGTTACTGTCCATGTAGAGTTTGCACACTCTCCCCATGTCTGCAATGGGTTTCCTCTGGTTGCTCTGGTTTCTTCCACAATCCAAAAGATGTGCTGGTTAGCTGCATCAGCCATGTTAAATTCTCCCTTAATATCCCCAAGCAGGTCCTGGGATGTGGCATCCCCCGGGGATGTTCATAGTAACTCCATTGCAGTGTTAATGTAGGCCTAGTTACAGCACTAATAAATAAACTTAAAAACATAAACTTAATGTTAAACATAATGCAAAGGAAGAATGATGTGAGCTTTGTTAGAAACATCAAAGTGACAATCACCACAGCGCTTTGCTGTAGCAAATAAGGTCCCAAGTTACATTTAATATCTGAAAGAAAGTGTGAATCAAAAGAATGTTGTTCTTTCAAAAAGCTTTGGTCATACTCTGGTATCCTGGTCATTTTATGATTGAAGGAAGATTTTGCTCTTCATCATTCAGCATCCAGACTCATTGCATGTCTAAGGAATTGTGGAGAAGAAAAGGACAATGAGCTTATTTGCATTGGAAAACAGGAAAGTTGGAAGGGATCCAACTGAAGCTCTCAAGAACATGAAGGGAGTTGTAAAATGCTGACTAAGGGTGAACAAATCAAGCACCATAACATCCAATATAGGAACGGACAATGAGGAAATTCAGAGGAAAGCTTTAATTGACGGAATATTAACATAGCTAAATATCAAGTAAATTAAATTTTGGGCTGGATTCTCCAATCTTATTTGCCCTGCCTCCACTGCAAGCGAGAATGGAGAATTTGGTACTCAGCCAAACTCACTGCAGCAGCACTGGAAAATCCCAGCAATGGACAAGGTTGAGGTTTCCGGCAATTCAGGCTAAATGCACTGTGCAGAATTCCAGCAGCTTTCTGGCAATTATACGGGAACAACTTTAATTTGAGGCTAGGCTATTGAGGTGTGTTATTACGTAATCTAGAACAGAAAGTCCCATGTTTAATTTCAGATCTGCATTGAGTTAGCAGAGGTGAAGAGGGTGTTAATTCCATTAAGGATGAATCTGAAGCCAGTCTTTCCCTTGAAGATTGGTTTATTTCCAAGGCTGAAAAATAAAGACATAGATTTCTCCAATTCCAGTTCTACCTCAGAGAAAACTGTTTTTTATACTCTTGCAAATAATTCTCCAATTGGGAACAGCTGTCCTTACCAACTCAAAGCATGCACTCTATTGCAGCACAATTTAAACATCAGACGGAAGGGGAGGAAAAGGCCAGGGTGGCTGTTCCCCAGGATGTAGATAGTAGCTGCGGATTAAAGGGGTGTTGTAAACTAGGCTCAGCAAAACTGTGCTATCATCATAAATAAACTGCTTGATACCATACCATACAGTACAGAAGGGGGCCCTATTCCCGTAACCATACATTTACCTTGCTAATTCCCCTGACATTAAGGGGCAATTTTGAATAGACAATCTACCTAACCCACACATCTATGGATGGTGGGAGGAAACTGGAGCACCTGGAGTAAACCCGCACAGACACGGGAGAGAATGTGCAAACTCATTACACAGTCATCCAAGGCCAGAACAGGTGCCTAGCGCTGTGAGGCAGCAGTGTTAAAAACAGTACCACCATGCCGCTCAACCTTACAAATGGAGAAAACCTTACACATGCTGCACTTTAAGTAATACTTTTGAGAGAAAATAAATCAAGTGGCATGCAATGTAGCATTGCTCTATTATATATCCAAAGTTGTCTGTACAATCAAAGACACACAAAATAAAAATTACCTCACCTAGACAATGTGATGGATAATTTAACACATAAATCTCACCAGAATTTATTTCAGTAAAACCAAAGAAAGATTTTTAAAAAATCTCAGGAGTAACACAGATAAAATCTATTTGAGCACTTATATGTCAGAACATGATACTTCTTGGAACAAAAACACAACACATTAATTTTTGTTACTCAAAAGAGATTGCTTTTTTCGATAAAAAATAAAAACCAATTTACTGGTTTGTTGATTATAAATGTTCTTCCTAACTCGTAATAACAGGGAAGGCCATGCGAAAGTGAAGTATCAGAGTTCTCATTTTCCCCAATCAATTAATAGGAACAAGCAATAATTCTATTTGTTATCTGGTTTCTCAGAAAAGTTGGGAGGAATTTTAAAGGTTTCAATAGTGGTTTAATCATTACAAAATGAGTTTTTTTTCCACATAAATAATATTAACCCAAAGGATGGAACAAAGAACAGTACAGCACAGGTACAGGTCCTTCAGCCCTCAAAGCCTGTGCCAATCGTGATGCCTGCCTAAACTAAAACCAGACCGACTTACAGAGTCCATATCCTTTCATTCCCATGCCATTTATGTATTTATCTCGATGCCCCTTAAATGCTGCTATCATACCTGCTCCCACCAACTCCCATGAAGCATGTTCCAGACATTCACTACCCTCTGTGTAAAAAAACTGCCTCGCACATTTCCTCTAAACTTTCCCCCACTAACTTCAATCTGTGTCCCGTAGTACTTGACTTTTCTACCCTAGGAAAGAGCACCTGACTATCCACTCTGCCCACGCCACTCATAATCTTCTAAATCTCTATCAGATTAGCTCAATGAGAACAAACTGAGTTCATACTCTTTAGACCAGGCAACATCCTGATAAATCTCTTTTGTACCGTCTCCAAAGCATCCACATCGTTCTGGTAGTGTGGCGATGAGAATTGTACACAATGTTCCAAATGAGACCTAACTAAGGTTCTCTACACTGCAGAATGACCTGCAAATTTTTATATGCAATGCCCCAACCAATGAAGGCAAGCACGCAGTATGCCATGTTGACTACCTCATCACCTGCATTGCCACTTTCAGTGATCGGTGGACATGTACGCCCAGATCTCTCTGTTTGTCAGTAATCAGACTGGAATATACAGAGGAAAGTAAAGGCTGGAAATTTCTGAAAGTCATTTGTCCACTCACACAAGCTAATATCACTTCATGACCAACTCACTTAAAGAAAATTCTCCCTGAACATTTCCATTCGATTTCCTTGGATTCATTTTCTGAGCAGTCTATCCCACATGTTTACTAACTTTTGTCCTCATTCATGCTGACAGAATTCAACTTTGAATCCAAAGTCCATATTTCCACTGACACAAATCCTCCCCAATGTATCTGAGCTATGAATAGCTTTTGAAATTATTGGCTGGAGGAATTTGATTGTCCTTGACCCATAGCCAATTAGAATAGCCTATACAGCATCTTCCAATTACAACTTGCTTGTGGTCCCCACCCCACTTAAAATTTCTAAATGTACCGTGATCATTGTCAAAAAATCCCAAGGTGAAAAGAGATCTTTAAAATTCTTTCATAAGACATGAGTACCACCAGCTAGGCCAGCAATTTTTATTGGTTATCCCTAATTGCCCTTGAGAAGGTGAGCTACCTTTAGTATCACTGCAGCCCATGTGGTGTAGGTACACCCAGAGTGCTTCTAGGGAGAGAGTTCTCGGATTTTGACCCAGTGACAGTGAACGAAAGACAATGTATTCCAAGATGGTAAGTTGGTGGCAGGGGAACTTGCAGGTCATGAAGTTCCCATGCATCTGCTGCCCTTCTCTGTCTACGTAAAATGGTCATGTGTCAAAGGAAGACTGTAACTAGAACTATAAAAAAGTGTTGTGGAATTATTATTTTTATAAACTTAAGAATGAGCTGTAGAAAATCAGACAGTATGATTGAAAGTTTTCAGTCACTCAAATAATTGGGAACGCATAACACTCAAAATGATCCAGTGAACTCACTGTTCATTGTAACCTATAAGGTCAACGAGCCAGTTTATTATATTAGTTCTTATAAGTGAACACTGAAAATGCCTCTGTTGCTCAGATGGTGAGAGGGATTTAATCCAATCAAAGCTATGCTGGTGCTTTTTCTTCTTGTAATATTGTGATTTTTGTCTTGTCTTACTGGAAATAAGCTTTAAGAGATCCAATATGGATCTCTGTATGCGTAAGTCTACACCTAAGAAATCTGCACAAATTGGCACCTTCCCTCAATGACAATAGCTGGTGTGAAAGATTAGGGATGCCACATATAAGGCACAAGATGCTCCTTTGAAACTAGAGCTAGGATACAATATATGGGCAGAATGGTAAGAGCTTTATATCAACACGCAGTAAGTGATTAATGCTGATAGCAGGGAATGCAAAGTGGAAAAAAATTTCCTTTCCAGGCACGATCATCCCTCACCTCAATGAGCACAAATCCACTAAACATTTGTTTAAAAAAAAATTAATAACCAAGGATGGCTGGTGAAGGAGTACTCCTAAACAATTAGCCCTTTCTGCACAGCTTTCTAAAATAAGGAAATTTTATTAACTCCCTTTTCCCCATTAATAAAGACATACTTTATTACTTTAGCTGTGAGGGCGGACATCGTATTTTTGGATCACCTGAATTATTTAACGGCTTCAATCTGCATATTTTATAAAGGTTATAAAATCCTTCTAGATTCAGTTAATATCAATGACACTAACTGTAATTCAGCTGGAATTACTGGTAAATACTCTTTACATGATCAGGCTATCATGCAGCTTTCAGAAGCCTGGGACTGACAACTCAATGTATGTACTCAATGGAGTCCACTGGTAAATACAAATAAACAAACCAGCTTTCGCCTGCACTTCCTTTCTCTGTGCTGCTCCAAAATATCGATTGGACTTGATGTTTTCTGGCATGGTTGATGTTACTTGACAGTCATAGGATTACATTGCACCCTGGCATTGTAAAGAATTGCTGACCCTAAAAAGATGCTGACCATGATAAGCAATGTTAACGCCTGGAAAGTAGCTAGTCTCTTGTCAGTCTTGTTAACACATCCTGAAAACACACCATGGCCAATGCTTCATCATGAGCCTTATTAATAGCAGATAACAATCTTTACTGGAATGTGTTAATGACGTGATTAGAAAACACATTTAAGTGCAATGCAAGAGTCACCAGAAGTTCAAAAGTCGGGGTGCAGGATTTTCAGGAATCAAGTAGTCACATTTTAATGAGTTGAAAGGTCACTCTTTCAAAATTCAGGACCACAGGGTCACAGAATGCTACAGTGCAGAAGAGGCCCTTTGGTCCATCAAGTCTACACCAATACATGAAAGGTCCTGAGCTGCCCATCTAATTCCACGTGCCAGCACTTGGCCCATAGCCTTGAATGTTGTGACATGTCAAGTACTTATCCAGTGCTTTTTAAAGGATGTGAGGCATTCTGCCTCCACCACCCTCCCAGGCAGTGCATTGCAGACGATCACCACTCTCTGGGTAAAAAAAATTTTCCTCAAATCTTCCCTAAACTTCCAATCCCTCACTTTTACCTTGTGTCCTCTCATAACTGACCATTCAACTAAGGGGAACAGCTGCTCCCTATCCACACCAACTAAATCTTGAACACCTCAATCAGGTTGCCCCCTCAGTCTTCTCTGTTCCAGAGAAAACAATCCACGCCTATCCAATCTTTCTTCATAACTTAAATGTGTCCCCCAGGCAACATTTTTTTATTCAATTATGGAGCAAAAATGTCACTAGCTGGCCAGCATTTATTACCCATTCTTAGTTACCTGAGGGCAGTTAAAAGTATGCTATGGTTCTGGAGTCACAAGTAGTTCAGATCAAGTAAGGATGTCAGATTTCCTTCCCTAAAGAGCATTAATGATCCAGATGGGTATTTTCAACAATTGACAATGGTTTCATGATCATCAGTGGAACTTAATTCCAGTGTTTTGCTGAATTCAAATTCCACCACTTGCTGTGTCGGGATTTGAACCCGGGTCCCCAAAACATTTGCTGAGTTTCTGCATTCATAGTCTAGCAATAATACCACTAGGTCATCTCTCCTCCTTTCCTGGTGAATCTCCTTTGCACCCCTTCCAGGGCGATCACATACTTCCAAAAATGTGGCAACCAGAACTGCACACAGTACCCTAGCTATGGCGTCACCAAAGTTCTCCATCATGACCTGCTTTTGTAATCTATACCCCAATTGATAAAGGCAAATGTGCTATATGCCTTTATCAATACCCCTATTAACCTGTTTTTCCACCTTCAGAGATCTATGGACAAACACACCAAGGTTCCTTTGTTCTTCAGAACTCCCTAGTGTCAGATCTTTCATGGTATACTTCCTTATTAAATTACTCCTTTCAAAGTGTGTCACCTCACACTTTTCAGAGTTAAATTCCATCTGCCACTTATCCACCCAATTGACCATCTCGTCAACCGATTTTAAAATGACAGAAATGGGATTTGAACATCCTACTAGAAATGAAACCCAAATTTAGTTTTCCTCAGCCAGCCATCCAAACAACTGGTTGTCAAAAGCATGCTCACTTCTCCAAATTGGAATGACCTCTGGATGACTTTGCTTCATTACCACATCAACCCTCCACCCTTAATATCTGATCTATCTATTGAAGAGAGGATGATGGTTGCTTGAGAAAAAAGTCATCTGAGGTACATATGCTTAGCTAATTTAGTTTTATACATTTTAGTTGTAGGTTTGTGCAGTATTGAATTTGAAGAGCGAAGTTATATCACAGTGAACCATGTTCCCAAAATATAAGTAGGAGAGTAAATGCTAAAATGAAACTGTGATGAGTGAGATGAAGACCAGAAAAGGCAAGAATGACATGCCAGTTTTAAAACAAAAATATCTGGACAAACATAACTTTACATGCAGATGCGACAAAAAATGTAGATTGTTACCCAGATTTGTTAATTTGGATGAGATCCCTCAATTTGATGAGAATTTCAACATATTAACCACAAGTAGCTATGTTCATATATCTCATCTAGAATTTGTAAGGGTATTAAATAGCATTATTGCAAGAAATACTGATAACTGGATAGATGAGGAGTGAAGGCATAAGTCTCATAAAAACACATGAGACTTGCAAAAACAGTGCAGAATTTTGTGCTCTTATTGACAGCAAGCTTAGAGGCAGGAAGGACATGTACTTAGGCAGGATGTTGGCATACCAAAACCCAGCCACCATCCTGTCTCCTCCCAAAATCAATTGTGGGTGGGAACGCCTATGGTCAACCTTCATGCTCTACTGCCAAATGAGGGCCTTAAGTGTCCAATTAAGGGCAGTTTAAGGGCTTCATCCTGCTTTTGGATCCAGGTCTATTGCCATGCAGCAAACACGACAGCTGCTATCTTGTGTACAGCTTGCCACCTCTGGAAGAAGGGAGTGAGTGAAGGCGGGTGGGATTGTGTTGCTAAGAACTAATGCAGTTCTCTCACCACAACATCCACCATACACAAAACCACACTATTCCCAGCCAGCATCACTTATCTTTGTTCTACTTCAGGGGATGTTTTCTCTGGTCGTAACCACAGCCTCCTCACTGGTGCTGCTGAGAACAAGTGCTAATGGCTTCCGATTGGTCATTAGCTCTCACTAGCTGAGACTTTAGCCCCTGGGGACTTGATTTCAAGGGAAGCTCTACTGCTGGTCTTGCCATTGCCCAATTGGCACATGGTTCTGAAGCCTTCCTGAAAAGAGGCAGAGGCAGGTATACGTCTTATCCTGGTTGTGTAGCTGGCAGGCAAGACTCCTGACGCCTCAACAAGATTCTGCCCAAATACAAGAAGAGTATTTTTTCTTTCCCTTTTCCAGAAATGCAACAAAATGTCCTTCATTCTAAGGTTGCCATTATTGCTGGGTTAGCTTTGCCATGAAGTACTTAATGCTTGTAGTCTTATTACGAATGTATCTATCAGACAATGCTATAAACTCACTAGGTTGTATGATTTTCTGTTATTATTGCTGTGTTTTTCTGAACTGCAGTATGTAAAAGTTTTGTTATCATTTTCATTCTGGCAGCTATCACTATACAAAACCCAAAATTGGAAATGAAGATGCAACTTTCGCCATTTAATTTTATAATTACAATAAAACTGGTTTAAAATAGCTCAAAATACATATGGAAATAATAAAAACTGTTTTTGGACAATACCAAAATGCCACACAAAACATTTATTACAATTAGTATAATTGTAATACAATATTAGTCCAAAGACGTGCGGGTTAGGTGGATTGACCAAGGTAAATTGCCTCTTATGGCAGGGGGATTAGGATGGTAATTATGTGGGATTACAAGGATAGGGCCTAGGTGGGATTGCGGTTGGAGCAGGTTCGATGGGCTAAACTCTATGATTCTATACAGACTTATCACTGCCAGATTTAATACTGTATTTTAAATAAAGAAAACAGTGGCTTTATGTTTAATGTTTTATTTATCAGTATCATAAGTGGACATACATTAACAATGTAATGAAGTTACTGTGAAAATCCTCTAGTCACCATATTACGGCACCTGTTCAGGTACACTGAGGAAGAATTTAGCATGGTCAATGCACCTAACCAGTGCGTCTTTCAGACTGTGGGAGGAAACGCATGCAGACACAGGGAGAACATGCAGACTTCGCGCAGTGAACCAAGCTGGGAATCAAACCTAGGCCCTTGGCACTGTGAGGCTGCAGTCTAATCACTGTGCCACTGAGAAACTAGGACTGAGTCCATATATTGTCCCCAAAGTGGTGAAGCTTGAATCATAGAATGACCTTTCACCACTCCAGATCCCAAACTATTAATAAGCAAGAAACATTTTTGTCATTATATTGGTATTAATGTGTGAATCTTCTTCCGCAAATATAATTTAATATAAAAATTTACAGTACATAATGAGAACTTCAGATTAATGGTGGGAAGCTTATAGCTCGAAGTTGCTTGATCAGCACCAGGCAACAGACTTAAAAATTTACCAGGGGAAGATACTAACAATAATATGGCATTTAACAAAAAATACATAGAAAAGTAAGAATCTTTTTTGCTGTAAGCAGTTAGGATGTCAGAACTTTTGTGATAACTGGAATTTGGCGGACTATAAACAAGTGATTTTCCCATTGTGAAACATCAAGCAGGCCAACCTCCATACTAGGATACACAAGTAGAAACACTTATCTGAGAAGAAAGAAGGAAATATACAATATTTGTATGTCATGTTGCAGAACACAGAGAACAACATAGACATAGAAATACAGAACATTGCAGCACAGCACAGCACAGCCCTTCAGCCCTCAATGTTGTGCCAAGTTATGTTCAATCCCAAGCTCAAGCTATCCCCTCCCTATAATTCTGGAGTGCTCCATGTGCCTATCCAATCATGCTTGAAAGTTCCTGAAGTGTCCAACTCCACTATCACAGCAGGAGTCTATTCCACACCCCGGCCACTCTCTGAGTAAAGAATCTACCTCAGACATCCCTCCTATATCTCCTACCGTGAACCTTATAGTTATGCTCCCTAGTAACAGCTACATCCACCCGAGGAATTAGTCTGTGCATGTCCACTCTATCAATTCCTCTCATCACCATATAAGCCTCTATTAAGTTGCCTCTCATCCTCCTCCGCTCCAAAATAAAAGCCCCAGCTCCCTCAACCTTTTCTCATAAGACCTACTCTCCAAACTAGGCAGCATCCTGGGAGATCTCCTCTGCACTTGCTGCAATGCTTCCACATCTTATAATGAGGTGACCAGAACTGAACACAATATTCCAAATGTGGTCTCACCAATGCCAGTATAGCTGTGTATTGTGTGTGTTGTGGTAACAATTTACTCTGATTATTGGCTTTGTACTCCTCACCTGCAACAGATACAAAACTGTATAGTCTTATTTCAAGATTTTGATTAGAAAAACTACTGGTACAAAAACAATTTTGTTTAGAGCAACATAGTGTCCTCTCAATGATGTTTTGCTTTAAAGAATGTCATAGCAGCACGTTGGCACAGTGGTTAGCACTACTGCCTCACAGCGTCAGGGACTCGGGTTCAATTCTGACTTTGGGTCACTGTTGGTGTGGGGCCTGCATATTCTCTCTGCATCTGCGTGAGTTTCCTCTGGGTACTCCGGTTTCCTCTTTCAGTCCGAAAGATGTGCAGGTTACTTTGAACCTTGTGGCAGGGGGATCAGCAGGGTAAATATATGAGGTTACGGGAATAGGGCCTGGGTAGGATTGTGACTCAATGGATTGAATGGCCTTCTGTGGGATTCTATAACAGATAGCTGCTTTTGAAATGTGAGGGACTGTGTATGACTAAAGCACAGATCTTTTGAAGAGTTCAGATTGCAAAGATTTTATTTGAAGATCTATATTCCACAAAGTCATCCAAATCTGCTGGGTACATAAAAGAACAGATATAAATTACAATGTATAATATAGCATTTATAGCGAAGAAGCAGATCATATCTCAATGCCAGCATTTAGGCTCCAAACAAGCACCCCTCATCCTTTTTCATCTGATTTTACCAAGACTAGTCCATTCTACTTTAATTGCTTGTCCATTTTTCCCTTAAATGCATTTTTGCTATCTGCCTCAACCACACCCCATGAAAAAGAACTGAAGACCAATGTGACCTAGTACAGCCAATAAAATACTTCTGAATTACAGTTACTGTTGTGATGTGGTAACAAATTTCATATTCTAAACACTCTCTGGGCAAAGAAGTTTCTCCTGAATTTCTTACTGTACTCAGCAGCAACTTATGGCACACTTTTACAGAAGCATTCACCATCCATGGAGAACAAATGACAGTCCACACCTTATCCAAGTACTAGTTGTCATGTGAGTTAGCAGGCATTTGGTTGTGGAGGACATCTCACAGAAGCCCTCTTTTGCTCTCAAATAGAAAGGATATCTGCACACTCCTCAGCAGTGTCTGCCAGATTTAGCACAATTGAAACAGGGTCGTACTTGTGGAGGTATATTTATTCAGAATGCCAACTTGCTTAACGGACAACTTACGTTGTCTTATAGTTAACGGACAACTCCTTGTAACGCTGGAGATTGCACTTGTCCATATAAGCAATGTAGCTGGATTAAGTTACAGTGAGCTGCTGAATGCTGTATTATATTAATTTCAGCATAAGACCCACTCACAATTGAAAGGTGAAAGCAATATTGAAAAGAAGGTTATTTGCATGAAATTTCTATTAAGGAAACTAGGAATTATGGAACGTACGCGGTTTTTGAATTTTAATATTATCACTACCTCATCAGTGTGTTCACACTTACAAAAAGCCCTGAGTTAGAGTTACTGTGAAGTTCAGTTTCACATTCATTTTTATTTGCATCGTATACACCCCTTGGCTTTAAAAGGAATCCATTCTGCAATATAAAATTTTCTATCGGTGCAACTGTCACAGGCTAAGCTACACTTCATGGCTGATCTTGATAATCTTTATCAAAGTCAACAAGATAAACAATATTTTAAGTGTAATAATCATTTGCCAAAAGTCATTCAATCCCACTGCTTATGCTGCTCTTGTCACTCTTACACAACTCTCAGAAAAGGTGTCATTCAGTCTCTTTGGCTACTCTCGACTTTAGTTGGAAAGACTTAGGGAGGAATTTTCCACCCCGTCTGCCGGAAGGAATTGTAACAGCCGGAAGGTAGACATGCAAAGGTCCGTTGACCTTGGGTGGAATTTTATGGTTTTGTGGCGACTGTGGCTGGATAATCTTGCCCTGAATTAAATAATTTTGTCTCATTCTTATTCCAAAATACACACCCTAACTGAATCAGGAATCAATTCTGTTGCCTTTTAAATGCTTTCAAAAAGGCAGCATTTACTGCATGAAGTGACCATTTGTTTTAATTCGGAACACCCCAATTTGAAGTTATATTGTGGTTTTGTTAACTTATAATCATGTCCTATGATTACCAATATAAGATGCCCATTAGCATTCAACACTTTGATATTCTCCATTAATCCAAGATATTAGATCATGTTTCTTTCCACCCCGCACCGCGCCCCCCCAAAAAATGATCTTTTTCTATCGATGTGGGACCACCAAATTGTGGTAAAATCCATCTCTAAAGAGATATCTGCAGTTGCTGAGTAATACCTGATTTCAAACATCAGCATTGCTGTGCTTCCACTATGTTCTTTGATATTATTATACCTGTGAACAAGAACACAAGTAACTTGCCTGTCAATGACAAAGCCAATAGACTCTTGGCAGAGAGACATATAACTGGAAATTCCAAGGCTCCATCAAATTTTGCCCAGGCTGCCGTTGTTTTACCCAGGGCAGAATTTTAATCTGAAACTGCTAGGCACTATTTTGTTTAAAAACCTGTGCAAATCGTGGGAGAGAAACAACTGCGATGATACATGATGGTATTGACAAGGTCAATCAGGAATCAGTGATTAGACAATGCTGAGCTTGACTTTTATAGCTTGTAGGTGATAGGAGCAAGGAAGAGAAATCATCTTGCAGTGTTAAGGTGCTGGGAAAAGAATGAGCTGAAGTAGAAATGGGCTGTGTGATAAAGAAAAAGGAGTGAGTGTATATGCAGTTGAGGGAACAAAAGCACTGACCATTGTAGCAGTACAAATAAAATAGAAAGAGGAGGAAAGGTTGAAACGTTGAAGAGCAGAATAGGGTGGAGAGGATACTGTGCTGGAAATGTAAAGAATGTATGTGTTGCCTGGGAGGGTGGAAAAGTTGCTGACATTGTTTAAAAACGACCTAGTCAAGCACTTGGCATGTCATAACATTCAAGGTTATGGGATTAGGTGGGAGGTCAGGTATTTCTTGCATATCATTGCAGACTTTATGGGCTGAAGGGGCGGCATAATGGCCCAGGAGTGGCTCAGTGGCACAGTGGTTAGCAGGGATCTGGGACCTAGGTTCGATTCCCAGCTTGGGCCACTATCTGTGCAGAGTCTGCATAGATTTCCTCTGGGTGCTCCAATTTCCTCCCACTGTCCAAAGATGTGCAGATTAGATGAACTGGCAATGCTAAATTGCCCCTTGGTGTCAGAGAGGCTAGCTAGGATTGCAGCCATTATAGACTCAATGGGCTGAACAGCCTCCTTCTACACTGTAAGATTCAATGATTCTACACTGTATAATTCTAATAATTGGCTATCAATTGATAAATTGATTTCATTTATTATTGTCACATGTATTAGCATACAGTGAAAAGTATTGTTTCTTGTGCGCTATACAAACAAAGCATATCATTCATAGAAAAGGAAACGAGAGACTGAAGAATATCGTGTTATGGTCATAGCTAGGGTGTAGAGAAAGGTCAAATTAATCCAAGATAGGTCCATTCAAAAGTCTGAAGGCAGCAGGGCAGAAGCTGTTCTTGAGTCAGTTAGTACGTGACCTCAGACTTTTTGTATCTTTTTCCTGACAGGGAAATAGATAAAAGATACAACTTTTATTTGTATCCTGTTCAGATGCCCAATGTGGTATTGAGATCTCAATCTTTGGAAGAATCTGTGCTACTCAGAGCGTTAAATGCTGATAAGAGTAAAAACAAGTTTTGGCTGGAAACTGAAAACTGAATTCCTTGGAAGCAATGTTAAGCAATGGAGATAACATAAATCAGCAATGGAGATAGAAAAAATAATCAAGCTGCAAACCAAATTGGGTGACACAAAAGCATTCTAAATATGACGGATCAAAAAGGCACCATTTGACCAACAATTCAAATTAATCAGGCAGCAACTGTCTATAAATGCCAAGAGGGCTACGCTTTGAGTAAATAGGGCCAATAGGAATTAATTGTGGCCACATCTGCAATCAATTCAAACTGATTAATAAGAGAGGCACCCTACAGGAATGTGACACAAGTCACAATCATACGTTCTCTTAGTATTCAGGTTAATGCACCCAACTGAAGGGCTGGAGGTGTTGAGGAAATCTGCAGAATACACAGTGTGCTAAGCATGACCAGTCTGGCTTTACCTCGCTTCATCACGCTGCAACACAAGTAATAGAATGTCATAATGAGTTCTGATGATTATTTGTTGACTGCCTTGCTGCTTCATAAATCCTCACCAAGTCTTACTGTGAAATACTGTATTTTCTTTATGATTTTTAGGTACAGTGGTTTAATGTTTTTTATTACAACTGAACCATAGGTTTAATGCTTATTATTACAACTGAACCTTGGAGAAAGTCCTGAGAGTTGCATCTTTAATGTAATAGAAAATGGTTTCATTAGCATATTATGTGGGTTTACAGTCTGTACACAAAGGACAGATAAATCCACATAAAGACCTGCTTCTGTGTAATGTGATATCCAGGCTTGAAACAAGATCTCTCTCCTTTATTACAAGGTTTAAAGCCAATGAATAAGTTTCAGTATATTTTTGACTAAGCCCTCATACTTCTTTTAGGACAGAAACGGCCCATATCTAATTCTGCATCGTTGATTTTCTTTGTCCATGTTTCTTCGGCTGTTATTTAAAATATTACACATAGCGCAATGCGGTACATGTTTGGAAAAGGCGACAGCAATGACAAGAACAGAACTAACCATCAGACTTCATAGCGTAATGACACACTTTTTCCAAATGTCAACTTATAATTCACCTTAATGTTGAAACTGAATAGAATTCTCAGCAGGCATAAGCATGTTGTGAAAATGAGACTGCAAGTTTAATGTAAACTAAAATTTATAGAGCAAAATGAGTGGGATGACTTTATAACTGGAAAAGCTTCCAGAAAACCTGAGTAATTAGTTTGACAGCACCCCCACTATGCACCTTCCAAAAGTGAGCAATGTGGGCTCACTGTCATGTTGTTAATGATTTGCTTCAGAGCACCAAGCTTGCAGAGGTAAGAGTTCCAGTAGATGTAAATGACTATAAGTACTTGAGAAAGCAAGTATTTTTTTGGACAGTGAGGATGGATATGATGTCTGGGGAAAAAAACTGGCCTTCACAAATAATGCTACACAGTGCAGTAGGGAATAAGCTGGGTAACCTTACCAAAAAGATAGAGCTCATCAATGTAAGAAGTCTGAAATATTTTATACTTTTATATTAGTTCCTGGTAGATGAAGGGTTAAGTTTAGATGCGTGCATGACTGAGCACTACTGCCTGCATGGCTTGAGTTATCAGAATTACACATATGGATGGAGGGATTGTTTACGTGTTAAGGATTTTCTGTTTGAATCACGACTACAGGCCATGATCACAAATGAAGAGTTAATATTAGCACTGACAGATAGATAACAAGTCAACACAGGAATAGTCCCTGGCTACAGAGGATAAAAACAATGGTCTTGAAATCTGTGCATCCAACTTCTCCAAGAAGACACAGGGATAGAAAAGGAGTCATAAAGCTTCTCAAGTCACAAGAGTCAATGGGAAGCAAGGATGATCTGAACTAGGATATTGATTGCTTTGGTTTGTTAAGTATAATTTTTGCAATGTGATAATTGTCCTGATACTACTGAAGTGCATATCCAGTCTGTGTGTCTTGTGTCCAACCAGTGCATTGTACCCCACAAGCCTGGACACTAAGTGTCTCCTTGTCCAAAATTTACTGTCTATTCCTTAAACCTCATACACCACTAAATATGTAACCATTTTTATAGTCCATCCTGTCCAGCACCTGTCCAGCCAACAGTAGGATGATGGGACTGCAAGCATTCCAATCACTTAATGGAAAATAAGCTATATCTGAATGCAAAATGATATCTAAAATAAGTCTTCATCATGCTTGGTGTCAAGACTCATGGTATACAATGCACTGGCTGGACACACAAAGGTGCTTTGGGTTCCTTAGAAAAATAATAAACTTTGGGCCTCTTGTGCCTGACAACACGAGGAGTTGATGTACAAAGAGCACCATTGTCGTCCCTATGTTATCTTCAAAGAAACTGCTGTAATGTCAATTAGGTTTTCTGTTGAAGAGAAAGAAGTCTTCTTAAGGAAAAAGCAAGGCTCAGTAGCAACGAATGTTGGCAATTCAAGTTCAAGGCTCAACTAAGAACAGTGTTGACCAACTTGCCTGGCAATGGAAAAGTAGAATATCACTCCAGAGGCTCAGTCGAGATACAGTACTTTCAGCATTTCGCAAACAAAAAGCATACCGATAAAGCATTCAGGCCATCCTAGTGGAAAATGGCATGGGAGACTGGATAGGGGAGGGTGAGGAGGATAATGGATGGTAAGTGGATAGGAAGGTGCAAGAAAGACAAAAGAAAATGAATTTGCTAACAAATTATCAAAAGAATAAACAAAGCAAGGTAAGGTTAGAGTAAGACCGAGATAAAATCACAGAACCATAGAACCCATTCAGCCTATCAAGTCCACACAGAAATCAGAATTTGTAGAAATGCCTGAACATTCCCATAACCAGCAGCATGTCATATATTGGGAAGTCACTATAGAATGAAAGAAGAACGGGTCAGACTCGAGTAAACAGTTCCATAAAGAGGACATTCTCACTTCAGCATATACAAGGACTGTAATTAAAATGATTTGGTTTTCAGTATATATCGTTGTAGCGTCACATGGAGTTGTAAATATGATCAGAATAAGTGTTTTAGACATGTATTGCAAAACCTATGAAGCCATCATGTACTGGTAATCAGAGTCATATATCTTTGCATTTGAATATTCCAGTTGATGGGGTGACCAATGCCTTTTTAACAACTACATTTGAGCACCTCAATGGTGCAATGGATAAATGTACCATGCAATATGCTACTATTGCATATTGGTCAAGAAAGTCCCAAGTCTGCTTGGTAGCCGACTGAAATTAACTGATAAAAGAAAAGTTAAAGTTTATTTATTAGTCAAAGTAATGCTTACATTAATACTGCAATGAATTTACTGTGAAATTCCCCTGATCCGAACAGACGCCACACTCTGGTGCCTGTTCGGATCAATACACCTAACCAGAATACCTTTCAGACTGTTGGAGGAAACTGAAGCCCCTGGAAGAAACCCACATAGACACAAGGAGAAAGTGCAAACTTCAAACAGACAGTGACTCAAGCTGGGAATCAAACCATGTGCCTGGCACTGAAAGACAGCTGTGCTTCTGGTATGGCAACTGTCTCTAGACAGATTTGGAGAAAACTTGTCACATCTCCTAATCCCTTTACAGTGCTTTTGGAAGAATAATCTGTCTTTTGGCAGGTTCAGAACAAGGCTGAAGTCTACTGTGATGCCCAAATAATCAAACCATCTCACAATACTGACCTGCTCAGGTTCGTATTTGCAGATGATACTTGGATGTAACAAACAATGATAGTCCATTGAATCTTTCACACAGTATACATTACATTCAGAAAATGGGACAAAGCTGGAATAAAAATCAAGTTTTTTTAAACTGAAATTCTAGTTTTCATTTAATTTCAGAAACTGTTCTTGGAAGATTATAAAAACACTCTTTGGAAGAGAAATTTCAAAGTAGCTTTTCATAGAAATATCACAACGTAAACAAATTTTCAGTTATTTTGTAAAATAAAAAATCTCACTATAAAACAAGTTTTTACTGAAGAATGGGGTCAGTATCGCACCAAATTTTATTTCTTCTTTCTCCATTCTAATTTTGTTATTTGATTTAACTTTTCTTTCCTAAAGGAATGAAATAATAACCCATCAATAACCCAAAGAATTTGTTTTTAAGCAAATGACTGATCGATTTGTATGCCTAGTTGTGCGTGCATTTTGATTCCAGTCAATTTTTGCTCAAGTTTGCTGAGACAGGTTTTAATGGAGAAATGCAAACTGATTTATGAGCTGCAGTAATAAAAGAAGTATTTCTTTACCCAGCTCTTTAATATGCAAATATGCAAAGCTTACAGGAGTTGACAGAATGCCATTAATAAAAGCAATGTCCTGAGCATGCTGGACTTTACCTCCTCAGAAAATACATGATGATGATTTTACTGTGTGTAATTTTCGAAGTTGGAACTAGATGCACGTACATGCATCTGAAATGCAGTAATATACACTCATTACTCAAAAGGGCTTAACCAATTTAACATCTCCCCAAAGTGAATATAAAATATGCTCCATGCATGCATTTTGCATGTACAATCTATTGTGAGCCCACAGTGACATGGTATGAATCTTATCCAACATTTTAAAATATAAAAGGGTATCAAGAAAGTGCCTTAAGATGATTATGGAAATAATCAAAGAAGGAGTTGTAATCTGGATTGTTTCAAATGCACATTATTTAAAAAACAAATTTACCACACTTTGTTTCCAAGCATTCACACACATTGTAGCCAACTGGATAATTTTATAATATATATATATTCATATCTATATTTACACAGATAAATGTCTTGCATCTGGTACCTTTCTATCACACACCATACATCATATACCAATCTCATACCTTGTTAAGCAGGACAAATAATCTTACAAAAAAAGTCAGACCTTGATCTGCAGTGTGAAATTTACAAGCTATTACATCTGACCTCCAAATGACCTCCATAGTTTAGGTATAACTGCAGGAATTTGCCTATTTAGAGCACTGGCCCTAAAGGATGGATTAGCAATGAAACATCACAATGTTGATCCAAATCCAAGAATTCCCAACACCACCACCTTAGGACATAACTGGAGGTACATGCGCGTGTAAAATAGAAGTTACAAGAGAGTGATTTCATGGCTGTAATCTATCAGTTCAGACAATGTTTCAATTTAAATCTCCTGATTAGATACAACATACAAATGTCTCCAAACATAAAAATATTGCTTGCCAGACACAACAAAATGTCTGAAATCAGCTTTTGAATATATAGCTGCTTATTTTAAAAAAACTCAAGTGCAAAAATTCAAACTTCTTTGCATTGGTATTAGAGGATTATGCAATCAACATATCAAGGATTTATTGGATAACTATTTGACATATTACGCAAAAGGACAAAAAAAATTAAACAGGAGCATTTTTGCTTATTAGCATGCGCTTAATTGCAGACGGCATTATGAATGGTGAGCGGGTCAAACAATTAAGAAATTCGGTAAGGGTCCGTAAATTGCACTATTTAAGAAAGAATATCAACGCAATGTTCCAGTTAACTTCTTGTCTGACCAGATAATATTTAAAGGATATTAAAAAAGGATATTAAAAAAGGATATATAGAACATAAGTGTCAGTCCAGACTCAGTGGGCTCTCACTTCAGAGCCCCAAACTTATGTAGTTGAGTTCTCGAGTGCAATTAAGGACAGATCTGGAAATGACATTGCCACTTAATTGTGAAATAGGAGCAGTATGTTGCTGAAGGTGTTGTGTTTTGAATAATGCATTAAAGTGAAGCACTGTCCACTATATTGTTTTAATTGTGTTGGTATCACAGAATAATATCTGTACTCCATCAACATTTCTCTGGATAGCGCTAGCGAACCCAGACATGACTTGGTAAAATGGTAGTCTTGATAATGAAAACTTATAAATGAAATTAAGATGAAAATGGCTTTTCAAAGTAATGGAGTCGTGACTATTCCCTTTGACAACTTGTTCCACTGTGGGATTGTCCTTAGGAAGAAAGAATGCCACCAAAACTGTCTAACTGGTCTATGTTTATGGGATGTGGGAGCTGGTTGTGATAGTTGCCTGTATAACAACTGTGAGTAGCATTCCATCATACAGGATGTACAATACAGGAACTAGTCATTCGGACGATGCTAGCGTTTATGCTCCACTCGAGCCTCCTTCCATCTGTCCTCAGCTAAATCTATCAAACATAATCTTCTGCTCCTTTCTCCCTCATATGCCTGTCTAGCTTCCTCTCACATATATCTATATCATTTACTTCAACCACTCCCTGAGGTAATGAGTTCCACATCACCCTTTGGGGTAAAGAAGTTTCATCTGAATTCCCGATTTGATTTTTTTGATGACTATTTTACATTGATGGTCTCTAGTTTTGCTCTTTCCCATGTTTTATCTATATCCACTCTACCCAAGCCCTTCATAATTCCCATTAGGTCACTCTTCAAGCTTTCCAAGCTGTTTCCAAGATAAAAGAAATCCAGCTGATTCACTGATAGATATACTCTTGCAATTCTGCCATTAACCTTTTTAGACCATTTTTACATCATTTATGGTGTCTCTATATCTTTTTAATAATATTAAATGCTGATACAAACATGTAATAATTACATTTCTAAAGGTACTTTAAGACATCCTGAGAACTTGAATGAGGCTAGATTTAAAAAAAATTCTTCACTATCACAGAAAAAGATGGCCATTAAGATACATATGCAGAAAATAAATATTAGGGCTGGAATTCTATGCTCTCACCTACCGGTGGAATTCTCCAGTATCGTTGCTGTAAATGGAGATTTGGCTGAGCACCAAATTCTCCATTCTTGCTGGTAGCTGGGATGGGATTTGTGACATTGGCGAATTCCAGCCAAAGTATTTAAATTTTTACAGTGGTTTCTGGGATGTTTTTGTGGGAAGGTTGCTGGAGGCTGGGGAGTGTTAGAAGCAAGAGTAAGAATGATAACACAGAAAGATGCAAGTAATGGATGTTAGCCTCAGGCTATCATCTGAGAGGCAATCCCAAGATTTTCTCTCCACCACCCCCCCTCCCCGCAATAATTTTACTGTTATGAGGGAGGAAGATGATGCTGACAAAATCTATCCATGGAGCAGCTGAATAAGACCTCAGTTTAAAAAGTAAAACTGGCAACTAAAATTAGCTCCTAGCTATGGAAGTCATAGAATCCCTATAGTACAGAAGGAGGCCATTCAGTCCATTGAGTCTGCACCGGCCACAATCCCACTCAGGCCCTATCCCTGTAACACTACATATTTACCTGATTAATGCCCTTACACTAAGGTCAATTTACCATGGCCGTCAACTTAACCCCCATATCTCTGGACTGTGGAATGAAATGACAGCACCAGAAGGAAACTGACGCAGACATGGGGAGAATGTGTAAATTCCACAGGCAGTGACCAAAGCCAGAATTGAACTCGTGTCCCTGGCACAGAGAGGCAACAGTGCTAACCACTGTGTCACCGTTTTAGAAATTTGCTCTGTAACATACACATTCATCCCAATCTAAGTGAGTGTAATAGACAGGAACCTTTTCAGAATCATTTGAATATTATTCTGCACAATATCAAATGCATAATAGGCCCAAGAGGCTGAATGGCCTAGCCGTGTGCTTTTCCGTTGGAAAGAAATTATTTATTTCACCAATCTTACTAGCAAGCCTCTAATGGTGCATGGACAGGTAAGTATGTGATTCTTTAACCAATTATTCTTTCATGTACAAGAATGGCCTTAATAGTCCATTTTTCATTTGAGCGCGATATTTTAATATTGCTGTTCAAAATGTGTGTAACTATCTCTTTTCCACCCGAAAATTACAAAAGGTAACTTGGCAGAGACCTCTGGCCCCAGAAATAATTTTAAAACTCTTGACATCTTGCAGTTCGGTTTTGTGTGTGGCTGTGCATTATAGTAAATCGTATTAGCCCGTGTTTGCCTTCAAGTGTATCTTTAAAATACACCTTATTGCACTCCACTTGGAGGGGCAGGGGAGAAAGGAAATACTCCAAGATTCCTGTTTTATTTTTCCACTGATGTTTCATCATACTGCAGCAGTGCTTTGAAGGCTGAATGCGAATGAGTTTCGGTGCATTCCTTTAGGACGTGTCTGCATATTGACCTTCAGCTTACCCTGTTTCCCTTTGAGCCCTCTAAGCATGATCCATTGGTTTCTCAGGCCATTCTACCTTCACCCCATTGATGGATTTCACTGCTACTTAAATTTCAAAGTGTTGATGCATTTCAGCACTGTCCAGGACTGCAACTCACTTATAGATCGTACAAGGTCACAGTCGAAAAGCTATAGCTTTATCAGGATGTATTACTTTACTTTTTCTATCCATCACAAAGACGATGATTCTATTTTAGTGATATCCATTGAACTCAGATCAACTCCGATGGCTGTTATCATTGGAAACTCAAGAGCTGTCAGCTTGGAATCAGCACACATGACAAACAACCTGTTAAAAACGGACATTGCACTGGGCGTCCAAAGGGAGAGAAAAATGAAAAATTAAATGAATATTCCCGTTTGTGAGGACACCTCGAACTGCTGATTATATGTTGCTTTTCTTTTGTTCAATTTTCAGTATTCAAAAATGTCCCATTTGAGAAAAGGGTGACCTGGCTACGAACAGGATAAATCTCCAGACAACTGACTGATTCCTCACACTGTCCTAATGTACTGTAGGCTAAAGCTCAAAATTCATTGTGTTTTCCTTAATTTCTTTCAGATTGAATTCTAACAGCAAGAAGTACTGTGTGGAACAATAGGCTCCCAATTATCTAATTATCACTCAAAGATTTAAGTAAATCTGGCCTTTAGGGATGATTCTGACATCATCTGCTTCAGCCATTAACCTTTACTTCCCTGCCTGCTATCCTTTGATATGGAATAGATGGCCCTAAAAATATGCAGTGGCAGTTCTCTGTATAATGAAGTCTACACAGTCTTTACACAGGTGATAAATGTAGCCCCAATACAGAAAACGTCAAGGCTTTCATTAAGAAAACCTTTCCATGTTCATGTTATTGAACCAGGGTTCCTGCCATTAAGCTGAGGTACGATACATTAAAAAAACTCACTCAGTAAACTGCTCTACCGGCAGATGCTGTTCTTAGCGCTAAATCATAAATGTTTGATAAGGAAAGGCTAAATCCAGACAAGTAACTGCTCAATCCCTTTCTGTATCAGGCAGATGCGGTCACACAAGAAATCAATGTTCTATACTGCATAAACTGCCCGGTCTGGACTCTTTGAGTCGGAAAGGCTATAAATAAGATCATACAAGGAGCTCATAGCAAAATCTGAATAATATGCAGATGAACAATTTTCACACTTCGGAAAAACAGTGCAGCCCGGGTTGCAGCATAGCTGAACAAGAAATGATTTTTGATACTATCTCTTTCCTCAAATACCAATTACGATAGTGCAGTTTCAGAAATTAACCCTTAGTTTGCCAATTTCAAATTTCCACTGGGTACCCAAATGGATTTTCAGATATTCAAGTAGTTGGGGTTCATGTAGAATTCACTTTGCATTAAGTTGATCTTTCTCTACACCCTAACTATGACCACAATACTACATTCTACATTCTCTTGTTTTCTTTTCTATGGACGGCATGCTCTGTGTAGCGCACAAGAAACAATACTTTTCACTGTATGCTAATACATGTGACAATAATAAATCAAATCAACTCACTTCGCAATTCAAGTCTGCTGGATAATAAAATATGCCCATTAGAAATGTTGTACCGGTGTTAAAGAATAAAGTGTAGATAAGCCTAAATGAGTTAAAAAAAATGTCTGGATCACAGTCAATCTCAGGAGTGGAGATGTTCACACTTATCACACACAGCTGCATATAATTCTCCGTGCAACATGGATTCAGTGGAGAAAATAAAATTGAACTGAATACTTCTGCATGAAAAATCTGAATGAAAAGTCTTCAAGAAAAATCTTTGTGTGAAATCAAATGTGAAACGATGATTCTTCCTCCTCATTTTACTGCACAATTTTTTCAAAATTACTGCAGCTGGACTTTTACATTCAAATTAACAGCATTCCACATCAAACCAGAATCCAGAAATCTTTCTAAACTGTAGCTTCAAATATTACAGTACCTGTTCTACTTAAATAAATGTAAAACTCCATATTATATACCAAAATAATCTTTCATCCCTCATCCTTCCTTTGGTTGAAAGTAAACATAATTACAGTTTGAAATACTGCTAACAAATTGTTTTTTAGTAATTTGCTTTGTCATAGAGATTTTCTTAAATTCACATTTTTAATATGAATTTTGCATACAATTTGTATTTGTGGCACCATAACACATTCAATACTTCTAAACTCCTAATGCATTTGCACAATCCTAATCCCATCCATTCAACATCTCCTCCCCCACAAAAAGTTCTTCATTTCTTAATTTAGCTCAATGTGTACAGAGTTTTGTTGCATGTTGAAATACAAATTGGAATGCACACCAGTTTAAGAACAAGAAAATAAGAAAATAATGTAGCTTCTGCTCTGCAGAGCATTACTAAAAAACTGAACCAATGTATACAAAGGAAAAAGACAAATTTCACAATGCTTTCTGCAGTAATACAAGAATTGTCTTGTAACTCATCAAAAGTTTCTGAACTGTCATTGAACAATTATAAACATATAAATACATTTTCCACAACTGGAAAATTGAAATTAAGTGACCTTCGTTCGACCTTCACTATAGATTCTTCTGCATAATCCAGTTAACCTCTGATTTTAGCTCCCTTCTGTTCTCACCAATGGCTTGCAGAACTGCAGATGTGATTCCACATCCTACCTTTACAAGGCAAGATACATTAATAAAGTAACGTTTCGTGCCATCCAGCACTTGTAACAAACAGGGTAGTCAAAGGATATGAACTTCAGTTAGAAGCAACAGAATCTTTTTTCCATGGTAGCGTAGACCCCAATCTCTATGCTGACATGCCAAATGTGCATAAAGCATATTTTTTATTGCTCTCTCATTAACCAAGCACTATTATAAAACATCTCCTTTATAAAAATGTTTTTCTATGACTCCCAAGGGAAGTCTATAAAAGAATGCACTGGTTAATGCTACAGATTTGGAAATGAGGGTATATCATTTTTGTAATGAATTCAAAAAAAAGTCCAATTAACTAATTTTAAAAATTGATCAACGAACCATAATTTCCTTTATAAGATCAAAAAGAAATCTGCAGAAGAAACAAATGACATAAGCAAATGTAATTGGGTCTATGATATGTCTTTGGTTTCAATATCTTTCAAAGGCTTCAGCAGCAGACCTAAGACAGTACACCTAGAGGTCTACAATAAATAAGAACAACAAATAAATAACAGCAGAAAGAGAGTGAGAGATGAAGCAATGGTTACACTTTTTTCCTGCTCGCCTACACTTAATCAACAGCAGATTTCATCAAACAAAGGAGGAAAATGTAAATCAGTTTCATTAATTCTACCTTCGACAACCAGCCCAGGAAACCTGGACATAAATTAATGTACTTTTCATCTGTAGGGCTTCGGTAGGTTTGTAAGAGGGAGAAAAAAAATGAGTGTTTAAAATGCTTCTCAGATTATATCTGACTGCGAAAGGCTGGGGTTTATGTATGGATTAGTGGAGTGATAGACCCTGAGCAGCTAAAGGCTGATGACTAATTACCTGACAAAACCTCACTTCATTCAGCTTGGTCATTGAAATTAATTTCTTTTTCAGTAACAGCCAGCAAACAGCTTCAAATTTCAATCGAAAGCTCAAATTAACAGGGAGTCTAACATTATTTCCCAACAATTAGGTTTTTAACAGTGCATAGATTTTTTTTTTGCTATTGCATTTTGCACACTAAAAATGCATCTGTCCCTTTTCTAGTTTCTTTTAAACCATTACTCATCATATTCTTGGCTCATACAACTGTTAACAGTGGAATATTTTACAAGATTAGCTTTCAGAAGTACATAAATACCGATATACTCCAGTTTAAACAATTACAACCTCTTACTGTTTTGACCCTAAAGAACAAAACATTGCCTACTAAAGACTCATCTTAAACTTTAACTCAATATTTCTTCATACTCCACATTTTTTTTGTCTTTAAAATAAGCATCTGTTTTCTGCAACCAGTCTTGCCAGCAAAGGGAAAAAATATTTTGAGCTAAATGTTGTTCAAAATCTGTAGGGAAATGCAGGAAGAAATGGTGCCAGTTCACTGTGTACTCTCAATCTCTTTTTTTCCAATGAACGTATTACTTAGGACATCGTGCTGAAGCCTCTGTAGCCCTCCTAGGATTGGGCAACAAAAACAGCATTCACAATATCCGTGATATACAATTATGTTCCTCATGAGGTTGCAAAATGTTATTCCAAATATTCGCTTACTTTTCAACACGATGCAGACAGCATTATTGCCATGTTAAAATCATGTTAATGCTAACATTTTATGTAAAGTTAATAGCACCAAGAAAGACTGTAATGATATGTGCCTCCAGCTCAGGCAACTGCTTTTCACACACATATAATGATTCCTACTGCAGGAATGAAAAGTCAAAACCATTAAAACGGTGTCAAGTGCCTATAATGTTCATATTCTATTACAGTCAATGACAATTAACATTGTCATTCAGAAAAGTCAGGTGCAGTATCAGGTAATCTAAATGCGGAAAAAGGAGCAACTTAATACGGTCGATTGCCAGTGACTCTGTGATCGAGTGTCAGAGAATCTACTACATGAACTATTTTAAGTCTGTAGTCAGCAACTAAAAATGAAGGAAAACTGTCAAAGGATAAGAACGTTACTTTTCTGTAATTGGTGAAATTAATCATTAATTACAAACAAACTACTTGAGCAATGGAACAATTAATTGCAAGGCAAATGTTGTTAATTTCTATTTTAAAAATGATGATAAGCAAGCCATCTTTAATACCAGTCAAGCAAATAATTAAATGGATGGAAAGTCCAACATCTTGGACAGTGATAGCCTTTTTCCTAGGATGGAGAAAGCTAGCACGAGGGGACACAGCTTTAAATTAAGGGGTGATAGTTATAGGATGGATATCAGAGGTAGGTTCTTTACCCAAAGAGTGGTTAGGGAGTGGAATGCCCTGCCTGCAGCTGTTGTAGATGCGCCAAGTTTGGTGGCGTTTAAGAGGTTAATTGATAAGTATAGGGAAGAGAAGGGAATGGTTTAGTTTGGAGGGGCATTGCTTTTTATTTTGGTCGGCACAACATCGAAGGCCAAAGGGCCTGTTCTGTGCTGTAATGTTCTATGTTCTATGTTCTATCTTCTCCCTATCAGCTGTGTCCAATACAGGCTGCAACAAAACTTGTCAATTGAATCGGAAAGCTTGTATTTATACACAGTATGGGGACATATCAAGCCACTCTTTTGCCAATGAATTACTTTAAAGAATAACTACTGCTGGACAATGCGGCAGGAATTTGCACATATTGAGATCCCACAAACAGTGTACCAGATAATGAATAGATAATATGCTCTATGGTGTTGGCTGGTTGCCATGCGATCTTTTAAATCCAGCTGAACAGGAAGCACCGGTCCACATCCTACCACGTCATCTAAAAGATGACATCTCTAACATCATAACAGTTACTTAGTATTACATTCTAGCATCAGCCTACATTGCATTCTCAGGTTCTGAGGCTTGAGCCCACGACTTCATGAGTTAGAAATGTTGCCATTTATACCGTCTACATTTAGGATTTGCTGACCCATTTTACTGTTACCATGCTTTGCCATTTTCTGCACTGTAACTTGCTCAATTAAATTAGTTTTTAACTATAAGCAAGTTTAAAAAGGAATGACATTGTGAAACATGTTTGGGAAATTTTGAGTTCTGATTTGAAAAAAAACAGAAATGTATTCCTCTTGTTTCAGAGGGTCGCTCATCAGTGGACACCCCTTAGACAGGGAGCTAACAAATTGCTGAATAAGAATTACACTTTTGTGTGAAACCATCTCAACATAGGAGATGTTATTGGAAATGATAGTCATGTAACATTAATACTGCCTCATAAACCTGAAAGATAAGACTGCAAACTAACAACACAGGATTTTTTTTTGGCATTCTTCTGGTAGAAATGAGTGATACTTTGAAATTCTGCCAGGGATAGACAAATTAGTAGCATTAATTACATTATTCTGTTTATATAGAAACAGCCCAAAATAGGAAAGTGCGTGAGCTATTCAAGTTATTGTCCTGTGAGAGATGGATTTAAATGTTTCACAGCTTTGTGTAATAAGAGATAAGTCTCTAAAGATGATACAACACTGCACTCCGTCTAGTGCAAACATGCTGTACCTAGTAACCTCCTTCAATCCACTTTGAAACCAAAGAAAAGCAGTTCTTAATAGATCATGTTCTACACATAAACTGGTTGCTTTTAAGAATTTAAGCACTAATAATATATTTTTCATTGTAAATTATGTAACTAGTCATCACACAAAGAACTTTCTGAAATACTAATTCTCATTTGAATATCGCAGCTCAAGTGCTTTTAGTTTTTTTTCCTCCTCTCTCCATTATTCTTCTCTCAAGGTTCACCTGCTAATTTGCACTCTTTGCAGTACTCACTGAGTAACCATGGCCTAATCTGCCAGCACCTTTAATGCCACTTTAGAGACTGTCAGCAAATGCCATGCTTCAAATAGGTCAATGAGAGCAGAATTTTAAATTCCAATTCCATTCATTTCTTTTCTTTAAGCAAAAAACTGGGGACATTAATTTTTATCTCAACCAAGAAGTCATCACAGTGCAGGTGGCTTTAATATTTCATGAATAAAGATATGTAAGAATGAATCAAAAAGTCTGCTGCCCCAAGGGCTGGCTTAACACCCATAAAAATATTGATAAACCTCAAAATGGAAAAGAGGAAAGAAGGTGAATGGTCCATTGTATTAGCAGCTGCTTACCCAGTGCAGGATGGAACATGGAGAGTTTGCCATTAACTTGCAGAGGACGCTTCATTCGATCATTTGCACATGGTGCATGCGCAGGTCTGCAGTGAAGCTGAAAATTACATTAAGTTTCTCTCTATATTGATGGAGCAATCTTGATTTTACCTAGGCTGAGTTTCTGCCACTGCCTATAATGTTACTAAATTAAGCTCTGAGCTTCCATCATGTATCACACTTTCGGTAGCTGTTATTTCAGCACTAGATCTATGCATGTAAGCATTTTCTAAAGTAAAAAATCCTTTACACCAGATAACCCTGAACAAAATATACAAATTAAACATGACATATAATCATAACTAACATGTTGCATTAGTTACTTTGCTTTAAAGAAATACTAACCATTAGGACTACTAGTTAACTTTTGGAGTTTTCTGATTTCATTAGCCGTTAAACAACTTGAAAGCTTAGAGGTCCCAGGTGATATCTAAGTAAATACAAATCTTTCTCTTTAAATGTGTTGAATTCAGCAGGATGAGCTAATCCCAGCTGCACAACACTGAGGGTGCTGTAACTGGCTGAGTGACCCTACACAAGGGAACGAGGGGAATCAAAAGGTCAAAGAGGGTTGTTGTTCCTAATCACTTTATGGTGAACATTGGCATAATCCAGCTGAACATTAAAGTCCTCCCCTCCCCCGGAAAACTGATTTGATTTGATTTATTATTGTCACATATTCACATAGTGAAAAGTATTATTTCTTGCATGTTATGCAGTCAAAACATACCGGTCATAGAGAAGAAACAAGAGAGTGCAGAATGTAGTGTTACACTCATAGCTAGGGTCCAGGGAAAGATCAACTTAATGCAAAGTAAGTCCATTCAAAAGTCTGACACAGCAGGGAAGTAGCTGTCCTTGAGTCGGCTGGTGCGTGACCTCAGACTATTATATCTTTTTCCCGAAGGTAAAAGGTGGAAGAGAGAATGTCCACAGTGCGTGGAGTCCTTAATTATGCTGGCTGCTTTGTCAAGGCAGCTGGAAGTGCAGACAGAGTCAATGGATAGGAGGCTTGTTTGCATCATGGATTGGGTTACATTCACGACCTTTTGTAGCTCTTGCGGTTTTTGGTAGAGCAGGACCCATACCAAGCTGTGATACAACCAGAGAGAATGCTTTTTATGGTGCATCTATAGAAGTTGGTGAAAGTCGTAGCTGGCATGCCAAATGTCCTTTGACTTCTGAGAAAGTACAGACATTAGTATGCTTTCATAACCATAGTGTTGGCATGGGGGGAACCAGGACAGGTTGTTGGTGATCTGTACACTTAAAAACTTGAAGCTTTCGACCCTTTCTACTTCATCCCCGTTGATGTAGACAGGAGCATGTCGATGACAGTCTCCTTCATTTTGTTGACATCAAGAGAGAGGTTATTATTGCCTCACCAGTCCACCAAATTCTCTACTTCATTCCTGTACTCTGTCTTGTCATTGTTTAAGATCTGACCCACTACGGTGGTGTCATCAGCAAACTTGAAATTGGCTCAATTTATGCCTGAAGAATGACCATTTTACTCAGATAACGGAGTGGGGGAGGAGAGGCATCTTGATTTTATGATGAATGCCTATTGACATCATTGCTGTTGAATCAACTTATAATAACACATCTTCCTAACATCAACATACATCAGCAATGCATTGGAAGCCTTATTCCCACCTGCTTTCTACTCGTCTTCTCTGGAATTTGCTGTTGCTACACCAATGAAAATTCTCACTTCAGTGATTGTATCGTCATCTGTAAGCAAGTGCACTTTCTTCAATTTACACATCTGAGCAACGTGATCTAATTTATCACAGTTCCTCTGCTGCATTCTGTAGGCTGTGCAAACATGTGTTCAGTGCTCTGTTCCACATCAAATGCATTTAAATATTTTAATAACGGTATTTTCGTTTTACCTTCAGGCTGTCTATTTATTTTTTTCCTGGCACTGTTTCCATTTAACTGCACCTAACTGTTTGATTGTGTGCTGATTATCATCTTCTGCCATCGGTTAATATGCCATTTTGTTACTGTTGCTCTGTGGATATCTTCTGCTTTCTCCAACACACAATCTACTTCTCCCAAGTGTTATTCTCTCAGAGAATCACTTGTGATCCTGCAAATTATTCTATCAAATTTGAGCGATAATTCAAGCTCTCAAAATGCACAGTATTTAGCTTGTTTTCTCAGCTTAGTTAGGTGCTGACTTGCATTCACATCAAAATGTTGTATATTTCATTAGTAATGTTTTTTTGAGTGCTGCAGTAAGTTTAAAATTTTTTGTCTATTTCTTTCAACCGCCAGAATCTCCTCCAGATTTTGGAGCATTGCCTTCCAAACACTTGAGCTTCGCTGGTGGTTTTAAAACCTCCATTGTTGCATTTAATTTACTTCAGATACCATGTCCAGTTTTTATGATGCACACCAATCCATACCACTACTGTTGAAATAGCCTAATTGATTATACTTTTCCTAAGATGCAATGCATCTGAAGCTTTGTCCCAACCGTCTCTAACATGTGCTATCTGACCTTCAACCCCAGGTCAGATGACCCAATATGTACTATATAGTAAAAGGTAAAGTCGCCGTAATCCGAGACAATCACAGGCTGTTCTCCCCTTTGAGGGACAGAGTTGACTAACGGTGATTTAACCTGAGGATCAGCGCATCTCAGATGAGGGACAAAGCTGAGAAGGCTGGGTCTTCATGAATAACCTCAGCCAGTAAGGGAATTGAAGCCGCATGGTTAGTGTCACTCTGCATCACTAATCAGCCATCTATCCAACTGAGGCCTAGGCAGGGAAGTTATATTTATGGTATAAAACGATAGCTTGGCTGCAGCTAGACTACTGAATTCATTAATGGTCACTATATTAAAGGAAAGACTTGTTCGTATTAGAAAGTGTACAGAGATCTATCATGTCAATGCCACTTTCTGCTTCACATCATCTCCCTCCACCCTCAATCCACACCCTTTGTGTTCCAAGTCTTCTAGGTAATTGTTTTAATGTAATTGGGCTGACTTCACTTGTAATTTTTCAATTACAGTTTTTTTTATATTTTCTAATAAACACTAAACATGAAGAACTCTCATTGTGTGAATTTCTGATACTAATCCCAGACTTATGAACAATTATTACCAATAACCATTGTTGACAATCACAACCACAATCCTTTCCACAAATACCATACTTCCAGAAAAGGTGAATATATCACATGTATCATAATCCATTACGCAAACCAATCTCCCATCCATTGACTCTGTCTACACTTCGCGCTACCTCGGCAAAGCAGCCAACATAATCAAGAACACCACGCACCCTGGACTTTCTCTCTTCCACTTCCTTCGGAAAAAAAGATATAAAAGTCTGAGGTCATGTACGCTTCTTCCCTGCTGGTGTCAGACTTTTGAATGAACTTACCTTGCATTAAGCTGATCTTTCTCTACACCCTCGCTATGACTGTAACACTACATTCTGCACTCTCTCCTTTCCTTCTCTATGAATGGTATGATTTGTCTGTATAGCATGCAAGAAATAATACTTTTCACTATATGTTAACATGTGACAATAATAAGTCAAAAATTGTACTCTGCTGTGATTTCTTTTATAAAGAAAATAGAATTTAAATAAATTACAAAAACTTTGCTTTATTAATGACAATACCATCACATTTTGTTTGTGATGTCCAACTGCTTTTGAAACAAAGCAATTTCTATTAAAACATTTTTGGAAGAAAACACACTTCATGTGTAATCCTACAGCAGCCATGATTTATGGCATGCAGGAAATTGGGTGGGAGAGGGAGTTGAAATCCACAAATTGTAAAGTTTTGCTAATGAAGTTAATTCTGAGTCCACAACCAAATGTGTGCTGTTAAATTATCCTCCTAATCCTGGCTGGTGAAGCAGCAGAAAGTTCGGCGTTGTTAATCCAGTTATAGTTAGTCATATGTGGCTCCTTTTCACAGGTCAGCCTTGAACAATTGCATCAAAAAGTGGCAGACAAATCCCTGATATAAATGGCGCATTACACTAAGAATGTAAGTGTTTGCAGGAGTATAACCTTTCAGAAGCTGGAGCAGAACTCATGCATAATGACACTGGTCTCCCTGAGTTATAATTATTCAAGTTTTCCCTCTATAATTAATAAAATTAAAAATACTTCTCTTAATTTGTTTCCTCTCTGTCTGTTTGTACTCCATTCACTCTCATTAATCACATTCTTGTTTATTTTTGTTTTCCTAATTTCTTGCCTGATGTAAAATAATTTTTGTCTTGTTTTCCCATTCTTTGTTTCTTCAACACAATCATTTCTACATCTTTTATGTTGTTTTATTTTTCTAATTTCTTGCACTATTTTGTCAACCTTTTAGCTCAGTATCTCTAGTCAATACAGAAACCTACTTTCTAGGAACAGAAATAGGCAACTCGATCCCTCAACCCTGCTCCAAGATTCAATAAGAGAATGGTTGATCCAACTATACCCTCAACTTCACATTCCTGCTTATCCAATGTGCCACTGTTTCTCCCAAAGGTAATTTGACATTTAAACTTATGTTAAAGGCAAAATGCTGCATCCAGATTTGAAATGTTATCTCCATTCTCTCTCCATGGATGTTGCTGCCATTTACCAGCATTTTCTGTTTTTGCTTAGAGTTATTTTGTTTTAATTGTCATGTATATTGAGGTAATTTCTGTGACAGGGTGTGTACCTCGGAGTCATTAGGGGCAGCACAGTGGTACAGTGCTTAGTTAGCACTGCTGCCTCAGCTCCAGGGATCTGGGTTCAATTCCCAGCTTGGCTCACTGTCTGTGTGGGGTCTGCACGTACTCCCGTGTCTGCATGGGTTTTCTCTGGGTGCTCCGGTTTCCTCCCACAGTCCAAAGATGTGTGGGTTAGGTGCATTGGCCATGCTAAAATGCCCCTTAGTGTGCCGGGATGCATAGATTAGAGGGATGAGCAGGGTAAATATGGGGATTACGGTGATAAGGCCTGGGTGGCATTGGTGTCAGTGCACATTCAATGGGTCAAATGACCTGCTTCTGCACAGTAGGGTTTCTATAATTGCCAGCCACACACTCATTGTTGTTTCAGTGTCTTCGATTTTCACTTATGCCTCCTAACAGCTGGTAATGTAATGGGTGAGCCCATGCCTTGGCTGACAAGCTGAACTAAATGAGAGTATCATTAGCTTTGGTGTGTGTGTGTAGACTGGGAATGTCATCCTTTCTAAATAGAAGAAGTCTGGAATAGGCAGGTGTTTCGAGCAAGAGGAATAGCTCTGAAGATAGGATACCACCAGGATGGATGACATACCCAGGGCACTCTCCTGATGAATAAGCATGGCCAAAATTGGTACTTCACTGAATATCATCACAATGAAACCGAGTCGCAAAAGTGCTAGTGACTGCAGTAGAACGACTGGTACAATACTGCATCTAACTCTCTGCAAGAGCAAGAATCCCAAAGAATATTAACCATGTCAGAAATTTTCCAGAAATAGAGAACTAAATTTAGCATTATTCAAGGGTAAGTTTTCTATCCAATTCTTCAGAAGGAAGTGTTTTCCACTGAAATGGTTCAGTGATAATTTGAGCCCTTCAGCTCTTAAATATTAGAGGGAACTTATTGTCTCTCAATTATACCTTATTTTAAGATTTGAGCAACCAGTTAGAAATAATTAGTGCCAATACATTGGCCTGGATTTTACGTGCTTCTGCCAGCCATGTTTTTGGGGGAGGAGTGTGTGCCAAAATCAGCAGCCCACATGCCATGTTCAAATAAACAATTAATGGCCAATTGTGTATGTTAACAAGCCAACTTACCCTGATATTATGCTGTCTATACCATAATATGGTTAAAGTAGGTAGTCAGGTGAGGTGGAATGGCTGCTTTTGTTTGAAAGTTTTTAAAAGAGCAGGAAAGAAGCGGAATATTATCTTTTGGGGAGTTCTCTTTGCGCATCTGGGGCATTCTCACTAAGGAACTGCCCACTTTTTCTTCCTAGCCACTTGCTCTCCAAACCACAACATCTCTTGGCCCCTGCATCTTATTCTAAGATGCCAAACTTTCCAGTTCAACGTCTCTGACTTACATCATAGCATCCATATGGAAGGACCAGGACAGGTTGTTGGTGAACTGGACGCTATAAATGTGAAACTCACAACCATTTCTATGTTAGTCCCATTAATATAGACAGGGGCATGCCCTCCACTACGCTTCCTGAACTCGATGACTATCTCCTTCTCACTGACTGTGAGGGAGAGATTATTGTCATCATACCAGTTCGTCAGATTCTCTATCTTTTTGCTGTACTGTGTCTCATCATTGTTTGAGATCCAACTGACAACAGTGGTGGCATCAGCAAACTTGAAAATCGAGTTGGGGGGATAATAGCCATACAGTCAAAGCTGTATAAGGAGTACAGTAAGGAGTTGAGGTCAGAATCTTGCACAGCACTGGCGTTGATGATGATCATGGAGGAGGTTTCATTCCCTACAGTTATTGACAGTAATTTGTGGGTTAGGAAACCTAGGATCCAGTTGCAAAGGGAGGAACCCAGACCCAGGCCACGAAGTTTAGAGATGAGTCTCGTAGGAATAATGGTACTTAAAGGTTGAGCTGTAATCTATGAATCGGAATTTGACATAGGTGTCTTTATTATCTAGGTTTCCAGGGTTGAATGTAGGGCCAGGGAGACAGTGTCTGTTGCAGGAATAGGCGAACTGTATTAGATCCAGGCAATGTGGGAAGCAGGAATGGATTTGTGTCTGACTAATCTTTTGAAGCACTTCATAATGATGGATGTCAGAGCCACTGGACGATAATCAATAATGCATGCTCCTGGCTTTTCTTTGGAACCAGGATGATGGTCGTCTTCATGAAGCAGATGGGGACTGCAAAGTGATGTAAAGAAAAGTCGAAGAAGCTATCTGCGAATATATCCGCCAGCTGGTCCATGCAAGACGTACATTTGGGCCATCTGCTTTCCGTGTTGACTTTTGAGAAGGCTGCTCTAACATCAACAATGGTGATCCTCAGATACAAGTTCATCCAGGCTTCTGGGATGGAGGGCGTGCTCTCACTGATTCTTGTTCAAAATGCGCATAGAATGCATTGAGCTCATTGGGGAGAAGTGTGTTGGTGCCAGCGATTTTACATGCCTTCATCTTAAAGCCTATTATATCTTGTAAACCTTACCATTGTCGTGTGGCTAGTCCAGTACTATTTTTTGGCATCTTAGATGAATCTTCGTAAATCATATCTGGCTTTCATGTACTGGCTGGGGTCGCCTGGCGGGAATGCCTTGGACTTAGGCTTCAGCAAGCAGTGGATATCACTGTTCATCCATGGATTCTGGTTGGGAAACACACAGATTTGTTTCTTTGGCACACAGTATTCTACACACTTACTAATGAAGTCTATTATTGTAGTAGTGTAGGCTGGTTGTAGAGTTTTTAAATACTGACCAGTCTATTCAGTCTAAGCAGTCCCGTAGAAGATCATCTGATTCCTCAGATCGATATTGCACAACTTTCTTTGATGGATTCTCCCATTCCAATTTTTGCTTGTAAGCCGGGAGCAGGGGCACAGCCCTGTGGTCTGATTTGCTAAAGTGTGGGCAGGCGATAGAACAGTAGGCATTTTTGATATTTGGATAGCAGTGGTTGTTTGACCTCTATTTAAATAGAAGACATGTTGGTAGTATCTTGGTAGAATGCCCTTAAATGTAGCCTGATTGAAGTTCCTGGCCACGATGAACAAGGCCCAGGATGTTTCATCTTAAGGCCATTTGGGATGGTGTACATTAGAAAGTAAAACTCTCCAGTGCAGAAAGAGGCCCTTCGGCCCATTGAGTCAAACACAATCTCACCCAGGCCCTACCCCTGTATGCCTACATATTATACCCACTAATCCCTCTAACCTATGCATCCTTGGAGACTAAGGGGCAATTTCTTAGCATGGCCAATCAACCTAACCTGCACATCTTTGGACAGGGGAGGAAACCGGAGCAGCCGGAGGAAACCCACGCAGACACGAGGAGAATGTGCAAACTCCACACAGACAGTGACTTAAGCCGGGAATCGAACCCAGGACCCTCAAGCTGTGAAGCAGCAGTGCTAACCACTGTGCTACATGCCACCCAATTTTATCCCTGATGAATATTACATTCTACAGGGGTACACAGTATCACTAAAAATGTAAAAGCCTGTGAAATAATGATTAATAATGTCACACCATTATCTGGCATCACAAAAACTACTTGGTTTTAGTAATGTGATCACATCCAGTTCTGTTCACCTATCAATCCTGAACTATATTGGCTCTCAGTCAAGCAATGCCTCGATTTCAAAACTCTCATCCTTGTTTTTATGTCCCTCCTTGGCCTCATTCCTCCCCAGCTCCATAATCTTCTACTTCTCCACAACCCTCTGAGATGTTCATGCTCATCTAATTCTGGCCTTTTGTGCATCCCAATTTTAATCACTCCACCTTTAGTGGTCATACTTTCAGCAGTTAAGATCAAGATTCCATCCTCTCTCGCTCCTTTTCTATCTTCTTTTTAAAACATGCGTCATTGATCAAGCTTCTGGCTGTCTGCCCTGACATCGCCTTAATTTTGCTTTGTGTAATTTCCATCCAAGAAGATCCTCGGATTGTTTTATCATGCTAAAGATGTTTAGGGTCAAATTATTGTTGTAGTACTGGAATAGGAAACACTCACTGAATAAGAGCAAGGAAAATAGTCAAAATTTATTTTCTGAGAAAAAAAGTAAGAGCTCAATGATTTCCTTCAGTTTTTTTTTGTGTGTGGGGCAGGGGAGGGGGAAGAGGAGGAGAATGATGGCACCAACAAGCAATATTAAAAACTTGAGCTTCCACAACACATAACAGAACTTGGTAACTTTATTGAACACTCCTGTCCTGGATCTATTAATGTCAGCGGCAATAATCAATCTACAACTGGAATCTTTGATACAAAGTTCTTCTGTTCACTGAAAATGTCTGATTGTTTTCCTCTTCAGATTGCAAATCCCTGTTTTAATGCAAGTTTTAACCAGGATGTGGTCGAAAGCAAATGTGTTTGAAAAAAAATGAACAACGGTTGGAGTATTAGCTCCAACTTTTTCTTAAAAAAAATTTCCAAATGCATGGTAAGGCAATCAAATACATTGGAAAAAAGATTCAAAAGCAGCAATAGAGGACACCTTGAAATAAAGTAGACCTTGTATCACATCAGAAATGAGCCTTGCTGAATAAGCGTTCTTTATACAGATTGCAATCATACATTCAACCAGTTTAGAGATATGCCTTTACTAAATAAAGGTCATTTGAGTGAATGATTCATGGAATAGAATTTTTTTTGAAACAGAAGCACCAGTTTTGTACTCTCCACCATGTTGGATTTGCATAATAGCTACAGAAGCTCTGCAGTTTTCCACTAATATAGCAGCAGTAGTGTTCCCAAATCAATATCCCACATCATCATATGACAAGATACAGTCATTATAATCTTCTTTGCCATATGAAGTTACTTCTGCCATCATTTGCCAGAATTCTACTTCCCCGCCCACCATAGAATCGGAGTCGGTGAAGGGCTGACAATGGAAGTGTCCGTTGGCCTCAGGATTTTCCGGTCTCAGGTAGAGCGAGGCTGTAAAATCCTGCCCATTTACAGATAATCATGGGACCTTACACTCTGGAACCTGCTGAAATTTCATAAAACAATGCAGAACAAATTCATTATACTAAATTAAAGCACTGAACACATTTAATAGATGCTATTAAATGTGCATAAATACAACATATGACAATACATATTTCCAAAGGTTATGGGGGATAGGCAGGAAAGTGGAGTTAAAGCCACATGAGATCAGCCATGATCTTCCTGAATAGTGGAGCAGGTTTGATGGACTGAATAGTACACTCATATCATAGAATCCCTACAGTGCAGAAGGCGGCCATTCGGTCCATCAAGTCTACACCTATCATAATCCTACCCAGGCCCTATTCCCGCAATCCCATGTATCTACCCTGTTAATCCCCTGACACTAGGGTCAATTTAGCATAGCCAATCAACCTAACTTGCACATCTTTGGACTGTGGGAGAAAATCAGATCATCTGGAGGAAACACATGTAGACACAGGGAGAACGTGCAACTTCCATATAGCTATTGACTGAAGCCGGGAATCGAATCTGTTCCCTGGCACTGACAGGTAGCAGTACCAAGGACCCAGGCTCACTGTGCCACCATATTGCCCTGCTCATATTTCCCCGATAATGCAAATAAGGCATCCACAATTATTTTAGAACGGCAACATAAAAGAAAAATCATTGTTTATTTTATTTACATATTTTGATGTAAGCAAAAAATTGCCATTATAAATTACGAGGAGCCTCTTTCAGCATGAAAGGTTGAGAAGTATTTAGTTAAAACAGTCACGGAATTTGTTTAAATTTAGTTGTTTACTAAGTGAAAGTACTATGTCATAAAATATTGCTTGCTTTCAATATTTGTACAGTCACTGTTTGGAGTGGGCACTTAAAAGCTCAAAGCAAAGTTAGCAAGACAAAAAGTTGGGTGCCACTGCTGCAAATTCATGAGCTGCCCACTGGCCAAGTGTCAAGGGAGTAATATTGTCCCGTGTGTGAAGTTTAATGTAAATGATTTTACTCGGCTTCCAGTTAATGCCAATTTAGGAAAATAATCTATTTTTAAACTTTACGCATGGATTAAAATATGCCCCACATTAGACAGCTTTGGTCCTCCTGCAGAGAGTGCATTTCACATTTAATTGAACACAATCAACACTTTATTCTCTCAGTTCTTCTCTGCATTTCACTCAGCACAGACATGCAGAGAGACATAAACTCTAATAAGTGCTATTGCAAAAGACAATACTGAGGGTTAAACCTTCAACTGTGAATTGTTTTATCTCCTAAAGGTGCTTGTGGTGTTCTCATGCATTATGTTCCATTGCGATGAAAGTATTTCTTTTTATAAATTGTTCCTACACAAGGAGAGTGTCTTGTCCCATTATATGAAATAAAAATTAACTTGCACAATGTGTTATTACTATGCGCTGAAGATGATTTTCCACAGTTCATCTCCTTCACAAAGCTGCTCACTGGGCTGTGGAAGTGCTGCATTACATTCACATAAGAATAATTCATTTGTCCCCAACAAGTGGACTATTGATTTTGGTTCCCCTTTTCCTACGAACTGAACCAGGTCTTTACAGGCTAGAACAATGCAGGGCCTATTAAACGCAGGAGAATGCCACGAAAAAGATCTCCTTCTCTCTCATCAATAACATGGGTGACCTCATGCCTGTGTTGTGCTATTTGTGTATTCACACAATCACAATGTTCCAGGGCGTTTAATGTGATGAAACTTTTACAACTACACTGCAGTTGATCTTTCAGGATTAAACAGAAGATTAAGTCTGGAGCCAGTGACATCCTATCTTTGTGTAGTTGTCCCTGAAACAGACTGGTATTTCATTCCACATTATAGAAAGGAAAAAAAATTGTCAGCAGCACTTCGCAATTGTAGCTAGTGCGTGATGGGAATGTTAATCTTGGGCCTGGAATACACTGGGTCGCTCTCTTGCACTACTTTTATTTCTTTGCATTTATAACCCTTCAGAAGCTCTTCTGTTTTTATAGTGTAATGAAAGAATGCCATGTACCTTCAATAAATCTTCCTCATCAGTTGAACCGTTTCTCCACTACGGCAGACATTTACAGCTTCGTTTTACTGTCCTATTATCAGCTTAATCTGTCTTGTATTGTTTTTAACTGAAACATAATATGCAAAAATAACAGTAGACTATTGCACAATAATCATTTGTTCTACAAAAACTCCTCATTAGTAACAAGAAATACTGAAATCTAAAATCTGAAAGACTTTTAAAAACATTTCATTTAGTTACATACATTTTATTCCCACTTTTGTCAGTATCTACATTTACAGGAATGTATTAACCAATTGTACAGTGATTTTCTTTTGCCTCATCAGGAGTGGATTGAGGTGGTCATAATACTTCTTGGTAGCTGCATCAGTTGGAAGTTCAAAGTGTGTATGTGTCATAATACGATGACTGGAACATCTCAGCAAATTAATGATTAAGTAGCAAATGAAACCAGTATTAACTGATTAAATGCAACCAGTTGCGAGTGAGAAAATTGGGGATCAGCAGCTAGTCAATGAAATTAACTAATAGCAAACATAAAACTAATTTGTTCTCTAAACAGCTTGCTGCCTTCCATTTCCTTTTTTGTGGAAGGGGAGGATTTACTGAAAAGCAATTAGCTCAAATGAGATTATGACAAGTTGGAATAAGTGGTTTTGGAGGAAAGGTTGCTTCTTCTAATTTAATGGCTACTGCAAATCACCATTAATCCACAGAATCCCTACAATGCAGAGGGAGTCCATTCGGCCCATCGAGTCTGTACCAACCACAATCCCACCAAGGCTTGATCCCCATAACCCCACCTATTTATTGTAACTAGTCCACTTGACACTGAGGAGCAACTTAGCATGGCCAATCAATCCAACCTGCACATCTTTGAACTATGGGAGTAAACCAGAGCACCCAGAGGAAACCCATGCAGACACAGGGAGAATGTGCAAACCCCACATTGACAGTCACCTGATGCTAGAATTGAACCGAATCTCTGGCTCTAGTGAGGCAGCAGTGCTAACCACAGTGCCACCAAGCTGCCTCTTGATTCTTATATTGTAAATGATATTTGTAAATGTGCTGAATATGAAACAGTTAAAATGATGCACTGTATCTACCCCAATCTTCATAATGCATTTTGAAAGGAGCATATTCAGAGTGTATTAATGTATATCACTCCATAAGCTAGCAAAGTATTCCATTTTCCTAATTTTTGGAAAGCAGTAACGCAACTAATGGAGCATCTGCTGCTTCACCCCCAGAAATATTGGTTGTCGTTTGTGCCTGATATAAAGCAGTCACTTTAATCCACCTGCTCCAGTAAATGTGATCACTTCTCAGTCTAGCTGGTAAATACAGTGCTGTGTGGCAGGAAATGGTTTCAGACACATGGCAGGAAAAATGCCCAACATCGCAGTTTCTTGAAAGGTTCCCTATTGGGTCTTTCTGGCACATAGAAACATATGGTTATACTGAAATTTAACTGGATATACATCAAATAAACCTAGGATTCACCTCAATGTAAATCAATTTCAAATGGTTATTTCTCAATGTTGCAGTTTCTCTCCAGCATCTGCTCTATGCACTCAAACATTATAACCTTTGAAATCAAAATTCATATGTATTATGTAGGAAATATGCCTCAATAACAGAAATATGTTGCAAAACACAAAAGAACAATTTAGATCTGAAAGGATGCTCTTTAAAAAAAAATCATTCTGAAGTACTTCTGAAAATAATCAAAAGTCTCACAAAATGAACCAATTTCCAATGCCTTTCATTGCTAAGTTAGGGAAAGTTGCTCAAGTTCTGTTGTGAGATGAGGAGAATATTTTTCTCTCAAGAGTCATTGGAATTTTCTTCCTCAAAACGTGGTGGGAGGAGAGACTTTGAATAATTTTAAGACAGAGCTATATAGATTCATGATTAACAAGGGGGTAGTAGGAATGTGGGGTTGAAGTTACGGTCAGTTCAGCCATGATCTTGAATGGTGCAGCAGGAGTCCAGACGACCATCTGGACTCGGAAGGTCAGCTCTTTTCTCTCTTTGCAGATGCTGCCAGACCTGCAGAGATTTTCCAGCATTTTCTTTTGGTCTCTTAGAAAAGTACAAGTATTTCATATAGTGCAATACAGAAACACAGGTGAAAGCAGATGCAGTTCTGCAGACATGAAAATTTCACAGTCAGCAATGTCCTGAAATTAATGGTCAGCAGCTTCAGTTGAAGGAGGTGGCCTCGGTTGGTATCATATTGGCAGCAGTCAATAGCGCTGCTGGTCAGTAGGATTTCCATCCTGAGATCCTTGATTCTGGGGGAGACCAACCGCTACCCTAACCTATGTTGAGACAAGGTGACACAGCACCCTTGTTAGTCCCAGCTGGCAGCCAAGACCCTCATCATCTTCAGAAACATCCTATATTACAACTGAAGACAAAACAAAAGTTCCAAAAAAGCAACAAAATTAATCAATGTTGACTTGCAAGATTGCCTATTAAAGATTTTCCTGCTCTTTAATAGGCAATGAGCATTTTAGCACCAAGTAAGTGGGTAGATAGGATCTCATTTCAACATCTCATTAAATGAGTGTGCAATGTCCTCACTAAGTCAGAGGTTGCAGGTTTTAATTAAAATAAAAAATTTAAAGCTTATTTATTAGTCACAAGTAGGCTTACATTCACACTGGAATGAAGCTACTGTGAAAATCCCCCAGTCACTACACTCCGGTGCCTGTTCGGGTATACTGGGGAAGAATTTAGCATGGCCAATGCATCTAACCAGCACATCTTTGGACTGTGGGAGGAAACTAGAGCATTGGAGGAAACCCATGCAGACACAGGGAGAAATGCAGACTACGCACAGTCAGTGACCCAAGCCGATAAACGAACCCAGGTCCCTGGCACTGTGAGGCAGCAGTGCTAACCACTGTGCCACCATGTCGCCAGTTCTAAATTGTCTTTGTTGACCATATGTTTCCTTTGTAGTTGATGCTGCTGCCAAAATTAATATTTCTTCTGCTATTTTTGTCTTTTCATTTTCTCTAACCCCACTCATCGCTGGGAATCTCTTTGTAAAATGGAAAATTCATGCTCAAACTAAATAAAATTGCTTTTTCAAATTCTGTAAGTCAGATATCATGCCATTATGAATCAGCATTACAAGGGCAAGGAGGGAGTATGCTCACACTTCCATTATACTCAATCACAGAACAATATGCATAGCTGGCATTTTGAAGATTGTGTTCATTATGGGTGGTATCTTGGTCCCTGCATCCCATCGCGATTTTCCTGGTGGGGGTCTTTAAATCAACATGAAGTTGGCAGGTGGAGACCCTTCTGCCTTTTCACCTCCACCCTGACTAAGTCGGTGGTGGGAAGTCACGTAGATGGCCTGCTCACCAACTGGGGTCCTTAAAAGTGGCCAATGAATGGTTATGTTAAAAATTTACGGTCAGGTACAGAGACTTAGAAGAGATTTAAGGAAAAAACTACTTCACCTAAAGGATGGTGGAAATTTGGAACTCACTGCCTGAAAGGGTGGCAGTGGTAGGAATTCTCACCTTTAAGTAGCATTTCAATGATCATTTGAAATACTATAGCTTACAGGACGATGAACCAAATGCTGGAAGATGGAATTGGAATAGATAGGTGCTTGATGCAAGCACAGGCACGATGGGCCAAAGAGCTTCCATTTGTGTTGTAAAACTCCATAACTCTACTATTATTCCCAGCTATGGCTAGGTGGCTAGAATATTCACCATGTGAGAAGTTTGCCAACTCCCAGGGAAAGGTTGCTCATTCCAAGTGCCTGATCAAAGGACTTGGTTTGACTTGAAAGGGGGGGAGGGGGCGGAAGAACTCTCAAGCATCATCCTTGCCCTTGCTGCTCATCCCATTCCTCCCCCCGACTCCCAGCGTCTTCTCAACTCTGACAACGCCAATCCTTGGGCTAGTATGTCTTGGCAATCGCCATCCTCTTCCAGATGGTGTTGCTATTCAAGAGAGCTACTACTCTCTGACGACTGATAGCTTTGTTGCCGAGTTTTTCACCCCTGGGGTTCTTGATCTGGGTGTGGGCCCATTACTGTCCTTTCAAACAGGATGGAGAGGATCTTCTTAAAAACAGGTTCTCACTAGCTCTCCAGCTAGAGACCAAGACCCACAAAATTCTGTCCTATATTTCAGATGGAGAAGGCAAGTAAGAATTCCTATGAAAGAGACAAATGTGAACTAGGAAGGGAATTTATCTCATTTTTATTTATTTAAATGCATTTAATATTATAAGCTGTGACATCAAACTTTGTGATTACCAAAAGTAGACATATTGGCAGTTTTACTTTCTTGATATTGAATCGGACACAGAGCTGTAATGAACTCACGACACTTCTACATTATAAGGGGGCTCAACTAGTTCTTACATCTAGAAAAAGAGCACAGTCTCGGCTTACTTTCCAAACAATTCCAGGGAATTTTCCTCCAATGCCCAACCAAGACGTCCTTTATACACATTCATTATTCCATGCTAAGAACTGCCAAGCATCAGTTTAATTTTGTCTTTCACCAGGTTGCTTCTTATCCAGTAGTTTAACATGAAGTAATGTTCCAGACTTTTCATACCATTAACTGAAAGATACAGTTTCAGTTGCTCCCTTTCAAAGGTGAACAGCTCACATTTATCCAGTCTTTCTTCATCGCTCAGTCCTCTTGACATTAACATTCAGTCTTTTGGTGTCTCTCTGCACTATTTTTAGAGATTGGAAATATCCCACGTATCTTCACAACCAAACTTAACACAATGCTCATGACGTGGTGTTAAAAAGAGCATCAAATTACTTAAGGATAATTTTCCTTGCCTTATATTCTTTTGGTATGGCTTTGTAGTTTATCTGCCTTGTTCATTGCTGGTTAGACATGTCAAGCCATAAAGTGCAGGGATAGGCATGTTCTGCTGCAATAGTACAGGGCATTGTGAGCCCACACCTGGAGTACTGTGAGCAGTTTTGGTATCCTTATCTGAGGGAGGATGTCCTTGCTATAGAGGGAGTACAGTGAAGGTTGTCCAGGTTGATATCCAGAACGGCAGCTCTATCATATGAGGAGAGACTAAGTTGGTTAGGATTATATTGAAGTGAGAGGGGATCTCATAGAAACTTACAAAACTCTAACAGGGTAAGAAAGGGTAGATTCAGAAAGAATGTTCTCAATGGTGGGAAAGTCCAGAACTAGGAGTCATAGTTTGAGGATGAGGGGTAAACCTTTTAGAACTGAAAATGAGGAAAAACTTTCATCACGCAGAAGGTGGTAACTGTGTGTAATTCACTACCACCGAATGTAGTTGAGGCCAAAATGTTATCTGATTTCAGGAAGAATTTAGATATAGCTCTTGGGGCTAAAGGGATCAGGGGAAATGGAAGAAAGGGCGGATCAGGATATTAAGTTCAATGATCAGCCATGATCAAGATGAACAGCAGAACTGACTTGAAGGGCCAAATGGCTTACTCCTGCTTCCAGTTTCTACTTTTCCTTATTTCTATAAGTTATAGAGCAACACAGCAGTAAAACAGGCCCTTGGACCTAACTGGTCCATGCCAACCATGGTGCCCTTCCAGCTAATTAAGTGCTTAGCTGACAAAAATCCTTCAACCTTTTTCAACATGAAGGAGTATCTGAATACAATTTATACAGATCTTACAATTCCTCCTTATTTTTCTCCATAAGCAATACTTTGCACTTGCCTGTGCTTGATTTTACCTGCCTCTGTTCTGCCCACTTACTTACTCCACAGGTTGTTGCAATTTCCCAAAATTCAAGATCTCTACCATCTGCAAGTTTGATAAGTTTGCATTGAGCTTTTCAAATCAAGTCATTAATATTAATGAAAAGCATTCCCAAAATGACACCCAGGCCATTTCACTCAGTAGTTCCTCTTTCCTTGGGCGTGCTCCACTCATAAATACCAGCTGTTTCATTCATCAATTTCTATCCAGTCCCAGCTTCTGTCTTGGTTACTTATGAATTTGTGCCCAAGAGCAGGTAACCAAGGAAACTTCTGTTTTTCTTTGTTTTATTCTTTTTTTTTAAATTTTATTTTTTTCAGGGACTGATTACATTAATTTCAACTGCTTTCAACCTTAGAAGATGAAACATGCCCTACAATTTTCTGTATTCTTTCTGGGTCCAGCTGTAAGTCAAGTAAAACAAGACGGCTGCCCCTTTAAAAAGGCAGATACAAAGCTTCTCCCAAAAGGCATGTCACACTGAGATTCCTGCTGATTGTTGGCATTTGATAACATTTGAACACGAGAAAGAAAAGACAAGAACAGCAGCAGCTGTTATATTATTTTGCCATTCTATAGTCAGGGACCCAATGGGGAACAGAGAAAGTACCAAACAGAAGTGCATACCCCTTAGCCAGCACTTGATCTATACTCCATGCAGTTTCAGTGGTAACCCCACAGCATCATCTTTTTATGCAGTCATAGCACAGCCAATGCACAAGAGAAGAGCTGTGCGACATTGCTCAGGACATCGCAACATCCATTTTGTTTTGTACTTGATGGTGGCAAATCAAGAAACATTAATTATTAATGCTGAAAGACTACAATGGTTGAAATGCAAACAGGTCTGGTAGTATCTGTGAAGGGAGAAAGAGTGTTTTCGGATCAATGACCTATCATCAGAAATTTCTTTCAGCCATTCTGATAAAAAACTCATCAATCTGAAACTTTGGCCAAGATTTTACAACCTCACTCAGACAAGGCTCGTAAAATTCTGCCCAAGGCCAACAGAGAATTCCGTTCTGCAAGCCTCACTCGCCCCAGCGGTTAAGTTCCAGCCAATAATTCTGTTTCACTCTCCACCGATGCTGTCAGATCTGCTGAGTACTTTCAGCATTTTCTGGCCTTATACTTTTGTGCTACAATGCATGTGGGTGTTTCTACAATTACCAACACCCAAATATAGCATCCATGCAAACTGGCAAAAGATTAGAAATTTACCTAGTGTAGCAGAAGCTGTGTCAGATGATCAGGTACTTTCTGGCATCTTCAGATCTTGTACTCCCACTTTTTCAGAAATCCATGCTGGGAAATCACTCCAACACACATATTTCACTAACATAATAATCTTCAATTCCACCAAATATGACTTAATGGTAAATAAGGTACTTCTCTGTAACTGGGCATAAGCCTCTATAGACTCGGGCTTCTTTCTCCTTTTTATATTTGCCTCTTCAATGTCAATATAAATTTATATGTGTGATTATGTGACACTTGATGAGTGATGAGTGATAGTTCAAACATATTTTGATTCAGGAATGCAAGTCTTGGATGCATGCTAAGAAATTGGCCCAAGCCAAAGCATAAGCTACACTGTTGTCAACACTGCTGAGATCAAACTCCCTAATTATCCTCTTCTCCATAGGAGCATGGGACCAAGGGCAAGTCAGTCATTCATTCAGAATTTCGAACCTTCACCATTACATCCCCTTTGCTATACAACTTGATTCTTAAACAGTGTGCACATCAACATAGGAATAAACTTTGGGTAATGATACAACCAAAACAGAAGCGCTAATTCTCATCAAACCAGTATGTTTTTTCATATCCTTACATAGAAATTACCCCACTGAACAAAGTGTTCAGTCCAACCAGTTTGTGTTGGTATTGATTCTCAACAACAGCAGTCATCTTAATCCCCTGTGCCTGTTGTATTCCGATACCCCATTATCTTCAAACGCTTATCCAACCAATTCTCAGATGTCAACATGGTCACTGCTTCAATCGCTAACTCTAGCAGTGTATTCACAACCTCACAACCCCCTGTGTAAATAGGTTTCTCCTACTCTCTAAATCTATTATGTTTAATCTTACGTCTGATCCTCTCATTCCAGAGCCTTCAATTGCTGGCAAGTGTTTTATTTACTCTGAGCCACCCCTCATAATTTTAGCCACTCCCAAGTAAATCACTCTGGAGTCTTCTCTTAAAATAAAAAAGTTCATTCCTTGTATTTTCTCAAACCTAGCAAAAGCTTAATCAGTCTGAACCAAACTCTCTCTGCTACTTTGACATCCTCCTGCATTGTCAAGCCCAAAATTACATTATTTCAATCATAGTTAGTTTGTGCCTCATACAATGCTCATATTCTACAAAAGCTGCATAACTATCTCTCTTTCCAACTATTCCTCATAGTCTGTTGTCTTTGAAGAAAGAAAATAGTGTGCCCTCAAAGTAGCTAATGACTTTAAATGCCAGCAAGATATCTAATTGCAAAACCTGAGTTGCAGCTGTCTCTTCCATTAACATTATAAATAAGGGCTAATGCCAGGAGAGAGTACTGGTACTTAAACTGTACATACAGTAGGAAAGAATCAAGAGTAAGGCAAAGACTTTGTTGAGAAATTGTTTTTTATACAGTGTGGAAGGAGGTAGAGAGGCAGAAGCTCCAAAGAGTCACATTAAATGAACTGAAGGCAGCAGAGGAAAGAGGGAAGCCATTTAAATCAGACGACCATATACGAGGAAGGACAAGTGCATAACCTTGAGTTTGTGTGATTGGTAAGAAGACTTGCCCAGTGTCTGCATCAAGCCACAAGCAATATAGAGTGATTTCCATATCGGTCAGCAGTGCTCATGCTAATTAAAGTTCTGAAAATCAGCTTGACAAAGTTAACCTGAGTTTTCAAAGAGCTTCGTGCTGTCTCTATTGAACAGAAAGAACATAGGTGATTTCTATCTTTGAAGTGAATGGGAGTTTAATTAAATTAAAAAGTTATTCCAATTTTTCACTTGTTGGGAATTCCTTTGTCCCACTGTGCCACCATAGTTCAGTGGAAGTTGTTTATTCTGATAAATGGTATTTCGCCAGTGACACAGCAACAATGCATGAGAGACCCCAAGCAACTTCCTGCCTGGTGTTTTTAAGAATTGTACTTAGGTATACAAATATATCACTCTTGAGCCAGAACAAAGTGACTAATACACTGACTAGGCCATTAATAAAATCAAAATGCTCTATTACAAAGCTGATTCAGTGGCTAGAAAAAAATCTATGACAGGCTGAAGGCAGATCTTTTAAATCTCATTGACTAAAATCTTCATGGCTAATTCATGAACCATAGCTTGGAGATTACTGTACTGTAGCTGGATGTGTGTCAGCAGTGTTTTGTAGTATTCTTCTAAAGCGTAATAGAGAAATCGTCTTTAGTATTGCAAATTTGTGCTTGCTCGTGGAGTGTAAAAAGGGAAAGGGAAGCAGATAATACACTCCTGTTTATAAAACCATAAGCTGTATATAATCAACTGTTCGAACAAGTCTTTTGCTCTTTCTGCAATCATAGCAGTTACCCGTTCTGGGAATGATTGCATTAATCTATGAAGCACAGCCTAGTCTGGCAGCAGAGGGAATAACCTCGATGCCTGCAGTCATGCCCCAGGGTTATTATTCTCTACTTTCCTTTTGGCCCACACGAGACCTGTATAGGCATGACCACTGCATTCAGAAAGCTGAATAGATGGGATATGCGTGGATTGAATCACAACGTTCCATCTGAACGAGAGCCATCAGTCATGGTGAGCTACGAGTCATGGCAGTATAAACAAGGCAGAAATGATAGTCAATAAAATCACAATTAGGTGCACTGAATGTCAGCTTTCCCCTGTGTTCACAATCAACAGAATCAATAGCCCACAGTCTGGAAATTTCTCTCTTCTCTCTTTCATTCTCATTTTTTTTCAGCTGAATCTCCTATTAGTGCAAAAAAGCCCAATTACTGCCTGTGTCACCACAGGATAGCTAGCTAAAAGCTGCCAAATTAGTAAGCGTTAGTTCTTGACAATGAAATACAATCAAGAGAGTGAATTCAACAAGTTTGTGAATGTGCCAGCAGAAGCACACTTCTCTTATCCCTGGAATGACAGGGTTGTTTCCAAAGCCATATACAACATTAAAACAAATGACATGTGCACTCCGATATTATGTAAACGGCAATTTCCAATAAATTAACACAATAAATTGTCCTAATCTTTATATAGAAGTGTACAATTAAATTTACAGTACTTAAATGTGATCAAATATTTCTATTAAATTGATATCTCACCAACAATTTGTCCTGAACTATTGACTAGATTTAATTAAAGGTCATTGTTTGCCAAACCATTCGACCAGCGTATTTTGTGTTGATGAAATTGTGGAGCTCCAGAGGTCTCATTTTCTTTTGCTTACAGGTTGTTGACAACAATAATGTCTGGCACTTCAACGCCATGAATAAAGTGTTCCTATCCACCAACAGAGCATGCAATAAAAGCAGCGTGTTCTTTTGTAAATAACTGACATAAGTACGGCTATTTCTCCCATCAATCTAATTGGCTGTAGGCATTTAGCAACACTTTATATTAGCTCCAATTATGAATGGCACATCTGTCCCAAACAGATGAGACAATCAGCTATTCAAAGTGAAGTAATAGTCACAATCTTTCGTAAACATTTCAGAGGAAGGGAAGACTGTTTCCAAAAGGCAGACTATCCAATGCATTGCTTTTAACTAGGGTGAAGATGTTGAAAGAATACAAGTCGTGCGTCATTGGGATTAGCATGCCTTTAGTGATAGGTACTGTCGGTACAGACTTAATAGGCTGAAGGGCCTTTTCTGCACAGTATGATTCTACGTTGCCGTTATCAACTGTATGCACTATAGAGTGAAAATAAGACAGCATTTATAATTTACTTACACAGAAAATTCCAGCCCTTCAAACTTAGATCTGCCTGCCTCCAATCCTGGCCTCTTGCATATCCCTGATTTTTATTTCTCTATACTGGCAGCCAAGGCCTTAAACTCTGAAATTCCCTTCAGAAGTGTCTCTGCCTCTTCATTTCTCAGTCATTTTAGGGGAAAAAGGCAGGAAAGGAGAAGAAACAAAATCTGTGATGATTAGACATTATTCCTGAATAGAAAAACTCTCTCCTCATTATTGCAAGTTAGTACTTTCTAATCATATTGGAAACTAAGCAGATAAAAAGAATGTTGGTATTTTCAATAACTTAGTCATACATATGTAAATATGAGTAACTCATGTCAGCATTTCAGGGAAAATCATTGTACTACTACAGCAATAACAGCTTTTTCAGAGCATCAAGTTAGAAAATTTTAAAGCTTCAATTAATATCCTACACAACACAGCAAAACTAGCATTTTGCCTCAAATGTGTAGGTTTGGAATGGGACTTGAACCTACAACTTTCTGATACGGAGATGTAATAGCTTCACTAAGCCAAGACTGACGGCTCTCTTTGTGCCCTGGTCAACATTCCTCCATCAACTGGCACTACTAAAATAACAGACAACTGTTCCTTAATCTAGTGACAACTTGTGTAATCTTGCTATGTATAAAATGGCAGCAAAACTTGTCTACAAAGCATAAATTACTTGAGGTGTTTTGAGCTGTTTCTGATAAGACACTGTACAGATACAAATCCTTAGAGCGGCAAAATATCTGAGTAGAGCCCTGTTCCGTTTCCAACAGACCATTGCAATTCTTTCTAGAGTTCAATGAATGAGAGGTTTCCTCTGAACACAATGTGTTTCATGCAGTGGAGATTCCAGCAACACTCAAGAATTCTGAAGTCTGAGTTTCCTTTATTAACATGACACATTCAAAGGAAGCATTTGTGTGATCTCAGTTGGGGGAAACAGTAGGTTACACAATTGGCTTTAGTACTCATGGGTTTAGGGAAAAAAACAGCAGCCAAGGACTTCTGCCCTTGATTGCCATCCAATATTCCCTGCTGGGAAATGTGCATGTGGATATCAGGTGTGGATAAAAGTGCGCTCAGCTATGGCATCTTCATGATTGAACACTCTATCCACACTCAATGTTGAGGCTTACTTGGCTGGGACATAGCTGGGATTAACTGTTTTCAAGGGCAAAAATGAGAGCGCAATCCAAAACAGGGGATTACACAGGAGACAACTTTAAAGACAATTATGAATTGAACACGTAAATTATTGGAAATTAAGGTTTAGAAACTGCAATAACAAAAGTTTCAATAGAAATTACTGACTACTGTGCTTTTATGATGTTTGTGTAGGCTGCCAACTGGAGAAATGTTTTCTGTTTGTGCTGAATTATGATCAGATTTGTATTCTTTAGAAAATGTGTTGGAACTGCTTCTTTCACACTGAGTTCTTAGATCCAGCAGGGAAACTCTAGTGCATGTGTTGCAACTTGCTCTGTGACTTTCACATTCTGATTTGCAAATAATTTCACTACACTTCTGTCTTCAAAAAGGAAACAATGATTTGTTTAAACCACCTGAAAAACATAGCAAGATTTGATAAAGAAGGTACACAGCAGCATCACTGGTTCATACACTCCCACCAGCAAGAAGAAAATAGGAAGGTGGCAGATGGAACAGAAATGGACACCAGAGAAAAGTGGATTTGGGAACACAGTGTAGAACAATAGTCCAAGTTTTATAAAAAGATAACCAAAATGGACAACTGGTATGAAACTGCACAGTGTGTCTTCTGTGAGCTAAAAGAACACCATTGATATAACAGAGGTACTAGTGCTGGAATTTTATCAGGGTGGGCAATGTTCACAGAATGGAATTCACTGTTGAGGAATATAGACCTCTATTCGGAGTTTACAAGGATGAGGGAAGATCTCATTGAAGCTTACAGGATACTGCGAGGCTTGGATAGGGTGGATGTAGAGAGGATGTTTCCACTAGTAGGGAAAAACTAGAACCAAAGGGCACAATCCCAGGCTAAACGGACGATCTTCAAAAACAGTGATGAGGAGGAATTTCTTCAGCCAGAGAATGATGACTGTGGAACTCTTTGCAACAGAAGGCTGTGGAGGCCAGGTCATTGAGCATTTTTAAGACAGAGATAGTTAGCTTCTTAATTAATAAGGAAGTCAGGAGTTATGGGGAAAAGGCAGAAAATTGAGGATGAGGAAAAAAAAAATTAGTCGTGATTGAATGGCGGAGCAGACTCAATGGGCTGCGTGGCCTAATTCTGCTCCTGTGTCTTATGATCATCTATGAGTAAAAGTGCCCCAAAGGACATGGAACAGACTGGGGACCAAAGTATCAGAAACGGGGAGGTCTTTACCCCTTAAGTTAAACCACATGTGACAGCCACAAGGGAAGATCGAGCGCAGCTAACACAAAATTAAGCACAGAGCCCTCAAATGATCAGGTTCAAAGCTCAAGTCTACCTGAACCAAGAAATTCAGTTTCCCCCCCCAAAAACCTGCTGATGGCCTGAAAATTAATCCAGTTTATCTAGTGAAGGTTGGATAAAAACATAAAGAAGTGCTGATTCTCCTCTTTAGCCTGTTTGGATGAAAGGTCAGATCTGAAACATGGGGTTCTGTCCAATGCCATGGTGTTTTGCAGCAGTGAAGACAGCCCATCATTGGCCAGAGGCAGAATCTTCTGGTCCCTTCAATGTCAACAGGGTTTCCCGTTGTTTGCAACATCAACCACTGCAAAACGTGTCATGGGAAAGTTACCATCAACAGCACTGGAATATCCTGCCAGCATTAATGCCCACAAAATCCCACTCATTAAATTTGTTTCTCTCTCCATAGATGCTACCAGACCTGGTGAGTATTTCAAATATTTTCTGTTCATATTTTAACTTACAACCTTTGTTATTATCAGGCCAAAAGGCCAGTTTTGGCCACAGAGCAGCATGGTGGCACAGTAGTTAGCATTGCTGCCTCACAGTGCAAGGGGCCCAGGTTCAATTCCCCACTTGGATCACTGTTTATTTGGAGTTTACACATTCTGCCCATGTCTACATGGGTCTAATCCGGGTGCTTCATCTTATAAACCTCTATTAAGTCATCTCTCATCCTCCTCGCTCTAAAGAGAAAAATCCCAGCTCTTTCAACCTTTCCTCATAAGACTTACCCTCCAAACCAGGCAGCATCCTGGTAAATCTCTTCTGCACTCACTCCAATGCTTCCACACCCTTCTTAGAACATAAGAACACAATAAATAGGGGCAGGAATAGGCCATCTAGCTCTTCGAACCTGCCCCGCCATTAAACAAGATTATGGATGATCCGAAGTGGATCAGTTCCACTTTCCCACTTTCTCCCCATAATCCTTAATTTCCTTGTCTATCAGAAACCTATCTACCTGTGACTTAAATATATTCAGCAAGGTAGCCTCCATCATTTCAATGGGCAGAAAATTCCAGAGACTCATCACCCTTTGAGTGAAGAAGTTCCTCCTTAACTCCGATTTAAAATCTCCCCCCCTTATTTTGAGACTGTGCCCTCTAGTTCTGCTATCGTTTCTAAGCGGGAAGAATCTCTCTACCTCTATCTTTCCCCTTCATTATCTTATATGTCTCTATAAGATCCCCCTTCAGCCTTCTAAACTCCAACGAGTGAGGGGAGCAGAACTGCACACAATATTCCAAATGTGGCCTCACTAAGGGCCGGTACAGTTGCAGCATAACCCCTCATCTCTATCGACTTGAGTGGCAACCTTCAGAGATCAGTTGATATGAACCCCAAGATCTCTCTGCTCCTCCACATTCCTCAGAACTCTGCCATTGACCCTGTAATACGCATTCACATTTGTTCTACCAAAATGAATCACTTTGCCAGTTTTCTGCCCAGCTCTGCATCCTATCAATGCCTCTCTGCAGCCTACAAGAGCCTTCCGCCTCATCCACTACTCTACCAATCTTGATGTATCAGCAAATTTACTAACCCACCCTTCAGTCTCTCTTTCAAGTCATTGATAAAAATCACAAATAGCAGAGGATCCAGCACTGATCCCTGTGGTACACCACTGATAACTGGCCTCCAGTCTGAAAATTTTCCCTCTACCACCACCCTCTGTCTTCTATGAGACAGCCAGTTACTTATCCAATCAGCTAAATTTCCTTCTATCTCACACCTTCTTATCTTCTTCATGAGCCTACCATGGGGAACCTTATCAAATGCCTTACTAAAATCCATGTATATAATATCAACTGTTCTACCTTCATCTACACACTTAGTTACCTCCTCAAAGAATTCAATAGAATTTGTGCGATAGGATTCACTGCTCACGAAACCGTGCTGACTATCCCGGATTAAAGTGCATTTTTCCAAATTGTCATAAATTCTATTTCTCAAAATTCCTTCCATTAACTTACTGACCACAGAAGTAAGACTAACTGGCCTATAATTACCAGCGTCATTCCCAGTTCCTTTCTTGAAGAGAAGAACAACATTCACTACTCTCCAGTCCTCTGGCACAATCCCTGTGGACAGTTAGGACCCAAAGATTAAAGCTAAAGGCTTCACAATTTCATCTACTGCCTCCCAAAGTATCCTAAGATGTATCCCATCTGGCCCAGGGGACTTATTGACCCTCATGTAATACAGCTTCCCTCATAACATCTACTTCTTCCATCCTATCAGTCTGTATCACACACACATCCTCAAAAACATGGCCCCTCTCCTCAGTGAACACTGAAGAAAAGTACTCATTCAATGCCAGACCTAATTTTTTTTTAAGTTTATAAAGTATTTCGAGCCTAATCCCATCACTGACCTTAATCTGAAACCTCATGCCCTGGGAAGGAACCTCCAACTCAGTCAGGCACTGCAAATTTAACCCCCTAGCCTAATCGCATCACCAAACCAAATCTGAAATCTCATGCCCGGGGAAGTCACCTGCAACCTGGCCACCCGAGGCAAATTCACCCCTTTGCTCCACCCACCATGAACCCAAGGACTCAAAACTGAATATTCATGCTGACCAAGGTGCTCCTCCAAGCTGTCATTCTTCAAATTTCACCGCAAGGTGAAAATTAAACCCCCTCCACTCATTAAAGCCCCAGCACAGCCACCAGCCGACAGGACAATTCTTTAACCAATTTATATTTGGCATGAAAGTCATTAACCAATTGCTGGGAAACAGTGAAACCAATCACTCAGTGAATGGAGAAAACATTATCCAAGGGGGGTCTTTGAATGTTTTTTTCCCATTCAGTGACAACTCATTCACTACTTTTCTTGTGCTGCTGACTGCTGGGACAAATGGTGAAAAGCTGGTGGGGGGGGGGGGGGGGGGGGGGGGGGGGAGCTTTGCATTGATATCACTACGCTGCATGCCAGTAGCTCCAATATTGAAGAGCCAACAAATAAAAAGTGATACAATTTAAAGATAAATCGTTTATCACTAAATTATTTTGAGGAAGGTGGACAGTTTCACCAAGATGAGAAAATAATAAGTAACATACGTGGGTGGCACAGCCGGTTGCACCACTATAGGGTGGACAGTGATAGCCTTTTTCCTAGGATGGAGAAAGCTAGCACGAGGGGACACAGCTTTAAATTAAGGGGTGATAGTTATAGGACGGATATCAGAGGTAGGTTCTTTACCCAAAGGGTGGTTCGGGAGTGGAATGCCCTGCCTGCAGCAGTTGTAGATGCGCCAAGTTTGGTGGCGTTTAAGAGGTTAGTTGATAAATATATGGAAGAGAAGGGAATGGTTTAGTTTGGAGGGGCATTGCTTTTTATATTGGTCGGCGCAACATCGAAGGCCGAAGGGCCTGTTCTGTGCTGTAATGTTCTATGTTCTATGTTCTATCTCATGGCACTAGGGACCCGAGTTCGATTCGCAGTTTGGGTTACTGTTGTGTGGAGTTTGCACATTCTCCCTGTGTTTGCGTGGGTTGCCTCTGGGTGCTCCGATTTCCTCCCATAGTCGAAAGAGAGTTAGGTGGATTGGCCGTGCTAAATTGCCTCTTAGTAACAGGGGCTCTAGCTAGCATAAATACATGGGATTATGGGGATAGGGCCTGGATGGGATTGTGCTTGGTGCAGGCTCAATGGGCTGAATGGTGTTCTATACTACAGGATTTTATGGTATTACAAATCAGAACAAGAAATATTATAGCGAAGAATCTGTATCTTAATAAGAAAGGTATTTTGACAAACAAGTTCAACCTTTAGAATAGGTCTGTGGTATTTTGGTTTGAGAACTTTTTCTTTATTCTCTCCCCAAAAGATGTTAAAAATGGACTGGATATTTATTTATTCCAATATTCTAAATACAGATATATTGGATAAACTAACAGGTTGCTGACTCGAGATTGCAGTTCATCTCATAACTGAGTGGCTAATCTCAATCAAATCTTCATTCAGGTTAAGTGCAAAATAAAGATCAGACACTTTCTCACAAACAATGAGAGAATAAATCAAAGTAATAGGAGATTTATTCTTGGTTGTTTCTTATAACCTGGAAACCAATTACATAATGATAGCAAAATGCTAGTGGCAGGTCAAATCCTGTCCACTTGGATCACAAAATGTGTACCATGAGGATACCTGAATGGGAGGCAGCATCTGATAACTTTGAAGAACTGAACAGATAATATGTATTTATAGTGAACAATTTTACATAAAGTATTCAGTGAAATATTGAGATTAGCAAAAGAAAAATAGATCCAATTCTTAAGAATGAACAGGAAACTTTAAAAACTTCCTCATTAAAAATGAATGCAGAGCTCTGTAGAAGAAAAAGAATGGTTTCCACAGACCACTTCACATACACAGACACAAGGGAAAATAATGTTGTTTTGGAGCATAGCACAAAGGAGACAGGAAGATACTGTTTGTCCTCGGTGGTTAGCACTTCCCCCTGATTCCTTCCAGCAAAAATCTGCAGTCATTTTTGCCACAGCTTTCTTGCTTATTCTGCTTCAACCACATCCCTAATTCAAACAGAACTTCAAATCAATAATAGTTTTGAAAGCGGTTTCTTTTAAAGTGATTTTATTTGTCCAGCTGGTTCCTTGGGTTGTTGGTTGACATCTGTAAGATGTTTCAGTTTGTTCCCAGAAGTTAATCTAATCCTGTCATATATCAGTGAAAGAAATGACTCTAGCCTTCATTGGGCTGAAAAGAAAGTCACGATTGCATTTGTAAAGTACATACATGACCTCAGGACTTCCCAAAGAGCATGATTTTTCTATTATCATCACAGTTGCTATGTCTGAAACACGGCAGCCAATTTGTACACAGCAAGCTCCCATAATCACAGAGATATATTAAAATGACATTTTTTAAATTGTTGGTCAGGGATAATTGTTAGATAGGACACCTAGGGCAATTTTCCTGCTCTTCTTCGATATATGACATATCTGCCAGGGCAGATATGGGGCCTCGATTTAAATTTTCATCCAAAGGATAAAACCCAATTAGTGCAGGACTCCCTCAGTAGTGCACTGGAGCATTAAATTTGCACAAGATGCTTCTGAATTCAAAATGCAAAACACAGATCATCATTGTCATTTTTATACATATGCTGTACGTATCCTGCGACAATCCAGCAAATATTAAAGCAGGTTTCAACAATTCATTGGATCACTGTATGCAACATCAAGAATAAATCTGTCAAAAGGTTTTCATAGATTCAATTTTATAAGATTCCTGCCCAGAAAACTTCCATATCATCTAGAAATTCTCATAAATATGCCATTGCATAACAGGCACACAAAACTACATCTCACGTGTGATTTGGCAGAATCCAATTTAATATTGCTCTTAAAAGTTGTGCTGAAAAGTAATTTTTTCCCTGTAAAGTATAACTGAAAACATGTATACAGTGTATTTTAATGAATTAAACTGCGATTTTTTTCTTAGTAGTACATTTTGTTAGGGGAAAATTGATGACACCAGTTCAGTATTTTAATACAAAGATTGGGACAATCTTAGAATAGGTAGTCACAGATCAAATGAAGAAACATTTAACTAGTGGTATTAAATTTAGAACTGCCATCCTTATCCATTAAGAATGCAGCACTTTCCACAGACATTGAAACATTCCATCTGCAATACATACTTTGCACCTGCAGTGAAACATCCCAACTGTACTCTCTGTTAAGCCTTAAATCTGCCACATTGTATACACAATTGTAAGTTCTCAACAAATTTCAAATCCCTTTCATTATTATTTTCTTAATCTTGTCCTGAAGTCTGTCTTTGTTTGATTCATTAGTGTACACATTGGAAGGACTGCTTTAGTTTGGATTCAAATTATCTCACCTGCCTTTCACTTTAATATTTGGGAGCGAAATAATGGGTTAATACAAAATAAGCCAGATTTTCTTCTAAATCTTGTCCCAAAAGTATTACTTACTAATTTCTTAAACTCTTCCTCATAGTATTAATTTCTAAACTTTATCATGATAAAAAAAAGATGACATGGTCTGCAAAATTGTGTAAACTTAGAAATCATAGAAACCCTACAGTCAAAAGGAAACCATTTAGCCCATTGAGTCTGCACCAACAACAATCCCACCCCAGACCCTATCTCCAAAACCCCACACATTTACCTCACTGATCCCTCTAACCTACACATCCTGGGACACTAAGGGGCAATTTAATATGGCCAATGAACCTAACCCGTGTGGGAGGAACTGTGGGAGGAAACTGGAGCAGTCGGAGGAAACACATGCAGACATGGGGAGAATATACAAATTCCACACAAACTGGGGATCGAACCTTGGTCCCTGGAGCTGAAAGGTAGCAGCACTAACAATTGTGCCATCTTGGTTGCATTGTGCTGCAGCTAAAGCTTATCAGAGGTTCAGTGAATGGAATCGACAATATTACTCCTCCACTGAACGCTAGAATGGGCACAAATGTCCAATTGTGGTCAAGGTGGAATGGTGGCACAGTGGTTAACACTGCTGCCTTACAGAGCCAGGGGCCCCGATTCAATCCCAGCCTTGGATCATTAAGTGTGTGGAGTTTGCATTTTCTCCCCATGTCTGTGCGGGTTTCCTGCGAGTGCTTTGGTTTCCTCCTATACTCCAAGGATGTGTGGGTTAGATTGATTGACAATGCTAAATTGTCCCTCAGTTTCAGGGAAATTAGCAGGGTAAATATATGGTGTTATGGGGAGAAGGCCTGGGTGAAATTGTTGTCAGTGCAGACTTGATGGGCCGAATGATCTCTTTCTGCACTGTCGGGATTCTACGATTCTAAGTACATTATCTATTTAATAAAAACAAATTAGTCTCAGACAAATAAAGCTCGTTTCTGAATCCAGATTACTGGAGAGAACCAGAATCTTTTTATCGGAACTTGTATTTTTCTACCAAGACAGACAATATGTTACAAACTTATTTGTTCATGAATTGGAAGAATAGTATGTGGGGATGCATGTGGAAAGTCTGGAGGACTATTTTCTTTCTAATGCTTATTTCAGCTGAATAATAAGGGTCAATTATATTGCACCTAGTACTCTGCTATGCACAGTACTTCAGCTAAAAAAAAGGATCAGAGCAGAGTTGTCTTTCATAAACCTATAATGCCATTCATAACACTGGTGATAACAGTAACACAGACTTCTGACCAGTGATAACTTGCTTGACCTCTGTGAAGTCCGTGCTGAATCCTGCTGGTCATAATGAAGCATATACCCTTGACAAAAAGCCTGACAATCTTATTGTACATTTGTTACTACAAGGCACGGAGCCTATAGCACTCACTTGGGTTATCCATCTGTTTACATAGCTGGAAAAATAACAAGCCCTCATGTGTGACAGCCTTCGTGTCATTAGCCTTATCCACAGATGGCCTCAAAGCCACAGAGGCAACCAACACAGTGCTTAAGACAGTTTTATTATATCTATTTATTTTTTTATTGTGCAGCATCGCTCACATAGCTAAAGCTAGTTTTATTATCCATTTCAGGTTTATGGCATATCATGGTTTGATTTCACTGCCAGGAGCAAAAACAATCAGAATCAGCCAGGACAGCTTCATGGAAAAGTGGTTGCTCATAAATGCAGAACTTCTTTTGCAAGGGTCAATCAAAATTCAAGAGGAACAAAGGTTAATAGTAGAAAGTAGATAAGGATATCACATTCGCTATTAAATAATTATTACACCACTTGCCTCTTTATGAGAAGGCAACACAGTGTGCAAAAACATCCGCTTATTCAATGACTCTAATAAACTCTGCAGAATGTATTGTCAGTAAGTGGGAACTAGACTAAAATGGTGCTTTTAAACAAGCACTCCAAAGTGCTATGTAGGAATTGAATTTTGGACACTGAACTGTCATTACTGGAACATGCAAAGTCCTGCGACAAATAGTTATTTGTCTACGTTGCACACAAAATATTCAAAAGGGAAATTTATGATACCAAAGATTCCTAGCACAGTGGCTGTGTTAGAGCTTTGCCAAGGCAGAGAAAAAAAAACCTAGAAGGTTAACTCAATTTGCCTCCCTACAGATGCTGCCTGACCCGGTGAGTATTTCCAGCACTTACTTTGTTTTTATTTCAGGTTTCCAGAATCTGCAGTATTTTGCTTTTGCAGGGAAGAGTTATACTGGCAGGGCTAATTTGTGTGGAAACTAGCAGCCAATTAGAAAGAATACTTTGGGTAGAATGAAGAAAAAAAACGTACAAAAGAATTGAAGACATGTTGATTGATATAATTGGTTGCAATCGGAGTGGAACATGAGTGACTTCAAAGCACTGACACCTCAAGCTTTATCAATTTAACCATGAACTGTTTCTCAGAGTCCCATATACTGCCCATAATTTCTTCGTATTTACAGTAACTCTGGCTTTTCTGAAATGTTTTATCCTCCAATGGTCTATTCATTTATACCTTTCTCATTTCCGGGTGAGTAGGTTATTGGTTCCAGCCACATCCAAGGGCTTGAGCAAACAGTCAAGCTTGAGAAAATGATGCATCTTCAAAGCAAAGGTCACGACTAGCAATTCAGGTGGATGTAAAAGATGTCATGGCATTTTTCGAATCACAGCTGTGGAACCTCTAATCCTCAATCAACACCACTAAAAATCCCCAAAAGCCTTGCTGCTTACATTCGTTTGCCAAGCACTGTTGCATTTGGCTGCAAGACAATAGCAACCAGACCGCAATTGGAATTCATCACCTGGCCTGAGCAAAAAACAGGGTTAACTATTTCTCAAATGTATTTCCAGTATTGGACATCTCATTCAGGTGGTTAAGAAAAGTGAAGAAAACTAATGAATAAGTCAGGCAGCATGTCCTTTCACACCTTCAATGGTGGTTCAGCAAAGAGATTCTTGGACATTGAGCCTGCTCTGACCAAGATCGCAAAAAACTAAAAGAGTCTTGAACGAAGCCCAGTCCATCATGTGAACCAGTTCCTATCCACTGACACTGTTAACACTTCCCACTGCCTCAGAAAAACAGCCAGCATAATCAAAGACCCCACATTTTCCAGAAATTCCAGAAAGAAAGAAAGAATTTCAAATCTTTGAAAAAAAGATTTTCCAAAAAATCTTTTTCATTTTTGGAAAAAGATACACAAGTCTAAGGTCACGTACCAACCAACTCAAGAACAGCTTCTTCTCTGTTGCCATCAGACTTTCAAATGAATCTATCTTGCGTTATGATCTACACCTTATAACACTACATTTTGCACATTCTCCTTTCCTTTTCTATGAATGGTATGCTTTGCCTGCAGAGCATGCACTTTTTGCTGTATACTAATACATGAGACAATAATAAATCAAATCAAAAAACATACAGAAAAGACAATAGGCTCTAGCAGTACAAAGAAAATTACAACACAGGAACACTCTTTGGCCCTCCAAACCCACACTGATCGACTGCCCAACTGAACTAAAACCCTCCAACTCTTCCAGGGATCATAGCGCTTCCTTCCTATCCTATTCATATATTCATTCAGACACTCCTTAACAATAACTATTGTATCTGTTTCCACTACCATGTCCCCGGCAGCGAGTTCCAGGCACCCACCATCCTCTGTGTAAAAAAACTTGCCTCGTACATTTCCTTTAAATCTATGTCCCCTAGCAATTGATGCTTCCATCCTGGGAAAAAATTCTGACTATCCACTGTGTCCATGTCCCTCATAATCTTGTAGGCTTCTATCAAGTCATCCCTTAACCTCAGTCATTCCAATGAGAACAAACCATGTTTCTCTAACCTCTCCTCATAAATAATGCCCTCCATACAAGACAACATCTTGGAATTCTTTTCTGTATGCTCTCCAAAGCCTCCACATCCTTCTTTTAGTCCAGTAATCAGAATTGAACATTACGGGCGGAATTTTACCGGCACGTCTGCCCAAGTTTCGCACGATCCTGCGAATGCTGTTCTCGAAGTCAAGTCTGCCCCCGGAATCGGGGCTAGCATGTCAGTAAAATTCCAAACTATGTTCCAAGTGCAGATTAACTAAGGTTCTATAAAGCTGCAACATGACTTGCCAATTTTTAAACTCAATGCGCCAGCTAATGAAGGCAAGCATGCCTTCTTGACTACCTTCTCCGCTTGTGTTGTCATGTGAGAACTTTCTACACACCTGACGAAGGAACAGTGTTTCCAAAAGCTTGTGGGTTTAGCATCAAATAAATTGGTTGGACTTTAACCTGGTATTGTGAGACTTCTTACTGTGTTTACCCCAGTCCAACGTTAGCATCTCCACACCATGATTTCTATGATCGAGCCAATATTGTATTCACTTTATCAACTCACCTCTGATCCCATGTGACTTCACCTTCTGCACCAGTCAGCCATTAAGGATCTGGTCAAAAGCCTTAAATCCATGTAGATAACATGCCCGACCCTCATCAATCATCTTGGTCACTTCTTCAAAAAACTCGATCAAGTTAGTGAGGCATGACCTCCCCCCTTCACAAAACCACACTGCCTCTTGCTAATACGTCCAGTTATTTTCAGTGGGAGTAAATCCTGTCTTGAAGAATCCTCTCCAATAATTGCCCTACTACTGGCATAAGATTCACCAGTTTGTAATTACCCTGGATTATTCTTGCTATCCTTTTTAAACAAAGAATCAACATTAGCTGCTCTCCAATCCTATGGGACCTCCCCTGTAGCCAGTGAGGATACAAAGATTTCTCGGCTGTAGATTTGCTCCAACACTTGCTACATTCCTAACAAGCCATTGCAGTATAGTTACAACATTGGCATCCAACGAAAATTTGTGAAAATTTGCCCACTCATGTACTGTCCACATCCTAGAGATTTGCACTGATCAGAATTTTAACTGGTCACATAAATACTGTGGCTATAAGAACAAGTCAGAGACAAGTAACTCATCTCTTGACTTCCTAAGACTTGTCCATCATCTACAAGGCACAAATCCGGTGACTGATGGAATACTCTGCACCTGCACTGTGTCTGGGACTCACTAATGGCGTTTAAATAATGTCATGAATATTTAAATTGGCTTTGTGGCCTTTCTGGATGAAAGCCGATTTTGCTGGAAAATCAGTGCCAGTAAGATTGCAAGAGACGAAAAACCAGGCCCGATCCTAAGTTTATGCCTCTTGCCTTATTTTATTAGCTTTCCTCTTTGATGAGATGAGTCAGTAAGATTGTTGCCTTAATTCCAAACTTGCATTACCATCAATTTTCTTTTGATTCAAGGGAAATACGACAAGTTTATCATGTATGCACAAAATCAGAATTTGTCTACATTTCTTTCATGCCTGAAATAGGTTAATGTCTGAAAACAATTCCACAATTTAATTTTTTTCCTGGACAAGGAAATCCTAATGACCTAAAATAACATGAGGAACTGATAGACCTGAGTGAAAATGGCCTGAAATTTCCACATAAGTATCTTCTTGCCCAGTTAGTGAAATTTGTTGATGCTATTAATAGTGATTTGAGGTTCAAAGATTCATAGACATTTACAGCACAGGAGTGGCCATTCAGTTTACTGTATTCATGCTGGCCAACAAAGCCTGACTTTGCTTTTCTTATTATTTAGGAAATTATTTTAAATTGGAAAGGTTTCTTGGTTTTGTGCAAATGTTGATTTGTGTAACCAAATACAATCAAATGCAAATGGAATTCAAAAACAATCTAACAATAATATCATAGAGCAATCACACCACATAGCACCAAAAAACACTTCTTTTACATGGCACCATGAAAAGTTTCAGACTGTTAGAATACAGCAAAAAGTAACAACAAATTGGCATTTATTTTCCATTCATCACATGAGTTGATTGAGTTACTGCACTTTCATAGTCAGTGCATTAAACATATTATTGTACGACTTATGCTTTATCCTGAGTCATCGGTTTAATTCTTTGCAGGAAGTAACCACACATAGCGCTGTGGAACACAAGGTGCCTCTGTTCTCTCCTTGAATAATTTCTTTATAATTCACACATAAAATGTTTCCATAAATTTAAAATGCTATGCTACCAGTTTGATTATAGGAAAGCTTTCCCCATGTTTGCATTTGTATTTAACTTTCCATTTCTTAACACTGACCAAGAAAATATTGATCAGTAAACTTTTCCATTCCACAAGATCAAAAGAAAATTAGGTCAAGCCATTTCTTGATTTTCAACTGTTTGCACACAATGGTGGGATTAGAAAGGGCACCTGGGTGTTCTTGGGCTGGCCTGTGTAAGATGGTCAAATGGGCCTTTTCTGTGCTGTAACATTTCTATGGTTCTAACATATCTTACCTTCATTAGAGAGGCAATCAGCATCAAATTGCCACCCCATACCCACTTACCTGTGCTAAATTTCTTAAGTCTCAGCCTACCTTGTGTGACCTTTCTGATTCAGGCTGGGTTAGATTCAGGCAGTGCAGCATATCACTGGATTCAGCGTCAGAATCCAAAAGAATTGCTTTGAAGAAGGACACAACACTAGTTGGTGCGTACAGTGGGTCAGCAGTCATCAGGGTATGGGAAGGTGGAGGGGGCATATCTCATGCAGGTGAGGAATTAGTGTGAGCAATTCTGTGTTGGGGAGCGCTCATTGAGATGGAGGGAGGGGAAGAATCCCCTGGGATTTCAGGAATGTGGGGGGAGTCCCATGTAAGGTCTTTAAAATAGTTACGCTAAAGTTAGAGGTGGCTTTGTTTCTTCCAATTCTTTCACAGAAGCTATTTGTTAGATTGGCTGAACCATCCAAAGTTAGTGATTTAAATAACTTTGTTGTATGGTTTGAAGTGCAATTGTCTGGGAGAAGTCAGCACATCAATTGCCACATATATCCTCACCTGGGACCTTCCAAGTGGAATTCTGCAGCGCATCTTTGGGCCACACCCTCAAATTTAATGCTGGTGGAGGCAGGAAGTTACAGGCTAACATCCTAAGTTATTGTATCGGCTAAACAGACAATAAAACACAGATGTCTAAAATCTGAACCAATAATAGAAAACTTAAATAAAGAAAAGCAGGATAAGTAAACTAGGGAGAAAGAAGTAGAAAACCATGCTATAATGATGAAAAAAGGCTTTCATGGAATATTAAGGCCATGTTTCAGCAAGTTGCGCCAATTGTTTCTGTGCTATAAAGACAGTGCAATCCTGTACAAAATGCTGAAAACATCCAGCACCTATGGTGAGCATGTATAGAGACAATTGCTGGAATTTTACCATCTTGCCCACCACAGAATTGAAAATACCTGTTGAACTTGGGCGGGAATTTCTGGTCTCGCTCGAGCAAGACCGTAAAATCTCACCCAATGAACAGAATCTTCCACTAGGCTTGGAAAAGCTTAACCTGCGCACTTTAATAGTTCTCAAATAGTGCACCTGATCCATATTTGACTTCACGTGGCATATTTGCTCTTTCACACCTGGGTTGCATTCACACTGGGATGTGAGAGAGAAGTATGGGAGGTCAGTCAGGAGTCTAGTCTCCATTCTCCAACACAATATTGATGGGATGGCTGCTATCTCACAGCGCCAGGGACCCGGGTTTGATTCCCGCCTTGGATCGATGTCTATGTGGAGTTTGCACGTTCTCCCTGTACCTGTGCGGGTTTCCTCCAGGTGTTCCAGTTTCCTCCCACAGTCCAAAGACATGCAGATCAGGTTGATTAGCTATGCTAAATTGTATGGGAATCGGGGCTGGGTGGGATTGTGATCAGTGCAGACTCGGTGGGCAAAATGTTCTTCTGCACTGCAGGATTCTCTGATTCTATGAATATCCTAGCTCTCTATTCTAGAGTCTGAAAAATAAAGCATTTTCCAGATTTCCCAACTTCTTCATCAAAAGTTGGATCTTGATATACCAGAGGCTTTATGGACTTAGAAATTAGCTCTTGAAGAGACATAACTCCACAATATGATATATCTATATATCATATTTATATATTATACATTAAATGGTCAACAATATATTATACACTACACGTAAAACAATCCTATCATCATCTGAAATTATTGTGAAGATCCTCTAGTCTCCACACCCCAGCACTGTTCAGGAGAATTTGGCATGGCCAATGCACCCAACCAGCACATCTTTCAGACTATGGGGGGAAACCCATGCAAACATGAGGAAAACGTGCAGACTCCGCCTAGATGGTGACCCATGTTGGGAATCTGAACCTGGGTCTCTGATGCCGTGAGGCAGCAGTGCTAACCATTGTAACATCATAAATAAGTAACCAGAATAGAGAAAGCTGGGAAAACACAGCAGGTCTGGCTGAGTTTTTCCAGCATTCTATGTTCTTGTTTCGATTCCAGCATCTGCAGAGATCTTCTTATTGTAAAACAATAAAGTCACCATAGTCTCAGATGACTGGTGATGATTTAACCTCAGGATCACCACAAGGGACAACATTGAGAAGGCTGGGCCTTCATGAATAACTTCATCTGGTGCGGGAATTAAACCTGGCTGTTGGCGTTGCTCTGCATCACTAACCAGCTATCCAGCGAACGGAGCTAACCAATTCCCTATCTCATCTCAAACAATGCCCTAATAGATTTGCCTTAATAAATCTCCAATGGCACTGCTCATGTTAGTTGAGAAGCAGAAGCTGTATGTGCATCGAAGTTTCAGATAAAATTTAACAGGGAATTGGTGTAGGGCACAGATATAGATCGATTAAAGTTAGGTCATAAACAGTTCAGTAAATGGAGAATTTACAGGAGTATTTAACTTGACACAGAAGATTTGAAAAGGTTGGCACTAAAATCACTCACTATCTGTTGGATTATAGTCTGAAAGGTGACAGTCCATTGTTGATGTGGAGTAAGAAAGAAATTTCCACAACAAATTTCCTCTCCAAATGTTGTATGATATTTAACTTCAAGTAATAGCACCACTAAAATTCATGACATTTCTTTTACAATGTCAGAGAGGCCAATAATTTATTTTTTAAAAGAAAAGGATCCTCACCATGCCAACAAAAAGAAAACCAACGGGCAAGATCTCATTTGTTAAACATTTTACTTTAACAAACCAACAAAAATCAACACAATTCAAATATTAATGAACTGGCAAAGTATATTTCAAATAAAAAAATAAATTTCAAATCAAGTACAACAAAGAAATGTCCCACGTATTTCAAGCATTCGCATCACTTCTTGAATAAAGGTGGTACCAGGAACAATCCCACAGTCTTTTCCAATTTACTTCTATTCTGTTGAATCTCCCACTACTAAACCGATTGGTTTAGTCTTAAGTCGCATTTATCACAGCTGCATTCCGTCTGACATTGCAGCTACAGTTAATTCCAACAAAGTGCACAATCTACCAACTCTCTCTCACTCAGCTCACAACAGTCCTGAATGTACAGCTATCCATACTTCTTTTTTTAAGTTGCCATCACATCAAGAGACAGCATTGAAAACAACAAAACAGTACAGAGAACTAATTGGAGGTGCCTGCAGAAAGAACATTGTGATGAGAAAACAATGGAGGCCAGCAGGACATGTATTTTGTTTCTCCGAGTGGTAGTAAAATGGCCCCTGTTAGGTGGAAGAGGGGGATACAATTGGACAATGAACACCCATAAAATCCATTTAAGAAGGATCTTCAAGAGTTGGATACCATCTGAGCTGAGTGAAAGAGACCGCAAAGAGACCGGGACAGGTGGCAAGTCTTCTGCTCACTGTCCCATAATGGGATCAAAGGAACTAAATCTAAATACGCAATAAAGGATGTTATAACCAGGAACCAATTAAAAATACCTCCCAGTTTCGCTTTGGTCTTAAAGGGAACAGGCTTTTCCAAAAGCAAAGGGGTTAACAAAAAAGTTAGGTGAGACAGAGGTGGGATTTTCCACCACGCTCACTTGGAAACTAGAAAGTCCACCCAAGGTCAATGGACATTTGCGTGGTCCACCCCTGGTCCGCTCCAATTCCCATGGTGAGCGGAATGGGAAAATTCACTCCAGTAAATTCGTAAATATACAATACTTTTAATTTAATAATAAATTTGATTACACCAAAGAGTTCAATAGGTTTATTCAGAATCACAAGCTTTCGGAGCGCTGCGCCTGACGAAGGAGCAATGCTCCGAAAGATCATGGTACCAAATAAACCTGTTGGACTTCAACTACTGTTGTGAGACTTCTTACTGTGCCCACCCCTGTCCAACACCAGCATTTTCATCCACATCATGGCTTTGAATAAAATGTATATATATTTTTTAAAAATTAACTTGAATGTCTATCACACAACAGATGCCACTCTTTGTTAAAGCTGTAAAACTAGCTTAAAAAGTAGAAAGTTTTATTTACAAGAAGTCTGAAATCTTTCCTGACTATCCAATCTACAATGTTCAAAAACTAACCAACAATTAAAATCTAACCTAAACCAAGGCATTGATCTATCTCAGCAGCAGAATAATACATTGAATATGTTATTATGCTTTGTTTGTATTATCCAATATACTCTGAGTGAGCATTCATGTATTTTTCTGAGGTACAGAGGATAGAAACAAATTATTGAGCTGATTTTTTGATAATGTAAAAGTTGAAAATAACAGGATGAATCTGAATATTTTATGTGCAAGTATCATTTTCCCGTCTTCTACATCAGAATGTCACACTTCGAAAATAAAAACTGTAGACTGAACTGGAATGTACGTTAAATGATGCATCAGTTCAGATCTTTAGCCAAATAAGAAGAAGATATTTCCCACATTAATGAACCATGAGCTTCCTGATACATACATACCTAAGTTGCAAGTCTATATGAATGATCAAGATAAGACAGTCCACTAGTATATATATGCTGAAAGGTAATACATGTCAGCAGTATGATACTGTAGTACATTTTGTTGCTGAGGGGACCTATGTCAAATATGTCAACAGGTCTGACAGCATCTGAGGAGAGAGAATAGAGCCAATGTTGAGTCTGGATGACTCTTCACCAGACTTGCAGAGATTTTCCACCATTTTTTGTTTTTTGCTTCAGAATCCAGCATCTGCAATAGGTAAGATATGTCACACTGTGTCTGATAATCCTAAAGTCCAAACTTCACCACTGTTTCAGTCGTTTGCTGGTGGTTTTACTGTTCCTTTCAAGTTGGACTAGCCAGGGTAGATGCAGGGAGGATCTTCCCGATGGTGGGAAACATGTGGAATTCATTACCACCTGAAGTAGTTGATGCCAAAATTTGGAGGCGGCTAGATGTGGCACTTGGGGCAAATGGGATCAAAGGTTATGGAGAGAAAACAAGATTAGGCTATTGAGTTGTATGATCAGCCATGATCGTAAAGAATGGTGGAGCATACTCGAAGACCCAAGTGCCTTCTCCTATCTTTTATGTTTCGATGTATCGTAGCAGTGTTGTCATAAATTATACCATTGCAAAGCATTGTTTTCAGTTCATCCCATGAAGCAGATGATTGTGCACATTTACCCACCATGGGAACAAATAATTTTGTCAAAACTGCTGTAAATCTTTTTGCCCCCAGTACCAGCTTAACCATTTCTCCCAACATGGTATTTATATTTTCCTATTCATTAGAGAAAAGCCACAGAACAAAAAACTAAAAATACAGATTTTAAAAAAGCTTACAAAGACAGATCAATTTGCAAGAATAACTCAAAGGATGTGATATAATTAACAAGAAGGAGGCAGGCACTTGTGGTACTTTGGCACTTGTACACTTGGGGTCAACAAGATGGATGTTCTGTGGTCGCATTTGGCCATTTGTACTGTACTCACAGATACAGTATCATTAGTCAGTGTTCCGTGTAGGATATGTGTAGGTCAGGGTGCTCAGGAGTACAAAGGGCAAAACCTTGGTGGTGAAAAGGGAATAGAACACACAAGCCTTTGCTCATGGGAGACCGCAAATAATCAGCACAATTCACAATAAAAGCTGCGGATCTCTTTAGTTTTTTGAAGAAAACCTGTGTTGACATCATCCCTTACTCACACTGGTTTCTCCATTATAGAAAAAGCTGCCCAATAGAGAAAATATCTTCATTGACTTCAATGCGCATCTCTCATTTACAGATTTCTCCATTAATGCAGTTTTACCGCCAAGTTGAAAAAAACCGGTGTAAACCAACCTTTGAAACAAAAATGGTAGAAGTGTTAAGATTGCAAAGAAACATGCAGAAGACCTTCGCTACATTATGCAAAGGACAGGCACCTTTGAATGTACAACACTCATTTGGAAGGTGGTTCTTTAGAGACACAACACAAGAGGACATAGCTAACAATTGTCATGGAACTTTTGTTCATCCTTTGAGGCAAAATATTCATCATCTGGGATGCTTGGTTCTTCAACAAATGAAGAATCCCAAAAATTTAGATTCACAACTTTAACTGTAGATATAGAACCTTCATGGGGTGGCACAGTGATTAGCACTGCTACATCACAGTGCCAGGGATCCGGGTTCAATTCCTGGCTTAGGTCACTGTCTGTGCGGAGTCTGCATGTTCTCCCCATGTCTGCATGGGTTTCCTCCGGGTGCTCCAGTTTCTTCCCATACTCCAAAGATGTGCGGGTTAGGTGGATTAGCCATGCTAAATTGCCACTTAGTGTCAGGGGGACTTGCTCGAGTAAATGCATGGGGTTATGGGGAAAGGGCCTGCATGGGATTGTGGGGAGTGCAGGATTGATGGGCAAATGGCCTCCTTCTGCACTGTAGGTTTCTATGTTCCTACAATATCAAAATGCATTTTAAGTGATAAGTTCCTTTGACCCACCAAGCCAAGTGCAATCTTTCTCATAGGCTCATTTAATCATCCACTGAACAGTTCTGCAAGAATTAAAGAGTTCCCCAAGCCCAACCTAATATGTGTATTACTGGCAGACCCAACAATTAGCTATTTTAATACCAAAAAAAAAGCACTACTTTGCTCAATCCCGAAGATCCATTTTCTGTATTATTATTGAGAGAATTGCAGTAAATGAGATACACCTTTTGAAGTAAAAATGCACAGCGCCTACTTTAAAGTGGTGTCTACCTAATCTTGTCCAAGAATCAGACAAGTTAGAAAACCCATCATTAAGCTCTAACAAGTCGTGTAAAAATCATCAGTTGGAGAAGTTTTTTTAACCATAGTAACCTCAGCCTCAAATGACTTGAAAGCTAAAAATAAAAATAATTTATTTTAAAATTTAAACATCACAATGTTTGAAAATTGTTCTTGGCTCAATTTATTTGTCAAAGACTGAATTGTCCTAATTGGAGCTTCACAAAAGATACCTGCCAAATCTTTATATTTATCAACATTCGATATAGTAAGAATGAATATCTCCTGAGCTCCATCAACTCCCGGATCTTTCCAAAGACCTTTGTCACATGACATTCTAAAAGAAGAAATGCCTGAATCTTGGAACTGCTGCAAGGGAAAAAAATAAATTCTAAGGCAATTAACTGAGATCACTGTAACTAAAAGCTATTGCAGGGGCCTTTAAGATGTGCGAGTCGTAAAATAATATTGGGTGCTGCTGCATTCTCTCAAAGCAGAAAGTAATCTTAACAAATTCACATCAAGTAGTAATTTGCATTGCAATTAAACCTTTTTTCACTTACTAATGTGGCAGTTAGCTCCACAATAAATCATTACTCTTTTTGTGCGGAATGCTTTAATATTGTTTTGTTTCCTATGGTTCATTACAAAGTTACATACAGCACTGAAGAAGAACAGATCTATTTAGCTCTTGAAGCAGCATATTCATAAAAATAAATACAGCTGTTTGTGAGCTCCAGAAGGCTGATTAGGATACAAAAGTAATTAAGAGACACTGTTTCATCTCTTAAAATGAAAACAAGATTGTGCTAATCACTTGTGGAGTTTTCAGCATCACCAAATAAATACGTAAAAAGCTCAGTTGGTACCAGAACTATTGATTCAGGTCAACTCTGGAAAGAATGCAACATAGATTGTGTAACCGCATTAATTCAGAATTGACAATGACTTAGAAATTCAATTATTTTAATTGTTAACTAATTTACTACATATTCCATTTTGGTAATCCACCAAAAATGTTTACAGCCCAAGTTCAGTATGTATGGATGAAATCAGATGAAGTTGCAAACATCACTTTGCAAAGAAAATGCAGCAACCTCTAAACACATTGACCAGGAAGGGTACGTCATAGTAAAACTGGCTGTCAATGTTCAAACGTTGGAAAGCAAACTTGCGGTTTTCTGCAATTTAGTCCTCCCATCCAATGTTACAAAAAACCTCAATGCGGAATTAAAGGTTTATTGCCCCATCGCCACAAATAGCTGCCACTGATAGCTGTGACCAACTGGAATTGAACCGCAACTGAAGCAAATATGCAAGTATTAAGTTGTAAAGGTGTTAGTGTATTATTGACCATCAGGTTCACAAATATGGGGTGGGGTAGAGAGACAGAGAGAGCGAGCAAGCGAGCGAGGGAGAGAGAGAGAGAGAGAGAGAAAAGGGAGCATTGTCACACTCTATAACATACTTTCCCAAAGGATTCAATATTTTATAAGTGAGTTTAATAGCACTTAAAGTGGAGGAAATTAATTAAGGTTAATGTAGACCAAACTACATTTTATTTTCCTATTTTTCAACTTCTGCTTGAGATTGAAAAAGATGTTATTAAAGCCTCTGCTCAATGCAACCAGTACAATGTTGTTGCTTCGCAGAATGGAATACACAGGAGACATTTTATTGATCATACAAGGATAAAAATAGTAGCTCAGACTTAATATAGAATAATACTATCCTGAAGGCACTTTATTCAAACCCACAGTGCATTTCAGTTTCAGCTGGTGAAAAGGGTTCATGATGGTACATTACTGACACATACTGACAATACAATTACTCACCAAAACACTGCAAAATATGTTTTTTTAAGAAAAGAAAATGAAAAACGCACTTGACTAAAAAAATGTTGCTCACAGTTCTTTTGTTTGAGAAAAAAAATCTGGAATTTATCTCGAGCTTCTTGAGAAAACCAGATGTAAGTAATTGACAGAGGCAAAGCAGATGGGACCAACAGAGGAGCAGTGAAGCCACTCCCAGAGATAGATGATGCCCCTCAGTAAGGGGGAACAGAATAGTTCATCATCAATATTCCCTATGTGCACACTAAGCCCTGACCCAAAAAGAACTTTGCTCCAGTCAAGTCACAATGATGAAAATTGTCTTGACCAGTGGCTGACAGGAAACTATATGTTACTCTCCACAGTCAACAGTGAATGGCCACTATGTTTAATTCCAAACTCTATGGCATCTGTTGCACAATAGCCGTAATCACCACTTTTCACAAAAAAAATTACGCCGAGTCTAATTGACCCTCTTGTGTCTTTGAAAAATCTTGTCAGTAGCCTCTAATTGACCCTCTAGGTACCTCTAAGGAACAATGAATGAACCTCAGTAAATAAAGTACTTGTATGATTAATAGCTTGGATTAGGCCAGACCAGTGGCTCCAGGTATTCCAATGTTTTTTTCCTGTTCTCGGACACAACGCTATTCCCTGGATTTTAACTAGTATGTCAGGCCAGTACAACCATCAACAACCAAGCTGAACAAGATCAAAAATTAATGGCAGTGCACATTCAGCCCCACCTGAAAACATATTATAGAGGGAAACTATGGCATGGCAGCAATATTACTATGATAGTAATCTACAGACTCGGCTAATGCTCTGGGAGATGAGCTAAAATCCCATCACGCCAATTAGTAAAATTTGAATTCCATTATTAAGTCTAGAATTGAAAGCTAGTCTCAGTCACAAAACTATCACCAATTGTTGCAAAAACCTGCTTGGTTCATTAATGTCCTTTAGGGAAGAGAAACTGCTGCCCTATCCAGTCTGACCTACATGTGACACTGGACCCACAGCAATATAGTTGACTCTTAACTGCCCCTCTAAAATGTCCTAACATCATAACAGCTTCATTATTAACTTTCCACAAGGGGAATTTAGTTGGTGGAGGCATGAGACAATTTAATTCCCACACTTCACATTAAATTTTCAGAGAGGATTCCTACCCAAAACCATTGGTTTGTTAGAAACTGTATAGCAGGAAGAGGGACTCAAGGAAACATTATCCTGAAATTCAGCATTAAACATTACAGCTACTCAAAGTGCAGTGATGACACCATTTAATGCCCTTCTCTTGCATGCAACAATCTCTCCCCTGCCCACCTTTTCAATCAAGTGCACAGGATTAAATCAGCATGTTTCATTGAAAAGTAACATAATACACTTACTTGAAAATAGGTACAATAAATTCTACCTGCATAACAAATCTTTGGTTCATAATTATTCAATGCGTTGTTCTCCTATCTGCACTGTTCCCTAATATCTTGTCTATTTGATTACCAAAGGATGATAGAACATCTTCAAGAGTTTCTATGGGATGCGAAAGCACAGGAGGAGGCCACTCAGTCCAGGAAGCCTGTTCCAGTTCTCTGAAAGTGCTTTCCAATTACTCCTATTCCCCTGCACTTTCCCCATAGTACTATAATAGTAAAGATCTAATTTCCTTTTGAAAGTTGTCATTGAACCTGCTTCCAAGTTCCTTTCAGGCAGTACGTTCTAAATTATAACTCACTGCCTGAAAAGAAATCTCCACCTGTCTGTTTTGTCAAATTCTTAAATCTGTATTCTCTGATTTCTAGATAACTATAGGAAAACAAAGGGAGTTTTAAAGGATTTACATTTGCATTGGTTGTTATTAGAAATAAGGTACAGTATTGAGTAGGTTCAATTTAGTGTTTCTGTGTAAGGAAGGATAAACCAATAGTTAGATTCATGTTGGACAAAGGTTTGTAAGTGGGGGGGTTTTGATTCCAATTCAAACTATGCTTTTAATGTGCTTAGAGACGTTATGGCCTGAAAAGTAAATAAAAGCTGGCAGAAGTAGGAGGTTGTTGCTTAGCATCCAGAGAGCGGGCATTTAAGATACAAAGGTTGTTTTGGGTTTAGTTTCAGCTGAATTTATTGGTACTTTGTTTAGAAGGCAAAGGGGGAAAAGTTCACTCTCAGCTTTGTTAGAAAAATACAAATTATGGAATAATGGCTAAGAAAGCAAGGGCAGACAAACTAAAGTTTAAAGTTTAAAAGTTATTTTTAAATCTTAAAGTTTATTTATTAATGTCACAAGTAAGTTTACATTAACACCATAATCAAGTTACTGTGAAAATCCCTGAGTCACCACACTCCACCGACTGTTCAGGTACATAGAGGAAGGATTTTAGAATGGCCAATGCATCTAACCAGGGTGTCTTTTGGACTATGAGAAGAAACCGGATCACCCAGAGGAAATGCAAACAGACACGAGGAGAACTCTGCACAGAAGGTGATCCAAGCCAGGAATTGAATCCAACTGGGAAATAGCAGTGCTAATCACTATGCCACCACGTTGCCATACACTAGAGAGATCAAGAGAAGCTTCCAAGAAACCTGAGATTAAAGGTATTAGAACAGAGAACTGTTCAGTAAAGATAGCAGTGCTGAGAAAAAGGCTGAGATGCCAGAAAGATTCTGAAGTGATTGTAAGGTTAGGGAGATTTCACTACAGTTTGGGAGACACTGGTAGGATTTTAAAGCCATGCTTGTCCCAAAATTATCACCGAGATCAATGGACCTTTCCCGGGTCCGCCTTCGTCTGTTCAGATCCTTGTGGTGGACAGTACGATAAAATTCTAACCACCATTTAAAATAATCATGAAAATTGGGGCTAGATCTCAGTTTATGTAAGTGCCTTTAAGACAAAATATACCCATTCAGGGAGGTGTAAAATCTGCAAGCAAAATTTTGATAATAAAGCATTGTTTAAAAGAAGATTTGCAAGCTATAGTTGTATAATTATTAGTCATTAGTAAGGCTTACATTAATACTGCAATGAAGTTACTATGAAATTCCCCTAGTCACCACAGTCTGGCGCCTGTTCGAGTCAACAGAACATGTTTCAGAATGAGAGAGGAAATCCATGAGATATGGGGAGAATGTGCAAACTCCACATATATAGTGACTTAAGCCAGGAATCAAACCCAGGCCCCTGACACTGAAGTATGCATTATGGTAGCCTCTCTTCATTTTTCCTTCAAAAATACGTCATTTCGTACTTTTATTTCAATCTTACTGAACTTAATTCAATCTTTCACATGGATGCCAACACCTAGAACATTTATCCCCAAAACGTAATACATCTTAACACTAATACATTAGTAGTGTTTTGGGCAAGGTTCACTAGTATTTGTGCCATATCTAAAATAGGCCAATTTCATTGTGGAAAAGAAACCTGCTCATTTTAATAGCCCACCTACTTAGCTTCTACTGGGTCAAAGTCAACAGCTTTGCTCTACTTTTTTAACATGACAAGGAAGCACAAAAAAGCTTTGCTTCAGAAATACAGGGAGGGTAACCTATGTGGAGAAGGCTATGTAGCAATCTTTGCAAACGCTGTGATGCATATTTATTAAATAGAGTATGAACTGGGACCTAGACCTTTTTAGATATTTCACAAAGAAAATTCAGATCTTTCTGCGATAAGACGTTATTGTGATTCTGTAGAAATAATCCATGATCACCTCCCGAGTCTCTCAGGACTTTCCATTAGATCTTCTTGGTTAGAACTTGTATGCTAATCATAATCTTCTCTATGAAATGTATTGATTCAATGATCTGGACCTTCAGATATATATGAACAAAGCCATGCTGAAACAGTCCCTTTGAAAAGTTATCTTTCTTCCTCACAAAGCGGAATTTCTTTAACAGCCCAAATCATATGGGACTCGTGAAATACCAATTGGTATACATTTGAAATACATAGGAGATGCCTACTCCTAATTTGGAGAAATCTACATGGCAGCACCAAACTTATCCTCCTTATTTGTCTCAAGATGCTTGTGCTAGAGTCTGCATGCAATTCCAAAACCTGTAACCAAAGCCTCAAGGGTCCGAAAGTTGCCCTTCATACTAATTAAAACTGATTGTGAAAGTGCTCAGATTCTAACCAAACAGTTCTGATGGAGAACCAAGTGAAACTCAGAAGGTGAAGAGATGAAGCACCAGGCAACAGACAGATCACAGATATTCCTCACAACCAAATGTAATGAGCTCTCCAGAAGAACAGTCAAACTTTAGCTATTCTCACTCGGCCTATAAAGGCCTATTTTGAAGCAGCCTAAATATGGTTTACAAATCACTAACTCTCGTTTCTATTGCAATAGAAGAAATTTTCAGATGGTGTTAATGCCAAATGACCGCCCAGCTGACAAATGAATCAAGGGTTCCGACAGAAATTTCAAGCACCTCTTGTGGCTTAACAAATTGATATACAAAATAATTTCTTTTTTTCCTGACAAAAATGAATGATTTAACCATTTTTTTGAAAGAAACTTTTAATTACTTTCAGGTGCTGTTGTAGTAAACTTGTCAAGGTGATATAAAGGTTGTGCCTACTGCTGCCATGGCACATAGGTGGGGTTGAAGGTGAATATTGCACATGGTATATTGACACCAAACAAAACTAAAACTGTTCTCCTCTGGATAGTGACGCATTTTTTTGAGAGTCATTGCAGCTGCATCTATTGATAGTGAGTTGGATTTCTCCTGTGGGATTTCGGATATCACTATCAAGCTCAAGTGGTGGTCAGAAGGCCAAACTATATGGAGAGCAGTCACTAGTCAGTGACTTTCCCCAAACTGAAGGATCATTACAGTCCTGTCCACTGCATGCTGAACGTGACAGAGGCTAAAAGGGGAGTGAGCCTCTTCTGTCTTACTCTTTCAGTAAGACTGGTGATATAGAAAAGAAGAGGAAGCCATTCAAGCCAGTTAATCTTGCTCATGCACCATTTCTTCCTAGCCCTGAAAATGTTACCGCTCCAACATAGAATCAAGAGGAGGCGCTGCCGCTCCAACACAGAACCAGGAGAAGGAAGCACTCCAACACAGAACCAGGAGAAGGAAGCGCTCCAACACAGAACCAAGAGGAGGAAGCACTCCAACACAGAACCAAGAGGAGGAAGCACTCCAACACAGAACCAAGAGGAGGAAGCACTCCAACACAGAACCAGGAAAAGGATGTGCTCCAAACACAGGAGGAGTCAGGAGGAGGAGGTGCTCCACCACAGAACCCAGGGGCGGAGCCCCAACACAGAACTAGCAGCACGATGTTCCAACATGGAACTGCCCTTTCTCTCTCCAACTTTTTGAAATTAATGTAAAAGAAATTCCTAATTGTTGTCAATATTGGCCTCCAATTTGACCTTAAGCTGAGCTTTTAACCTCATATCACCCACATCACCAAAATCATCTATTTTCACCTCCATATCTTGTCAACCAGAGTGAACAGAAGGGAACTAATAAAGTTTTTGTGTATAGATTTCCAGAAGGCATTCGACAATGTATCTAATGAAAGGTTATGTCATAAGATAAGAGCCATGTGTTGGAAGTAGTATACTGGTATGGATAGATAACTGGCTAATGGGCAGGAAATAGAACATAGAACATAGAACAATACAGCACAGAACAGGCCCTTCGGCCTTCGATGTTGTGCCGACCAAAATAAAAAGCAATGCCCCTCCTAACTAAACCATTCCCTTCTCATCCATATACTTATCAACTAACCTCTTAAACGCCACCAAACTTGGCGCATCTACAACAGCTGCAGGCAGGGCATTCCACTCCCTAATCACTCTTTGAGTAAAGAACCTACCTCTGATATCCGTCCTATAACTCATACCCCTTAATTTAAAGCTGTGTCCCCTCGTGCTAGCTTTCTCCATCCTAGGAAAAAGGCTATCACTGTCCACCCTATCCAAACCTCTAATCATCTTATATGCTTCAATAAGATCCCCTCTTAGCCGCCTCCTTTCTAACGAAAACAACCTCAAATCCTTCAACCTCTCTTCATAGGACCTGCCCTCCATACCAGGCAACATCCTAGTAAATAGTAAATAGCGACTAGGGTTCTTTATCATGTCGGCAATCTGTAATGGGGCCAAAACTTTACAATATATATTAATGACTTGGAGGAAGCAAATGCACTGTGGATAAATTTGCAGACAAACAAAAGGAGGAAAGGCGAGTTGAAGGAGACAAATAGTTTACAAAGAAACAAAAGCAGAAAACGCTGGAAAATCTCAGCAGGTCTGACAACATCTGTGGGGACAGAGTGGAGCCAATGTTTTGAGTCTAGATGATCCTTGGTCAGAACTGATTTTCCAGCATTTTCTGTTGTTTCAGATTCCAGCATCTGCAGTGTTTTGCTTTTATTCAAGTTTAAAGAGATATTGATGAGTTAAGTTTGTAGGCAAACAGTTGGCAAATGGAATATAATATGGAAAATGTGAAGTTGTTCATTTTGAAAAGGAGAATAAAAGAACAGAGAATTATTTAAATGGAGGATAATGGCAGAAAGTTGCAACACAAAGGACTTGAAGGTACTTGTGCATGAAACACACAAAGCCAGCACACAGGTGCAACAGTTAATCAGGAAAGCGAATGGAATATTGGCCCTTATTTCAAGGGGTAGGAGTATATGAATAGTGAAGTCTTGCTGCAAATGTACAAGGTAATGGTGCGGCCAGATCTGGAGCACTGTGAACAGTTTTAGACCTCTTATTTAAGGAAAGATATTACTTCATTGGAGACAGTTCAAGGAAGGTTCATTACAATGATCCCTGAAATGGAGGGACTGTCTTATGAGGAAAGGTTAAATATGTTGAATCATAACTCATTGGAATCTAGAAGAATGAGAGATGATTTCATTGAAACATTTAGGCTGGAATTTTACTGCCCCGCCTGCCACAGGAATCGAAAAAGGTACATTGACCTAGAGCAGGATTTTACAGTTTTGGGACGAGCGAGGCCATAAAATCCCAGCTACAGGATCCTTAAGGAGCTTGACAGGGTAAATGCTGAGATATTTCCCCTCACGGGATGACTTAGGACTTGATGGCATAGTCTCAGAATAAAGTGATACCAATTTAAGACTGAGACGAGAGGAATTTCTTTTGTCAGAGGGTTGAGAGATTTTGGAACTTCTTGCCACAGAGAGCTGTGAGGGCAAAGTGCTTCTAAATTTTTAAAATTGAGATAGATCAATTTTTGATCATTAAGGGAATCAAGGTTTTAGGGGGAAAGGGCAGGAATGTGGATGTGAGGAATGTTGATCAGCCCTGATCTTACTGGATGGCAGATAAAACTCAGGAGGCCAAATGGTCTATTCCTGTTCCAATTTCTTAAGGTCTTATTAACCACCTCTGCTCCTGCCTTTACCCATGTGCTGCTAAAACATTCATCCATGCATCTCTTCCATCCACATTTGACTATTTCAGTGCTTTGCTGGTTACCTTCCACCCTCCTTAAATGTCAGCTCATCCAAAACCTCTGCTTTACATAATCTAACTTGCTTTACCCCTATGTTCAGTAATTTATATTTGTGCACTCTTGGTCCTGCGACATTATGAATTTAGATTTGTCTTCAAATTCCTCCATGGCTTCACCCCCTCCCTATCTCTTTAACTTCCTCCATCCCTACAGCCCTCCAAGACCTCTGCATTCCTCCAATTTTGGCCACTTGTGTCTCAATTGCTATACCATTATCAGCCACCTCACCGTTATCTCAGCTGACTAAGCTATGGAATTAACTCCTTTCCCTCCTTTTTTAAGGCACTACTACAAAATTGAGCAAGCCTTTGGTCTTTTGTCCTAATACCTTGTTATGTGGCTTGATGACAATTTTATGTGATAATTCCCCTGTGAGGCACATTTGGGCATTTTACTTTGCTTAAGGTACTCAGAGCGGAAATTGCTATTGTGAAATAATAAAATCCCAGTATTCCTAATTGCAGAAATATCAAAAATATTAAACCTGTTTCCATTATCCATCTGTGTACATTCTATGCAGCTCTACAACAAATTGTGTACAGCTCTGCAATAAATTGTCTACAGTTATTGGCCTGGAATGGACTTGGTTAAGGCTTCATTATTCATGTATAGTGTAATTTGGTAAGACTTCCTATTGATTAAGAAAGGCTTGTCTACCAAACAATGCCACTTCAATCATTTGCTTGGAAAGCTCCCAGATTTCTGCCAATATTGAGTGACTGATTTAAAAGATGGATAAAAAGTAGATATGCTGAAGCAAGATGTTGTGATTAATGAAGGGTATGAATACCAGTGAACTATGTATCACCAGTTTCAGAAAAGCCTTGATGAAGAGATTAGGAAGGGGAAAAAATTACATTACTACAGAGAATAAGAAAGCTTTCCTTCATTGGTTCTTATCTAAAAGCTTTAGAGTGCAAGTAACTTGAACAAATACATTAACATTGCGAGCTACATTCAATCAATTTGAATGTGATCCAGAATTTATATTAAAATAAGCGCACATTTGAAACATGAAATGTGAATGCATTTATGACTCACACTAAACCTATTAACATGCAGATTTCTGCTCAGTCTGTCTTACCACAGAGGTTATAGTGTCCCCTAGGTTCATATTGGAGAAGAATCTCCTGAATGACAAAATAATTCCAGTGCACAAAAAAATTAACAATTAACCAAACACATCTCAACTTTAACTTTCTTGTCAAAATATAATCCTGTTATGAAACAGCAGAATGGTACAGGGGTTAGCACTGCTGTCTCACAGCGTCAGGGAACTGGATTTAATTCTGACCTTGGGTGATTATCTGTGTTGATTTTGCATGTTCTTCCTGTGTCTGCATGGGTTTCCTCTGTGTGCTCCTGTTTCCTCCCACAGTCCAGAGATGTGTAGGTTAAGGTGGATTAGACATTCATAAATTGCTCTTTGGTATCCCAAGTTCTCTGGGTTAGATGGATTAGCCATAGTAAGTGAGTTACAGAGGTTGGAGAGGTTGGGGGGGAGGGAAATGGCAGCCTAGGTACAGTACCCTGTCAGATAGAGTGAATGGGCCGATTGGTCTCCTTTACACTGTAGGGATGCTGTGAATTAATGTGAGCATTTCATTCAATCTGTCAATAAAAACAACTATCAATTTATATATTAAATCTTTTCAAAGTACAATTGGTGAAGTGTCTCTTTATGCACTTTATGATTAATTTACTGTTAATAGCCTGGGTAACTGACTGATTTTATTAGAAATTTGTTAAGACCAAGCAAAAAAAATTCCCTGCGGCACAGTTAAAGGGGAAGTGTACCAATCACTCCTGTATGAACAATCTTCAGTCTGGCAGATTCTCATTAGAGTTCTCAGACAAAACACAGACTTCCTATGACATATTTTGGTACATCACTAATTTTCCCACTACAAATATCTTATTTGACATGTTTCTCAAAGAAAACCTAGCGCAGGAACATCTAATCCTTAAGTTCTCAGAATTTCCCAAGAACCACAAATGGAATAACTCAGCTTCTTAAATTTAGCACGAAACCATAAGACTAAATAAACAGCCAATGATTAATATATAAATTGTTAGAAATATTATTTCACTACAAAATTAAGGAAAGTTTTAAATGTAGTTTCTCCAAAGTCAGCTTTTTGCACATTCAAAAGGGATCAAAACAGTGGAGTAGCTTCTAAAAACGTCTCCACATGTATTTGCCAGTAAAACTGTACATTTACATAAACACTCGTAGTTTAAATGCTGAAACACAGACTCACTGATATTTTGTTTTCCTGTTTGGCCTGTATTTTATTGATGCTGAAATCCAGAGATACAAGTCAGATTCAGCAACCAATTTGTGCAGGCACATCAAATGGATCTACTCATAGGACTGTGCAGCTCTGCTGTGTACATTTCACAGAAGCACGGAATGTTACAGTGCAGAAGGGGTTCTTCGGCCCATTGGGTCAGCACCAATGCACGAAAAGCCCTACATGACCTGCCCAACCAATCCCACTTGCTTGCACTTGATCCACAGTCTTGAATGTTATGGCGTGCCAAGTCCTTATCCAGGTTCTTTTTGAAAGATATGAGGTCTCCACCATCCTCCCATGCAGTGCATTCCAGACTGCCACTACCCTCGGGGTAAAAAAAGTTTTTCCTCAAATACCTCCTAATCCTCCTATCCTTACTTTTAACTTGTGTCCCCTCATAACTGATACTTCAACTATGGGAAACAGCTATTCCCTATCTACCCTGTCATTTATATAATGTACGAGTTCTCTTCCCCACCTACCCCATGGTCTGCACAGGCATTTTTGTGTACAGAGTCCGGATCAAAGATGGGATGCTGCAAACTCAAATACCCTGCCCCACTGCCAGCGAGAATGAAGAATTAAACTCCACTAACTGGCGGAGAATCCCAGCTGCAGGTGAGGTTGGAGGTTTTTGGTGTAAGAATCCAGATTGCAGATATATTGTATATTGCTAGTTTAATATGGACAACTTTCAGTTCAGCAAAGACATGAGGCATACCATATTCTGTACTCAAAAGCTGGCACCAGCTTATATTACACATGTCAGTTTGCATTCACAGTTTAAGTCAAATGTAACCCTTGTTCAATACTATAAAACACAGCTCAATGCAGTTCACTGGGAACTGCAGGGAGAGGGGGTGTACTCTCTACTGATTGGAGTCATGCAAAACACAAAGGAAAATAGTTGTGGTTGCTGGAGGTGAACTACCTTATCTGAGGATATCTTTGTACACAGTTTATTGTCTGAAGTCCAGCCATCTTCAGCTGATTCGTCAATGATCTTCTTTCCAAAATAAAGTTGGATATGGGGATGTTGACACTTAATGGCAGTCTCATCACTGATCCCATGATCTCCATCTTGAAGTTTACCATTTGCCAAAAAGTGAACTGGACTGCTATATTAATGCTGTGGTTACAAAAACAGGTCAGAGGTTGGGCATCTTGCAGAGTAATGCACCTCCTAACTCACCAAAACCTGTCACCATCTACAAGGATAGGTTAGCAGTGTGATGGAATAGTCTCCACTTGCAAGGATGAGTGCAGCTCCAAAAACATTCAAGCCACTTCACAACATGCTAGCTAGACTAGCACACCATTCACCACCTTAAGCATTCACTCCTGCCACCACTGGCATACAATGGCAACAATATGGGCCACATATTGCATTGCAACAGTTCACCAAGGCTTTATCAACAGCACCTTCCAAACCTGCGACCTCTACCACCAAGAAGGTCAAGGCCAGCAGATGCATGGGGGACACATGCAAGCTCCCCTCCAAGCCACACATCATCATGACTTGGAAATATATCGTCATTCCTTCACTGTGGCTGGGTTCAGAATCCTGGAATTCCCTTCCCAACAGAACAATGGCTGTGCCTACACTACATGGACTGTAGCAGGGAAAGGTGGTGTGTCATCATCATTTTTTCAATGGCAATTATGGTTGAGCAACAAATACTAGTCTCATCAGCAATGCCATATTCCCACGAAGGAAGGAAAAAAATGTGTAGAATTGGAAGTAACTGCATGAAGGATGATAGTTATATTACATATAAAGTTAGTAAAAACACTGACAACTCAGGCCTTCTTTTTATTTAAGAAAACTTGAATTTGGCATATTTTACAAAAAGTCACAATTCTTCCAATACTGAGTATTTGTACCTTTCAGAGTCAGTAAAGGACACAACTTATGATGTTAGTGAGTGGTGCAGAAAGATCAGTCAGCTGAATAGGATGTGCAATAAGTTTTGTAGTGTTACTGTGGTAAGCGGACTGAAAGTAGCTTTCACCAAATGATTCATCATGACGTCAGTTAGACTCATTCCAGGAGTAACTACCCGCCACTGTGCTTTCAAAAAGAATGCCAGTGTGCTTGCATATGCTAGCGTCTGTGTGGGAGATCCTGTTTCAAAACAAAACATCCTACTTTGTGACACCAATAGTACACCAATATCTACTGATGAGAAGCGACAGTATTGCACTTTTGAAAATATTACTAAGCGACAAGCATGCTCATGCATTACCACTGCCCAACAGTAAAATGTAAAAAATAACCTATTCACAGAGCATGTGTCCTTTATACTATTAGGCAACTAGAGTTGGATCTGAACTGAATGTTAACATGCACGTAACTGGACAAAAGATAGAATCATGGATTCCTACAGTGCAGAGGGAGATCATTCAGTCCATTGAGGCTGCACAGAACACAATCCCACCCAGGCCCTATCCCCATAACTGCATGCATTTACTTCAACTAGTCCCTCTAACACTAAGGAGCATGGCCAGTTCACCTAACCCACACACCTTTGGAGTGAGAGAGGAAACCGGAGCATCCGGAGGAAGTCCATGCAGACATGAAGAAAATATGCAAACTCCATATAGACGCTGATCCACGCCAGGAATTGAACCCAAGTCCCTGGCACTGAGGCTGCATTGCTAACCACTGTGTCACCATGATAAAAATTAATACTAAAGGCTAAGGAAATAAAATGATTTCTGACAGTAAAAATGTTTACAATGAACTCTGCAACATAGATATACAAGATGATGTTAGTGCATAACACTAGCATTTCACAGACACTGTACTAGCTAAAGTGCTTAAATTTGACAATCTTTCGCAGAGTACATTAATCTACCTTTCAAAATGGAGGAATTCTGCACACCAAATGTGTTCAGTTTGCTTGTGTTTGCATTTTTTCTGAAGAATTTTTGATTAAAAAAATCAAAATAACATTGTGAATATTGCATTCCTCCATCAAATTAAAAATAAAAATTTCATAATTATCTTAGGAGCCGTGGATTCTTCTCACTTTGGTTTACAATAAACAACATTGGAAAGAGATGCAGAAAATCATGTTGGTGCTTATTACAAACAAAAATCTATTCTATCCTGGAAACTGCAGAGAAAGTTTTGGAGCAGCCTAATTGATTAGAAAGCTGACCTTGTATGCACCATGATTCAATTTTAATTTCTTTTATGGGGTGGGTGTTTGTGGGAGGAAATAAAATTCCCATAATAAATAATACAATGGCTAAAATGATTTTGCCAATCTGGTATTGAAAACGGATCTTGTCAGAGATAAACAAATTGGGAGTTTGTCATCAAATCAGTGCTGCAACTGCTTAAAAAAGTGCTCAAGACACCAGGCGGCAGGGGGTGGTGTTGCGGTATTGCCACTAGATTGGCAGAAGGTGGGCAACATGGAGGGATGAACAGGGTCCCGCAGGAAAACTCTGGAGAATTTTGGGGAGGGGGGTGGAAGGAAGGTCTGGGAGTCACTTCAGGTTTCTACATGTGTAGGGTTACAGGACAAAGTGGGAATAGGTTTCTTGAGCCCACCCCCCCATAAAAATTGAGGTTGCGCAGTAAAACACCCTTAAGCAGCAATTAAAAGAGGCGATGGCCTAATGGTATTATCGTTAGACTATGAATCCAGAAACTCAACTAATGTTCTGGGAATCTGGGTTTGAATCCCGCCACAGCATTGGGATTGAATAAAAAATCTGGAATTAAGAATTTACTGATGACTATGAAGTCATTGTCATTTGTCAGAAAAACCCATCTGGATTTTTTTTTAAGAAAGGAAATCTGCTATCCTTACCTGGTCTAGCTTATATGTGATCTGAAAGACACAGCAGTGTGGCTAACTCTCAATTGCCCTTGGGCAACTAGGGATGGGCAATAAACACTGACCAGCCAGAGATGCTTATTTCCCACAAATGAATTAAAAAAATAATCACTTAAGGGCCTTAACTTGGGCATGGGCAGGCATCCCCCGTGTGCAATTGTGACCAGGTTAGGTGGGTGGGTGAGGCAAGGAGGGGAAATGGTTAAATTCTAGTCACGGTTCAAAGATTTTCATATTCCACTCATCAGGACAAACCCAAGAATGTCAAATTTCAAATGATCATAACCATAGATTCCTCATTCACATACAGTGCAAGATTTGGATATATTCTTCTTGTTTACAGTGAACTGGTCCACCCATATGAATGTATGTCATGTATAGAAAGTGTGAGTGAGCCAAGTTATGAATTTGGCTGATAATCTTAAATGGGTATATGCAGTACAAAATCAATGCTACCAAAATAAATGGAAAAAGACCTTGCAGAAAACGTTCAAATACCATTCTCTTCAGATTTTGACATAAAAATATTCTGGATAGATGAGAAATAAAAGCAACAAGACATTTTCTGCAGATATAAGCCCCGAGGCTCCTCCTACACTTGTACATATCACATCCCTTTCACTGGGACCTAGGTCAGGTCTCTGTTCATTGGGCAATTGCTGAGGAGGGACTGTGACTGTAGATGTGACATAGCTCATTGTTACTGCTGCTATTGCTGACAGCAGCAGTATTCCCAACAGATTTAACCACTCACACTCCAGTTCTGGTGCTTTTCATGCCTACTTTGCTGGATGGTGGAAACTGAACCTCCACATCAGTCTGACTGCCACATTTTCTCAGAGGGGTGCCTGTAAGCCACTGCCAATTGCAGCTCAAACTCTTGGCTTTTGGACAGATAGTACCTAGTTGCACAATGATTGATTATCAGCCAAATACTTTCCTGAACTAGAGCAAAGACTGAAGCGAAAGGGAACTAAGGAGAGCTTGGTAAAAATGAAGCTATGAGCCTGTGGACATGTCTGTACTGTCAAATTAAGGTGCAGGCTAGTGAGTAAACTTCAGGCATTTTAGATTGCAATGCAGCTGTGGAATATCTGATTCAAAACTATGAAAAAGCAAGTACAATGGATTTTTGAATACATTTATCACGATATAATGTATCACCCAAGTCAGATCTCAGTTAGAGTATACATACTGTGCTCCATACTACTGGGAAATCTTGAACTCTGGAGAGCAAATAATGCAGATTCACAATGATATTGGCTAATTTGAGGAAATACAAATGAATCCTGGAACTGTTATGATAATAATAGGCCATTCGATCTAGCATGTCCATTCTGGCTTTCAAAATGAGCGTTATAGAACATAGAACATAGAACATTACAGCACAGAACAGGCCCTTCGGCCTTCGATGTTGCGCCGACCAATATAAAAAGCAATGCCCCTCCAAACTAAACCATTCCCTTCTCTTCCATATACTTATGATGTAGCACCATCCTCATGCCCTTTCCCCTGCACATTGTTTCTATTCAAGTAATCATCTAATGCCCTGTTGGATGCCTCAACTGAATCTGCCACAACCACACTTCCATATTGTGCATTCCAAACCTGAACAAGGGTTGTATGCAAGTTTTTTCTCAATTTGCATTTGCTTCTTTTGCAAATCATTTTAAATCTGTGCCCTATCGTTCTTTATCCCTTTATGAGCAGGAGCAGCGAGGGCAATCTTGAACCCGTGCTCGCCGTCCACGTGAATGCCAGTGGGGGTTCACAATCTGTAAGTTGCAGTTCTCACTAGCAATTTCATGATTTTGAAACTTCCCTGCCCTTCGCCAGCAATGTCATTAGGTCCGCACTCCTCATGCTTTACATTATTTGAATATATTCAAATGTTATTAATCAAATCTCTCACCAGATATTGACCCCTCACCCACCCCGCGCTGTATATTGACATCGTGCCAATATGAAGTCACACTGGCACAGTTTACAACAGATTCACACAGACATGAATCTGGTAAGGTCTCCTGAGAGGTGCAAAAGTATAGCCTCGGGGGAAGGGATATGGCAAAACAGTGGCTTGGCAATGCCCACAGGCATTGCTTCGTGGCACAGTTTGGCACTATCCAGATTGGCACAATGCCCATACCAACCTGGCAGTGCCCAGCTGTACCAAAGGGAGGGCTTCATGGGGGCGATGGGGGAGATTCATCTAGATGTGGTGGCAGCAGGGAATGGGAGTTAGGGAGGCCAGGGATGGGGGTGGATGCTGGCTCAGGCTGTGGGAGGAGGAGGGGAGAAGGGTGAGAAACAGCTGATTATCAGGGCAGGGTGGGGGGGTGCAAGCGATGATGATCAAGAGAGGAGGGGCTGATGATTGGAGAGGGGATAGCAAAGTGCTAACTCTGTTCAGGGGTGAGGCAGACACCCCTGAGGCTTCTCTCATTGGCTGGAGGAGGGTGCCTTACTCAGGTATGCTTGGGGTGCTCTTTAAAGTTGGCGCCCTGGTCTCTGTTCAGTTGGGTTTTTGTCTTGTTAAGGCTCCACCACCCTATATGACTGTGTGAAATACACTCACCTGATTATTTTGGCAGAATGTCGTAAGATCTGGAGAGAAAACCTATATGTTTCTCTGGAGAAAAAGACGTCAGTTTTCTCACTAGAAACAACATTGCCATTTTTTGGGTAAGGTTTGGCCCCGTTTGTCCCTATTTATTCTGTCCAGTCCCTGAGGTCTAACTAGTATTTTACACAAGTTTAGCATAATCTCCTTGCTCTTATATTCAATGCCACCATTAATAATGTCAAGGAAACTGTATGCTTTATTAACTGCTCTCTCCACCTGTTCTGGCACCTTCAATAACTTACACACACATACACCCAAGTCCCACTGCTCCTGCACATTTTTTAGAGTAGTACTGCTTTCTAATAAATCGATGTGACTCCAAGTAACAAGAGATTTATTGCCAGAAATAAATAAGTATTTACAACAAAAAGGAAGATAGAATCAACTATGCAACTCTGCAACTCTCCTCCCAGTCTCTAACTGCAGGACTTCCTCAACCCGAGGCCTCATCAATGAGCCCTTGCTCCTGAATAACTCAGCTTCCTCAATTAACAATATACAGGGTCCACTCAGGGAATGCTCCCTTCAAGGAACCTTGCTACCACACCCTTGTTTTATATTGTTTCTCCATGTTCTCCCTACCAAAATGAATTACTTCACACTTATCCGTATTGAACTCCATCTGCCACCTATCTATCCATTCCACCAATTTGTCTATGCCCTTTCGAAGTCCTTCACTATACCCCACATAGTCTACAATGCTTTCAAGTTTTGTATCATTCGCAAATTTTAAAAATGTCACGAGCACACTAATATCTGGATCAATGAAATACATCAGGAAAAGCAAGCAAATATTGACCCCCTAGAGAACTCCACCACAACACTTCCTCCAGCCCAAAATATAACTGTTAACCATTAGAAAAAAGGCTTTAAAAATAGGTCTTATTCCTTTAAAAGAATGCAGTTAATAGGGTAATATGATATAAATGTTTAACATCATGCAAGGATAGGGCAGGGTAGATAAAAGCAGACAGTTTACAGCAATTAAGGGATCTACAACTGTAGATACAAGATGAAATGTAAAAGACGAACAGTGAACATTTGAAATTCCTTCACAAAGAATATTGTCAGGCTGTGAAATTTACTTTCTGAGGCGATGTCTGGAATAAAAACATTCAAGTTTATTTTCATTGGTGACTGAAGAAAAAGGGATTAACAGTGGCACAGTGGTTAGCTTAGCTGCCTCACAACACCAGGGACCCAAGTTCAATTCTAGCCCTGCATGATTTAATGTATGAAGTTTGCAAGTCGTCCTCGTATCTGTGTGGGTGTCCTCCAGGTGTTCCAATTTCCTCCCACACTCAAGATGTGCAGGTTGGATGGATTGGCCATGCTAAATTGACCCTCAATGTCAGGGAATTAACAGGATTAGTACATGGGGTTATAGGAAAAGGCCTGGGTGGGATTGTTGTTGGTGCAGGCTCGGGGGGGCATTGTAAGGATTCTAGGATGGCTAAATGTGGTCTATAGCGACTGTTGTTGAAAACCCATCTGGTTCATAAATGCCATTTAGAGAAGGAAATCGGCCATCCTTACCTGGTACGGCCTATATAGGACTCCAGACCCACAGCAATGTGGTTGACTCTTAACTGCACTCTGAAATGGACCTGGTGAGCCGCTTGGAAGAGCAATTACGGACAGGCAGCAAACACTGGCCTTTCCAGCACTGCTCATGTTCCATGAAAGAATAAAGAAAGAGAAAAAGCAATTGTCATCTCATTGTTACAGCCCTTAAAGGGTTAATCTTTGTGAGGTGCTCTTGACCAGAATTAGTTCCTAGCATGGCCTTCTCTGCTGTAAAACTGCAGAAAGACTGCCAGACTGGATGCTGCAGCAGCACTGACTTTCACGTGATGGAAACTGCTGAAATAAGCCTGCAGCTTGTGCACTATGAATGGAGAGAGGAGTAATTAATTGCTGTGCCATTTAGCTGCACATTATTCTGCACTCTTCTGTAAACACACAGTTAAGTGTCTTACTTAGTAAAGTGTCATCATAGCAATACCCGTCTCTTTAATTTAGATACCAAATTCACTTCCATTCTTCAAAGTAAATCTGTTAAAGTGTTTATTAAAATGCATTTGCATGTCCAATCAAACCTCATTATTATGAACTCCTGGGATCGTACAGAAGTAATTCATTCTATGATCATCTTTATCAAGGTTTCAGCGTTATTATTGATTATAATGAATTTTATATATTAATATACGTTCACATATATACACAGAGACAGACAGAAAAAATTATCGATACCCAGGAGTGATTACATGGCCATAATCTCGATGAGAAAATCAAGCTGTTTATAACCATCTGAAGCTCAAGATGAAATTACAGCCCTGAAATCATTAAAATTCTTTTTAAAAAGCGGTCAATAGAGTAATTTCATTCCATTTGCAGCACTGTTTTTTTTAAAAAGCAGTGGTAGATGTCACTGAAGTCATCAATGCCCAAAACAATCCATGCAGTTTGATGTGTGATGACATCCCCACTGAGGGATTGATGGCTGCAACACAATCACTGTGGTTTATGGAGTGTTAACCTTCAGCCGATTATCAGAAAATGTGTCAAAGTTTACACTGTAATGAACCCCACGCTGTGCAATCAATGGGCTGATGTTGCTGAAAGAGTTAAGATGTGAAATTCTTTCCAGAAAGATACATGGGTGAAGTGCAGATGCTGCATTAACCGAGGTGAAAGTTCAAACAATTTTAGCTTTTGGGACACATTTATTTGGTTTAGCAGAAGGGCATAAGCCAGGCAAAGGCAGTTTAAGGTCAGCAGAACTGTCAGTTCCTCTTCAATTGTGCTGCTCTTGTTATGTGTTGGTATGGCAAAAAGTTACAGACCTTAAGCACAAAGCCTCAGTGTGATTCTGCTGGCTTGTTCAGACACTGGCGGAACCCTTCATCCCATTATATTTGGACCAGAAAACTACAATAGTGAACACTCGTTTGCCCACTTAAACACACAGATAGGGCGCTATAGTTGATGTTACAGCATATACTGAGAATAAACATGTCTCTATCATAAACATTCTTCAATAGGGCAGCTTGATGGCACAAGTAGTTAACATAGCTATTTCACAGCATCAAGGACCTGGGTTCAGTTCTGGTCTTGGGTGACTGTGCACAGTCTGCACGTTTTCCCCACGTTTGCAAGCGTTCCCTCCAGGTGCTCCAGTTTTCCTCCCACAGTTCAAAGGTATGCAGGTTGCATTGATTGGCAATGCTAAATTTCTCCTCAGTGTCCTAAGATATATAAACTAGGAGGATTCGCAGAGTTAAAGCTGGGTTATAGGTTAAGCCTGGGCAACATTCGGTGCAGACTCAATGGGCCAAATGGCCTCCTTTTGAGCTGATTCTACAAGTAGACTTCGTGAACCACCAGTGATGAAATGTTCAGCGAACTTTGCCTTAAATCAGATACTGGTTTTCAAAACCATTTCAATTGATTTGATTTATCATGTCACATGCATTGGGATACAGTAAAAAATATTGTTTCTTGCACGCTATACAGACAAAGCACACTGTACATAAAAAAGAAAAGGAGAGGGTGCAGAATGTAGTGTACAGTCACAGAATAATGTGTTGTTAGAAACTTTAAAAGATTTAAAATAGAGTTTTAAAAGCACAGAATGAGAATAAAAGATAGAATATGAGGGTATGCTGGGCACAGCTCACAAGAAGTCGCCATGCTCCAGCACCATCTTAAAATCAGGTAGTATATGTAAATTGAGGAATAATTAGGGACAGAAGAAAGGATAACAATTCCTTGACAGTGTGTCTAGTTCACATACTTTGAATGTATATCACCGTCTGATTCCCTCAAAAGCTTAGAACTTCTGGCTTCAGGTTGGCCTTCAGAGACAAAGAAATAAACAGCATCTTCCACAAGTGCAAGTAAAATAATAACAGAGAGATATTTAACCATTAATACAAAAGCAAAATACTGCCAATTTTACAAAATACTACAAGCTGAAGTGAAAATAAAAATGCTGGAATTTTTTTTCCTCAGATTTGGCAGGTGGGATGAAGCGCATAGAAAGGAGGGATAAGAACAACTAACTTCAATGCAATATGACTTTCATTCCTGTAATTTACAAACTCAGATCTAAATATTGAAACTTTTTCATTTAGCTTATCTCAAAACCTTTTCAGTAATTGTGCAATGATTGAAATCCACTCCAATTTGTTTTAATCCCTTTGGTCATGCTGACTAGACAGAATGTACAATATTGACTGCTTGTCTAATTTCATTGAGAGGAAAAGAGAGGATGGAAGGGGGATGGAGAAAGGGAGTGCAGTGGAGGGTGCAGGATGATAGCAAGAAATCAGTACAAGAGAGGAAGAAAAGGTATGGAACATGACAGAATGAAATGGGATTGTGGGAGGTGAGGGCAGTGAAAAGGGAGGAAACAAAGAAGAGGAGGCCAAAGAAGAGGTGGTATATATGGACTTTAGTAAGGCGTTCGATAAGGTGCCCCATGGAAGGCTTCTGCAGAAAATGCAGATGTATGGGATTGAGGGTGATTTAGCTAACTGGATTAGGAATTGGCTAGCAGATAGAAGACAGAGGGTGGTGGTTGATGGAAGTTATTCATCGTGGAGTTCGGTTACAAGTGGTGTACCTCAGGGATCTGTTTTGGAGCCCCTGCTGTTTGTAATTTTTATAAATGATCTGGATGAGGGTATTGAAGGATGGATTAGTAAATTTGCAGATGACACTAAAGTCGGTGGAGTGGTAGATAGTGCAGAGGGGTGTTATAGTTTGCAGAGAGACTTGGACAAGTTGCAGAGCTGGGCCGAGAGGTGGCAAATGGAGTTTAATGTGGAAAAGTGTGAGGTAATGCACTATGGCAGAAATAATAAATGTGTAGAGTATAGGGCTAATGGTAGGATTCTTAGTAGTCTTGATGAACAGAGGGATCTTGGTGTGTATGTGCATAGATCCCTGAAAGTAGGCAGTCAAGTCGAGAAGGTTGTTAAGAAGGCATATGGAGTCTTAGCTTTTATTGGTAGGGGATTGAATTTCGGAGCCGCAACGTCATGTTGCAACTGTACAAAACTCTAGTGCGGCCGCACTTGGAGTATTGTGTACAGTTCTGGTCCCCGCATTATAAGAAAGATGTGGAGGCATTGGAGAGGGTACAGAGGAGGTTTACCAGGATGTTGCCTGGTATGGAAGGCAGGTTTTATGAAGAGAGGCTGAGGGATTTGAGGTTGTTTTCGTTAGAAAGAAGGCAGCTAAGAAGAGACCTTATTGAAACATATAAGATGATTAGAGGTTTAGATAGTGTGGGCAGTGATAGCCTTTTTCCAAGGATGGAGAAAGTTAGCATGCGGGGACATAGCTTTAAATTAAGGGGTGGTAGTTATAGGACGGATGTCAGAGGTAGGTTTTTTACCCAGAGGGTGGTAAGGGTATGGAATGCCCTGCCTGCGGCAGTTGTAGATGCTCCAAGTTTGGTGGCGTTTAAGAGGTTAGTAGATAAGTTTATGGATGGAAAGGGAATGGTTTAGGTTAGAGGGTCATTGCTTTTTCTTAATTGGTCGGCGCAACATCGAAGGCCGAAGGGCCTGTTCTACGCTGTAATGTTCTATGTTCTATATAGAAGAAGAGGAGAATAGGGAGAAGTGGAAAGGAAAGCAGAGAGTGGAGAGGAGTGGGGGGGGGGGGGAGGAAGAGGCGAGAGGAGAGACAAAAAAGAGAGAGGAGGCAAAGAGAAAGGCATGCCTAGAAAAGAGGAAAGGCAAGACAGGAAGGCAAAGATAGGAGAGGAGAGGAGGTGAGGGGTGGGAGGTCAGGAAAGGAGAGAAATGGGGGAGGAGAGGAAGAGAGACCCAGCCATTATACAACAACCACCTACATGCGTACAAGACCTCAAGAAATTGGAATGGTCGTAGACCGTACAGCTTATCGAACCCACTCTCCAAATCCCGTGATTATCTGAGACACCAACTCTGTTTATCTCAGCCTTAAATGTTTTCAATATTGCAGCGCTACAACATTCTGGAGTGGAGAATTCTGTATACATATCACAATGACTCACAATCCTGTCCTGTTTTGGTCTTCATTATTGCAAGGACATTCCTTTGACAATGCAGCTTATCTTATTGAATATTTTTATATCTGCACTTATTGCAGGTAAGTGTATCAAGATAGTCACACAACCAATAGCATGACGGCCTAATTAATCGCAGGATTGCAATTCAAGCAATCTGCACAGCACCTGAACCATGGAAAAGGTATTGCATGAATTCTGCGCACACGCGTACACCTTGTGAGATACATATAGCCTACAAGGTTCACCTTTTCAGACAGATCTCTAACATATGCCCCAATAATCCCTGCAGTGAGACTTCCCTCAAACCATTTACTTTCAAACCAGATGTGAAAGATGTAAGCGAATTCAGGATGAAGAAATCAGAGCTTTCTACCTTGATCTCAATACAGTGTTGTTCATCAATAATTCAGGCACCCTGTGAGAAAAGGGATGACAGGTCTCTCTTCCTAACACATTTGAGTGCATGGTCGAACAGGTCTGATGGAAAGGGGAAGTAATATTAGCTATTTTCATATCATGGGAGCCGACAAGCAGCAGCGAACATGATTTAAAAAAAACCTACCTGGCTTCTTTTTTTTTAAACCACTGGGTGCTCATTCATTTATCACTTTCTCAATAAAGTCTGCTTGCTAACCCCCAGTTCCGCCCGATCTTCTTGCAACCAAGACATATCATCTGCTCAATTACTTATTTGTGTTGCAAAAGAATCCCATTATCTCTCACAGCTGATAAAATATTAATAAAAACAGGAATATTGCACTTTCCCAATCTGGCTGTCTTTCAATGGTATTACACTGACTTGGTGAAAGATCTGAGGGTCAGATAATAGCTTCTGAAGGATGGGAGGGGTCGAAAGATGAACATTTCGTTGATTAGTTGTAGTCTGATTGAGAGCCACATGCTCATATACAGGTAGGAATCAACTGTCCTGTTTCTTAAAAAGTTGGAGTATTTGAATGAGCTTGATTTAACCCCACACGTTCACCTAAAATCACTGTATGTGGTGCTTGATTATAATAAGCAATGCTAATGCATTCAAGGTCTGCAAACAATACTTACACCAAATATGAACTCTCTTTTTTAAGTTCTGCTTTAAATTCAGCCTTGTTTTCAGATTTATCTTTAACTAATTGTGCTTGCTTTGTATCTTCATATCTAAATGTAACTGTGTGCATGCAAATGAACAGTTCCTTTTTGTAACTATCTGTGCAGTTGAGGTTTACAGATGTTTTGGCAGAATTTTCCATCAGTGCTATTCTTAAAATCCATTCTAGTAGTATGTCACATTCATTAAATTACTGATTTAAACTATATTACCTGAATACATAAAGTACTGAACAGCTTATATGTTTCCTATCCATCAGTATCATATTGTTTCAAGCATGCAGTGATATCTTACCAGGAAAATTCAGCACAACTCCATAAATATTCACCAGCAAAAGTCAAAACCATATTTAAAATGCCTAATTTGTAGAGGACAGACAAATTTACATCCCATGAATGTAGAGAATGTAGATTGTGCTGATCTTCCCTATCCCTTGGCTTATGATACTAATGGAACCCTTCCAATGGATTACAGTCTTGTGACTCTTTCCTACCTATTCTTCCTTGCTGTTTTAAAAGCCCTTCTCAAACATGAAGACTGCAGTTTTATAAATTACTTTGCAAGCTATATGGCGATGTGAGCACTGGCATTGTTCATCTGGTGTTGTCAGACTTCTTACACTGTTCATCCTCGCCAACCTATGTTATTGATCTTAGATATATCGCCATTAGGAAATCCTAACTGGAGGCCACAGATGGGAGAAAGAATTCAAGGCAGCCAATCTGTTCTTACATAGCTCCTGTAGGCTAGTTTCTTAACATTTGAGAAGTGAGCCCATACTCCCTTCCAGCTACAAATGGTAAGAAATGGGATAAGAAGAATAACTTATATTGACAAAAAGGGATTCTATGGCCTCCCACAGCATTTTTCTGGAGGCAGGAGGCAGCGCGCCATTCCCCAGTGACAGGATATTCTGGTTTGGTCTTGGCCAATGGGACTTTCCATTGACTTTGGGAAGCCTGCAGCAGGACTGCATCACGCTGGATCTGTAAGATCTCACCAGCATGAACAGCCAGAGAATTCCAGCCTTAGTGACTCACCACACACAGATTTCAACATCACTGCTTTAAATGCTTTGGAAGAAATCTCTTTGTTTCAGGTACAAAAAGGGTGATATCGCTGCTGCCAACCCCTTCAAACTTAAAAGTTCAGCAGCTAGCAGATGGCAGATGTCACACCAGATTCTCCATGATATAAATGGCATCACTCATCTCAAACTGCACCACAGTACAGAGTGAGCTGATAGCATTCAGTATCTGAATAATTACGAGAACACAGAAATGGTGCACACAGTAGTAAGCAACTGACAACAAAAGAACTCTGAAATACTTGCTCAAATATCTTGATCACTTTTTTTATTGCTTCACGTCAACTTTCTAGTGCAGCAGCTGTGTTGGAAAATTCAACCCAATCACTCAATAAGTGATGCAACTGAGAACCATCAATGTCTGAAAGCACATATCTGCTGGCAGAGAATTAGTAAACTCAATTGAGTGCACTCTCAAAAGATACTCAGACCCATAATGAGGTGTCAACCAATCATCTCAGTACATCAGCAGCAATGAGTAGCTTCCCATTGCTGTGTGTGCCTGAGCTACAAAAGCACCCATAGATAATATGATTGCATGTATTCTTGTTCCAGACACGAAGGCCAGCAGGTCAACTGAACGACAACACCAAATGACTTGCCTATACTTAGTACTGCTTGAGCAGTTGTCCATTAATATTACTTTCATAATATCAACAACGTGAACTCAAGTGAAAATATAAAAAAAACTATTAAACTCCACATTTCTTGTTGTTAAATTGATTGAAAACAAACACCACAATTGTGTAACCATGCAAAGAAACACAAAGGAAGATAACTGGGTCAAACAGTAACATACTGAGAGCATGGCAGGTCTTATAGATTATGTTACATCTGTCCTGTGTGTCAACAGTGTGTTTGTACTGGACCATGTATGACATTTATCAGTGAACAGGTTCCAACAGAGATCTCCCATCTGTCCCACTCTCTGAGTGAGAGGCTTGTTTCATTTTCTCTGAGGTGAATATAAGTGTGCCGCATGCATAGATTAATTTGCATTCTTAAAAAGCACAGCTTATACCCTAACCAATGCAATCAATGCTAATAAAATTAATGTTAGCTGGCAGAACAGATAATTCTATATATGACTGACGAAAATCATATTAAAAGCATATTCTTAGGGAAATGAAAAATATACCCCTAACTCAAGAAGCCTCAAAAGATAGGAATACTGTGTCACACTCTTAATATACTTGGGGAACCAATGTGGCTCAGTTTTTAGAACGTGGAATCTGAACCTTGCCTGGATATAAGTAACTTTCTTCCTAACGGAGAGAAAACTGGGTCAGGCAACTTTATCCTGCGGTTATTGCTAGGGTTTTAGGGTTAAACAGCACCAGGCTTGGCAAACAATTGAGGGATAATGTAGTCTTGTGAATCAGTGGTTTCAATTTCACTGCAGTACAAAAAAAAGTAGCAATAACCATACAGGTTTTAAAAAAGAGAAGAAAATCCATTCCAATTCTGGAATGGCATCCTCTCTCCAATCAAGACATTATTGCCCAAAATTTTATTTGACAAAAGCCACCCACTGTCTATTTCAAGCAGCAAAAACAGTCGTGGACAAATGTCCAAATGAACCTAAAATCAATTAACCATCAAATTTTTGCCCTTAATTCCAGACTATTGGTGGTATTTTAATTGCAGTCACTGTGGGCAGGTGTTACTGAAGATATTGACAGTGAGCTTTGTACAACAAACTTTATTGGCAACTTGTGCCTGATTGCAGTGCCGAAGCTGAATAAAGAGAAATGGGGAAGGCTGCATGCAGTGAACAGATCATTAGTGTTGTAAATTTATACAACTCTTTGGATTGCACCCCCCACCCCCCGCTTTCTTCTTAAACTGCAGACATGGCAGCTTCTCTTTAATCAAGAATATTTAATTTTTCACAAATAAAGCATCCAAATTTTGCGAGGTGTGATGAAGCAGCTCATTTTTGTTTCCTTTTTTTGCACATCCACTCTGTCAGATTAATGGGCAGGAGCCACTGCCAAGGAACATAAAAAATGTATGTAATTAGGTGCCATTTGGAAGATGGATTTCCACCCCAGCAAGCCATCACTACCCCCCTCCCACTTCGACCACCTTCAAATCTTTCCACTTTTCTTTGAACAGTTTGTGCAATATCTTCTTATGGTGACATAATGAGACACAACTGCTGCTGAAATGAGAAGCCTTCCTGAACAAAAAGGAACTTTTAAGGACAATTAAAACCACTGCACCTCCTAGTGGCCATTGTTGTTAATATCCACAGATGTTTTAAAAAAATTACAACAAAAGCAAAGCTTTTCACCAAAGGGAAAATAATCCTTATTCAGCTCCTTGCCTGAAAATACCCGAAGAAACAGCTGCCGAGGACAGTCCCTCCTTAATCAAATTTTGGCTTCCGCTGCAAATCATTTCAAAAGGTTGAGCAATTTTATTTCAACTCTTTTCGGGATGGGAGCATTCCCTGTATCAGCAGCACAGGTATCCCCAAAGAAAATTTTTAAAAAATCATCACTTTAAAAGGCTTTAATATCAGCTTCGGGCACCTGAATGCTTTCGCAGTCTGATGCAACAAAATATTGAGAGTTTAGCAGCGTAAAGTGAGTCACATATACAAATGTATAATTTCTCTAAATGAAGGCTTCTATGACACTCCATCAATACAGCATTCTGGTGACCTAATCATTTACACTGTGAAAGGATATTGAGGACACATGGCGGGGGAAGTTGATCCATGTACAAATTACCATGCCATAAATTAACAAAAATGCACAGACTATAGCTAATGTCCAAGCACCACATAGAGAACTTGTCCATGCACTTTCCACTATCAGGAGTGGAACCTCTGATCCAGCCATTTTTATTCCAATACTGGAGGAGGAGAAAGGCTTCAGACTGAGTTTTACTAGGTACCTTCAGTGCTACTTCGTTCAATGTAATGCTAAGGCCTCAATGTATTGCAAGACTTAAGGACAATTCAGGTAAAATTGATCACGTCAAACAAATTTTAGCTACCGAGGACGTGAATTTTTACAAATTAACACCAATGATGTTTTGAAGGATCCAATTAAAGGTCACTTATGTAATTATGTGGAAAAGTATAATTCTTTTGACAAATACATACATTTAAAAACATAGAAATTTAAATCTTTCACTCTGAAAGATAAGCAGTCAGGCCTTCTAATTATTGCCTGAGAAAATCCAAAGATAAGCATCAATTGTAATTCATTACAAGCGTGCTTCCTAACAACTACTCATTGCTCTGCAGGATTTCTAAAATTTGGCTTGGTTTTCACTCCCCAGTATTATCTTTGGAAGTTTAAAATTCAAGCTGACAGTCATCTAATCACTGGACTATCTTACTTTCTTGTCAATTTCTAAAAATTCAATTTGGATGTGCATGATGCCAGAATGGGGGAGACAAGGAGATTGTGTAGGGCTGGAGGACATCATAGTGACAGGAAGGGTTGAGACCATGGTGACCCCACTTACTGAATGCATCCAAGTCTGTTTTACAGAGCTTGCTTTGCTAACACTGGTAGAACATTTTAATACAATTATTTCAAAACACTCGAATAGTTTGACATATTACTCAGTCATCAAGGCCAAGTCTGCTGCAGTTCAAACAAGATTGTACTGGAATAAAATTCACCATTTTACATTTTTCACACCAAGTAGGTATCAAAAAACAAAAAGCTTAAGGAACTTTCGGAACTGAACTATCTTCAAGTATAGACAGATGATGTATGGCAGCAGCTGCACTGTACACTTTATTTATTCTTCAGCAAATGAACCCACTTGCATAATCCTCTGAACAAAAAGGGCATAATTTTATTTTACTGTTTGTGACTGTGTGAGGGTCCAAGCATTCATGATCACAGCTGCCAACCATGTATTCAGCTTAGAGCTGTGTCCCTTTCCACAATGTCAAGGAAGATTCACACATGGTGCACAGTAGTTGCACAACTGCTTCACAGAGTAAGGCCATCATATGCGTAGGTTGCATATTGTGTCACCTTTTTTTAAAGAAAAAAAGCCAATGGCATGAAAAACTCTTGAGTCATGAAGGTGTGACTGAGTTTAGTTAAACATGTCAAATGTCTCCCATGTTTCATTGTCTGCCACTAAACAAAGGTATCCTGGCCTACATAAATTCAAGTTGCTATTGTTGTTGATATGCTTTTGTTTTAAAGGCATCATCAGTTGACTTAAAAGAATACATTTTCATTCTCCATATTGCAGTAGATTGGATTGCTGGTGGGTTGGAAATGTCAGAAGCCATGATCAGCACAAGCTCAGGCTATGAATTTGGAATCTTCCATCCATACTGTAGAGATCTACCAAATATAAGTAGAGTAAAGAGCACAGGGAGGCAGGAAGTCCACGAAAGGGAACACTGTGGATGGGAGGATACAGTGCAAGGTTCACATACACAAACATCAAAAGAACAGATGAGGGGCAATGAAAAGTTAAAGAACAAGTAACTGTCAGGCCAACAGGAAGAGTGTTGCTGAAGAATCTCAACAAGCATGAAGGGGAGAGTGAGGCAATGGCCTAATGGTATTATTGCTGGACTATTAATCCAGAAACTCAGTTAATGTTCTGGGACCCGAGTTCAGATCCCACACGGCAAATGAAGGAATTTGAATTCAGTAAGAAGTATCTGGAATTAATAATCTACTGATGATCATGAAACTGTTGTCGGAAAAACCTATCTGGTTCACTAATGCCCTTTGGGGAAGGAAATCTGCCATTGTTACCTGATCTGGCCCACATGTGACTCCAAAACCATAGCAATGTGTTGAAACTGCCCTTCAAGGGCAACTAAGGATGGGCAATAAACACTGACCAGCCAGCAACAGCCATGCTCCACAAATAAATAAAAACATGAGTCATGAGCAAACCAACAGGAAAATTTTGTTTACACACAGTAGAAAATATGCACAGCTGCCTCAGGTTCATTATGCATTCTGTGAATTTACGATAGTCGAAACCAAAATGAAAATTAAGGGTTTAACGCAGATTGTGGTGTATGGTGTAATCTAATGCAGGCCAGAATACACAATGATGCACTAAAGGTTGACTTGCAAATAGCCTGGGCATTGAACCACCTCAAACATAGGATTAAAACTTTGTGTTTTGAACCATTTTAATTTTTGATATGTCTCAACAGATTAGCAATCACTATGAAGAAGTTCCACAGCAGATAATTCAAATGAGAGATCTGAGTAATGATGTTGTCAAGTGGCCTCAACTGAAACCAATTTTAGTTTCCACAATTTTAAACCAGAAGCTGTTTTAATAAACTATAAAAATTTACATTATTAAGGGAATCACTAAGTAGAACTAGAATGTGTTCAGTATTTAATTCCATCGAATCAATGTGACACAAAAGGAACAGGATGGGAGGGGGAGCTCTAAACATTCAACATCTTTAGTGCAATTCACAGTTAGTGAGCAGTACTATACAGTTTTTGAAGCATTATATTCAATTAATATTTGTTGAAATGAGGCTCGAATTTTCCTTTTTTTTTAAACAGCTGATTCAGAATAATATATACCAAAACTGACAATGTTGAGAATTAGGAGCTGAAAAATAATGGCCATGTACTGAGGGCTGTAGCACTTAATTTCACCTGCATTTTTAAATTCAAAGCTTATTATATACAGTAACAGTGAAGTTTAATAAACTGGTTCACTGATAATTAAAATACCTTGAATAATTTATCTTGTTGATCGCAGGCCGCCTTCCTCTTTGAAAACTAATCCACACTGACACCCTGAATAAAGCTGCCAAATAATTGCACCAAGCCCAGAATATAAGTGAATTTGCCTTCAACAATGTACAGAACACATGCTGGGTTGCGGAACCCCAAAAAGAAGCAGGACAACAACAATCTGTTCCTTTCAGTGAGAGCCAGCATCAATGTGGAGGTGCTGCTCCAAATCAAAAGCACAATCACTCACTTACAAGCAGATATCCTTCACATGGCAGGCAGCAGTTTCTATCTAGTCATACAATCTCACTGCTGTGAAATATCTTTCTCTCCATTTTTACAAAAAAAAACTAGCTATTGCATTAAAGACAAACACATCATCATTGAAAAAGTCATAACCTCTAACTTTCCAAACATTGCACTCATATGTTCAAAGGTTTTTCTGACATCTTCTTCTTGACTTTTATTAGGTATTGCAGGTGACAATGGGTCAAAGTATTACATAGAAATAGGAGTATACATTTCACTGCTGTGAAAATTCTAACTGGCTCTTGAAAATGTAATTCTTTGCTTCGAAGATTTTATTTCCTGGACTCATTTCAGCCTGGAGTTTTGATCTTAATGGCAGCCACTTTTAACCTTAAAAAAAATGAGGATTTTGACAAGGTCCAAAGCTTATCAATAAGTACAAATCTCCTTTCTTCCCGTAACTAGTAATCCAATGAAATAGCAAAACAAATTCAATAATTTATTGTGGGTAAATCACATATCTGCTTGGCTTTTTACATTGTTCCAAATCCAAAACAAACTACACACCATCCTGACTTGGAACTATATCATTTCTTCATTGTTGCTGAGTCAAAATCTTAGAATTCCTTCTCTAATGTAATGTGGCGCTACTACAATTCATGAACTACAGTGGTTCAAGAATGGCAGTCATTACCACCTTCAAGGTACTTAGGGATGGACAATAAATAGCCAGCAATTGCCATATCCCATGAAATATGCCCACATCTGTTTTTAGCCTATTGTAGTGTTCCACTGAAGCCCAATGCAAACTGGAGGAACAGCACCTGATCTTCCGATTAGGCACTTTACAGCGTTCTGGACTTAATAGTGAGTTCAATAACTTCAACAACAAGCACGTACTCTCTCTTCCACCTTCATCCCCTTTCCATCATTTTTAAAAAGTCATTTACTTTCTTTTTCATTTCTTCCATTGATTCATTTTCAATTTTTTTTTAGTCCTACTTGCTATCTTTTTTCCTTTACCGCAGTCTCCTCTCTCCCACGCCCCTACTAGGACCACCTGTTACCTGTTCAGACTGTCCACTGACACACTGCTTACCTTCCTTCTGCCTCTAACACATTCTGACTTCTTAATGTGCAACTACCAGCACCCTACTTAGCCATGCTAACCAATATTTACATTCCTTTGCCTATTTGTCAATGACATCTTTGTCAATCTCTCCCTTGCCTCCAGCTGTCACTGATCCTCTATCTATCCCCCATTGCCCACCATCACCTCCTCACCACAACAGCATAAATCTCATCCGATTTCCAATTAGCTTTAGCTCTCAGGATGAGTCATTCAGACAAAGTGTTGGTTCCATTCTCTCTTCACAAATGTTGTCAGACTTGCTGAGATTTTCCAGCAATTTTTTGTTTTTGTTTCAGATTCCAGCATCCAAAGTAATTTATTTTTATCATGCATGTTTTGACACTTCTTGTCCATTGTGAATGAAATGGTAACTCTTATCTTGACCAATGGCAACAATCCATCAAAGTGGGAGGACCAACAATCTGAGGAAGCCAATCTTCCTGTTTGCAATGTTCCATTATTATTACTTATTGAACAATAGCAATATGCAAATTGAAACCTGGAGAAACTTCATCCTAAACTGGGATACATCTGGAATGTTGCTGGTTTCAGCTAAAATTGGATTTTCCCCACTTTTTATATATTCGTTCTTATATTTTGATTCATGGCAGTTGCTGTTGAGCATAGTCAGAAGAAGACACATCAGATACTGCTTAAAGACACATCAGATAAGGCTTAAATAAAAATATTACTGTGGATGCTGGAAATCTGAAACAAAAATACACAAACTCAGCTGATCTGGCAGCATCTTTGGGCACAGTAAGAAGTCTCACAATGCCAGGTTAAAGTCCAACAGGTTTATTTGGTATCACAAGCTTTCAGAGTTCTGTTCCTTCATCACCTGAGAAGTCTGTGTTGTGAAACTTCTTGGTGTACCCATCCCAGTCCAATGCCGACGTTTCCACATCATAGCATCTGTGGAGAGAAAAAGTGTTCCATTGATCAGAGTTGATATTTCAAGTCCAATATGATTGTTCTTCGTAATAGTTTTGAAGAGTTATAATGGACTCAAAATGTTAACTCTGTTTCTCTCCTTATAGAAGATGCCAAATGGCTTATGCCACCGAGGTTTTCCAGAATTCTGTGTTCAAATTAAAGTATTGTCTCCCATTACTGCCTTTGAAAGATAATTTCAATTTCACATTTTTAGGGATAACAAGGAAGCTCCACAAAATGAAAACCACAAAATCTAAGTGTTTACCCAAATCTTTGTTCCAATTTAGCTGTGTCTTGGTTACAAGATGCAGTATTACAAAGTGGATTAACACAAGTTCACATTGGCAATTCATCACAGAATACCTCTTCATTTTAACCATACTGGCAGGGGTTAATAGGGAGTACTCTCTAGAGACAGGCATGGAAATAGAAGAATAAATAAAAAGGTGGGCAAATTACCTTACACTGCTCTTCCACACCTTCTAGTGGCCAGATCAGAAGTCTCTTTGACAAAACCCTGAAACTAAATCGCCTGCTGTTACTTGTAGCAAGGACATCCTCCAGGTTTTGCTAATTCAGTGCAACACTTGCTCAATTTTTAATTAAAATATCCATATTAATGTGAACTCTTCAAGATAAACAGCATTCCACATATCTAAGGAGGTTCGAAATCTATTATTCTCGATGATTGTGAATCCTATGTTTCTCTAACCAAACATCTCTTACTCACGTGTTTAAATCACTTTTTAATGAGATCGTCCATTGCTCATATTGTGATTTGACAAAAAACACACACACAAAATGTACTCTCTGTGCATGATGGCACTTAAATACTGAGCTAGATACAGGGACGCTGTACTGATTCACCAAATTAATAGTTAACTGAGCAATCAATTACGGAGAGGAAAACCATGCCCACATAAAACTAACAATTACCCGTAATTTCTTGAAATCACTTTTACTTTTTGAAATTTCATCTTTCAGGGAGTATGTGCACCATAACATGAATGCTTCCATGTTCCCTTTTATTTTCACAGAAAGCCCAGAGGTTAGGTTTAATAAGGATCAATGGCAGTTTATCTGGGACACAGCTACTTCAGAATGTGCAAATTAAAACCAACACTTGAAAGAAATGGATTTAATTAAAAAATGTAGAGCCACAGGGTTTGTAAATTCAATTAAAGGATTTATGCAAAGGTTCAGTAGTTGTTTTTTGTAAGTTACCGCCTATGTAATGAGATCTTCATATATAAAATCAATAGGTAATCTGGGACAGAAGATGATTCCTTAAGAATATTTTAAAATCAATTTTAAAAATACAGGTTGAACCAAGGAGACACCATCCAACACTATGATTCTACTTCGTAAGGTAACAGCGGTATCACAAGATACAATGTTTTCATTTACTCTCATTCTTACAGAAGGTTAATCATTTTGCTTCTGTATTATGGCACTACTTCAAGGAATGAGGCAAGGTCAGATTTTTCAGGTCACTAACAGTCAATGAATATTATTCAATAAAGCACACTCTTTATGTCATTTTCCTTTCACTTGTGTGCCTTTCTTTGTAATATTTATTGCTACAATTGTATGCAGTTAAATTCTTTTCTATATACACAATGAATGATTATCTTACATCTGATGGTGAGATTTTTATAGTTGTTATTTTTGATTCAGCAGAGCTTGTGCCACAAAGAAAACGAAGGAAAGAGAAAAATTGTTTGCAACATTTGGCTTGATGTCTAAAAGCACAACATGTTTGATGTTAAGTTATACAAACCAGAAGGTTCCAGGTTCCATCCCTGCCTTAAGTTAGCTAGCCTCACTTGAGGCAGCATTTGAAGAATTACTGTTGGCTTCAATGAGCCAAGCTAGGGAGGGTAAAGAAGAAGTTAAAACGGGCTTTTGGTAGAAAATAACTTGAGGTGAGAACTTGACTGTGAGCACAGTATGGCACTCATGCCTTGGGCTATCTTGATTGCATCTGAAAAAAGACCACTTGGAAGTGTGAAACAGGTAGCACTCATGGTACTGAATCTCAAAAGGAGGAGAAAGTTGGGGGAAGGGGGAGAATTTTTTTAAAAATATAACCTTTTCTGTATACACAAAACCTAAGAGTAGGATTTTCTGGCCCCTCCTGCCAGCAGGATTTTCCGGCCCGTCCTGCCAGCAGGATTTTCCAGTCCCACTGAAGTCAATCCCCAGCACAAGTTTCTTGGTAGCAGAATGGATAAGCAATGCAAATTGCTATAGACTTCAGCAACCCTGGAGGATCCCACCTCTACTATTGGAAAATTTACTGTGGCGCGGAGTGGAAAATTGTGACCCAAACCCATTGAAAATGTGGAATCATCAAATTAAATAACACAGCTCCAATAAAGAACTCTAATTTTGTCTGTTGTGTACACTGAACACACGGTATTACATAAATATTATTCAGCTGGTAGATGCTGAGTCTCAACCTCTTCAATTTTACACAATATGTTGGTGAGAAGGTAAATATTGTGTTAATGTACTATGCCAAATTAAAAATATTCCTTCTGTGGTCTCTCAAGGTTATACATTGAATAATAATATACAGCGATCACCCTAATTAACAAGCAAATGTTCAGCATTTATTTAATTACTTTGAATTGATCTGACAGTATCATAACTTCATGCAATTACATCCGGCTAGAATTGCTTCCTTGATGGAATTTTGGGAATTTTGTTACATTACACATACCTTAAATGCCATACAATCAGCACGCATAGTTTAAACCTCTGAAACATTCCAGTTAATTGACATATGTTCCTATTAGACAAATCCCATTTGTTGCTATCATATAAGCCTTGTAACACTGGGCCATTGTACTCCCTGGATTAGAAGTATACTAATTCAGTTCTACCCAAAAGAAAATGAGTGTGACTATATTTTTATAACCATAAAACAGCAAGTTAACATTCCAGAAAATTGATTCTTGCATTCTTACATTTGCCCCAGTTTCTGAAAGTCTCTGTTTTGATTGTGGTGCTTTGGGATTTTATTTCACATTAAAGGAGCCACATGTCCCAAGCAAAATTAAGCACTAAGTTCAACATTCCATTATTCCCACAGTCAACTAACATGAAACAGTTTGGGTTACGTCCTGATTGATAACTTTGGCCAGTTAACTGGTCTAAGAGGACATTTTATATTTGAAGATAATAATCTGTAAAGAAAAACAAAACAGTAACCAGCATTTCTAAATATTTGCATCCCATTTCCTAAAAAATTTGTTTGACCAATAAGTGAAATTGACATCAAAGAAATCAAAGGTGGCATGGTGGTACAGTGGTTAGCACTGCTGCCTCACAGTGCCAGAGACCCGGGGTTTGATTCTGGGTTTGGGTCGTTGTCTGTGGAGAGTTTGCAAGTTCTCCCTTGTCTGCAAGGATTTCCTCTGGGTGCTCTGGTTTTCTCCCACAGTCTGAAAGACAAGCTGGTTAAGTGCACTGACCATATTAAATTCTCCCTTGGTGTATCAGAACAAGTGCCGGACTATACAATTAGGGGATTTTCACAGTAACTTCATTGCAGTGTATGCCTACTTGTGACTAATAAATAAACTTTATTTTACTGAAAATAATAGACAAGGGGACCTAAACTATTATCAGTTGAAGAATCATTAAGCCAAGGCTGTTTCAACTATCTTCATTCATTTCCTTTGTGCAAATAATGATTAAGACTGTTAGAAATCTGTCAGGTCTGATAAATCGTCCAAGTCAACTTGTTCCCGTCCTTTTCTCCTCCCACACTCCTAGGTCTTGAGTGTCATCAGTGCTCATTTTTTTTAAAATAAAATCTTTAAGAAAGAAAGTTGATAGACTTGAGGGAAACTCCGAAAGTATGCTGTGCAATAATTACACTTCCAGAGAACGTTTTTTAAAGAGATCCTGACATTGAGACTTTTTCCATAACCTTAAAAGCTGACCTGCAAATATTGAATACAGCACAGTATAACCTTCTACAATAGCTATCTACACACATACGGACAGTGTGCAACAAAACATAGTTGCTCAATGCCACCAGAAGGGATTTTTTTTCTTTCTTTTAGTTATTTTTTATTAGATATGAAATTAAATTTGATCCATTTCCAACTTGTATGACATTTCAATTCCCATGATAAAAGAGCTGGAACATCAGGAAATTTTCCAGTTCTAATGGCAAGAATTAGAATTCCAGCCCTTCAGCATGTACGTATTAACTTAAGTTACTGACTCCAAGTGCATAAAAACACGCATCGCTTCTCAAATGAAATGTCACACTTAAAACTAATTGAAATGAATTAATCAATTCCCTGCAGAATCAAGTGAAGTTAATATGTTAGAATGTACCCCATGATGGACCTGTTTCAGTTCGCTGCACTGTGCTGAACTCTAAGTCTATATTCTCACATTGTTATTTTGCACTGAAGGGAAAGTGTACAGTGGGAATAAAATAATTTTACAAAGTTTTGTAAGGCCTTTCACTAATTTTGTCTTTTTTTTCCTGTTGGTAGGTAATGTAGAAGTACAACATACTTATAAACCCCTGTAGTCATTAATTATGGTATCAGCTGGCTGATGAAGTTACGCAGAGCACAGTGCTGTAGTTTTTAATTGCAGGAGGTGGAGTGGAACTAAAATGAAGTAGAACCCCAGACTACTGCCTGAATTCAAAGTGAAAAGCAATTCCAGTGCGGAGGCAAGAGCTATTTGCTCTTTGGAGCAGTGTTCTGTTGTGCACTGGGAAATCACTATACCAAGTTTACCGAAAGGTTGTCTTTTTTGCTGTGCAACTTGAAACTTCTTGAAAAAAACTTCCATTTGTGTGGGTTTTTTCTTGACCTTGGGATGTCCCAAAATGCTTTACAGTTTTTGAGTCACCTGTAAAGCATTGTCAATATTGCTGTATAAGAAATACGGCAAACAACCTGTATACCTCAAGTTGCCACAAATATCAAAGTGATAACGATCAAATAATTTTTTTTTGGAGATGTTTATTGAGGGTTAAATACTGACCAGGACATAAGAAAGAACACTCCTCCTCTCCACTCCCTCTGCTTCCTAGAGGTAATGCTATGGGACCTTTCACATTCACCTCAGAGATCAAAACAAGGCCTTATCTTAATTGAATAGATTTTCAAGGAGAGGGTGAGACTCCATGGAGGGTTGCAAAGAGGGTTTGGGACCAGATTCTGATTTTCTGGCATGCATTTTAAAGCTGTGGGTCGTAAGCCCACACACTGCATTCCCAACCTGACTGCAGGGATAGACATGTCCTTATCCTCCACAATTTGCATTGAGTAGAGCAATCTTTCAAACAGTTGTGATCCACGCAGCAGGTCAAGCGTTATCATGAATCATAATCTTCATGAGACAACCTTTTGAAAGGTGAAAAATGTCTGCTTCATGCCCCTCATATCAATATATGTCAGTCCCTCCCTCACCCCACCAACCCACCCTCTTGGCCTGCTCATATCTCTCTATGCCAAGATAAGCAGCCCCTCTTTGCCCTTTCATGCCCATTCACCCATCATACACTTTAAAAATCTCTTTTATACAAATGGTGAACATTACAGGGACACTAGCACATCTTTGGGGATAACAAGTTGCTGCAAATTTCTCAAGATTAAAAATTTCTTCTGTATGAGTAATAGCCAATCATAATGTCAGTCAGTATAAAGTTTTGGTCCATTTTATTTCTATAATTTTGTAAAGCAGGCAGAGCGATATAATTATATATTTTTTTTCAGTCATAGAATCCTTACAATGCAGAAGAAGACCATTCAGCCCATTGAGCCTGACAACAATCCCACCCAGGCTCTATCCCCATAATCCCATGTATTTACTCTACTAATCCCCCTGACATCCCCCTAACACTAAGGGGCAATTTAGCATAGTCAATCAACCTAACCCGCATATTTTTGGACTATGGGAGGAAACCAGAGCAAACCCACACAGATAGGGGGAAAACGTGAGAACTCCACACAGACAGTTACCCAAGCCAGGAATCGAACCTGGGTTTATTATTGGAAGGACAGTAGTTAAAACTGTGAGCAATTGGAACCAATTTGTCTTGTGCAGATAAACATAGTGAAATTGAAAAAAGATGTCAGAGAACCGGAGCAGTCAATCTGTCAGTGTTTTCTCTGGGACTTGGGTATTTCAGTCCTCTAATGTATTTCTAGACTCTCAGTCAAGCCTAAGTATGTATCCCTGACTGAAAGCCCAGATATCAACACCTGAACCTTGGAAACAGATTACTTGATTGACAGCTCTGGTTATCTGATCTTTTCTGTCAATTACACAATAACAAGTTAGAGGTTTTGTGTGCTTGCAATTTCTGCTATTAATGCTTTAATACTTTAAAGCATCTGAATGGTTGCTATTTTTATTGGCCTGCAGTAAGAAGCTTTTTTGAAAGCAAGTGGACAATTATCAATTACTATTTTCCCAAAGATTTTTTTAAAAGCATCCTATGCAGCATACTGTGGATGATTTGGCATGGAATACCATGGCTATGACAGGCCGTAGAATATAGGTGGGGCTATATCTTGGCATTAGGGGCATAAGGGGACAGAGGGAAATGAGGTGACAACAGATAGAGCATGGGGAATGTGTGTGTGGGGGTATACTGGGAGTGTGAGAGAGAGAGTTTTATGTGTGTCATTTCAAATGAGACAGAGACACACAGCACTGAGACAGGCCTTTTAAACAGGCTGCCATAGCACCGGTAGCTCCTGTGAACTCTTTTCTGGATTAGCTGGCCTGATTGCAGCAACCACTCACTCTATCCCCTACAATGAAAATCCGTCTTTTCTGGCACTTGCACCCAAGGCAGGTGAGCCACGCCAGGAATTTTCCTGACTCCCACTATCGGCCTTCATTCAGCCCAATGTTGCATTCGAAATGTGACATCTCCGACAGTGCAACACTTCCTCAGTACTGCAATATGGAGTGGGAACCTAGATTTCTGTGCTCATATCTTTGGAACAGAATTCAAACACAAACCTCCTGATTCAGAGTTTAGCATGCCACTTACCGAGCCATGACAGGCACTTTGACATGTTTCACAGACACACATAAAGAACGTTCCCAAGGACCCAGGTTCAATTCTAGCCTTGGGTGACTGTCTGTGTGGAGTTCTCCCTATGGTGCTCCAGTGTTCTCCCACAGTCCAAAGATATGTGGGTTAAGTTCATTGATCCCTTTGTATCTCAAGATATATAGGATTAGTGGGTTAAATACGTGAGGTCATGTGGTAAGCCTGAGTAAGAGTTGGTGCAGACTCGATGGACCGAATTGCCTCCTTCTGCACTGTAGAGATTCTATGTGGTTATGTACACAGACAGACTCATATGGACTTCTCATCGCACGCAAACACAAGAGAGAAAATATTGCTCAATCAGGGAATTAATTTCTCAGACAAAAGTGGCATTCTGTTTCATGCAAGCACTGGATTAAGGATGTGCTGAGGCAGGATTGGAATAGATAAATGATCCAAAAGGAAGGCCACAGCTAGGACAGCTGAAGATGCTGTCAGACCCTCTGGTGGGAATTCAGGGAGTGAGTTGGAAAGAGTAAGGATGCAGACGGTGGCCCAGCTGGAGTGAAGGAAATGGAGTGAAGCAAAGTATTGGAAAAGAAAAGGAATTTTGCTTGCAGCCAATAATTTCACCTTGTGCACAGAAAGCAAACAACTTTATCATATGTAAATGAAGAGTTCTGAAAGCCCATTTTAGCCTCGGTATCACAGAGCAGAAGGCACAAAAATCAGTCTCATATTCAGCAGTGGTCGACCGTAGATTTGAGAAATCATTGCAGAGAAATCAGGAGTAGCTTTCCTCAGTATGGACAATAAAGTGAAAACGAATTGAACTGCACATCCCAATCAGTCCTCATTGCTGGGACTAACTTACAGGAGGTTAGCAGCAAAGAAATTGAGTGGGATTCTTCATTTTAAAATGGATATGCTGTGTGTCCAAGTGCAACAGATACTGGCAGTTCATCCAGATAATGTTCATATTATTGAGGTCAACAAATGGGATGCATGTTCCTCGGGTTGACTAAAGCAATTTCCTGTCCACAATGATTTGTCCTGTCAGGGAAGTTACTGAAATGTGTTTTCAGATTGGACACAATGTTCCTTTAAAACTGCACGGGTAGGCAGCAATCCAGAACATATCGCACACTGCCACATTAAGGAATATCAGCCAACATTCCTTGAAGATGCGCACATCAAAGAATAATTGTAGGAGACATTGCTAATGAAGCATTTGTACAAGTATGAGCTCATCAGAAAAAAACCGTATGGAATCCAAACCTAAAGTTGATAAAATATAACATCAGCACAAATAAACTCGATACAGCATTCAAGCACAACTTCATTACCCCAAAAATGGCTTTCAGTGACCGAACGATTGAGGGCAGGATTTTCCGACCATGCTAACCCCAAAGCCAGAAAATCCATCCAAGGTCAACGTACCTCTGCCTATCCGCCCCCCATGCCCCACCACCCCTCCGCCCTAGCTACAATTCCCATGGCGAGTGGGATGGGAAAAGCGACACCTTAGAACGAAAAGACATAGATTTAATATTAATTCTAACAGATTTAGGACAGTGAGCAAGAGAAAATTAATAAAAGAAATTTGTAATGCTACAGAATGTAATGATAAATGCATGGGCAGGATTCTCTGGCTGCGCATACACCACAAGATCAGAAATTCCTGTCCCAACTCAGCAGAACTTTCAATGGTTCGACTAACTTTTTGTCTTGTCTGCTGTGATTCTCACAGATGACGAGACGGGAGAATTTCGGCCTACATATGCATATGAGTCAAATAATGTGGCTACATTTAAGGGGAGGCGAATTAAGCATATGAAGGAAAGGAACGAAAGGATATGCTCACAGGATTAGATGAAGTATGATGGGAACATAAATACCAGCACGGACCAGTTAGGGCAAAAGGCCAGTTTGTGCCCTATGCCCGATGCAAAATGGGTGGCCGAAGCAAAGGGGAACAAAGCAATATAACAGCAGGGCTCAGGCGCACTCGATTAGGACGACTGTTAACATGCAGAATAAATACTAACATGGAGCCAACCAGCTGGTTTCCATTTGCAATTTCTATGTGATTCTATGCACTATAATCTGTGACACCACTCCTTATTCAGGGATAAAAAAAATCAGAAAATATTTCAAACCTTGAGACTATAACACAGTCTGCTGGGAAGATATTTTGGTTTTAAGATACTAAACTACAGCCTTATTACCTGTTACTTTTGTAACTCTTTCAAGATAGCAGCATTTGAGTGAAGACTGTGCATAGACAGGGAGGTGAAGCCTCTGGAACATTGACGGATCATCCAGAAGTGGGCCAGTTCAGCTTGGGTATTTCCTGGAAGTGTCTGGTGTATTAGTCATCTACCTCCCCCTCACCACATCATCCCAGTTCTTTGGTCATCTCCAAATTGCATCTGTGTGACTTGGGAAAATGTTGCTTTGTTAAAGCTGGTATTGCTCAACAGGAGAATTTTGGGTGGGGATAGCTCTGAAAAGGGTGGACAGGGCCAGCATTAAAGGGCAGTCTCTTTGACCTGGAACTCCCGGAGCAGAGGAACAACAAGATTTGGGTGGCACGGTGGCACAGTGGTTAGCACTACTGCCTTACAGCTCCAGGAACCTGGGTTCAATTCTTGCCTTGGTCACTGCCTGTGTGGAGCTTGCACTTCTTCCCTGTATCTGTGTTGGTTTCCTCCAAGTGCTCTGGTTGCTCCCACAGTCCAAAGATGTGTGGGTTAGGTTTATTGGCCATCTAGTGTCAGGGGGATTGATTAGTAGGGTAAATGTGTGGGGTAACTGGAATAATGCCTGGGCGGGTTGTGGTCTGTGCACACTTGATGGTCCGAATGGCCTCCTTCTGTATTGCAGAGATTCTAAGATTTTAAAGTTGGTCGAGTGCCTGCCTATAGACTGTATCTACCTGGACCAGAGAGCTTCCAAAAACTGTACATATTGCCTGATTTCCATTCCTAATACTCCTCCAATAGGATACATTTTGGAGCGCATTCAGCTGCATTGGCTGCATCTGTGCCACCAGGGAGCATGAAGATCAAACACTATTTCTCCATTTCCCCCTTTATTTTGTTTCTCGGTTGTGAAATTGGCACTGAACGATAGCAATACAGGCTGTAATATTTCTGATATAATTCTAACTTTTTAATATTGGTTATGCATAAACAATGGCACCCTCAGTGAATTTCCATTAGGTCAGTAAAAGCCTATTGATTGATACTGTTTTGTGCCCTTTGCTTCCAATTAATTCATCTCTCTTTTATGTCAAAACATATGGCTGGAGGTTCTAAGGCTGAGAAGAGAACCTTCATAATTCTAACATCTGTTTTCCAAACTTGTGTTACAAATAAACCATTACAAGCAATCACAATATTTTTAAGCTAGCAATATAGATAATATATATCAGAAGTTCAAAAATGTCCACAATTTTTGGTGTATCAAACTACTAAAATTTTTTGATCAGAGCAGCATGGTGATACAGTGGTTAGCACTGCTGCCTCACAGGGACCTGGATTCAATTCCCAGCTTGGATGACTATCTGTGTGGAGTCGACATTCTCCCTGTGTCTGCATGGGTTTCCTCTGAGTGCTCCGGTTTCCTCCCACAATCCAAAGATGTGTGAGTTAGGTTGATTGGCCATGATACATTGACCCTAGTGTCAGGGGGATTAGAAGGATAAATATGTGGGTTTATGAGAACAAAGCCTGGGATGGGATTGTGGTCAGTGTAGACTCGATGGGCCAAATGGCCTCCTTCTGCACTGTAGGGATTCTATGGTTTATGAAAAATAACTGCTGTTACTTCAAGAGGTCAGCAAGGTTGGAATTAAAAGTTTAACTTATATGTATTTCTCATGGCAACTGCAGTGTCTTAGACAAAATAAGGCTGAATGAATGAAAATCGTTCTAAAATATCTGGCAATGCTTGTTGAAATGGAACTTGATACCAAATTTGTTGAGATGGGAAAGTTAATTAAGGGAAGTCACTTTTACACTACTTAGCATACTATCAAGTAAACAAAAAGCAAACTTCCTGAAAATGTACCATTTCCCACTAGGAAAAGAATCAGCTTCTAGACAGATAGCTATCCGTTAATTTGCTTTAGAGCTCTTTCAATACCAGTGCAAGAGACACAGGTGTATTATGTCAGTTTTCCAGTCAACTCCACTTATATGAATGTAAATTGAATAACTTAAGCTACTTTTTAACTGAGCAACTTTATTTGTTTGTGTTATGTGACTAATAAGTTCCAATTGGGGAAATTTCTTTAGATCATATTACAAAGTTTGCCATCTTAACAATCCGAATTATGCAGCAATGTAATTAGTATAGAGTAGAATTTATTTTTAGCTCCATTTATAATTGTGCTGCTGATACACCTTATGAGTTTAAAGCTGTTTTGTGGTTAATACGTGTGTACCCGGCAGTATAACAGAATGCCATTAGATACCAGCTCTGCAGGCTGCATTTGCCTGAGGAAGACACAAGAGTCGAAAGCTCGCTTTTTTACTATCAAATAAATCAGTTGGATTATAAATTGGTGTTGCTAAATTCTTACTGGTGGCTTTGAATGACAAATGTGATGATCTCCATTTGAGAAACCATATCCTAGCCAGATGCAGGGGAAGAGGGGGAAGGGAAGGAAATCTATGGGAAAATGCACATGACATTATTACGTATTATTTTCATTACTCACTTCTTATAACAATTAAAGATAATTGTATTTCTTCTTATTTTTCTCCTGAAAGGCACATTTCAAGATATGGTTCCTCTAATTCTGGTCTCTTGCGCATTCCCAATTTTAATTGTTCCACTATTTGTGGTCACAATTTCAATTGCCTAGGCCCTAAGCTGTGGAACCACAGAATCCTTACAGTGCAGAAGAAGCCATCCAGTCCATCGAGTCTGCACCGACTCTCCAAAAGAAGAAACCCACATAGACACAGGGAGAATGTGCAAACTTCACACCATCAACCAAGGCCAGAATTGAATCCAGGCCCCTGGTGCTGTGAGGTAGCAGTGCTATTCAATGTGCCATCATGCCACCGAATATCCTCCTTAAACATCTCTACCCCACTTTCTTCCTTTAAAATTCTCCATAAAATTCACTCTGATCACCATTCTGGTTACCTGATCTAATACCTCCTTATAAAGCTCAATGTCAGGTGTTATTTTACAATATTCATGTGAAGCAGTTTGGAACATTTTATTATGCCATTGGTACTTTAGAAACTAAACAGTGGGATTGTATGGCTCTGCCCATTGCCGTAATTACCCAGTCCCGCCAACAGTCAACAGACTTTAGTCTGGGCCACCAAAAATCCCGGAGCGAGTCCCACTGTGACACAGAAGGAAAATCCTGGCAAAAGTACTGTTCCCACATTGGTCTAAAGGGAAAAAAGCACTTTGGGGAGGAGAAAGTGAAAAAATATTCAAATATCTTATCAGCATGTTGTACAAGATATGAGTCACACAATCATTCTGAACAGCTTTGAATTCTATTTCAGAAATAAGCAATTATTTTTGACAGAAAATAAACATTCTTCATCTAAATCCCTGTCGAAACAAAAGTACTTGCATTTGTACAGAACTGCTCGCATGACACCCTGCATAACCAATAAAGCTCTTTTGAAGGAAACATAAAGCACAGCAACCCGTTTGCGAACAGCAAACTCCCGCAAACATCAATGTGAGACATGGTCAGATAAACTGTTGTGTTTGTCAGAGACATGACCATTTTTATCTTTTTTTCTAAATGGTATACTGCATTCCACCTTAAGATTTAAGATGAAAAAATTCCTAAGATTACAAAAAGTATTAATTCATGTGTGTTGCTGAACAAAACATGGGCAAAGAAACAGCCATTATGCACCATACCAGACTTGAACATTGTTACTTTAGTTGATTCCCACTTAATAGAACTACTTCCCACTTTATCACCTTCAAAGCTGCCTTACACAGTTTCAATTAAATTCTTCCACTGCATCACAAAGCTTATGGTGTCTGAATTGCTGGTATTCTGGAAGTACAGTGAAGAAGATCGACCAGAAGTTGGAGCTTATCTCCCCTTGGAATGCATCAGCAGGATAGAGTTACTGCCACAACGGTTTTTAATTGAGTCCTTCTATCACCATTACCTTTGATGTCTCTTTGCTACTTGTTTGTGGGTATTTGGAGTAAAATATGTCTAAATGACAATTTTTGGGAAAGACATTGATTTATGACAGGAGTTTATGTTGATTGGTCATGTTAAATACAGTGTATAATCGGGGCAGCATGGTGGCATAGTGGTTAGCACTACTGCCTCACAGCACCAGGGACCTGGTTCAATTCCTGGCTCGGTCACCAAGTGTGGAGTTTACACGTTCTCCCACACCTGCATGGGTTTCCTTCAAATGCTCCAATTTCCTCCCAGAGTCTGAAACACGTACTGATTAAATGACAATAATCGCTCCCTCAATGTCACCAAAATGAAGAAGATTGTCATCAACTTCAGGGAGCATACAGGAGAACACACCCCTATCTACATCAACAAGGACAAAGTAGAAAAGGTCGAGAGCTTCAAGTTTTTAGGTGACCAGATCACCAACAACCTGTCCCCCCATGCTGACACTATAGTTACAATAGCCCACTAATGTTCCTCTACTTTCCTCCAATTTAGCCCACCTCTACTTCCTCAAAAAACTAAGGAAATTTGGCATGTCATCTACAATTCTCACCAACTTTTACAAATGCACCATAGATCTGGCTGTATGGTTCCTGCTCTGCCCAAGATCACAAGAAACTAAAAAGAATGTAGTCCAACCTATCATGCAAACTAACTCTCATCTATTGACTCTGCCTACACTTCCTGCTGCCTTGGCAAAGCAGCCAGCATTATTAAGGACCCCATGCACCTAGACATTCTCTCTTCCACCTTCTTCTGATGGGAAGAAGATACAAAAGACTGAAGGTCATGTACCAACTGACTCAAAAACAGCTTCTTCTCTGCTGCCATCAGACTTTTAAATGGACCTACTTTGCATTACGTTGATCTTTTTCTACACCCTAATCATGACTGTAAGACTATATTCTGCAACTCTCTCTTTTCCTTCTGTATGAACGGTATGCTTTGTCTGTATAGTGTGCATGAAACAATACTTTTCACTGTATACTAATACATATGACAATAATAAATCAAATCAAATCAAATCATTGACCTGAACAGCACCAGATGTGATGACTTGGGGAATTTCACAGTAACTTCATTGCAGTGTTAATGTAAGCCTTATTCTTGACTAATAAATAAACTTTACATTATCTTTGGATTCAACCACTTTTGATGCTGCATTTATATTGCCATTTTTCTACCAATGGGAAGTGAATTCGCGAGTACACCAACATGTGTTCATCCAGAGCTCCGAGAAGTGAACTAAAGCTCTTTAGTGTGAGATCCCTTCAAAAGTCTGGTTCACCCCATTAGTTCTGAGATCCCCAAGGAATCCAGCAGAAGACAAATACCTCTTTAATACAGAGAAGGAAACATTCAGATTTAAGAGGATAGCAAGTAAGATGACGAAAAATTGCCCTTAATGAAACACTTGCAACTGAAAGAGAACATAGAACATAGAACATAGAACATTACAGCACAGAACAGGTCCTTCGGCCTTCGATGTTGTGCCGACCAAAATAAAAAGCAATGCCCCTCCAAACTAAACCATTCCCTTCTCTTCCATATACTTATCAATTAACCTCTTAAACGCCACCAAACTTGGCGCATCTACAACAGCTGCAGGCAGGGCATTCCACTCCCTAATCACTCTTTGAGTAAAGAACCTACCTCTGATATCCGTCCTATAACTCATACCCCTTAATTTAAAGCTGTGTCCCCTCGTGCTAGCTTTCTCCATCCTAGGAAAAAGGCTATCACTGTCCACCCTATCTAAACCTCTAATCATCTTATATGCTTCAATAAGATCCCCTCTTAGCCGCCTCCTTTCTAACGAAAACAACCTCAAATCCTTCAACCTCTCTTCATAGGACCTGCCCTCCATACCAGGCAACATCCTGGTAAACCTCCTCTGTACCCTCTCCAATGCCTCCACATCTTTCTTATAATGTGGGGACCAGAACTGCACACAATACTCCAAGTGCGGCCGCACTAGAGTTTTGTACAGTTGCAACATGATGCTGCGGCTCCTAAATTCAATCCCCCTACCAATAAAAGCTAAGACTCCATGTGCCTTCTTAACAACTTTATCCACTTGACTGCCTACTTTCAGGGATCTATTGACACATACACCAAGATCCTTCTGTTCCTCAACACTATTAAGAGCCCTACCATTAGCCCTATACTCTACACATTTATTGTTCCTGCCAAAGTGCATTACCTCACACTTTTCCACATTAAACTCCATTTGCCACCTCTCGGCCCAGCTCTGCAACTTGTCCAAGTCTCTCTGCAAACTATAACACCCCTCTTCACTATCTACCACTCCACCGACTTTAGTGTCATCTGCAAATTTACTGATCCATCCCTCAATACCCTCATCCAGATCATTTATAAAAATTACAAACAGCAGGGGCCCCAAAACAGACCCCTGAGGTACACCACTTGTCACCGAACTCCACGATGAATATCTCCCATCAACCACCACCCTCTGTCTTCTATCTGCTAGCCAATTCCTAATCCAATTAGCTAAATCACCCTCTATTCCACACATCTGCATTTTCTGTAGAAGTCTTCCATGGGCCACCTTATCAAACGCCTTACTAAAGTCCATATATACTACATCAACCGCCTTACCCCCATCCACCTCTCTGGTCACTTTCTCAAAAAACTCAATGAGGTTAGTAAGGCATGACCTACCCTTCACGAAACCATGCTGACTATCCCCAATCAATTCATTTCTCTCTAAATAACTATAAATCCTATCCCTAATAATTCTCTCCAATACTTTGCCCACAACAGAAGTAAGACTCACTGGCCTATAATTCCCTGGAAGGTCTCTCTTCCCCTTCTTAAACAATGGGACCACATTCGCTATCCTCCAGTCCTCCGGAACCACACCCGTAACCAACGAGGACCTGAAGATCAGAGCCAGAGGCTCTGCAATCTCCTCTCTTGCCTCCCAGAGAATCCTAGGGTAAATCCCGTCCGGCCCAGGGGACTTATCCAACTTCAAACCCTCGAGAATTTCTAACACATCCTCCCTATCTACTACAATACTTCCCAATTTGCAACCCTGTACCTCAGTGTTCTCCATAGCTACATTTCCAGCACTCTGCGTGAATACCGAAGAGAAATATTTATTCAGTGCCTCACCAATCTCTTCAGGCTCCACGCACAACTTCCCACTGCTGTCTATGACTGGCCCTAATCTTGCCCTAACCAATCTTCTATTCTTAACATATCGAAAGAAAGCTTTAGGATTCTCCTTAATCCTATCAGCCAACATCTTCTCGTGTCCCCTCTTAGCTCTCCTCAATTCACTTTTTAGCTCCTTCCTGGCTAATCTATAGCTATCCATTGCACTAACTGAGCCTTCAAGCCTCATCCTGACATAAGCCTCCTTTTTCTTCTTAACCAGCAAATCAACTTTTTTCGTACACCAAGGCTCTCTTACTCGACCATTTCCTCCCTGCCTGACAGGGACATACTTATCAAGGACTCGCAGCAGCTGCTCCTTGAATAAGCACCACATTCCAGATGTTCCCAGTCCCTGTAGTTTCCTAGTCCAATCTATGCACCCTAATTCTCTCCTGATGGCCTCATAATTACCCTTCCCCCAGCTATAACTACTGCCCCCAGCTTCATGCCTATCCCTATCCATCACTAAGGTGAACGTAACCGAATTGTGGTCACTATCACCAAAATGTTCACTAACTTCCAAGCCTAACACCTGGTCTGGCTCATTGCCCAGCACCAAATCCAATGTAGCCTCACTTCTAGTTGGCAGAAGCTGGCAGGAAAATGAAAGCAGCATAATGGCAGGGTTAGTGGCATCTATCGTTAGTCTGTCTACTGAAATATAGGGAAAACTATGGCACACTGCTTTAGAAGATAAGACTTTATAAGGAAAAAGAAATGGCCATCAAGGACAGATAAGTCAATTTTTTTTTATAGACTAACCCACTTATTCACGTTTTCAACATATCCCTCAATGTCTCATCTCTTTAGAAAAGCATCAAATTGATTTTTGAAACCATTTATATTGTAGGATCCAATGGCTGTACAGTCTATGATCCAGAAAAAATAACAATACAAGCAAGACATAATCACTTCACCACATCAACAAAGACATAAAATAGCTTAAAACAGTGAATCAGTTATAGTCAATCAACAATAAATCAGGACAATATAAACTATATCTGAAGCATTTATTTTGTACTTCACATTAAGAATTGCATACAAACTTCTGTCTACTTTTCTTCCAATACATTAAGTAAATTGAGAAAGTCTGCCTTTTCTTCTACTACTGATAAAAAGAATCTGCTTGAAGTGTTAGATTTCAATTACCAGTTTATCCACTGCTACTGCTGCAAACAAGCATTTCAAAAAATAAATTCAATCCAGGCCAACATATCCATGCCAGCAACTTGGCAACATATCTCCAACCTCCTTTCTACATGATTACCAATTAAAACATGGGTGCAGTTTTTCAGTTCATTGCCTGTTAGTGCAGATTGTCTATCAGCTTATAGAACCAGCTTGATTTTCATTCAAGATTGCTATCCAGGCAGCGAAAACAAAATTTTATCTCACATTGTTTAGATCAAACCATACATTTGTAACTAAAAACTTACGATAAGCATTAAAAGAATCATGTGGCTTCCCAATTAGGTAAATGGAAACCTACAGATTCTTTTTGATATGACAATTTGGGAGACTACCATATTCAGTATTTTTGTATTGTGATTGAGAGTGTACACTGCAAGTGGGCTTTAGAAATAGAATTAAGATCAAAACAGAGCCCAGAGACAGGTTACCTGTAAATTGCAGGCATATGTTAGATCAGCAATGAGCCAAAATGCAGAAGTTTATTATTAGTCATTTAATGGACAAGTTCAGTTGTAGATGCTACACAATATTGCTCAGATATAGGAATGATTGCAATTGATAGAATGTAAGTTTGTAGTCATGCATCTTATCATTAACAGCTGAATTGTTCAACAGACTTTGCATATAAAAGAAATTATGTGTTAAAAGCAAAAAAGACCACAGTGTTATGAAATAACTGTTCAAACCTTATCTATCTAGTTGTTGGAAATGCTTAATATCTCAACAATCCAATCAATGACAAAATTTATTTGATTTGAAAATTCGTCCATTTAAACATCAAATAACAAGACTCAGAAGCAGTTTGTGCTTCTTAGTTTCTTGTTTTATATTGCTTCAAAATGGATGGTCAATCGTCCATGTAACGTCTGTCAGTCAAAAACTGTCAGTCATTATGCTGCAACTATACCAGACATTGGTGAGATCACATTTGGAATATTGTGTTCAGTTTTGGTCACCTCACTATAAGAAGGATGTGGAAGCATTGGAGAGAGTGCAAAGGAGATTTACCAGGATGCTGCCTGGTTTGGAGGGTAGGTCTTATGAGGAAAGGTTGACAGAGTTGGTGCTTTACTTTTTAGAACAGAGGAGGATGAGAGGCGACTTAATAGAGGTTTATAAGATGATGAGGGGGATAGATAGAGTGGACATGCAGAGACTATTTCCTTGGGTGGATGTAACTGTTATTAAGGGGCATAACTATAAGGTTCATAGTGAAAGATACAAGAAGGATGTCCAAGGTAGATTCTTCACTCAGAGAGCGGTTGGACATAGAATATACTGCCTGCTGTGATAATGGAGTTGGACACTTTTGGAACTTTCAAGCGGTCATTGGATAGGCACATAGAGCACACCAGAATTAGAGGGAGTGGGATAGCTTGATCCTGGGTTTGGACATAGCTCAGCACAACATTGAGGGCCAAAGGCCCTGTATTGTGCTGTACTGTTCTATGTTCTATGTTCCACTGAAAAGTTAAAAAGATTCCAATTTATTTTTCTTGTTCATAAAATGTGTTAATCAAATAACATACGAGTAATTCTTTGCCCTGTTTTTCTGCTTCTACAAAATGCAGTTCTGTAAATAAATCTATTAGCATTGTCTCATGCATGACACCCTGACCTTTCGAATTATATGGGAGAATACATTGGAAATCCCATGTGATCTCTGCTACAATATTGTAGAAATTGATATTCCTGTAACAAAATAATTTATTGCGTAAGAAGCAAGTTTTAATGCACAGGAAATTTAAGACATTTGCAGAAATGGCATTTTTGTTGGAAGCAATGACCTAAAATGAAGAACCCCTGGACTGTAATATATACCGGAGGGCCCAATAACACGAGAGACAAAAGATTGCGTAGAGCCTAGTTGTGTAAATCATAAAAGCATGAAGTCACCTTCTTAGAAAGAAGCAAGTCCGAAGATCAACAGCACCTGTACTGTTCCTACTTCCCCCAGAGCATAGAGAATGTAATAAAAGATTGCAACCTCCACTCATCTTCCATTGGGCATTAATTCAGTTAATTCTGGCAAAGCAATTAATTCCATGCAACTTTCTAGTGTAGATTGAATGGATACACTATCAAGCCTGGCTGAATGGCTATGAACGCTAAAAATGAAACTGTCACTATTGCTTCAAGTGCAGCTAAAAGACTGCACTTTAAATGGACAATACAAACATAGCTCACTTGCACTGTGATTCAATTTCTAAAGCACCAAACTCAATCTAGCCAGTTAATGATTCACCTTATCCCTGACCTATAAGTGCAACAAATGATATCAAATAACTATTTACTGCAGAAGTATAGTGCGGCTGAAACAGCAAGGTTTAAAATTTACCTATGCAGTGGATCTCATTTCAAAATAACAGTGACTAGTTGGAATAAAACATAAAATATCATCTTCCCTTTTCCAGAAAATCTGTGCTGCAATTGCCAGAGTTTCATTTTCAATGCACCCTTAAGTTTCCCAAGTGTTTATTTTTATAGTGCAGCTTTATTACTGTAATGTTAGGGCCAATTTCAGCTTGATATGTTTAAGCCATAGAGAAAAAGAAATATCAGCCCAAAGATACTGGAATTGTCCTCAATCTCCAATAATTATTTTACAAGAAGCGGGCATTGCTGACAAGGCCAGCATTTTGTTGCCCATTCTTAATTGTCACTGAACTGTGTGGTTGTTAGGCCATTTCAGATAGTAGTTAAGACTCAACCACATTGCTGTGGGTCTGGAGTCACATGTAGGCCAAGCAAGGTAAGGATGGCAGGTCGCCTTCCTTAAAGGATATTTGTGAACTCAATATGACAGTTGATAATACTTTCACCTCTACTGAGGCTAATTTTATGTTCCAGATGTTTTCCATGAGCTGCCATTGTGGATTTGAACATGTTTCTAGAACATTAGCCTGAGCTTCTGGATTTTAGTTGATAAGTATATGGAAGAGAAGGGAATGGTTTAGTTTGGAGGGGCATTGCTTTTTATTTTGGTCGGCACAACATCGAAGGCTGAAGGGCCTGTTCTGTGCTGTAATGTTCTATGTTCTATGTTCTATTACTGGTCCAGTGACATTGTCATTACACCACAGTCGCCCACTATTGTTGAAGATTTAAGGACCTTGAGTTGAAGTTTTAAGTATTCAAATGCCTGCATCTGGCTATCCAAAAGTGAATTTCTTTTAATTAGAAATAGAAACGTCAGACACATTTTAACTCCTTAACATCCCACCACTATCCTGCAATATTGCTACTATGTAAGTGATGTATTTTTAAATTTAAGTAATTTAATTGAAAATTTTGAAATCATGTCCAATTACTAAAGATTAGCCTGTGCTAAAATTTATTATTGTCACATGCATTCGGATACAATGACAAATATTGTTTCTTGCGTTACATACAGATAAAACTTATCATTCATAGAAAAGGAAAGGAAAGGATGCAGAATGTAGTGTTACAGTCATAGATAAGGTCTGGAGGAAGATCAAATTAATATAAGGGAAGTCCATTAAAAAGTCTGATGGCAGCAGGTAAAAAGCGTTCTTGAATCAGGTGGTATGTGACCTCAGACTTCTGTAGCTTTTCCTTGATAGAAGAAGGTGGAAGAGAGTATGACTGGAAAGATGGTAGATGCAGCAATCTATGACAGCCCAACAGCCAAAATATCCATAGGACTTTCATGAGAATGATAAAAGCCTGTACTGAGAAATACAATTTGTTCTCTCATTTCCCATATCACAGCAGAATTGCAGACCTGGTAATGCACAGCAAGTTGTAATATTATTCTCCATATGATGATTAAATGACAACAATAGGTTTCAAATGGGAGATGGTAGTGGATGGTGCAAGATATGATGCGAATAGAATTACCATATAACTATCTGCTCAGTCTCACAACCCTGTTCCACCATTCAATTTCCATTTCAGCACTGATCTGAATTCCATTTACCCACTTTTGTTCTTATCTCTCACTACCTTTACTTAAATGAAATCTGTCAATTGCAGATTTGAATATTTCATTTGGGCTCCACCACCCAGTCTCCTTTGGGAGAGAGTTTCAAGTTTCCACTTTGCATTGTGTGAAAAATTACTTGCTATTTCACTCCTAAATGGCCTATGTCTAATTTTAATATCATGGCATCATTTTCTGGATTTCTCCTACCACAGAAAATAATTTAGGTGGCATGGTTGCACAGTGATTAGCACGGCTGCCTCACAGCATGAGAAGCCTGAGTTCAATTCCCGGCTTGGGCCACTGTGTATGCGGAGTCTACACATTTTACCCGTGTCTGCGTGGGTTTTCCCCGAGGTGCTCTGGTTTCCTCCCACAATCTGAAAATGTGCTGGTTAGGTGCATTGGCCATGCTAAATTCTTCCTCAGCATACCCAAAAAGGTGTCAGAGTGTGGCAACTAGGGGATTTTCACAGTAACTTCATTGTGGCGCGAATGTAAGCGTAGTTGTGACACTAATGAATAAACTTTACCTGCATTTGCCCCACTGTGTCCCCAAAATGAGGTCTTTTCAATAAGACCTTGAACCTTGTCTGCTTTCTCAGATGGCAACAAAGATTTCATGGCATTTTCAGAAAAAAAATATGCTCTAGCCAACAATTATACGTCACCTAACATCACCGAGAGCAGAGTATCTGGTCATCGATCGTACTGTTATTCTCCAGAGTAGCTGTGTGCAAACTGGGTTCAGGAATACTGATAAACGCAGTTCAACTATAAAATGTTTTAGGATATGCTGAAATTGTGAAAGCCAATGTATAAATCCAAGTCTTTCTTTCTTCTTTCACCCTTTAACTTTCTAAACATAAAATGCAGGTTTATGCAATCGGTTCTTATAATTTAACTCTACGAGCCCAATGTCATCCTGACCATCTTCAGATGCTTCCCTCAGTTTTGGCAGAGGATTTCCCTATCCACTTCTAGCAGTAAAGCTAGCTCCGATAATTATTCTTCCCCTCACTGGTCACACCAGACCAAATCTTAGATTGCTCAGATGCAGTGGAATACATCTCTTTTGTGACACTAACAAATAAACTTTAAAAATATTTCCCTTCTGCCCAAAAGTAAGTAGATTGAAATTGACAATCTACTTACTGCTAGCACAGCTGCTTTTGCCTTTTGCTCCCAGTGTGAGAACTTTTCATCTTGCTCAGCAAGTCCCTTGACTAAGCCATCACAGAATCCCTACAGTACAGATAGAGGTCATTTGGCCCATCGAATTTGTGCTGATCAAAATTCCACCCAATCCCTATTCCCATAATGCCACACATTCACCCTGCTAATTTCCCTTTCACTAGGGGTAACTTAGCATGGCCAATCAATCCATCCATAGAACATAGAACATAACAGCACAGAACAGGCCCTTCGGCCTTCGATGTTGCGCCAACCAATATAAAAAGCAATGACCCTCCAAACTAAACCATTCCCTTCTCTTCCATATACTTATCAACTAACCTCTTAAACGCCACCAAACTTGGCGCATCTACAACTGCTGCAGGCAGGGCATTCCACTCCCGAACCACCCTTTGGGTAAAGAACCTACCTCTGATATCCGTCCTTTAACTATCACCCCTTAATTTAAAGCTGTGTCCCCTCGTGCTAGCTTTCTCCATCCTAGGAAAAAGGCTATCACTGTCCACCCTATCTAAACCTCTAATCATCTTATATGTTTCGATAAGGTCTCCTCTTAGCCGCCTCCTTTCTAACGAAAACAACCTCAAATCCCTCAGCCTCTCTTCATAAGACCTGCCCTCCATACCAGGCAACATCCTGGTAAACCTCCTCTGTACCCTCTCCAATGCCTCCACATCTTTCTTATAATGTGGGGACCAGAACTGCACACAATACTCCAAGTGCGGCCGCACTAGAGTTTTGTACAGTTGCAACATGACGTTGCGGCTCCGAAATTCAATCCCCCTACCAATAAAAGCTAAGACTCCATATGCCTTCTTAACAACCTTATTGACTTGACTATCCTGCACAACTTTGGACAGTGGGAGGAAACCAGAGCATCAAGAGGAAAACTCGCGCAGACATGGGGAGAATAGTGATCCAAGGCTGGAATTGAACCTGGGACTCTGGTGCTGTGAGGCAGCAGTGCTAACCACTGTGCTGTCTCAGACTTCTTGTCAGATAACATTTGGAATGGTCACATTGCACCCTTCATTTTAACACAAATTTAAAGACACAGTCTGAAACATCTTATGAAACATCTTACAAAACATCAATTATGTCAAAATCAAGACGGCAGCTTTTTTGGCTGAGTGAAATTCATGTGCCACTATGAAGAAATAAATTCTGCAAATTAAGTGGCCAAATTATACTGTGGATTCAGAAATATAATTCCAAACATTTCAATGGTTTGTGCCCGAGATTTCTTCATCTTAAAATTAATTCATAGTGCCTGTACAGATGCAAACACTGTACTGTGCTGTATAAATGCAATGGCCATGAATCCACACATTTAAGTTTTTTCAAGTTTGCCATCTCGTACTTAATTTCTTTTAGAAGTGATTAAAATAATAGCAGTGCATGTAGTAATGCTTCAGAATCCTGAAGGGGAAATATTTTTAAATTACTTACACAAGATTTTTTAAAAGAGATACCTTGACTCTAATACTATACTCCGAAGCTTTCATTTAAAGTTTTGCTTGACAGATTTCATGGTGTGGAGGAACATGCTAATGGTGGTGAACTGAAGGTCAGAAGGAATGGTCTAGACTTTCTCTTGTTTAAAATGATCATAACCTGTTGTTTGATATGAATGTTACATGACACTTGCTAAACCAAGCCTGGATGCTTTCCAAATTCTGCTGTACAGGGAATAGGCTGCTTCAATAACTGAGCAGTTTTGGATGCATCGCAAAATTGTGGAATAGTCAGCAAACAATGCACTCATCAACTTATAATGAAGGAAAGGTCATTGATGAAACAGCTGAAGATCATTAGGCCAAGGGTATTTGCCTAAGACATTTCTTCAGTGATGTCCTGGTGCTGAATTATCTGCCAAACAAACCTTCTTTCTTTCTGTCAAGGATGACTCCAGCCAAAGGAGGATTTTCGCTTTGAAGTTTTGCTCACGTTCCTTTATGATGTATTTGGTTGAACATTATCTTAATGTTGAGGCAAGTTAGTATTTTCTCTCCTCTAGCATCCAGCTCTTACTGTGAAGAGATTCATAGACACGATGATCTGGCGGATCTCAAATAAATGTCATTGAATAAATTATTGGCAATAAAGTATCATTGATAATACAACTGATGACTTGTTTACTTATTTTACTGATGCTTGAAAGCAGGTTTATGGGTTAGTATTTGGCCAGGTTATCCTTATCCTATTCCTGTTTATAGTCACTCACCCGACGAAAGGCAAACCCTAAAAGCTTGTGGGTTTACTTGTTGGACTTTAATGTGGTGTTGAGAGACTTCTTACTGTGTTTACCCCAGTGCAACGCCAGCATCTACACATTCTGTTTATAGTGTCAAGCTACATGATGTAGGATTTCCTCATTGGATTGATAAGAGTCTTCATAAAGACTGTGTGGTTATCATTTCTACTAATTCTCCCATGGATAGAAGTGGACAAAGGCAAATAGGTTATTTCCTTTCTAGGTTTCCTCAATGTAAAACAGTGCAATATGGCAATTATGTCCTTCAAGACTAGCCCAGCATAGTTAGCGCTGATACATCCGAACAAATTTGGTGATGCAAATTGATATTCCCTACCCTCTATTGCTATTTATTCCATCAAAGCTTTCAAAAGCATTGTGGAATACTGTGTCATCAGTTTTGAGAGGATTTTAGTGACACATAGCGGAAGGTTTCCAGGGCACTGATCAATCTAAGCCACAAAACTTCTGAGCCAGATCTCTCAGAAATATTCCCACCCAATTAGAAACCACAAGGCATCTATCTCTGAAAAGTCTATTCTGTCAGAGGGGCAAAATAAATCCAAAGGCAGGGGTAGGGCCAAATGGCCTACTCCAATTCCTAGTTTCTATCAATAAGCTAGATGTTGATAGAAACAATTTTTTGTGTCAAGGAATGAATAGTTGTGCTCACATTTAGAAAGAAGGAACCTAGAAATTCATTTCATCCTCTGAAACCCAAAATCATGCACAAAATCCAAAGTGGAGATGGTGGCTGAAGGTGGAAGAGGCTAGTAATGATCCTTAAGATTGCTCACATTCTTTACTGATTAATACAGCATTTACCAAATGCCCTGATGATATCTTATGGCTTGATATCAAGATTTCATTAACATGAAGTTGAAAATGTTGCTCAATCTGCAGAGAGAATTCCCTTCATTGCATCTAAATGGAGTGCTCGCCATTCACCAGATTGTTGAATATGTAAGATGATTATACATTCATCTGATATAAGATACGTAAGATCTATGTCCAAAAATTGAACCAAGAGCAATTCCTGAGAATTAGCTTCACAATAAGAGTGCCAAACCCTGAAGGGCTCATTCTCCAGCTCCAACATACCGAGCACTGTATGTACTTAGGTGATGCACTTCAGATACTACGTGTGAGTAATTACAGCCTGAAGAGACATTTCCAAAGAAATCACAGCTGTCTATGGTTTGGATTCTGTATATCTAATCAATTTGGACTGTGTAGCAATACTACCAAATATTTTTTAAAATCAGCTTTTAAGCATATAACGTTGAAAATTACGTGGAGAAGAACATGAGCGTAGGCAAAAAAAAAAGCTAATTGCAGGAAACCAGTAAATAAAACATACTCAAATGTCAGAAAAAAAACTTTATTCCAGCTCCAACAGCCAGCCATGTACTGCCACATCTGTTTTGATAATGGAAAAATACAACTGAAGTCTTTCACTGATTCCAACAGTAAGAAGCTCCTAGATAAAGGCAAAATACTGCAGATGTTGAAATCTGAAATAGAAATAGAAAATTTTGGAAAAATTTAGCAGCCAGAATTTTACTGCCCCATCCACCACAGAAATTAGAGTGGGCAAGGCATGGACAATGAGAAGGTTCATTGACATCAGGCGGGGTTTTATAGTTTTGGGACGAGTGAGGCTGTAAAATCCTACCCAAACATTTCAAGTCAAGCTCTATTCTCTGTCAATAGATGCTGACAGACTTGCTAAGTTTGTTCAATATTTTCTGTTTTTGTTGTTGAGTAAGAAAGGTCCTTGTGATTATCATTTGGGAATCTTGGTCCATAAAGGTGGTGGAAGCAGATTCAAGAGAAACTTTCAAAAGGCATTGGATATAAAAAAAATCAGAGCTATAGGGGAAAAGCAGGCAAATGGGACTAATTGAGTGGCTTTCAAAAAGTTGGTCCAGGCACAGTAGGCTGAATGCCGTTGTGCCATCTCAATAATCGATTATGAGTATCCATTCACCTATGTTCAGCTATGTGCAAAAATCAGCAATACAGAAGCAAAGAACAATATCCAGCCTATGTAAAACTACAGTCTGCTGACACTTCCACAGCTGCCAGAACCAGCTACTGCCAAGAAGCAAACATAACGTGCCAGGCGAAGGCAAGGCAACAATAATTTCCTGTTAACAGGTAGAGCTACCATTCAGCAATCCCTAGTGCAGGCTTTACATTAAAATACTTTTGTCACACAGTAATGTTATTCTGCAAATGGTCTACAATTCTGTTCATCCCTGCAGTTCTACTACTAGTGTTCAAACATATTTATTTGAAATAAAAATGAATGGACATGGAACACAATAAGGGTTAAATGCCAGTCCAAGTAGAAGCTAAAACCTTACTAAGCTCGACTGCAGAACATCACCATTAATGTTTTACACTTTTTTTTTTAAACCTAACTTGCCTCAAGGGCTCTGAAGGTCAGAATTAATTCAGAGTTTTACAGGTGTCCCCTTACAGCCACATTCTGTTAAGTACTGTATAGACACTGTGGTAATGTCACCTTAAAATAATAATCATTTGAACTTTACTGCATTTGTACAATCCTGCAGTAAAAATGGATTGCTTCATTTCACAGAATTATTAGCAGAAAAATGTAGTCCTCTTGTGCTGCCCTACAACTTTACTGCTTCTGCCAGCAGATTTAATACAAGCCAGTTTGTATTAAGATGTTACTACACCCTTCCAATCCTAATCGCCAATTATGACTCTATTAGCCCTACTTGGCAGCTCATTTGCTCTTGCAGCAGCTGAAGGGGACTAGGAGTAGAACCTCTGGTCCTCGTGTTTCTGCTTCAATGAGCACAGCACAGCTGCTGTCATCGGTAGACAGGGATAAGCCAGGACAGCGCCTGCTTCACATAACTACACCTGACCTTCTGACAATTTAGAGGGAAAAATACCTGCCTAACTGCAGCGAGGAGCCTCCTTCAGATAGAACAGAGCAAATTAAAGGCAACACAATATATCTGAGATCTACCCACTAGACACTTCATTAAATTGCTGCTCTTTCTTCTTGTACAGCACTAATAGAATCAGTGGCCTTGTTAGTTGGTGAGTAAAGATCAATCACATACGGAGAGACACAGTCTCTCTGCTGTCTTCCAGAAAATCACTGGGAAAAAAAGGCCATCATTAGAGTCTATAGTGGCCTTAATGTAAGGCACTTAAACAAAACACCATCCCACTGCAAACTTCAATCGGTATATAAAAAATACTCAGTGGAACTTGTTAAATCTGGCTGTGAGCAGTGTTGCCTAATATATGACTATTTGGTCTTGGTCAAAAGATCATAATGTGCATATGTAAAAAGGCACAAGATTGCCTAAGGCCCAAGGCAGAGGAAAATAATTGCAGCAAAATGCTGAAAGTGCTCTACAGAGGCTCCTCCAAAGTGAACACCAGTGGGATAGGTAGATATAAATGCTTTGGCTCTATTGGATTCCAGCAACACGTTCCAGTTTCTGTAACAGTTCTACAACAAGAGCTTCAAAATTTACATTTATTTGTATTTGCTTGCTGCAGTGAATCCTACTTAGCCCTTCCAACCAAGGTAATCACCAAATAAAAATTGTCAAAGTTCCTTACAATGCTGGCCTTTAATAAAAATCAGTAAATCTCTCAACAGTGCAGTTATCTCAACAAATTCCAACTTGCCAAGTGACTAAAAAGCACTCGAGGGGTTCAGAGTTATGCCATAAATAAAAAGCACACAATTTTGAAACATCATTTGAAACTCAGAAGTGATATAGTATTGAAGACAATGGCAATATATTATTCTCTAGCCACTTTTGTTCCTTGCTTAACTATCCAGCATTTCTATTTTCCACTATAATACGTAATTTTCCATGCAGCTTTTAACTAAGTGTTATTAGAAATGTTAAACCTATGCAAGACCAAAATGGACACTTGATCAGAAAACAGCACTTAAGTTCAGTTAATCAAAAGAAGAGCAATATTCCATATATTATGTGATGTATACAAGGCAACCATCATCTAAAAATGCTACGGGACGTGCCTACAAATGCTATTCCATTCTTCACATGAGCACAAAGTGGTGGAGGCGTTTTGTCGCAACATTCTGTCCCATTCCTTCTTCTTGTCACCTGATTTAAAGCTAAACAACACAATTCACTTGTAGGAACTCAGCAGCAGAACTGATGGCCTAGTCAACTGTGAAATACAGAATTATTCACTCTCTCATATTACATTAAACAAAAGTCAGCTGCAAATGCTTTACAGCTATAGCACAATCTCTGCATTCTGGCAAGTACGCAAGTCAACAACAGCTTTGGATATGCTGTAACCTTTTAATAGTCGCAGACAATTCTTATTCTGCACGTTGAACACAGCTTCTTATGAATTCTATAGAACCTGGTGTTGATTGTACCTTCATACAGACCATACACGAAGCGGTTAAACAGGAAACTTTACTAAATGCATGCATTTCCTCCATTTGGCAAAAATTCAACTGACACATTTACATAGTCATGGAAGCCATTACTTCGCAAAAAATAAATTGAAAATGGAACTTCATTGTGAAATACAGACAACATGCAAATACACTCAGATACTGGCAAAAATTTGCCGATAGGGAAGCTGTTGGAAATCGTCCAAGAAAGCGTCAAATGTCACAACCAAAGACCAAAATTTGAAAATCAGCATACTTTGCAATGTGGCATTGAAGCCCTTCTATTGGGTAATGACATTATGATAGTAACCTGGTATCTCTTAGTTTCTGTACACCAAGCCAAAATCTATCTCTAAAAGATATCCAGGACCTCAAAAGCCGACTTACTTGAAGTCACTGTTGGAATTTAACTATCCTGATTGCAAAATAATAAACTGTAACATGATATAAATTACTGTAAGGACCAAAATGCTTAATCAAAATGCATTTCTCCAGGCATTGGAGATAAATTTTCATTAACACGCAAAAATTTTCTCTAGTTGGACAAAGGAATTTTTCCCCTAACTTTACCCAGACTTAATTGCACATGGTGGCACAGTGGTTAGCACTGTTGCCTCACAGTGTTAGGGACCTGGATTCGATTCCCAGCTTGGATCACTGTCTGTCTGTATGGAGTTTGCGTGTTTTCTCTGTGTCTGTTAAGTGCACTGGCTGTGCTAAATTGCCCCTTAGTGTACCCAAACACCAGAGTTCAGCAACTAGGGGATTTTTATAATGACTTCATTATAGTGTGAATGTAAGCCTACTTGCGACTAAGAAATTAACTTTAACTTAACTTTTGATTGAACAACAGTTTCTCAAGCACACCACATTTAGATTCAAAATAATATCAGGTCTAAAAAAGATTTCATCTCTCCATACAATCTCAAAGCCACAAAATTAAAAAAATGAATGTTGTTGCCATTTTAATTGTTTTGTAGATTTCATTATCATTTTGGATGATTACAAAGAAACTCATATTTTGGTACAGGTTGTCGTGCCCTTAGGAAATCTGAGAGTTTGCTATGACCAATTACTTATTTTGAAGCATAATATTTGTGTAAAGTAGTGCAACACAATAACCAATCTACATATGGCAAGGCAAGACAATAAGCAAATAATGAATAACCAAATAATCTGCTGTTGTTGATGTTGTATGTGGATGTGGGGTTGTTGGTGGTGTGGTTGTTGGCCAGAATGCTGGAAATAAAACGTTCTTTTTCAGAAAGATACCATCTATGTTTACATGCGGATGGCAAGCACAAAGTCATTTAATCAAATCGACAGCATGTCGGACAATGCAGCACAACCTCAGTACTGCATTGACGTGTTGGATGTGTGCTCCTTTCCATGCCATAGATTTGCAGGTTAGGTGTGATGACTTCAATCAGGCTACTGAGGTTGGCCTATTGGAAAAGAGTTCCCTGATTAAGCAATCAATTGATGGGCCAATCAGGGAGTCTTTTCCTTGTAGTTTGCAGGAGTGTCAGTTCCTCTTTAGCACTCTATGTATTGCTGTTAGAATTGTAAATAAAGGGATTTTTGTGAAAGGACTTCTGCCTCCGATGACTTATAACAGTAGCCAAAAACGTGTAGATGGATTAGCCATGGGAAATGTGCGAGGTTATGGGGTCAGGGTGAGGTAGACAGTGTGGGTAAGATGCTTTGTCAGACAGTTGGTGCAGACTCGATGGATCGAATGGCCTCTTCTGCACCGCAGGGATTCTATGGTTCTCTGATTCTATGATTGAACCTGCAGCCTTCTGCCTCAAGCAAGGGTATGACCATCTGGGTCAAGTTGACACAATGTAACAAAACATTTTAAATAGAAATATTTTAATATTTTATCTTCTTTTTAAAAATGACTAATGCAATACATAGCTCTCTCAAGAGCTATGTATCTCTCACCTACAAGTCTGGTGGCAAAACAATTGACCTTTGGACTCTATAAAAAACAGAAAACCCAGACTGATTCACCAAAAATACAAGAGGGCCTTCAAATATATTTTTTAATGGATTTGCTGCAGGTTTTTCACCAATCAGTATTCATTTGCATTTAATTTGCAGAAATCATGAAGTACACAGAAGGAGCTGGCATGATGGCGTAATGGTTAACATTGCTGCCTCACAGTGCCAAAGATCAGAGTTTGATTCCAGCCTTAGACGACTTTGTGGAGCTTGTACATTCTGTGATTACATGGATTTCTTCCAGGTGCCCCAAATTCTCCACACTCCAAAAATGTGTGAGATAGGTGGATTGGCCATAGTAAATGTGCAGAGATGTGGGGATAGGGTAGAACCTCTTTTGGAAAGTTGGTACAAATTCGATGGGCCAGATGACCTCTTTCTGCACTATAGAGATTCTATAGTTCTTTGGAAGCCACTTGTTTTGTCACACGAAATAGGCCATTCATTCACTCGAGCCTGCTCTTCTATTCAATAAAATCATGGCTGATCTGTTTGTGTTGATTCCACATTCACATCTATCCCTACTGACTTTTGATTCCCTTGTCTAAGAAGAGTATATCAACCTCTGTCTTAAGAATACTCAGTGAGCCTACATCAACCACATTTTGAGATCCAAAATCATACAACCCATGGGAAAAAGAATCCTCATCTCGATCCTATAACAGCGACACCCGATTTTATTATAGTGCCTGCTAATTCAGGATTCACTCCTGAAACACCCTTTCAAATTCTCCTTTGTCAAAACCATTCAGGATCTTAAAAACCTCAAACTCAAGACCCCTCCCTCTTTTAAACTCCAGTGGAAACAAGCCCAGCATTTCCAACCATTCCTCAATAAGCAAGCTGCTTATTCAGATATCAATCTCGTAAACATCCTCTGAACTGTCTCCAATGCATTATGTCTGTCGTGGCTCTTCAGAAAGATTATCTAATTAGCTGCACTCCTCTGCTTTCGCTTTTGAAAATTTAATAATTTCCAAATGCAAATTCCTATTAACATTTTTGGCTCAGGTTATCTAAGCTGTAAGGTTATACCCCAAGTTAACAATGTTCATAGAAATCAGAGAAACCCTCCAGTGCAGAAGTAGGCTATCTGGCTCATTCAGTCTGCACCAACAACAATCCTACCCCAAGCCCTATCCCTACAACCCCACACATTTACCCCGCTAATCTTTTAACCTACACATATCAGGACATTAAGAGGCAATTTAGCATAGCCAAACAACCTAACCTGTATATCTTTGGACTGTAGGAGGAAATCAGAGCACCTGGAGGAAATCCACACAGACATGGGGAGAACGTGCAAACTCCATATGTTGGCTGAAACCGGGAATTGGACCCAGGTCCCTGGAGCTGTCAAGCAGCAGTGTACCTCTGTGCAGTGTTATATTCTGTAATGTTTCTTTTGGAGCAATGTTGGAATTATCCAGATTGCAGAAGATAAAATAAATGACTCCATCTGCATCTGAGGTTTCATTAAGCCTTAAGCAGGAAAAGAGTGATAAAACTAACAGAGTGACAGGAAAAAGCACTGTGTGTAAGCTATAAAAGTGGTGCACTTTTCTGAAATCTAAAGCTGTAAATTTATGAAAATAGAGCATAGATAAGGAAGAAAATATTCTCTTCCTGCCTGTTGTAAATGCAAACAACCCCCATCCTCACATCTTTCTACCCATTGCTGTTAACTGAGTACAAGGGTTGAGACTTCCCATTGAGGAGACTTATTCAAGTATATTTACCCAAGAATAGACAAGGAGAAGGTCTGTCAGAAACATGTTAATGTCAGGACTCAAGCCAAAATCCATTACTTAAATAAAAGCAAAATGCTGGAAACTCCCAAATTGTGAAGGTCACAAAAAAGCATTCCAATGTAACACATTATTGGCATTAATGTCTTAAAATAACTGCAGAAATGTTCTTGTTTGAGAGAAAACAGAAAAATGAACTTTGCACCCAACATTCTATCAAATTAAACCCAAATATTAAATGCTAGCAAGTCTTCCTCAAAATCTGAATGAGTCAAGAGGACACGCAATGCTGGATGATGGGATTGCTGTAACATTTTTTTCATCTGTGCACAGAATAGTGCAAGTTCACAAAACTTCATCTTGGACTGACCTGCTACTTCTCTGGCAGCTTCTTCGAGCATGTCAGATTGCTTCACCTCCTGTCCTCTTTTTTAACATCATCATTTCCTACTCACGCAGTTTGTCATCCAGTGTCTGCATTAGGCAGTCTCATCCACAGCAATTCACCTGCTCCTCTTTACTCTGAGTTCACTGCTCTCCTACTTTTCCAATTAAACTCACCAACTCATTCAAACATCTCTACAACCTTGACATCTTGTGTGGCCTCTTTATTCCCAATTGTTTCAATCACATATATGGTCATCTCTGAGTATCACCGCATATCCCCCAACATTCACGTCCCCTACTCACCAAGTCTCATAATCTACTTCTCATCAGTCTTATCTCACAGGCGACAAATGCCATTTTTGCCAGGACTGCCACTTAATGTTAACTTCACAACTGGTAAGATCATCCAAAATGAACCGGCACTCAGACTGTTACTCTGGCGGGCTTTCCACAGTTACAGGAAGCCATAGATTGCACACGTGACATCAAAGGTGTCTCCAGATCACGTGGAGTTTTCAAACAAAAGGAATTTCAGTCCGATGTACAAAGTCCAAATGGCCAAAGTATTGTGGCTTTTGTAGGCTGCTTGTATCCCTGTTCTGGCTGTTCAGGCTTGGTCAGTATCCTCTGAATCTCCGAACCTTTTAAGACCCTGCTAAAGACTGCCCCATCTGTACCTCTTGGGAGATGCAAGAGACAAATGTGCGGCTTGGAATGATCGGGAGAGTGTGAAAGGGCTCATTTGGATACACTTTGAGTACAGTCCCCACTTCCATATCCCCATTCGGTATCTTTCCTCTCACAGTCCATCCACACTTTCCTGCTAACCAACACCTGTAGAGCACTTTACTGCACTTCTCTCGACAAAACTGCTCACCACTCCAGAATCATGCTGGAATGCAAAGGCTTCTCTTCTTCACTATCAACAGACTTCTTAAACTCCCTTCCCTTCAATACATGCAGTGTATTTTACTAACACTGACAACATCAACTGTCCCTGTTGCATCTCTCTCTTCCCTTTGCCCAGAAAGCCAAGCTTTCCACCTGTCCGAACACTGGCCCAAAGTTTAATAAGCACAAATCCAGATCAGCCAGCTACCAAGGTCAGATGGGCAGTTAGATAAGCAGAAAGAATAAAACAAGCTGTAGATAGAGGAGCTTGAATGTTTGCACCAGACATATTGAAGCTGACTGCGTGCCTATGGATATTGTTACTGAGAAGCAGAATGTATCTGGGACCTACTACCACATTCTTGAGAATCCACAGTGACATTGCAGGGTAGGAAAAGAGAGAGTTCCCATGGATGTGGTGCTGTTTCACAGTTCCAGGGACCTGGGTTCGAATTCCGGTTTGGGTCACTGTTTGTGTGGAGTTTGCACATTCTCCCTGCATCTACATGGGTTTCCTCCTGGTGATCCGGTTTCCTCCCACTGTCCAAAGATGTGCAGGCTAGTTTGATTGGGCATTTTAAATTGCCTCTTAGTGTCCCGGGATGCATATGTTAGAGGGATTAGTGGGTAAATATGTAAGAATATGGGGATAGAATCTGGGTAGGATTGTGGTTGATGCAGACTCGATGGGCCAAATGGCCTCATTCTGCACTATAGGATTCTATGACTTTATGAATGGCAGCAGCTTCAGGAAGTCCCACAATGCTGGACCCTGTAGGATAGTCCTATCTAAAATGTGAAGTGTTGCACAATCATTGAGAAGATCGAGCAGGGATAAGGCAGCACAATCACAGAGGCTAGCCAATTCAACTTCATAAACAAATGCCCCAATATTCTATCTAATGCTTGACTATGGGACAAAAGTGTGGATAGCTCCCAATCACAAGGTAACTCTTTCAGGAAAGGAATAATATGAACGAGTAAAAATGGAAGTAAGAACAGTGTGTTTTCCTTCCAAAAAAACTGTTCAACAATGAAATATTAAGTGATTTTCAATCAATTTCACCCAAACGAGGGAAAAGGAATAATTTTCAATGAAGGACTTATTTTAAAGTTAATATTTAACATTCAGAATGACCTGCCTAGAAGAATAACTCCACATAATTTTAGAAATGATGAGTATATTATCAGACTGAAACAAATATTTTAATCTTCAATGATTGAAGCTTCCAAACTGAAATCTTGCTGAAATTAAGTCATTTGTTTTAGAAATTCATGTAGAAGGGAAGACTTCTATTTTAGGATGCAGCTTCTTCCAACTGCCACATTTGGTGACAGCTCTGACCAGCAGCAAGTATTTCTCCAGAGAAAGGATGAAGACACTTGTTGAAAATAACTCCAACGTTTCAAGAGTGGGATTGACGGAGGTCACAAACCTACTGTCAAATCATCCTCTATGTTCCAATTGCTGATTCAGAGCTGGAAAAGGTAGGGAAAATAACTCTCTTCATAATCATTCTGTAATTTCTTTAATGTAAAAATGACATTACCTTAAAATCATACAGTGCAGAAGGAGGCCATTTAGCCCATTGAGTCTGCACCCACAATCCCACTCTATCCCTGCAACCCATGCATTTTGTAGCTAGTCCTCCTGACTCTAAGGGACAATTTAACATGGCCAATCCACCTAACCCACACATTTTTGGACTGTGGGAGGAAACCAGAACATCCTAAGAAAGCCCACGAACACACGGAGAAAATGTACATATTCCTTACAGACAGGGATCCAATTCAGGAATCAAACCCAGGTTTTTGGAGCTGTGAAGCAGCAGTGGTAATCACTATGCCACCTTACCTTCTTCTGTTTTATTCTGAAATACATTCTTCATCTATAACAGCATTTTTAACAAACTACTTGTAATACGAAAAATAAAGACAGATCAATAGGTATTTTTTTTCCTGGTCATTCCACATTGCTCCAGAAATTAAGGAAAATTCAACTATCATCCCAACATTTTGGTTGCACAAAGTAAAAGAAACAACAACAACAACTTAAAGACCCAAGAGCCAAACATCTAAATATATCTTTAGAGTGTAATAAAAAAAAAGACCTATCCCAAAGATCAGAGCTTCATTTCAAAAAACAATAATTTTATTTATTAAAATTGACATTTGCAGATGCTGGTACAGGATTATATTTGCTCATAACAAGAAATATTGCATAATGATCTAAAGGAGTTATTTTTAGAGCTGCTTAAAGTTTTACCTGAGCTTTAGCCTCGAAGAACAAACCTGAAAATTTGAGATGCAAACATGGGCAATGTATAATTATCAGTAGAGTACTAACTGAAATAGTTAAGAATAGGTGGTGAAATTCCCCAGTCCCTGGCTTCTAATCAAACCCAGCAGGCATCCTAATAAATCACTTAGATGAATTGCTGCTTGCATTATGTGGATCACGCTTGAAGTGTGACATTCTGAGCCAATTACTTCCCCTTACTTTTTTTCTTAATAATTTCCCTCTTTATTATAACTTTACATATCAGGCATCTCCCACATCATTTCATTTGAGTTATTCCAGATACAATATTCTTCTTTTTGGAGAGGGGATTTACAGATATACAATATGAAGAAGATGGGAAGGGAAAAATCAATCTCTTCCTTTTGTTAGGTTCCTACAGCCAACATTACATTTTCTTTTCACTCTATACACAGTTCCCCTGCCCTGCGCTGGCTACACTCCCAGCATCCCCATAATTATCTGATTGATTCACCACATTAACACGCCAACTGTCCACTCCTCATTGCTGTGATTTTTATTTTTGCACTGCTTCCACTCTGATAAATTATTGCTGAAATCAATTAATTTAAAAAAAATGTTGTGTAACACTTTCTCTATCGCACAATTTATAGACAAGTTTCCAAAAAAATGTACATAGAAGGACAAAGAGAGCCTGGAAGAAATGCAGAGTACTGCCCCTGGCCAAAAGTCATAACAGAGCCATGCTAAAGAGTGAAAGATGATGAATTTCAGCATGGAAATTTAATATCAGCAAACTTTTCTGCATATCCTGTTAATCAGAGAACAGAAATACCACATTAAGCAGAACACAAAATATGACTTCTAATGACATTCCATTTTGGTGTTCAAACCTGCTGTGCCACAGAGTGCTAGGATGTAGACTCATTCGCACCTGTGGTTCTCCATACGCTGAGTTTTCAGTCTCAACAGGGCTATCACGGAGAGCAGCTGTGCAGATGCCAGACTGTTCTCAAAAGGAAGGCAAGTGTGCATTCCAGCAGAGTAAGAACTCCACTCATACGAGATGCACCACCAAGTAAACATCATAAGCAGACTAAGAACAGCAAAACCACAAGGTTGGGAAAGCAGAAGGACTGTTGGGGAAGATCACGTCTACACTTCCTTTCTTGTACTTTGGTTGCAGCTGGTACAAATGAAATAAATTTGATGCATTGGGGATTTTAAGCCCGCACTCATGTCCGCTGAAACGGCGACATATGCTCAAAATGCAGACACCGTGGTTTGCGCCGGTGAGGTTCCAAGTTCTGATCTTCTCAGCCTCTTACCAGTAGTGTGGTGTGAAACATGTCACAGGATCACAGAAAGTTCATTTTAATACATTAGAATGCATTATGAGCACCCTCTCCAGAACCTCCCCCCTCACCCGAGATACAGGGGGCACCTGCATGACATCATATTGGCACCATTTACAACATGTCCACCTAGATGTGAAGACATTGTGGGGGGTCTCCCTGAGGTCATAAAGGTAATTAAAGCCCCTTTGGGAGAGAAATATGCCAAGCAGTGGCCTGGCAATGCCTCATGGAATGGCCCCTTGGCACAGGTTTGCTCTGCCAGATGGGCACCATACTAATCTATAAATGCCAACCTGTACTAAGGAGTAGTCCCCAGTGGAAGCCTCAATTGGGGAGAGGAGTGGGGGGATTAATTTAGGTGTAGTGATACAGGATGGGGGAGCTGGAGACACCGGTGATAACTGGAAGATGCTGATGAATGAGAGGGTGGGAGGTAGTGAGCAGGTGAGGTTATGTAGGTTCTGAGTAGTACACCCTTTAAAGATTGTGTCCCAATCTCTGAGTAGCAGGGTTTTGCTGAGGTGTTAAGGCTCTGCCTCCTCTATATGATGGTGTGAAATAGGTCCTTTTGAATTTTTTTGCCAGTGTCATAAGAACTGAAGAAAAAATCTACTGGTTTCCTTGTCGCAAGAAATACTTTGCTATTTTTTGGTAAGGTTTCGCCCATATTCTGTCTGTCTCAGGGTGTGAGATATTTTCACAATTAACCATTCAGGATCCTGGTAGGGAAGATGAGATAAGGGGGAGAATTTTCCCCTCATGCTGGCCACGGGAATCGTAACGGGCAGGGAGCAAACCCATGCAAGGGTTCACTGGCAGAACTTTCTGGTTTTCAGATCAGCATAGTCAGAAAATCCCATCCAAGATGTTTTGGACAAAAACACATGTTTGTTCTTCAATTAAATAGCAATAGTCTTTGAGGATTAATAAGATTGGTTTAGTCATACATTTCCAGTCATTAATGAGGCACCATACCTTGATTGCAACTACGTATGATTTCTAAGAGTTTACTGTCGACATATAAGGATTTAGAAGTGATAATGGTACGACGCATTACAAGGAGTTACCAGTGGGATGTATCCCTGTCTTGTACCATTTTCCTCATGGCAGCTTTGCATTGTCTTAAGCAAAGATTACCAGGAATCAGGATTGTTCAAATTATGTTAACAAATGTTTCAAGATCAGTTTCCTTTTCCCTTACTGACGCAATTGGGAAAAAATAAATCAGCAAGTTCTAACTTCCATTATTTGCAGAACAGTTGTTCCCTAAAATTACTGGAATTAAAGCCAACCATAAACACTTTAAAAATACCTTGTGAATTGCAATCCACAAAACCTTTCTGGAAAGGAAATCATTCAAAAGTCCTGAACACAAGTTTCTCCTTTTATCTTTAGGGCAGGAAAGGGGGCTGGGGGTGGATACGTTGGCTAAAGAAAACTATTCTGATTTAAATTTGTTTTAAATCTGTTAATCAGAGCTGACATAAATCCTAGGAAACTGCATTTTTTGGCACCCAATAACCCAATATCAGAATTATAAATTCCCAAGCTGTGTATAGAATGGCCAAATGTAGAAGAATTTTCCAAGTACACCCATATAGCATTTTCAAGGCCTTACACTAACCAGCTATGTGGCAGCTGAGTGAGGTTGCAATTGGAGTGTCAAGGGATACAATGAACACATACCCAACAGAACTGGACTGAAGCTTATTCCACATTAGATCATTACAGGGCCAAAAAACAACAAAACATGCATTTTGCCTGTCCTGACTGGGGTCAAGATTGAAAGGACAATGTGCAGATACACTGCATCACCCATACCACAGTTTTTGTTCACCAGGGATGCAGGTTCAATTCTGGCCTTGGGTAAGGGTGACATGGTGGCACAGTGGTTAGCACTGCTGCCTCACAGTCCCAGGGACTCAGGTTCAAATCCGGCCTCGGGTGACAGTTTGTGTGGAATTTGAACATCCTCCTTGCTTCTGTGTGGATTTCCTCCAGGTACTCTGGTTTCCTCCCACATTCCAAAGATATGCAGGTAAGGTTAATTGGTCATAATAAATTGTCCCTTGGTGTCAGGAGGATTAAGGCTGTAAAGTATGTGGGGTTAGGGAGATGGGACCCGGGTGGGATCGGTGCAGACTTGATGGGCCAAACGGCCTCCTCCTGCGCAGTAGATTCTATCTATTTAACTGTCTGTGTGGCATTTGACATTCTACCTGTGGGCTTCCTCCAGGTGCTCCGGTTTTCTCCCACAGTCCAAAAACTTGCAAATTAGGTGGATCAGCCATAGTAAACATGTGGGGTTACAGGGATAGGGCAGGGGAGAGAGTTCGTGCAGATTCGATGGACTGAATGGCCTCCTTCTGCACTGGAGTGAATTTGTTTCCACTTCTCAATCTAATATTTTTCTACTTAACATGGTTTTAAAAATCATGGTGAATGTAACTTTGGAACTATCAACTTACTGCTTTATAAGACAATAAGATACTCTTATACTAAGCTGAAACAGTGCTGGTTCACTGACAGCTGCTGCAATTCAAGCATAAAATTGTGAAGACTCTCCAAGACCAGCTATAGAGAATACCCATTTTTAGTCACCTTTCCAGGCCGTAGGTGTTACTTGGCTCTAACTGGCTGTCCACAAACGTGTAGAGGAAAGCAGAAAGGGAAGCATAAATAAAAAAAAAAATCACCATTAAATTGAACTGAGAATTCAGAAGACATTTCTTTACCCAGAGATGGGTTAGGTTGTGGAACTTACTACCACATCGAGAAACTGAAGTGAATAGTGAGGGTGCACATAAGGAGAAATGAGGTGAACATACAAGGGATAAGAAAACAGAAGGTTATGTTGCTAGGATTAGACAAAACAGAGTAGGAGTTTATCCTATTAACATAAACACCAGCATGGGCTAGTTAGAGCAGTGCTCTACATTCTATATCATTCTATTTAAAAAGAGACATGCTGTCAAATCCTTTTGTTTTGCACTCATCAGCACAGCCTCAAGAATGCCAAATGTTTACTGATGAATGCAAGACAAAAAGCTTTGACTGCATGCCTCTTTTTTCAGCAATACTCAAATTCCATATCACCAAATGACCAATTCTATGTACACCACATTTGGAAACCTGGTGTCTTTAGAAATACATGGATAAAAAAAATGAGAGCTAAGACATGTTTTCAATATTTTCTATTACATGTAAAGTCAAAAAGCTACAATTTTTACACAACATAGAAGTAGACATATGAAATATGTTAATGGTTATGAATTATATTAGTTTCTGGATTATATTGCGTGCAGTGTTGTGGAATTTGAAAATTATATTTTTGAGTTCAGCACTTTTTTATGGACACTAGAGTAATTTACTTTAATAAAATGTTGAATTGCAATATTCCCAAAGTGACTGTACAGAAGATGCTACATAAACAGCTACATGATATTAGTCTCCCAGTCCCCATGCACATTGACCTATTGTTCTCAATATTAGCCAGCAAACACTTAGCGTATTCTTATGACTTTGCTCTGTCCAATTTTAATAGCGGTGTTAATCTGTTTTATGCAAATTGATCATACAAAACGGCCCAGAAGCAATCCCCCCATTACTGCACTCGGCATTAATTTCCATGTTGATGTTACTCTCTTAATTACCAGAACTTTGCATTGTTTTATTCAATCAGTTACTTATCCATTTCAAAACTTCTTTCCCACTGTGTGCTTTTCCAACAACATGTTAAATATTATTGTCTGATGTGGCACTCTGTAGTCTAGAAATATAACATTTACTGAGTTTGCCTCATCAACAAGCACAGTTAATTCTCAAAATAAACTCCAATAAATGTATCAATCAAGATCGATCACTTGTTGACTACTTATTGATACGTTCGATGTCCCCTGATGCCTTTCAATGCTTTCTCCCAAATGCTTCACCATTATTTCAGAGTGCTTTCTATTTTCTTAATCTTTCACGACCATTCGGTTCCTGAATCTATAGTTTCTTTGATCATCACATTTTTTATCTCCTTCTTATAGATTGGCACCAAAATAATTTGTTTTCAATTCTTTAATACAACTGTTATATTCAGCGTTGCATTCAAAGTATCCATCAAAATGTGAGCAATTTAATGGCTAGTTCCTTTCTCCAGTGGATCAGAAGCTGAGAGAAAACACAATCCCAATCAACTATTTTTCCTCTTGTCCTTTAAATTCTCACCCTGCATGGTGAAGTCAGGCATCTAAAAAGTGGCACAAACTAGTCATAAAGGACAGATGCCATTCGTTGGCAATCTGAAATGTCCTCCATATCCCACAGAGAAACCAAAGGCTCCCACTGTTTTCTCCAAATACATCTATTCCCTGTGATCTTCTCATTTATTCTCATATCTGTTCATTGATTTCTTTACCTCTTTTTCTTATATGCCTGATTCTATCATGCCAGTACAAGAATTCTTTTTATTACTTATCTCTTACATTAGTGTTCTTGTTATTCAGGTTGATTTATCTTAAATGCAGTTACAGCATAAATGTATTCCTTACAAGGCCAGCATTCATTGCCTACTGCTAGTTTCCCTTAAGAAGGTACTGGTGAGCTTTCCGTTTGAATCGCTGAATGTGATAAAGGCACTCCCACAGTGCCACAATATTCATGGTGTCAAATGACAGAGAGAAACACAAACTGATCTATTGGGACTCACTGGGGCCTTGTCTGTTAACTGTTAATGGTTTAATGTGAGTGTTTGCTTTACTGCTTAAAAATGACAGGTAGAGTAGAAAGGTTACAAAACCGCATGAGTTTTCATCCTCCGAACACCCACACTTGAAGTTATCCTCCGATACAATTGCATGTCACCACAAAATATATTCTAATTAGAGCTCATATTAAAAACGACACTTTAAAAGAATATTGCTAACTTAGTAAATTAATGCATTTGAGGCAAATATTTTCTTTGGGATTCACGGTTACATTTTATTGCTGCGTGTTAAAAAGCACAGCTTCCAGTTAGAATTATATGGTTATTCTCATGTTTATTGTCCTTTACTTACAAAGTCAGAAGAGATTTCCTTTTACCTCAGATAAATTATGTAGTGTATGCAGCTGAATAAATATTATAAATTTTGTAAGATTACCGCAGATTCTGAAAAGAAAAGAAATAATTTTTCTTCCTTCAACAGCTGTGATTAAAATTCACAAATGACAAATGAAAGTAAAACACCAGTTTCTTTTTTTTCTCTAACTTCACAATGCAAGAATGGACTACATGGGTGGGGGGGGGGCGTGCTAAGTCTTTGCTATAGATGGCGGTGGAGGAGAGGGGTGCAAAGATAAGTCTTCACTATATCATCAGTCAAATGATGGAAGACTTATTGTGGAATCATAACAGGCACTACTTTATTCAGGGCTCTGCATACACAGGGCAGGGAATGTAAAATGAAAACTTGATCTTCAGTAATATTCAGACACCTAGATACAAAACGAATGTAGAGTTTTGCCAAAGAAAGTATTGAATTTCCTACTTCAATTCAAGCTCAACTGAAGCATTAAGTTGTAAAATTAAGTTGTAAACCTGATTTGACTGAAGCGGAAAGGAAGGTGCTCACAACTGACGTGACAGATTGACATATTTTACTCCAACTTAATTTATACCACTGAGGCAGACTTTGGGCTGCATCCCATTTATTAATAGAGAGAAGCACATCTGTTAAAACTCCAGTACAATAGATGGCAACCCACTGGAACCGGAAAAGTAACCCAATAGTCTCAGAACTTTCTGCAAGCTCTGGGCATTTTGATCCATCGCGTTGAGAAAGGGGGGAAAATTTTCTTTGGTTTTGCTCAAAACATCTGCTGAGCTCTTGCTACTCAAACACACGCCAGTCTTCTACTTATAGCCTGCCAACAAAAATATTTGTCTGAATGAAGGATTGTGCAAATCGTGGGATAATGGTAATCTGCTTGACAAGCTTACAAATTTCAAACATTGTCAGAGAAACCAGCTCCAACAAGATTCCTCCTGACGACCCTTCATTCAGTGCAATTAATTTCAAAGGTAGATCCTGATTTATTTCATGAATTGCTAAATACAGGTACGATATCATCAAACATTTTGTACTATCAGCAGTGGAAGAGAATGTCCTTTTCTCCTCTTCCTAACTTCAATAACTGCAAACAGCAATCATCACTAAATGAGATGAAAATACTAAGAAAACTCTGAATATACTATCAAGACCAATACAGTTTTATAATCACTTGAGCAAGATTACCAGAAGTGTCTCATACATTAGTATTATATCTGAAAAATGCTTGTCGCCTCTAAAATTAATATTCAAGCACTGCAGTAAACAAATAAACTAAGGCAGTGAGACAGAAATTGCTCCAAGGCACTTGCTCTATATGGCAAAAGATGATAGATGATTTCAGTTGAAAAATACCTAAGGTTTCTGTTGGAATCACATTTTACTTGGCCAAAGACCTGGGTTTTACATCACAACCAGCTGGTCACTTGCTCTTTCAAACAGAAAACATCATTGAGCCCTTATGGTGTAAGCAGATGTCTTCTTTTTTAAGATATGACATAATTATATCACTGCACATAATCAAGATTGACTAAGGAATGCAAATGAGGACAACACCATGTCTAAAATAAGGACACTACAGCCATGCTGGGAAATTATCGCTCTTCTTTCACAAAGATCAAAGTCTCGGATTTAAAAGTATCAATGGCACAAGTAAAATACTATGTAGGTTTTTCTCTCAGCTCTCATAAAAGCAACAATAATACGATATCATCAATGTGACAGTCGCATACTTGATGGAATGAGTGGCCCGTTTCTGGGCTGTTACACTATCTGATTTTATGTTGGGCTTCAAGAAATTATTAATAACTTAATATTGTATAATTTTCTTCTAAAAACACACATTTCACTTGAAAACAATAAAACTGACATCCAAACTGTCAGCAGGCCCTCCCTTCTTCCCGATCAGCTGAAATGATAGACATGAGAGTGGGCCTCTCCAAACTGGATCATCTGTCCCAAGGATTTGATCACCTTTACAAGCATGGCTTATATTTTCCAAAGTTTCTCTCATTTTTTTTTCAAAAGCTAAATCCTCCTACACATCAATTCAAGCATTCTAGTCTGTGAAACACTGAGTTTAACTTATATAATCTCAAAACGAAATATGTACAGCTGCAGTTGTATTTTGGGCAGGCATCTCCCACGACATGCAATCCAACTCATTTCAAAGTGCTTTGTGAGGTGGTCACTTACCATTGACTTGGTAAAAGGACGAGCCAAGGCAAACAGTAGGGTGTACAACCACCAGCTGCGGTGTATTGAGGAGTACATCATGTTTCCTGGATGCAAAGCGTTGCATGTTACTCCATGAGGTGACAGGCGGCGGTTCAGCTCGTTCGAGAAGAGAATATTACAAAGCTTTGATCGGTTATAGGCAAGCATGGCCCAGTAATCTTTCTTAGCAGGAGAAAGTAGACTAAAATCCAGCTTCCCTGAGGGATCCTTTATATCAGTGAATCTGAAATACGTACAAAAAAAAGTGGACATTATTTTCTAATTTCAATATGACTCAAAATACCAAATGTTTTTAGCCTCTGACAAAGACAATAATTGTGAAGCACAGCTAACAAATGGGGACCGAAAGCTTGCTCTGAAACATCACTTTCTTTTTCAAATTAACTGCTATAGAATCCTGAAGAGCTATTTTACCTGGAGATGTTCCAAGGAAAAATATTGCAGTTGCAACAATAGTGAAAATGCCAGTATTTGCTGCATTTACTCTTGTAAATCTGTCTGCACTGTCTGGTATCTGCACATATGCAGTTAAGCAGTGCATAATGTCATAATACCTGAACAACCTCTCTAGCATTGAAAAAATAATTTTATATTTGCGTGAAGATCTCTTACCGATAGTGCCAGATTCAAGCTAATGTCAGGGAAGCAGCAATCAACACAGAGATAGTCAGTTCCATGTGACCAGATTTTTTTCCATGGATAGCAGTGGGCCCCATTGATTTGCCCCTACCACAAAATCTAGACTCTAGTGTTTGTGGATCAAACAAAACAGTTCTCTGAATTTAAAGTCCGAATATGACAGGGTTCCTAGCTCAGAACTGCTAACGTCCAGGCTTATCCACAGACCAAATGAACCTTTCCCTTCAAAGATGCACACATTGTGTACAAAATCTCTTTTCCCTCCTCAACCAAGTCAATTAGACGACCTGGAGACAAATAAGCCTGAATCTAAAAAATAAGCAATTTGCATGAATCCCAAAACAAAATCAGTACAAACTTCTCAGCCATCATAAACCCAACTGGAACAAACACACACTTATTTTGAATGTTTCAGCATTGTCAAGGGGGAGCATGTAGATTTTTTGATTTGATTTGATTTATTATTATCACATTTATTAACATGAGATGCCGGCATTGGACTGTGGTAGGCACAGTAAGAAGTCTCACAACACCAGATTAAGTTAACCTGGTGCTATAAGACTTCTCACATGTATTATCATACAATGAAAAATATTGCTTCTTGCACACTATACAGACAAAATGTAACATTCATAGAGAAGGAAATGAGAAAGTGCAGAATGTAATGTTACAGTCATAGCTAGGGTGTAGACAAAGATCAACTTAATGAAAGGTAAATCCATTCAAAAGTCTGACAGCAGCAGGGAAGAAGTTGTTCTTGTGTTGGTTTGTATGTGACCTCAGACTTTTGTATCTTTTTCCCAATGGAAGAAGATGGAAAAGAGAATGTCAAGGATGCTTAATTATGCTGGCTACTTTGCTGAGGGAGCAGGAAGTGTAGACAGAGTCAATGGATGAGAGGTGGGTTTGCATGATGGATTGAAAATTGAGTTACAAGATGCACACTGAAAGACAAGCTCGGTACAATATGATTTATTTCAAAAAGAAGATTCAGCTTCATCTAATCCAAATGGTACAAATTAAAGATTTTTCTGAATAAATCCCAGTTCCCTCAATTCAGACAAGTTTATATCACTTCCTCCAGTAGAGTATCTATTTCCAGAGTGTACACATTTGTGCATGCTGTATACATTTGAGAAGGGAAGGGATTGTAGAAGCATAAAATTGGCTCATATTCACCATTTTTCAAGCTTTGAAAATGAAATTGTTTAACTACTGTGCGTTAGTACAAAATGCCAGGTTAGTTATGTATCATTAACACATTTATTGGGAAGTGGCATAATGATAATTAAACTAATTCACCCTAAATCTTTAACAGCACACAGACCATCATCCCACGACTACATGAGCTCAAGTGGCATAGGAATAAAACACTGCATTTTACTTCACCATTCCACCAAGTTAAAAATATCGATTACACATAATAATTGTTTGTACTGTCTACTGTATTTTATGACTGTCACTAAAACTGAACCGTGCTTACAGACATTGATATCCTATTAACTTCGGGAAGCAATTATCAAATAATATTTGACATCAAGTCACATTAAGGTGACATTAGATCAGAAATGAGAAAGGTCTGAAAGAGTATCTCAGAGAAGAGAAACATAGGAGGGACTAATAGGTTTAGGGAGGGAACTTGCATTTCAGCCCGAAGCAGTTAAAGGCTTGGTGGCACTTAGAATCATAGAATCCCTATAGTGCAGAATCCCTATAGTGAGACCATATGGCTCATTAAGCCAACACCCACAACAGTCCCACTCAGATCCTATCTCCATAACCTACGTATTTATTCTCTTAATCCTTCTGACACTAAGGCGCAATTTAGCATGGCTAGTCAACCTAACCTGCACAGATATGGATTGTGGGAGGAAACTGGAGGACATCTATGCAAACACGGAGAGAATGTGCAAACTCCACACAGGCAGTCACCCAAGGATGGACTTGAAAATGAGTCCCTGAAGCTGTGAGGCAGCAGTGCTAATAACTGTGCCACTGTGTTACCTTGGTAGATACACAAAAGACTAAAGTTAAATAAGCATGGAGATCTCAGAGAGTTGTAGGATCGGAGAAGGTTACAAAGATAAAGAGGATGAGGCTGTGGAAAGATTGGAAGACAAAAATAGGATCATTAAAATTGAGGTGTCGTTGGACGGGGAGCAGGTGTTCACTAGCACAAAACTGACAATTCAAAAGGACGAGGTGAAATTTGGATGTGGGCACAGAGTTTTAAATGCGAAGTTTTAAATTTTTTCAGTGAGTGGGGAGAAAGAAGGCTGGCCTTAAGAGCATTGCATTAGTCAAATGTAGATATAGTTAATGCATAGGTAAAAGTTTCAAAAGCTGATAAGCTGTGGCAAGGGTTAAGGTAAGAACTCAGTAAGAATTTAGCAACACCAATTTATAATCCAACCGATTTATTTGATAGTAAATCCGCGAGCTTTCAACACTCTGTGTCTTCCTTCAACACAGAGTGTTGAAAGCTCGCGGATTTACTATCAAATAAATCGGTTGGATTAAAAATTGGTGTTGCTAAATTCTTACTGAGTTCTTACCACCCCAATCCAACGCCAGCATCTTTACATAAGGGTTAAGGTAGGCATTATCCAGGAGAAGTGTCAGAGAATCCCTTCAGTGCAGAAGAAGGTCTGTTGGCCATCGAGTCTGCACCAATCACAATCCTACCCAGACCCTATTCCCACAAGGCCACGTATTTACCTTCCAATCCCCTGATACTAATCAACCAAACCTGCATATCTTTGGACTGTGGGAGGAAACCGGAGTGCCGGGAAGAAACCCATGCAGACATGGGGAGAATGTGCCAACTCCAGACAGACAGTGACCTGAAGTTGGAATTAAACCCGGGTCCCTGGCGCTGTGAGGCAGCAGTGCTAACCACTGTGCCATCATGCCGCCAAGTAGGCAGACTTGGTAGTGAAGTGATTGTGGTCAAATGCCCACCTAGGGGATCACATACTACTTCAAGGTTTCAAGTAGTATTGTTGAGCCTCTGACTATTATTAGGGAGCTTACATTTTTTAAACCAATATTTTTGATAAATAATCAACTGAATTCTGCTTTGGTTGATTGTTAGGTGTTAAGTAAGCAGAAGTTTTAAGCTTAAGCATGGTCCTGACATGGTCACCAGTCAGTTGGGACCAATGTGGTTTTATTTCAAGGGGCTATAAATCAAGACCTTAGGTTAACCTCAATAATAGGCAAGTCTTGCATAAAGGGAATTGAAAATTTATGAAGCCGCAGAGCCTTACTAATTACAGTAATTCCAAAAAGGCTGCACACATTTAAATTGATCCAGAGTAATTGCTACTTTTATTCATTATCAAAAGAAATTTGTGTGTAATTTTGTCTTAACCTCACAAAATACAGCCACGAAGGCTGAAATTTATGATGTGAAGAGTGTTTGGGCAAAACACTTCTCAGGACTCGAGGGAAACGCCATAAAATAAGATTTTTATTAAATGCACAGATGCCATTTTGATTTAATATGAGCTATAAACAAAGCACGAGTTTCGAAGTGTAACACAAGCACTACGTGGCATGCTGCTCAGTAGAACTTTATGATTGATGGTTGAAACCTCTTCAGTGTTCCATAGAAGTAAATAGATATTTTATGCATATATTTTATGCAATTATATGAATGCGAGTTGTGCAAAACTCACACCTATTTGTGATTCCACTATAAGGATTTGGTCAGAAAATGCAGACCGACAGTATAGCCAATTCCTCAGAGTGAAACATAGAAACAACAGGTGGGATTTTACAGCCTCACTTGAGTGAGACCGGAAAATCCGCGCCTGAGGTCAGCGACATCTTCATTGTCAGTCCCTTGTCTGCTCCAATTCCGTGGCAAGTGAGACAGTAGAATTCTGGCGATAGAAACTTCAAGTAGAAGTAGGTCATTTAGCCCTTCAAGCCTGCTCCGCCATTCATTTTGATCATGATTGATCATTGAATTCAATATCCTGATTCCTTCATTCCTCCCACATCTCTTGATTCTTTTAGCCCCAAGAGCTATATCTACTTCTTGAAATCAAATAATGTTTTGGCCTCAACTACTTCCTTTCAGAGTAAACTTGACACATTCACCTAGGTGAGCAAATTTCTCCTCACCTCAATTCTATAAGGTTTACCCCTTATACTCAAACTATGACCCCTAGTTCTGAACTGCCCCACCATTGATGACAGCCTTTCTGAATCACCCTGTCTAACCCTATTAGAATTTATAAGTTTCTTTGAGATCCCCTCTCACTCTTCTAAGCTCATACGTTTCTATGAGATCCATACCATCAACTGTGACACTCACCCCCACGTCAAACACAGGAAGAATGAGCAGGAAAATATAGAACTAGGGACAGAAAGTTTCAGGATAACAGGGTCAATCGTTGAGGGTTGAGATGAGCAGATTTCTTCACTCAAAAGTTAAGAATGTTTGAAATTTTCCACCTCATAAGGTTGTAGATGATTGACACTTGAGCACTAAGAGAATCAACAGTCATAGAATCGGAAGAGTAATTTTTGCCATAGATGGAAGCCATTCAGCTCATTAATTGCATGCTAGCTTTCTGCAGAGCAACCAGCTAGCCTTATTAACCCACTTAACCCTGGTACCAGGTGGGATCATTTCCTTCATGTGCCCAATCATTTTTTTTTAAACTCATCAATTGTTTCTGATCCCATTAGCCTCATAGCTGGTGGATTCCTAGTCATTACCACTCACTGCATAAAGGGTTCTCCTTCATATTTCCCTGCAACTCTTGCCTTAAAGCTGTGTCCCCTAGCCTTTCTATCATCAGCTAATGGGTACAATATTTCCTTCTCTACCCTATCCAAGCCAGTGGATAGGGCAGAGATTTGGAGTTGAAAAAGAAGTTCAAAACTGAATGGTGGAGCAGGCTTGAGAAGCTGAGTGTTTGACTCCTATCCCTATTACATATGATATTTTGTTTCTATGGAACGGTCGTGAGCATTATCTTCAAGGATTAAGTCTGCACATGTACATTTCCACAGATCCATTGATTCTGCTACCACAGCAAAGCAGCCAGCATAATCAAGGACCCTGGACATGCTCTGTTCCACCTTCTCCCATCAGGAAAAAGATACAAAAGTCTGAGGTCATGTACCAAAAGACTCAAGAACAGTTTCTTCCCTGCAGCTATCAGAATTTTGAATGGACTTACCTTGCATTAAGTTGATCTTTCTCTACACCCTAGCTATGACTGTAACACTATACTTTGCACTCTCTTGTTTCCTTCTCTATGAACGTTATGCTTTGTCTGCATAGCACAAGCAATAATACATTTCACTATATACCAATACATGTGATAATAATAAATCAAATAACAGCAAAGTCCTTAATCAGTTTCAAACAAAGTAAACAAGATGGACTGCATATAAAACTAACTTAGATTTAGAGTTCAGAAAATCAATTTCCACTTTATAGGCTGAAGAAACTTTATAGCAAATTTACTTCCTTCAGATAATTCAGAATCATGAGATTTTGCATATTTAATCACATTACAATCTAAAGCTATGACCTGACATAACCAATAACTTCAGAAGTATAGCGAAGCACTTTAGAATGAATATCAGGGCCTGTCAAAAGGAGGGGAGGAGAGAAGGAATTTAAAAATATAACTGCTTACAAACCAGAAATTAACGTGGCAGGATTTGATGTTCCTACATCTATAAAAAGGACTGTGACATATGAGGTACCAAACAATTCTTTGATGGAGCATGAAACAAAGAAACTACATGGTGATGTTTAATTGTCTCTGACATAATCGTTAAATGCCAGATGTTTAATTTTTTTTAACCAAGTATTATACATTTCACTGACTGAGAAAAGGTATAATGTAGTCACACTTCAAAATTTGTAGATGCTACTTGTTTAAGAAAATCTATATAGACACCAATGCCTTATTCCAGAAATAGTTTCTTTTTGTAAATTGTAACGGGAAATTTTTGAGCTGGTGGTGACACATACTTTCACGCATGCTGGTGAGAAATGATTTTATTTCACCATTTTTTCTTTATATGCAATTACATGCAAATAAGGTTGCTTTTTAATTTTCATTGCTGACAGATCATCCATCAAGTCCAGTTAATGGGTGATTAAAACTGTAATACTGTCAAACAAAACTTAGCAAATGTGATACAGTATATCACTGATATAAAGATGCTTATACCCATTAACAGTTTAAACTAAGCACTGGCATTTTCTCCTAAAGTAATAATAATGCAATTCTGGAATTGTGGCAAAAGGAGAAGAAAATGACAGATACTTATATAACATATATATTGCACAAAGTGAAGTAGAAATGTTTGTAGTACAAAAATCAATTGTTTAACATAGCTTCAAAAAGCTACATACAATTTTGTTAAAGTTATTTCAAAGGTTCCATAGTACAATTACCAATTCCATTGCCCAGGGGATCAATGTGCTAGCCATGTTAAATTCAAGGCTGATCAGTTACATGAGTGAAACACTAAATACTTGATTACACTGCTCCTAAATCCATTTGAAAAAATAAGCACTTAGAGGATCAAACCCACACAAAAGAAATGGAATCCCTCACCAACAATGGAAGGTGGGCTATCACTCACTTAACATCTAAAATGAGTTGAGTTATGGATCTTGCATTCAACAAAGAAATGCCATAACTTGCAATCAGTGAAATTGCCTTTCCATAACTCTCTTCTACACTTTAGGCCAGGATTAATGGATACACGAGTGGTAACAAGGCAGTAATCTAATTGAGGGGTTCAGATCATTTATATATGAAAGAATGCACAACTGACTGTGTCTGAGTAATTGAATTAAAAGATTCACAGTACATCAAAATATGGAGCTAAAGTGTTCTAACTTATTTGAACCCCTTGATGGGTAATAGACTTGAAGTCATTTACCATTTTTAGTGCTACATTCTAGTTTTGTTCACACTGAATCAACTGATATGCTGCTTTATGACAACAGAAGTCACACAATTCTGGGTTCAAGTCCCACTCTAGGACTGAACCCCAAAACGATTGCATTACACTATTTCAAAGATGAGCAGAAGAGTTGCCCCTAGTGCCGTAGCCAATATTGTTCCTAAATTGACATCACAAAGAACAGATTTGTGGAAATTTTAATAATAACAATAGACTCGGCATAGCTGCATGGTGGCACAGTGATGAGCACTGTTGCCTCACAACACTAGAGTTCAATTCTGGCCTCGAGTGACTGAGTGGAGTTTCTCCCCGTGTCCAAGTGGATTTCCTCCAAGTGCTCTGGTTTCCTCCCACAATCCAAAGATGTGTAAGTTAGATAGATTGACCATGCTAAGTTGTCCCTTAGTGTCTAAAGTTGTGCAGGTTAGGTGGATCAGTCATGATCAATGGATGCATGGGGCTATGGAGATGGCGGGGGTGGGGATGGGTCTAGTTAATGCGCTCTTTCAGAGGGTCAGTGCAGATTCACGGGCCAAATTACCTTTTCTGCATCGTCGGGATTCTATGGATTTTGTGACCAGAAATTTCCATCCAAAGTTAATAAACTTCTGGTTACTCTGCAAATTTTCTGGTCCCACCCAGGCCATTGTCCATCATTAGCCCACATTTCAAAACTCTTCTTTGATTACAATGGCTTATGGATTCTACTCTATCTTGCTGATGACTGTATCCTTTTCTTCTATTGCGATTATGTTAATCCAAATAAGTACAGTTACTCCACCTCCACACCTTTCCCTCTCCGTCTTTCTGAAATAATGTTATATCCAGGATTGCTTACTTTCCAGTCCTTATTTTAATCCCTATTCTTCCTGATTCCTCCAAAACGCAACTGCCTCTGGCTCCCTTATTCATTTTACAGACTGTGTGCATGTCCGTACAGATATTTCAATACATTCTTAAACGGATTTCCTCCAATTGTATCTTCAATTATCCTTTTAACTCCTATAACTCCATATATTTCATTGCCATCTATGTCTTCCGTTATTTTATTTCTTCCTGCATTCATCTGCCACCAGGTTAAAGCTATGTACCTTCCTATTTACACTTTCTGGTATGAAATGGGCTCCCTTCCCAGTTCACAGAATCATAGAGTGCAGAAGAGGCCCTTCAGCTTATCGAGTCTGCACTGACACGTGTGAAACACCTGACCTCCCACTGAATCCCATCTGCCTACTTGGCCCAGAGCCTGTGCCATTGGTGAATTTCCTTCCTGTCCCAGAATGGTGTCAGTGTCTATGAAAAGGAATCCTTTTCTTCTCACATTAGCCCTTTAGCCATGTGCTGATTCATCTGATCTGTCTCTTCCTATGCCAATTTGCACGTACCTCAGGCAATAATTCAGACATCATTACCCTCATGGCCCTGCTTTTTAATGTGGAGCTTCATTCCTGATACGTTTTCATTTGGATCTGCTCCCTGTTCCCATCTAAGTTACTTGTTCCAACATGGACCATAACAACTAGATTTAAACCCTCTCTTTCCAGGTTGTTTTCCTGCTGCCATTAAATATCCATTCCTCTGGCAGCACATCCTATAGGATTCTTGTTTTTGGCTGCAGACAATGCTATCTGTCTAATTACAGAGTCCCGTAACATGCTCACATTTTGATTTTACTCTTCCCTACCCCAGACAGCCTTATGCAACTTGCAATGGAGCCAGTGCAAAGTCAGCAAAAATCCAAAAGTGAGTGTTAACTCTGATCTTCATGTGTCGGAATGTAACAGCTCAAAATACTTTTTGGAGAAATCTCAGAATTATGCATCAATGCAGCAATGCAACACTTTTCTTGTTGCCATCAAGTGGAGTCTTTCAGGTTGTGGATTTAAGGCCCACCTCAGGAACTGAAGCACAAATATTTAGCTTGACACTCCAGAGTTGCAATGAGGGAGTGGTACACTGTTAGGACAAAACATTGAAACCAAAGTACTACCTGACTTCTGAGGTGAAAACAACAGATCCAATTAGATAACCTCAAAGCAAAGTGTTCTGGACATCACACATTCCTCAATCACTAAAAACAGATTACTTGGTCATTAGCACATTGCTGTTTGTGCGCAACAATGTTTTCTGCAATACAACAGTGCCCACATATCAAAAAATAATATTCTGACAATAAGAGAGCTTTCACCCTAGGGTTGTGAAAGGTGCTATACAAAGGCCAGCTTTTCTATTTGATGCAATGCCCAAATGATACTTATTTTACAATTTTGGAGAAAAATAAATTTAATAAATTTGCATCAATTTAGATTGACATTTGTGCTTCAATTGTATATTTTAATAAATTACTAAATTGCCCCTTTAGTGTCAGGGGGACTAGCTAGGGTAATACGTGGGGTTATGGGAATAGGATCTGGGTGGGATTGTAGTTGGTGCAGACTCAATGGGCTGAATAGCCTCCTTTTGCACTGTAGGATTCTATGGTTCATAATAAACAAGGAGGGAAACTCTATCATTGTAGTACAAGTCAATTTTAGATCAAAATAATGATTAGGAGTGAGTTAATATGAACACATTTCCAAGTATGGTTGCACTGAACAATTACTGCTGCATCAATAAAATGAAAAGCTGAAGGCATATGCAATCATCACTTTAAAAACAATATACTTTATTGAAAGACCCAAATCTTTGTAAACAACAGTTCAGCTGGAGTGATGGAATACAATCAAGGACATTATTTGTATCCATTTCAATATTGAAGGTGGCTGAAAGTATTACTTTTTAGGTTTTACTTTTGTTTTCATTGGCATGCAGTTCCATTCCGTGACAGAAGAAAAATTTTGTTCCACAAAAGGATTTTAAACAGAACAGATTGTCAAAATAGTTAGATACATGCTACACTGGGAACTTCGTTCTGAAAAGTTAGAGAAAATCAAACAATGGGTGCAGCAGGTGAGTGTGTATATTTAATAAGGAAAAGCTCCTGTTATTTTTTTAAATTCTGCTATAGGATGTGGGCTGGCTAGACCAGCATTTGTAATGCTATTAGGGAGGGAGCTGCAGGATTTTGATATAGTTGCAGTCAAGATGGAGTATGGCTTGGAGGGGAACTTGCAGGTTTTCCTATGCATCTGCTGCCCTTCTCCTTCTAGATGATGGTGGTCTCTGGTCAGTTCCCCATCAGGAGGCTTAGAGGTGATCTTATGTCTATAAAATAATGAGGGGCATAGATAAGGTAAATATCTTTTCCCAAAGGTAGGGGAGTCTAAAACTAGAAGGCATAAGTTTAAGGTGGGAGGGAGAGATATAAAAGAGTCCAGAGGGGCAATGTTTTCACACAGACGGTGGTGACTGTCTGGAATGAGCTGCCAGAGGTAATAGTAGAGGCAAGTACAATTTTGTCTTAAAAAACATTTAGACAGTTGCATGAGTAAAATGGATATGGAAGGATATGGGCCAAATGCAGGCAGTTGGGTCCATCTTAGTGGTAAAAACTGGGCAGCATGGACAAGTTGGGCCAAAGAACCTGTTTCCATACATAGCGGCGGGAATTCTCCGGCTGTTCACTTTGGTGGGATTCTCTAGTCGTAACCCCTATTGCAGATTTCCTGGTGAGGTAGCTTCAATGAGAATTCCTTTTGGCAGTGGCGAGGGCAAAGGATTCCAATATCAGTGAACGCATGGTGCTGCCAGCGATGGTAGTGACTCTTGCTGCCGAGAAAAGTGCTGAGGGAAGGCCAGAGAACCTACCCGTAATGGTGATGGCCTAATTACAACTAAAAATGTCTATAATATAAACTTAATGATCAAGTACAAGAAGAGTAGATATATAACATACTAACCAATGTGTAGCAAATGGGAAAAACAATCACAGCATAGAATCATCAACTACCCAACAAACACCAAATAAAGTAGTTACACGGGTAAGATGGGCATCGAGGGATATGAGCCAAATGCAGGCAACTGGGATTAGCTTAGGGATTTTAAAAAAGAAGGATGGCATGAACAAGTTGGGCCAAAGGACCCATTTCTATGTTCTAAACCTCTATGACTCTAATTGTCAGCAAAACATTCTAATAAATGAAGTGAGACAAAAGAATGATCAATATTCTGAAAATCCTTTCAACCATCAACTCAGTTTTTTAGTCAAGGATGATTACATTGCATATAAAAATGGTACATATTTTACAGAAAAAAGATTAAATCTTACCTTTACAGTAACAAATTTATATCGCATCGCTTAAAAAATCTCAGGATGTTTCCTGAATAGCTGTAAATTGAGGCATGAAGTAAAAGATGATGTGTGACTAAAAGCTGGCCATTGAGAATCTTTGTAAAGGAAGAGCAGGAATAGACACAACCTGAAAACTTTCATGTGACATCGTTTGCTTTTAAATGCTTTCGTTTGACATCAGCTGCATTCAGTGACAATCTTCTTGTCATCATTTGACATCAATTGTTCTAAAATGCTATCAGTTTGTCACCATTTGATATCACTTGCACATGCAAGCAGTTCTGAGTCATTTTCACTCAGAACCAACAACCTTGCCATTACTTTCACACAGTACTATACTTGCAATGTCAAATGATCATTATCAATTGGTGTCATTGCTATAAAAGGTCATTCTGCAGCAATCATAATAAAACATGCCTAAGACCCAATGTTCTAGGTGCCAGGTGATTATGTACACAGTGTGCATACATCTCTACATTCCATTCAAACTCTCTCTTTCTCTCTAATTTCCTCTTCTCTCCCCCAACAACATGCCCTATTTTCTACCCCTTTTTCACTCCGTTCCCTTTCCCCTTTCCATCTTTTCCCCTTCCCTTTATTTTCCCATCCCCTCCATTTCTTGGAAGGGGCTGGGGTATCTCTGATTCCTTCCATGCTTCCCTCTCATCCTTTTCCTCCACCATGTCCCTCCACTCTCTCTTTCCCCTTCTCCCTTGAGGGGAACTAAGGCAAATTACATGATTGGTGGAATTGTCCCAAAAAATTCTAAGTGTCATAAAGGCAAGAGGCTGGAGGGCAGGGAGAGAGAGAGAGAGACTGGAGGCAGGGGAAAAGAGAGGCTGGAGAGCAAGAGAGAGTGGAAGGAGCTTGAGATAGAGAGGCTAGAGGGAGGGTGAGACTGTGAGGCCAGAGGGACGGTAAGACAGACAGGCCAGAGGGAGGGCGACTCAGAGAGGCCAGAGGGAGGGGGAGAGAGACAGAGACTAGAGAGAGAGAGAGACCAGAGGGAGAGACTGGAGTGAGGGGGAGAGAGAGAGAGACCAGAGGAGGGGGAGAGAGAGACACTGAAGGGAGGGGAAGAGAGAGACCAGAGGGAGGGGGAGAAAGAGAGAGAGAGAGAGAGAGAGAAACTGGGGGGAGGGGGGGAAGGAGAGAGAGAGAGAGAGAGAGAGAGAACATAGAACATAAAACATTACAGCGCAGAACAGGCTTTTCGGCCTTCGTTGTTGCGCCGACCAATTAGGAAAAAGCAATGACCCTCTAACCTAAACCATTCCCTTTTCATCCATAAACTTATCTACTAATCTCTTAAACGCCACCAAACTTGGCACGTCTACAACTGCAGCAGGCAGGGCATTCCATACCCTTACCACCCTCTGGGTAAAGAACCTACCTCTGACATCCGTCCTATAACTACCACCCCTTAATTTAAAGCTATGTCCCCTCGTGCTAGCTTTCTCCATCCTAGGAAAAAGGCTATCACTGTCCACCCTATCTAAACCTCTAATCATCTTATATGTTTCAATAAGGTCTCCTCTTAGCCGCCTCCTTTCTAACGAAAACAACCTCAAATCCTTCAGCCTCTCTTCATAAGACCTGCCCTCCATACCAGGCAACATCCTGGTAAACCTCCTCTGTACCCTCTCCAATGCCTCCACATCTTTCTTATAATGTGGGGACCAGAACTGCACACAATACTCCAAGTGCGGCCGCACTAGAGTTTTGTACAGTTGCAACATGACGTTGCGGCTCCGAAATTCAATCCCCCTACAATAAAAGCTAAGACTCCGTATGCCTTCTTAACAACCTTATCGACTTGATTGCCAACTTTCAGGGATCTATGCACATATACACCAAGATCCCTCTGTTCTTCAACACTATTAAGAGTCCTACCATTAGCCCTATACTCTACACATTTGTTATTCCTGCCAAAGTGAATTACCTCACACTTTTCCACATTAAACTCCATTTGCCACCTCTCGGCCCAGCTCTGCAACTTGTCCAAGTCCAAGAGAGAGAAACTGGAGGGAGGGGGAGGAGAAAGAGAGAGAGAGAGAAAAACTGGAAGGAGGGGGGGAAGGGAGAGAGAGAGAGAGAGAAACTGGAGGGAGGGGAAGAGAGAGAGAAACTGGAGGGAGGGAGAGGGAGAGAGAGAGACTGGAAGGAGGGAAAGAGAGAGACTGGAGGGAGGGAGAGAAAGAGAGACCAAAGGGAGGGAGGGAGAGAGAGACAGACAGACAGACAGAGAGAGAGAGAAAAACTGGAGTGAGGGGAAGAGAGAGAAACTGGAGGGAGGAAGGGGGAAAAACTGGAGAGACTTGAGGGAGGGAGGGAGGGAGGGAGGGGGAGAGAAAGAGACTGGAAGGAGGGAAAGAGAGAGACTGGAGAGAGAGAGAAACTGGAGGGAGGGAGAGAGACTGGAGGGAGAGGAGAGATTGGAGGGAGGAGGGAGAGTCTGGAGAGAGGGGGAGAGAGAGAGACTGGAGGGAGGGGGAGAGAGACTGGAAGGAGGGAGGGAGAGGGAGAGAGAGACCAGAGCGAGGGGGGGAGAGAGTCCAGAGGGATGGGGAGAGACAGACCAGAGGAGGGAGGAGAGAGAGAGACTGGAGGGAGGGGAGAGAGAGACTGGAAGGAGGGGAAGAGAGACTGAAGTGAGAGGGAGAGAGAGACTGAAGGGATGGGGAGAGAGATATTGGAGGGAGGGGGAGAGAGATATTAGAGGGAGGGGGAGAGAGATATTGGAGGGAGGGAAAGAGAGAGATTGGAGGGAGGGGGAGAAAGAGACTGGAGGAAAGGGGAGAGTGAGACTGGAGGGAGGATGGCTTTCAGAGTGCAGGGTAGCTTTCAGAGTTATCAAATTCATTCCAAATTCAAACTATTGTTGTCAAATTGCAATTGAGAGCATAGAGAATACATCAAAGCAACAATGGTGTCAACATTTATGGGTTGGAAAGGAGTGGAAAAATTTGGGGATTTAAGCATGAGAATGAGAAGCTTTGATCCAGCTTAAGCTAGACTTTCATCTTCCAGTCAGGTCATGGGCATCTCCCAGCTCTGTGTACCCACTTCAAGAGAACGTGCCAATAAAGAAGGTATTTTTGTTCTTTGTGTGTGGTCGGGTGCTAATATGACTCAGATCTGTTGTCCCAGGAAATAGTTCAGAGGCAGCCACAGGGGCAGCGGAGACTGAGATATACTGATTAAAACGCTTGTCCCAATGCTTCAGGACTTTATCACAGTTGTAATAATGGCAAAGAACAGTCATTTTGCCTCACCCTTCATACTCACTCATCTCACAGACAGCCCTATGTCCCACCCATTGCCTCTTATTCCTTCCATGCCACTTCAGTGGAAGTCTGTGTTCCCAACAAAACTCATCATGTGTTCTTGGCTGTGCGTCAAGAAATCTACGAGCATATTGAAACAACTGTGCTTCAGGAAAAAATATTACTTGACTGACAACTCTGGCTCATTGATATATTCTCTCAATTGCACAATGATTATTTATGAAGTAAGAGGTTTCAAATGCTTGCAGTTTCTGCTGTTAATACTTTAAATGGTCTGGCTCATTAACATTTCTATGCATTAGCACTGCTGTAGTAAAAAGTGTTTAAGAAAGTGGAAAATTATGAATGATTTTTAAAGTTTTTTATTGACACTATAAGGTTGGTTCTATACAGAGTGTATCATAGATGAATGGATGGGGAAGTGCTATACCACTGCACAGAGGATATGATGGGCCATGGCATTGGGTAGGGTCATAATCTGACATGGAGGGGCCATGGGTAGATTTATTGAACTTATTTTTGAAAAGATTATACTTCACACAGACAACTGTTCATGACCTCAAAATTGCAGAGGACTTGGGATATGCCTATTCCTGCAATAGGGCTGGCCAGGTCAGAAGTGTAGGGTGTAGGTTTACAAGCTGAGTCAGCCCTTAAAACACATTGATGCAAACTGTGGACACTGGAAATGGGTTCGGGATTCCTGGAACCAGTCCTGGGCCATGACTTTTTTCATGGAGTCTCCCTAACTCCATGAAAATCCAGCTTGCTGCATTTAAGGATACAGAGTCAGCGTAGATTGACTGGTGTTAAGAATGGGATCAATGGGAGGGCAGGGTGCATGCAGCAGAGTTTTGAATTTATGGAGGGTTGAAGGAAGAGGGGCCATTAAGGAGGGCATTGTATAGTCAGACCACGAGAAAGAGAAGTAATTACAAAGCTTACAGAAAAGTAGGTGCTGAGGTAGAGTTGGAGGAGACAATTCTATGTTAGTAAATGAGCTTTATGCTGACGAGGTCTTGGTGCTGAAATTCACGTCCGGATGTCATTGCTGCAAACCACTGGGTTGAGCCAAATAGGAATAGAATCTGCAACAAGTTTTCAGCAGAGGTTGGGATGTAGTAAGGAGGTTAAAATGGTGGGTTCAGTCTTTCCGATGCCAGTCAAGCAATCCAACAACATGAATGCAGCTTAGGGTTTGAGAGAGCTGGGAAAAAGCTAGATGTCATTGGCATGAATATGCAAGCTGTACTACATATCCGCAGACGATGCCATGATAGGCAAGCATGTGCAACTGGGAATAATAAATTCCTAGAGGACTTCAGAGATTATAATGCAAGGAAGTGAAGTACATTCTCCCAGGTAATAATGGAATCATGAAAAAACGTCACAAATCTGGACAGTGAAAGGCAGGTTCAGGATAAGGATAGTATACTAGATTTGTGTTTAGTGCTGTCAAGAGGTCAAATGTGATGAGTATCCATAGACCATGCCTTTCTGAAAAGCCTAGGACTTCAACTTAAACTGTTTCTCAGAGCTGTCATAGTTAGCTTTAATAGGAGATCCAACGATAACTCCCAGAATCAATTGATATTCACAACTTCCCATGGTATCTGCTTAGATTTATTTACTCTGCTATAATATTTTTAGCTGTGACATGAGAGAAAAATGCATCTTGTTATTTATCTAGTCCGCAGTGGGCAAGAAAAATACCATTAACTTATTTTCCAGCAATCAATAAATAACACTTAAATTTTGATATCTCTGAACACATTACTCAAATTTCTTTACACATCCCTTCCAGTATACAGTAATTTTACTCAACCACCGCAATCCAGTCACATTTTACAACAATTAATCTTCAATTTTCTACAAGTCATGCCAGAGGAGATCAGAGCAATAAACTTCATGTTGTATGTCACAGAATTGTACACTTTTTAACTAATATTCCCACTTCTCTATTCTAAAATATACTTAATTGTCACAGGTAAAATAATTACATTTTGCCTTTTTCCAGAAAATACATCATGCTCATTGCAGCGAAAGCCTAAAGATTTTCTTTTTGCATATTTACAGATCTCACAGGACATTCTTGCAAGATAAGTAGACCTGGCACTGTTTCCTGTCCTTCCACTGTTGGAGGATGAAATCTAGTCAGCCAGTTTAATTTATGGTCATTTTAGCTGTCATCAAAGGACAGTGGTAATCTGCAATTCTCTCCTCCACAAAGCTATTGGAGTGAATTGAAAAGTTCAAATTTGAGATGAATCGATCGTGTTCGGTGACAATACAAAGGGTTACAGAAGCGAGGAAGGTCAATGATCCAGTTAAATGGCTTGAGAGGTTGAATGGCATACTCCTGTTCCTAAGCTCCTAATTTTCCAAGTCAGTATAAGGATCCTTTCCCTCGCCACTTTTACTTTTCCTTCTTCTCATCCTTTGCTCTTCACTTGCGTTTGAAATAGATCAAGTGGACCAACAGCTCCACGGCTCCATTGCCAATTATTGGATCACACCATGATTTGCTGACTTTTTAACAAAAGCCTCTGCCAACCTCCACTCGACGAGGTCTGGCAAGCATGGTACCAGAGAAAGATCCGCAGAAATCAGAGTGTATTGTACAATTAAGTATATGTAATATCCTGTTCGTATATTAGATTAGCGACTAATTTAGGAAAATAATCATTCACGATATACTGCAGCACCTAGGAACAAGTACCAGTAAAATGGAAATGGTCAAAACAATTCTGTATAGGCTATGATAACAAAAACAATCTTATTTTTCTCCACGGTCTCCAGGCTCTATGTCTCAAAAATTCCACTTCTTTTGCAGAATAAATGACGGAGCAGCACAGCCGCACAGTGGTTAGTATTGCTGCCTCATCATGCCAGGATCATGGGTTCAATTCCCGGCTTGGGTCACTGTCTGTGTGGAGTCTGCACGTTCTTCCTGTGTCTAGTGGGTTTCTTCCAGGTGCTCCGGTTTCCCCCCAAAGTACAAAGATGTGTGGGTCAGGTGGATTGGCCGTGCTAAATTTTTGATTTGATTTTATTGTCATGTGTATTAACATACAGTGAAAAGTACTGTTTTTTTTTTTACACGCTATACAGACAAAACAGACCATTATCGAAAAGGAAACAAGAGAGTGCAGGATATAATGTTACAATCATAGCTAGGATGTAGAGAAAGATCAACTTAATGCAAGCTAAGTCCATTCAAAAGTCTGACAGCAACAGCTATTCTTGAGTCGGTTGGTACATGATCTCAGACTTTTGTATCTTTTTCCCGATGGAAGAAGGTGGAAGAGAGAATGTCTGGGGTGCATGGGGTCCTTAATTATGCTGGCTGCTTTGCCAAGGCAGCGGAAAGTATACACAGAGGCTGGTCTGCACGATGGATTGGACTACATTCATGACCTTTTGTAGTTCCTTGCCGCCTTGGCTGGGCAGGCGCCATACCAAGCTGTGATACAACCAGAAAGAATGCTTCCTATGTTGCATCTCTGAAAGTTGGTGAGAATTGTAGCTGACAGGCTTCTGACTAAGGAATTGGTGGGCTTTCTTAACTACAGTGTCCCTATTTGCCTCTTACGTCAAGGGGACTAGCTTAGGTAAATGCATGGGGTTATGGAGATAGGGGCTGGGTGGATTGTGGTTGGTGCAGATTTGAAAGGCCAAATGGCTTACTTCTGCCCGCAGAGCAGATTGTACAGAATCTAGTTGTACAGCACAACTGATTTCCACAGAACTTTGCTGGTACCATGCTGATCAGGTCCTAACCAAATAGGAGGTCAGTTGAGGGTTCAGTCTGAAAGTCAGCAGATCAAGGTGATAACCCAATAATTGCAGCATCTATACAATTCTGTGAAAAGTTCTGTAAAATAACTGCAGAAACCCCACAGGAAAGAAACATGCAAAGCAAAAAAAAATTAATGATCCATAGAAGGTCCCAGCAGGAATTATTCTCAGTAGAATTAGTCCAGGAAACACAATGCAGCTGTTAAAGAGTTAACAACAATTGATTCTGACCATTCTTTTCTTCAAGTTATGGATTAAGAAATGTTGGCAAAAAAAAACACCATTTTGACTTCTGCTATAATGATGCACTGGAGGTTTTTAACTTAAAAAAAACCATAATGTCAATTCCAAAATGCAATAAAGTAGTTTAAAATATATGAACTGGAAATCACATTCCTGAATATTTGATGTTGGTAGACATCTTAATTTTAACCATCAGAAACATTGCTCTCGTCTTAACATTTTTAGAACCATACATAGTTTTCACTACAGAAGGAAGCAATCCATCCCATTGTGCCTGCCAGTCCTTCGACAAAGCAATTAAAAACTAATCCCACTGGCCTGCTCTCTCCCAATTGCACTTTATCTTCCGTCTGTTTCAAGTGATAATCTGCTCTACTCTTAAAAGGCACAACTGTCAAAAAATATACATTTCTAAAAAATCTTGCAACATGTCTCTTTTTCCCTCCAAAGTAAATTTGTTTGCTTTGTACTGATGTATTTTCAACCTTTTAAATTTGGGGAAGCTAGAATAAAAGCCAATTTAGCTAACCAAGTCAATAAATTTCACAGACATGTACAATCTGTCATGGGCTGTACCCCATCCACTTAATCTCACAAGAGCAGGGTTTAACAGATTGGAGATCTACCTCGTTTTGAATTATGAAATATTTATATTTCTTCAACAAAACTTGCAAATTGGACACATTGTGACAACATTAAAATGTTGCCTCTATATTTGAAGCTTGTTTCTTTCAATGGGCCAATTACACATCTTGACTAATGATTTAATGCCACCTCAATAGGTGCTGGATGACCCTGGAAAGGCAGATTAATTAACAAGTATTACAAACACCATCACTGCTGTTGACCAACCCACGGAAGTAAAGATTGCTATTCATTGCAGCAAGGATAGTGCTAGGTCAGTGTAAACTTTGCATCAGGAAAATAGGTCAGGCAGTTTTTGTACCTTTTAACTCAGAATATTATGTATTTTTATCATTCTTAACCGGAAGGACGTGGAGACTCTGGAGAGAGTGCAGAGGAGGTTTGCCAGGATGCTGCCTGGTATGGAAGGTCTGAGTTACAAGGAGAGGTTAGGCAAATTGGGACTGTTTTCCTTAGAAAGATGTAGACTTAGAGGAGATCTAATAGAGGTGTACAAGATTATGAGGGGTATAGCTGGAGTAACAGGGTTAAGCTTTTTCCTAGGATGGACTTGAATAGCACGAGGGGTCACGGGCTTAGGGTGAGGGGGGGTAAGATATAATTTGGATGCTAGAGGGAGTTTTTTCACACAGAGGGTGGTGGGGGTATGGAATGCGCTGCCAAGTGGTGGAGGCAGGTACTCTGGAGTTATTTAAGAAATACTTAGATGGGCACATGAACAGAATAGGAATGGAGGGGTATAGAAAACTGATTTAAAATAGGGATCATGAGCCTTGGAAGTCCCTGGGAAGTGTGTAAATAGATGATGATATTGATGTACTTGTTTTTATCCTACAGGTGCTTTGGTCCACCTTGCTGTCTAACGAGGGGCATACACGCGATGGGTCGTGTGAGGGCTGCTCTTGGATTTTTTTTTCGAGAGTATCCAAGTGCTTTAGGTCGTTAGTGTATGCTTGACCTGGATCATTTGATGGGCAACACGACAGCTCAGTGACAATCGCTGTGCTGTGCAGATACATGGATTTGGGCCTGTATCTGTGGGAGATTGCGCATTCTCCCCGTACTTGCGTGGGTTTTCTCCGGTGCTCCGGTTTCCTCCCACATCCCAAAGATGTGCTCTTAGGCTAATTGGCAAAACAAATTCTCCCTAAATTGTCTCAAATTTGGTTTTTAATCCATAGATCTATAAACATAGACAAGGATCATGGGTAGAGGTGGGAACATTGGAGTGGTGGCGTGGGGTCGTTGGGCCGAAGGGCCTGTTTCCCGTGCTGTTTTGTTCTTTGTTCTTTCACAGAGTGTGGACATCAGTGGCTAAGCCAGATTTATTGCCAAAATCCACTTGCCCTCGAAAGTGGTGGTGAGGCATGGCATTGAACTGCTGCAATCCCGGTAAAGAAGTACACTCACAGTGCAATTAGGAAAGGAGTTCCAGGATTTTGACTCAGCAAGAGTGAAGAAACCGTGATAATCACTGTTGTGTGTGGATTGCAGGGGAACTTGCAGCTGCCAATCATTCAGTTACTCTTGGTTCTTCAAGTTGACAGAGGTCAGGGGCTTGAAAGCTGCTGCCCAATGAGGCTGCTGCAGTGCACTTGTATTTGGTACACACTGCTGCCACAAGCTTTAGTGTTGGAGGGAGAGAACGCTTAAGCATGGTGGGGGGAGGATAGTGGGGTTTCAAATCAAGTGGAGATGCTTTGTCCTGGGTGGTGTTCAGCTTCCTGACTGTTGGGGTGGAAAGAATCAAATGGCCACCTTGGTACTTGCTTTGCCAGAATAGTTCACTCAAAGATAAAGTTTGTGTCATGGCATTGTGGTATTTCCGGTGGACTAGTAATTTAGAGACCCAGGGTAATGCTCTGGGGATTCAGGTTTGAATCCCACCAAGGCAGATGGTGCAATTTGAATTCAATAAAAAATTTGAAATGAAAATCTAATAATGACTATGAAACTATTGCCAAATGTTGTAAAAACTCACCTAGTTCATTGATGTCCTTTAGGGAAGGAAATCTGCCGTCCTTACTTTGTCTGGCTGATATGACTCGAGATCCACATCAATGTGGTTGAGTCTCAACTGCCTTCTGAAATGGAGGGCAGTTACAAATTAGCAATGGATGTTGGTCGCTCAAGAACCACTGAATGGTCAGCTGCTCCATCCACGCCTCTTGCGCTGTTCAGTCTGCACCTCTTCAGCTCTCACATTGTACTGTCTGCCACTATGGAGTCATGCCCTTTTATCTGCCCTCAACCCATTCTATCTGCCTCTCTTGGCTTTCCCTTTCTTCTGTCTGCCCCTCTCGGCCTCTTCTGCTATTCTGTCTACTCCTCTCAGCTCTTGGGCTTGCTTATAGTGATAGGCTAATGTATCAAGCACTGGAAAATGCATTAGAAGTATGTTTGATTAACACTAGAAAGATAATTCATTTCATTAGCTTACATAAAATGCTCTACTATAAAGTCTATCCCCATTCACTTAAGCCCAGGGTTTAGTTACTTCAGTTAGCTAGATACCTAATGTACGATAAAGAATGACACCAATACCACATGTTCAATTCCTATACTGGCTATGGTTATTCATGTGGGCCTACTTCCTAGTCTTAATGTGCAGAGGTGCCCCTCGAACTGTATAACCAGCTATGCGTCCCTAATGAGAGAGATGGCTATGTTTGTGATCTTTCTTTACCATCCCTTCCTGACCGCACAAAATGAGAAATAAAGCAAATCTACATCTTGCCATCATTCTAGACTAGGCATTTTCCATGACAAGTTGTTTTCATGACCCCAAAAATTAAGGCTCCATAACAATACTTGTATTTAATCATAGAACATAGAACACTACAGCACAAACTGGCCCGTTGGCCCACAAGTTGTGCTGATCATATCAGTAACTACCAGGCCATAGAACTATCTGTAACTCCCAATCCCATTAAATCCCATGTACTCATCCAGAAGTCTCTTAAAAGACGCCAGCGAGTTCGCCTCCACCACCACTGACGGCAGACGATTCCATTCACTCACCACCCTCTGAGTGAAAAACTTACCCCTAACATCTCCTCTGTACTTGCCCCCCAGCACCTTAAACCTGTGTCCTTTTGTAGTGACCATTTCAGCCCTGGGAAATAGCCTCCAAGAATCCACTCTATCTATTCCTCTCAACATTTTATAAACCTCTATCAGGTCGCCTCTCAACCTTCGTTTCTCCAGACAGAAGAGGTCTAGCTCTCTCAACCTATCTTCATAAGGCATGCCCCCCCCAATCTAGGCAACATCCTTGTAAATCTCCTCTGCATCCTTTCAATGGCTTCCACATCCTTCCTGTAGTGAGTGACCAGCACTGCACACAGTACTCCAAGTGGGGTCTGACAAAGGTCTTATAAAGTTGCAGCATTACCTCCCGACTCCTAAACTCAATCCCTCGATTAATGAAGGCCAGTACACCATGTGCCTTCTTGACCACATCCTCCACTTGCGGGGCCGATTTAAGCGTCCTGTGGACCTGGACCCAAAGATCCTTTTGCTCCTCAACCCTGCCAAGATTCCTACCCTTGATATTATACTCCTTCATCCCATTGGTCCTGCCAAAATGGACGACCACACATTTATCTGTGTTGAAGTCCATCTGCCACTTCTCCACCCAGTCTTGCATCCTATCTATGTCTCGCTGCAACTTCAGACATCCCTCCAGACTATCCACAACACCACCAACCTTCGTATCGTCGGCGAACTTACTAACCCATCCCTCCACTTCCTCATCCAGGTCATTTATGAAAATGACAAACAGCAAGGGTCCTAGAACAGATCCCTGGGGCACTCCACTGGTGACTGATCTCCATGCAGAAAAAGACCCAACCACAACCACTCTTTGCCTTCTGCAGGCAAGCCAATTCTGGATTCACAAGGCCGAAGCTCCTTGGATCCCATGCCCTCTCACCTTCTCAAGAAGTCTTGCACGGGGAACTTACCAAACGCCTTGCTGAAATCCATGTAAACCACATCCACTGCTCTTCCTTCATCAATGTGTTCAGTCACATTTTCAAAGAACTCAACTAGGCTCGTAAGATACGATCTGCCCTTAACAAAGCCATGTTGACTATTTCTGATCATATTGAATTTCTCTAAATGCTCATAAATCCTGTCTCTCAGAATCCTCTTCATCAACTCACTGGTCGGTAATTCCCTGGGCTATCCCTGTTCCCTTTCTTGAAAATAGACACACATCTGCAATCCTCCAATCTTCAAAACCTCTCTCGTCTCCATCGACGATGCAAAGATCACCGCCAGGGACTCCGCAATCACTTCCCGCACCTCCCACAGTAACTTAGGGTACATCCCATCCGGTCCCGGTGACTTATCTACCTTGATGGAATTTAACAGCCCCAATACTTTCTCTTTCTTAATGTCCACATACTCAATCTTTTCAGTTTACTGCAATCCTGCAGTACAATCTCCCAGATCACTTTCCACTGTGAATACTGAGGCAAAGTACTTATTAAGCACTTCTGTCATTTCTTCTAGTTCCACATAGACTTTTCCCCCTTCACCTTTTATAGATCCTATCCCTTCTCTTCTCATCCCTTTACTCTGCACATATTTGTAGAATGCCTTGGGATTCTCCTTAATCCTACTCACCTAGGCCTTCTCAAGAGCCTTTCTGGCTCTTCTAATTTCCTTTTTACGCTCCCTCCTACAAGTTTTATATGCCTCTAGATCCTTAACATCCCCTAGCTCCCTGAACCTTTTGTACACCTTTCTTTTTTTCCTAACTAGGTTCATCACAACCTTTGTGCACCACGGTTCCCGTGACCTACTAAAACCTCCTTGTCTCACTAGAACGCTGTCATGCAGAGCTCCAGACAAACAATCCTTGAAAATCCGCCAAATTCCTTCAGTACTTTTCCCCAAGAACACCTCCTTCTAGTTTATTCTTCCAATTTCCTGCCTGATGTTTTCATATTTCCCCCTACTTCAGATAAACACTTTTCTATCCTGCCTGATCCTATCTCTTTCCAATGCTATCATGAAGGAGATGGAAATGGTGATCATAATTCTGAGATGCTCTCCTACCGAGCGATCCGACATCTCTCCTGATTCATTAGCCAGCACAAGATCAAGTACAGCCTCTCCTCTCGTAGGCTTATCCACGTGCTGTGGCAGGAAATTCTCCTGAACACACCTAACAAACTCCTCTCTATCCGAACACCTTACCCTGGGGACATTCCAGTTGATGTTTGGGAAATTAAAGTCTCCCATCATGACAACTCTGTTATTTCTACATCTCTCTAGGATCTGTTTCCCTATCTGCAACTCAACATCCCTGTCACTATTGAGTGGTCTATAAAAAACACCCAGCAAAGTTATCGACCCATTGCTGTTCCTAACTTCCACCCACAAAAACTCCGTAGACAGTCTCTCCACGGCATCCTTCTTCTTACAGCTGTGACACTGCCCCTGATCAACAGTGCCACTCCCCCACCTCTTTTACCTCCCGCCCTGTCCTTCCTGAATCATCTGAATCCTGGCACCCGAAGTATCCAGTCCTGTCCCTGAGACATCCAAATCTCTGTAATGGCCACCACATCACATTTCCAAGCAGCAATCTAGGCCCTGAGCTCATCCACTTTATTCACTATTCATTTATCATTTCCATCTGTATTTATTCCCACAATTTTCAATCCAGCTTCCTACTGGAGATAAATGGAGTCCCTTATAAAGGATACTAACCTAGTGAGAAGCTAATTTCATTGCTTTTCCTTTGCTCTAACAGTGAGGAAATGTTCTATCCTTTAAATGTTTAAGAAGAAACGGATTTGAGATAAAGAGGATTCTACCTGGTAATCATTATTTCCAATAACAGCAATTTATTTTTGTAGAACTTTACTTTGTCTGGTAAAAAGATGTCTTTAAATCATAAACGTAATTTGTTTTATGAGGAAATCAAATATTTCATAAAGAAATTAGCGAACTATAACGATCCATTTAATGATGTTGATTCAACCAATATTTTATTTAACACTATGAACTATGAGTTTTATATCACATGCCAGTAAAGTATAAAATAAATGGCTAAAAACTGAGTAAGAAATGCCATAGTTCTGAATTCTGTTTTGAATTAACTTGACACAACTTCCACCATGGCTCGAGTAATAATGTTAATAATAAACAGCACAACTGGCTTAAAAACTGAGTCAACACCGTAGGATCAAAACTCAACACACAAGAGGCCTTTCATCCCATCATGCTCATGCTGACGCTTTGAAAAATAGACATGTTTAGTTTCACAGTGTCTTTTTTTTGCCTGCAACCCTTCAAATACCTTTCCACTCTCTTCTCAAAATGGTGCCCTTTATAGTATACTGTTATTACATGCATCCTCCCAAAGTGCATCATTTCTCACGTTGTCGTATTGAGCTTCACCCATCATACTTCTACCTGTTTTACCATTTTGTTTGTTACCCTGACATTTAGATCTATCTATCACTATCTGCTACCTTCCCAAGTTTTGTACTAACTGCAAAATTGGGTAATATGGCTCCCTAAACATGAGTCAAAGTGGCTTACAAATGTTGCATAGATTAACAGGCACAAAACTTGCACCATGGGTAACAATATTGTAGACAAAATCCAATTTGAAAAACCTCCATGAATAGCACCCTTTGCTTTCTGTTAGGGTTAGCTTCACATCATACCCCACTTTTCCTCAATTAATAAGCTGTTTGTGAAATGTCTTCCACAGGTATATATTTGCAACATCAACTGCACTACCTTGATCAACCTTCTCTATTATTTTATCAGAGAAGTCAATCAAACGAGTTAAACACAAGTTGCCTTCAACAAATCAATGCTGGCTCTCCTTTACCAATCCACCCTTCCTAAATTAAATTTTATTTTGTCCCTGATACCTATTGTGGGTAAATTCCCCACCTTGTCAACGTTTGGCTGACTGGCCTAAAATATCACTTTTGTGACATATCATCAGCAATTCTCCAGTTCTATCACCACAGATTCTCTGCAGTACCCATTGAAGCTGTACCAGCTCTCCAACATCATCTTACTGAAATTCAGTCCCCTGCCCTATCGCAACACCCCATATATTTACCCCATTAATACCCCTAAACTACAGACTTTGGGATACTAAGGCACAATTTAGCATGGCCAATCCACTTCACCTGTACATTTTTGGACTGTGAATGGAAACCAGAACACTCCAAGGAAAACCCATGCAGACATGGGGAGGATATGCAAACTCCAAACAGATAGTCACCCAAGGTTGAATTCGAAACCAGGGTTCCTGCTGCTGTGAGGCAACACTAGTAACCACTGTACCCCACTTTCTCTGGCACAAATTCAGATTATGTCCAATACTCTGCTGTTTTCACTTTTGCTTTTTTCTGCATGCAAGAGTGCTTTCCATCTAAACCAGATGACTAACTAACTTTCTGTACGTTGGTCGCATTAGAGCAGTGTACACCTTCTACCTTCCCATACATGGAGTGTGGCCTACCGAAAGCAGAACTTGCCTTTGCTATTCTGCAGTAAACTTTTCTATCAAAAGTCACTGCTTGGGAGAATCAAGATAAGTGAACTGGTCCACTGTCTGTAGTTTCTGCCCTTTGATTGTGATTATGGGTTCTGTGTACGCTGCACGAGGAGCAGGCTGGTGCATGACTTCAGTCTTTTTAATGTTGATGGTGAGTCCAAAGTTGTCACAACCCGTGAAAATTTGTCCATACTGACTTGCATCTCTGGCTCTGAGCCAGTATACTGGGTGTAGTCATCGGCAAAGAGGAAGTCTCTCAGAACAGTCTCCTTCAGTTTGGTAATAGCTTGAAATCTCCTCAGACTGAAGAGTTTCTCATCCACCATGTACTTGAGCTGATTCCAGCAACACTGTCGCTCCACTGTATGCAAACGTCAAGGAATCAGCCCAGCAACAAAACTGAAGGTCTACAGCGCCATGGTACTCACAATCCTCCTGTATGCTTGTGAAATGTGGACTGTGTATCAAAGGCATGCAAGACAGCTCAATCATTTCCACATGACTTGTCTTCACAGAATATCAAGCATCAGATGGCAAGATAAAGTACCAGTCATCCGTATGCCAGATGACTGCATACCCAATCAGCTCCCTTTTGGGGAACTCTCTGCTGGAAGACACTCCCATGGAGGACAGAAGAAATGTTACAAAGCCACACTCAAAGCCTCCCTGAAGTCACTTGACATAGACACGACCATCTGGGAAATGCTAGCACAAAACCGCTCTACCTGGTGCTGCCTCATTCACAAGGGCTGTCAAGCTTACAAAGCAAGGTGCATTGCTGAACCACAACTTAAGTGTGAGCTGTGCAAGTCCAGAGCCACCAGCACAACAACTACAGTGACTACACAAGTCTGTCCAATATGTGCCAGCACATTCCATGTCCAAATTAGTCTGACCAGTCATCTTCGGACACATCACATCCAGCCTCAAAATGACGAATTGTGTCATGGTTCGCATCGATGGTGATGGACGAACAACAACCACCTTCCATCTTAGGCAAGCAGAGATTACATTAAGATTTTTTTTGCCATTAGAGATACTTTTACAAGGAAGTAAGGCAGAGCTCAGGACCATTCAGATACTATAAGACAGAGCAGCACTGCTGTCTTATTGCACTAGGGACCTGGGATCGATTCCGGCCTTGGGAAACTCTATGTGGAGTTTGTACGTTCTCCCTGTGTCTGCATGATTTCGTTCTACAGTCCAAAGATGTCTACGTTAAGTGGGCTGGCCATGGCAAATGCGTGGGATTATGGGGATAGGGTGGGCTAGGCAAAGATAAGATGCTCTTCAGAGAGTTGGTGCAGATGCGATGGGCTGAATGGCTCCCTTCAGCACAGTAGAGATTTTATGGTTCTAATTTCAGTGGAACATTTTAAGGCAAAACTGAAGTACGCAAACAAAAAAAATCATGCAAATATGTGAATTTTGGAGAATCTAAGGACGATGTTTTGTCCTAATTTTATGTACTTAGAATACGTACTACAAATAACATAATTCCACACTGACTTGTTTTACTTATACTATACTTTTCTAAGTTACATAATAATAGATTCCATGGCTAACTTTCTTGAAAATTTTGAACTGTTTTTTAAATGATCTTCAATCTTTATTGACAGTTACACCTTTTAGTCCATTTGCCAAAATATCTTGGACTGTTCCCCCAAATACCTATGTAATTGGCTTTATTTAAGTTTAAAATCCTTATTTCTGATTGGAGTATGTCAATTTCAACCTTAACATGCAATTCAATGTTATTATGATCACTACTTTCCAGTGGATCATTTATTCAGAATTATTAATTAACTCTGCCTCATTACACAATACTAAATCTGAAATAGCTTCATCCTTAACTGGTTCCACAACTCCAGGAAACTGTCATGCAAACATTTTACAAACTCATTTGCCAGACCACCCTTGCCAATTTGTTTGGTCCATCTATAAGAAGATTAAAGTCCCCCACAATTAGTACATTGTCTTTGTTACATGCTCCAATGATTAATTTAATTTTCTATTCAACAGTATAACTACTGTTGAAGGAGCTGTAAATTACTCCCATCAATGTTTTTTGATTCTTGCTATTCCCAATTTTCCTCGCACTGAATTTATTAAATTACCACAGAATCATAGAATCCTGCAATGCAAAAGGAGGCCATTTGGCCCATTGAGGCTGCACTGACCACTATCCTACTTAGGTCCCAACTCCACAATCCCACACATTTAAATTAGCTGGTCCCCCGACCCTAAAGGGCAATTTAGCATAGCCAATCTACCTAACCTGCACATCTTTGGAATGTGCAAGGTAACAGAAGCACCCAGAGGAAACCTACACAGACACAGGGAGAACGTGCAAGCTCCACACAGACAGTGACCCAAGCTGAGAATTGAATCCAGATTCCTAGCACTGTGAGGCAGCAGTGCTAAGCACTGCACCACCGTGCCACTCCTCAGTCAAGATCCTTCCTCACTAATGTCCATATATCATCTTTTGCCATTGTGTCTTCATTCAAAACATTGTGTACCCTGAAAGAATGGGGAAGATGGGACCATTCTCCTCAGACTTCATGGTGACTTTCAACATCATGAGAACTACAGACAGAATAGGTAGAAACTATCCCCATTGTAACAGAAGATACCGACTTAAAGCAATTGGCAAAAGAGCCAATGACAATATGAGAAAAACACAACCTATCCAGCAATGATGGCTAGGATCTGGAACGTACAGCTTGGGAGGGTGGTGAAAGTAGATTCAATCATGCCTGTCAAAAGGAAATCAAATAAGCACAAGAGAAAAGAATTACAGGATAAGAGAAAAAGGGTAGGTGAGCGGGCTAGCTGACTTTCTCTTGCAGAGAGCCAGCATAGACAAATTCAATGACCTCTATCTGTGCTGTTTTTGATTAATATGATTTGGTTTTGAACATTGACAATCTGCATATTGCCACTTTGAAAATCAGATCTATAGGAACCACTAATTATAATGGTACAAATGCTATGTGGCATCACTTTTTATTTCACTATAAAGCTATTGAATTCTACATAATAGCAAGGTGGAAAATATTTCTATGAGTTTCAAATTCAGTCTTTTCAATTACCCTTCCATTTCCAAAAAAACATCCACCACATTGTGCTGTAAGTTTAATAAGGGCACAGGTTGGCACTTTAATTACAAGTTAGAAACACAGCACATCTTGAGTTGATCTCATTCTAAAGTCATGCTTTGTCCATCTATGTAAAAGTTAGTAACTGTCAGTTTGCTTGTTCCAAGTTCAGTTCTGGCAGCAGTGCAGAAATTGGCATAATCCAAACATTCCTGTCACATTTCAAGTCTCAGGCAACAGATGCTGTTGTCAGGTTAGCATGTCCTGATATCTAGATTCTTGAATCAGCTTAGCAGCAACAGCAGGTCAAACATGACTTCGACAGGAATGCAAGTCTTCCAAATGGCTACCATCCAATCAAATTGCTCACATTTAGCTCCAAGATCAATTACTCATAATGAGGAAGTCTTTTGGAAAATATTGCCAAGTCGTGAATATGAAAGTGCTCTGTGGTGCCTTGTGTGCAGTAACTTTTCCGAGAGTACTGTCTGCCTGAAGGTTTTGGATCTCATTTCCTCAGCTCATCCTAGTTGAATGAGTGGACGATGGTGATTCAGCACTGTGTTGTCATATCTTCAACGATCACTCATATTTGGCCTGCATGGCCTTATTGACTCTTGTACAGACCTACTGCCAAATTTTAGAACCATCTGCCTTGAACAATCAGAGGTAGATACAGTCGAATAACTGTGGTCTCCATAGTACTAAATTACATTGCAAAAATGACCAAGTTTTCATATAGTTTTGCATCTCCTATTTAATCGTAATTGTTGCATAGTGGCATAATTTATTATCTCATTCCTCAATGTAAGTTGCTGACATTTTTTCCATGCTAAGTTGGGTAAAATGTATTCACTTTTGTGGTGTTGCTCATTAGAAATTTGGGTTTCAAGGGCATTCGACAACCCCACTATAAAGTCAGAAAACTTCTGAATCTGCTCTTTTTCAAGTGTCTTTTGGAAACTCAACCAAAAAACCCTGGCAAACACTCAAAGATGAAATTTGATGGATGTTCACCATAGACAAGAGAATTGTGGAATCTACAAGTTCCCAGCTGGGGAGGTTTCACATCACTTGGCTTTAGTCCATTGTGAAAATAAACCAAGAGCTCATTCCAGACCTTTATTGGCACTTTTGCATCAATGTACAGTCAAATTCTTTTCTATTAATGTAAAAGGAATAAAATAAAAGTGCAGCCTTTTATTTATCTTCACTGTCCGCTGCTTACTTTTATTTTACTAGTTCTACAATGGCCACTTTGCCAGACATCACTAATTTTCCCTTTAACAATTCTTTTTAAACAGATCACCATAAAAACTCCACAGTGCAGAAAGTGGCCATTTGGCCCACTGAGTCTGCACCGACAAGAATCCCAACCCAGGCCCTATCCCTACAACTCCACACACTTAGCCGACTATCCCTCTAACCTACACATCCTGGGACACTAAGGGGCAATTTAGCATGGCCATTGCACCTAACCCTGCACATCTTTGAACTGAGGGAGGAAACTGGAGCACCTGGAGGAAACCCACGCGGACACAGGGAGAATCTGCAAACTCCAAACAATCAGTGACCCAAGCCAGGAATCAAACCCAGGTTGTGAGGCAGCAGTGCTAGTCCCTGTGCCACGATGACACCTCACTGTACCACAGTAAGAAGTCTGACAACACCAAGTTTAAGTCCAATCGATTTATTTGATAGTAAACTCACAAGCTTTCGAGGCTGTCCTCTTCGTCAGGTGAATGAGGTGTTCTGGTCTCAAACAGCACATATAACAGCACAGACTGTTTGCAGATTACTGATTAGAATGCGAATCTTTACACCTAACCTGCTATTCAAGTCTTAAAGTGGTTGACAATGTGAGTGGACGGAGCACTGGGCACAAGTTAAAGAGATGTGTACTGTCTCCAGACAGCACAGTAAGTGAGGTTTTTTGCTAACCCAAGCAAGTCATGGGGGTTACAGATAGTGTGACATGAACCCAAAATCCCTTTTGAGACTGTCCTCATGTGTGTGGAACTTGGCTATCAGTCTCTGCTCAGTGACTCTGTGCTGTCATGTGTCATGAAAGCCCCCTTGGAGAATGCTTACCTGAAGGTCGGAAGCCAAATGCCTGTGACTGCTGAAAAGTTCGCCAACAGGTAGAACAAGTGTTCTGCATCATGACCTCACTGTACCGCCATGTGGAAATCTTCAATTCCGTTCTCACATTCATTGTCTGCTGCTCACTTTTATTTTTCCTCTAGTTTTACAGCAATCATTCTGCTACACATCACTAACTTTCCATTTGCTAATTATGTTCCCTCTAACATTTCCTTTCAAATCATCAATTCTGTTCTTTGAATTCTGTCTTTTTCATTTTACTAAGAAGTTTCTTCATTGACTTTTCTGTCTTTCTCTCTCCTTAGGATCCATTTTATTTTGTTCCATGTCCCTGATTCATTTCTTGCCTCCCACATCTTTGAGAGAAATACTCAAAAGAATAAACTAGGAGAACAGAACAGCTCCTTATAATCCATTAGAAAATGTGTATAGCATCATAAGAACTCAAGTATGCATTTCCCTAAACACAAGAAAAGAATGAGCCAACAACAGGAATCCCAGGAAATGAATAAAATGCAAGGCTGAGGCTGGTAGTTAATGGTAATGATGACCTATGATTGGAGTCTGGGAGGAAACCAGAGGACCCGGAGGAAACCCATGAAGACATGGGGAGAACATGCAGACTCCACACGCACACACACACACACACACGCACGCGTGCGCTCACGCACACACAGTGACCCAAGTGTCCCTGGCGCTGCAAAGTAGCAGTGATAACCATTGTGCCACCATGCCAGAAACTTATTCCTCACTTCTTTCCTCCTTTCTTCTGAAGAAACACCAAAGGACATGAGATGGTATCAACATATGCATGACGCAATTCCATAATATGAAAAGCAAGGAAATTTAAAACGAGAAAAAAATTATCAATAAACAAAATAAGTGGTTAAAACCTCAAAGTGAGCATAATCACTTGATTGCAACAACAACTCTGAATTACACGGCATAAATGAGCATGCGGAATCGAGAAAGAAGTGGTAAAATGTTGCAGATAATGTGAACAAGTATAGAACAGTGAAGTGAGAAATAAGTTTCTGGCATGGTGGCACAGTGGTTATCACAGCTGCTCTGCAGCATCAGGAACACTTGGGTCACTGTGTGCGTGCGCGTGTGTGGGGACTGCACGTTCTCCCCATGTCTTCATGGGTTTCCGCCGGTTTCCTCCCGGACTTCAAAGACGTGGTGGATAGATGCATTGGCCATGCTAAATTCTCCCTCAGTGTATCTGAACAGGCTCCGGAATGTGGAGGCTAGTAGATTTATACAGTAATTTCATTGCAATGTTAATGTAAGCCTACTTGTGACTAATAAATAAATTTAACTTAAATAAACAGGAAAGAAGCCCCAAAAAAATGCACATCAACACTGGGAGCAAAGAAAAACAACTGCTAAATGGTAAAATGATGATCCAGAGAGGCAAAGGTCTGAAATCCAAGTATAGAGCAGCAGTCAGTTGGTATATAAAAAATTAAAGGATGGGAGAGGGAAGGTTTTGGAAAATCCCTGAAAGTAGGCAGTCAAGTGGATAAAGTTGTTAAGAAAGCATATGGAGTCTTAGCTTTTATTGGTAGGGGGATTGAATTTAGGAGCCGCAGCATCATGTTGCAACTGTACAAAACTCTAGTGCGGCCGCACTTGGAGTATTGTGTGCAGTTCTGGTCCCCACATTATAAGAAAGATGTGGAGGCATTGGAGAGGGTACAGAGGAGGTTTACCAGGATGTTGCCTGGTATGGAGGGCAGGTCCTATGAAGAGAGGTTGAAGGATTTGAGGTTGTTTTCGTTAGAAAGGAGGCGGCTAAGAGGGGATCTTATTGAAGCATATAAGATGATTAGAGGTTTAGATAGGGTGGACAGTGATAGCCTTTTTCCTAGGATGGAGAAAGCTAGCACGAGGGGACACAGCTTTAAATTAAGGGGTATGAGTTATAGGACGGATATCAGAGGTAGGTTCTTTACTCAAAGAGTGATTAGGGAGTGGAATGCCCTGCCTGCAGCTGTTGTAGATGCGCCAAGTTTGGTGGCGTTTAAGAGGTTAATTGATAAGTATATGGAAGAGAAGGGAATGGTTTAGTTTGGAGGGGCATTGCTTTTTATTTTGGTCGGCACAACATCGAAGGCCGAAGGGCCTGTTCTGTGCTGTAATGTTCTATGTTCTATGTTCTATGTAAAATAACAATTTAGTTCATAGAGCACTTTAAAATTTCCGGGAAAAGAATGAACTGTGGGGTGAATGGAAAAATGCTATGGTGCCTCACTTCTCCTTTGAAGAGTTTGATTGGGATTTTTTTGAGATAGTGAAATTCAGCATGTTTAATTCAACCTTGATTGAGAAAAAATTGAGCCAATCAACATAATTCGCGCTCCACAAACTTGTTGGATATTTTCCCACGGCCTACGGACACATTGGACATGCACCAGATGTAAAACTTAATTATACAGTTATGTATGAAGGCACAGAGCTCCATGTAGAAAGCTTTAAATTTCTCCTTTTTTTGCTGAACTAAGCAAAAGCAGCAAATATATTGATTTCAACGAAGAATATACAACATGTGATTTGAATGCAGTATAGAGTAGTCACTTGTGCATTATCTCCATCCCAAAAATATTTGCATGCCTTGACTGTGACCAAAATAGAAGTTGCTATAATCTAAAATATTTCTGAACAAAAACCAAAACATTAGCATATTTAAGATATGATGTGATGAATTGTGAAAATACATAAGAAAAGTATATTTTATTAATAGTCACTTGATTAACACAGAACTTAAGCATTGCTGAAGAAAGAGACATGCTGTTAAAGCTTTTTGTCCTGCATTCATCAGGACAGATTTGCATGAAAACAGGAACAACAATTTATACTGTACGGGAAGAGGGTGCTGATTGAGTGACAATGGGCTCTGATTAGTAGAGGCGTTGTCATGAAGAATGCACCAGGCAACAGTTAACTGCCAAGATTTTGTTTAAATTCAAACCAGGCAAATTGTTTCTGACTGGTCAAGGTCATCATGGTTCAGTCCCATGGCAATGACGTGGCCAATCAGAGTCAACCTGTCTTGTTGAATTTAAACAAAAGCCTGGCAGTTAACTGTTTCCTGTTGCATTCTCCATGAGAACATGTCCAACCACATATTTTAAATATATTAAAAAATCTGGATTTTCTACCTTTTGCTTTTAATTTGAGGCCAACTAACCTGCAATTACACACCACTTCTTGTCCCATCCATGTCAAAAACACTTCATAGTATACGCTAATACAAAAAAATTCATGACATAAATTCAGTAGCACTTTATTTTGCATTACATTGCATCAGTATGATTAATACCTCCATTTTGAATTACAAATTGCACCAGAAGTTTTGAAGGTGCAACATCAAAGACTTAGGTCCATCGTGGCAGTACAATTTGTCTAAGTGTGACTTATATCATAATAGCTTTGACATATCAGATTATGTCATTGCTTAACTCAATTAACCTGAATCTCATAACCAATTGAATAATGTTTTCAATTTACTGTCCATCACCATTTACTGTTACGTTTGACCAATATGCACAGAGTAGCATGAATATCCTTAAACCCCCATAATAGTATTCTGTCTGGCTGACCAGTATATTTCAGGTCAATTGGAGTCTCACCCACCAGTTAGAGAATCGACAGAGGACCCCTATGTGTTCCGTAGGGAGACGGGAGGATCAATTGCTCTTCAGGAACTTAAATAGCCATGGTTGGACCTTCCCCATGACTGAGTCCCTGACAACAGAAATCCCATCAGCCAGAGACTGGCAGCTCGTTACTGCTGCGAGCATCAGTGGGAGCAGTGGTTGCCAACAGCACAGCAACCACTTGAAGTCCAAAATTCTATCGGGACACTCAGGCCATAGGTGAGTGAAAGTAGAATGGGGATCACGGGGCTAAAGCCATTGAGGAGGGCAGGAATAGGAGGATTGGAGGCAAGGGCAAAGTGGTGGCTTTCTGTGACTTCTGCTCCACCATCCCAACCCATGCCAGATGCCTCGATCGGACAGAGAGTGCCTCACAATGAGAGATGCATTCCCCCTCCCTCCCTCGCTTAAGATGTTGGCAAACACAACAGGTTTCATTGGGCAGATTTCTGAGGGCATGGGACTCCCTAGGAATGGCTTACATTTAGCCCCTGAGCTACATCTAAATAGCAGCAAGTTCAGGGATAATAGGAGGTCAATCTTCTCATTAATGAGCCAAACTGACATCATCACCATTGATCAGGAATTCCAGGTCAGCTTGCTAATGTGCTAAATTTGAATAATTTATAGCCAGAAGTGGGGGACTAACTACAGGTCCAAAATTATTTTTGTCATGAGACATAAATTATATCCGCTCTTGGCAATAATCATAGAATCCCTACAGTGAAGAAGGAGGCCATTCGGCCATTAAGTTTGCACCGACTCTCCAAGAGAACATTTTTCCCAGTCTCAGCCAACCTGAGCAGCATGATAGCATAGTGGCTAGCACTGCTGCTTCACACCTCCAGGGAACTGGGTTCAAGTTCTGATTTGGGTCACTGTGTGTGTGTGGAGTTTGTACATTCCCTTTGTGTTTGCGTCGGTTTCCTCCGGGTGCTCCGGTTTCCTCCCACAGTCCAAAGATGTACAGGTTAGGTTGATTGGCCGTTAAAAAATTGCCCTTAGTGTCCTGATATACGTAGGTTCGAGAGATTAATGGGTAAAATATGTAGGGATGTGGGGTAGGACCTGGGTGGGATGGTTTTCGGTACAGACTCGATGGGCCAAATGTACTGTCTCTGAACTGTGGGGTTTCTAAGAACTATGACAAGGAACCTTCACCCTATCCCTGTAACCCCACGCATTTACCATAGTTAATCCATCTAACATACAAATCTTTGGTTACTAAGGGGCAGTTTAGCATGGCCAGTCAATCTAACCCGCATATCTTTGGACTGAGGGAGGAAATATTGGCTGGAGTCCTCTGTTCGTAGCACGAAGCCGCTGCCAGTGATAAAACAGAATTTGGAATGCAGCAAAAACTCTATTCACTGCAGCGGGATGGGAATCTCAGATGTGGGTGAGGTTGGAGAATTCACCCCCTCATCTTTTAGAAAAATTATTTTAAATTTGAATAAATTATTTCATGTTAGTGAAAGTTAGATTCCATTCTCTACAAAGACCAATAACTTGAAAAAATGAACTTCCAATTAATAGATTAAAAAAATGACACGACAATATTTCATGTTTCAAAACTTTTACTGTAACAACAGATTAAATGCACTATTGCAAAACTTACACTCCAAAGTATAGAACTGAACTTCCCCTTTTATTGAAAACACGACTAAAAAAAAGCCACTTCATGGACACAGTTTGTCTTTTCACTAAACTTTGTCACTTATATAGTAATTTGAATTTCTCAATTTCCATTCCTCAGTCATTCTTAGCTCCCAAGGATTTATTTATATCCTTTTCCTTTTTGCAGGCTGATTTCTTTAACCCCAGAACTGTCTTTCACAGTGATAGGTTTTCCTGATGATTTATCTTCTAACACAAACTAGGTGAATCTTCCAGCCTTTTCTCAAGATCTCATAAATTTGGTCTTTTCAAATTGAGTGCAAGCTCCCAGCCACATTCCTCAATGAGACTTTTGATATCTAGCTTTCCTCTTTCTCATGTCTTTGAGCTTAAGGGATATTTCAGAAACTCATTGAGGGGTGTGATCTTACCAAAAACATTCTGTTCCGAACAAGTGTGAAAACGGAGAGAATTGTGCTTTTTTTGGGGCCAGTAAAAAAATCAAATCTTACTTAACTCTGTGGAAAAGATAATGCAAGATCTGCTTCCTGCCAGCAAGAAGAGAGGCAGGGCCTTAGCACACTGAAAGTTGGCAGGTTGCAGCAGAGGATGCAACTGCACACGCTCAGAGCTCTGTCATTATAGAGATGAGTGTATGCAATTGCATCCTCTGCTGCAACCTGTCATTACAGAGATCTGTCAGTCCCTGCCTCCTCTAGCTATTTTCATGGCCAATCACCCATATTCTCTACACCCCCAACTATTGTTGCCCTCTGCTGCCGATCCCCTGCCAGAACGAGTGCCTATCCTCCTGCACAGGCTGTCTGATCCCCCACCCCCTATGCCTTCATCTCCACTCTAACAGGCCTATGGCCAATCCCCACTCCTACCTCCTGCATATGGACCAGCCAACTGCCGGCTGGAGAGAGTGCAGCGCATACAGTGTTCCCCTCTGATCGCAGTTGCAGAATATGCAAACATAGCACTCCCTCCCCTGTCGTCTGCAGAGTGTGCAGTGTCTTCATGATTGGCTTGCCCTCTCAAACCCCTTCTCCGAATAGGCCCAGCCCCCTTTGATGTTGCCCAGTGCCCAGTTGACACTGTTAGTGTGCCAGGCTGGCAGTGCCAGACTTGGGCTGCCCAAGGGGCTTCCCCTTCTGTCCCCAGCCTTCCGTGGGGGTGTCAAAAGCCTCTATTGCCAACAGCAAGACCAACATGTCTAGTTCTCACTTATGGAGACCATACATGATTCTCGCCAGTGAGGATCTTTACCAGTGAGGCCACAGAGGTAAATGAGTCCATCAGCAAGTTGCAAGATCACCCCTACTGCCTCTCAAAGCTCATGTCCATACATTGTGAATCACGTGGGCCTTGTATCCAAGTTGAAATGGTGATTAGCTATTCTTGAGATTCCAACTTTCTTTTATCTTGGAAGAGACAATTTAAAGCACAACTTAATGTTCTTAACACTTTCTTTGGACTTTGAAGACCATCAGTCAAACAATGGCAAATTCAGACGTTGCTACTTTGTCTCCAAGTGTGAACAACTTACATTTTTGCAGCAAGATAACCCATTATTCCTTCAATCTTTAAAGCCATGTCATCCAGGCTTGTGGTTAGGCAGACTTTTGTAGCCTGATGGGTATCCCTAAAGACATTGCAAAGCCTGACAATTAAGGCAGCTAATTCTGTATCAGTAAAATTGTTATGATCTGCAACAAAGAACAAAATGTGTAGTCATGGAGTGAGCACAGGATCAGATTGAGAAGTCAGCTCATGTGTTACATGGCTGTTGCTATGTTTTGGGTGGACAGTGATTAAACACAGTCCCCCATGAGTGGAAGTATTCAGCAACATGATATGCTGAGATAAACACAACTTTCTGAGCAGTCATGACATAAAGACACTGATTGATCAATGCCTGTCCTGTGAGTACGTGATTGAGGGCATGATAAGTGCCAGATAAAAAGGAGAGCCTAAGGAAAATCAGGGGGTGACATCCATAAAGTAGTAGTGCAACTATAAAGATAGATCATTAGAACTCACCTGTTCAGAAAATCCGATCACCTCACCTCTTAATGGGGGGTATTTAGGTTCTAAGCTGTGAGTTTTGATAGCTTTTATAAGACAAAGTTTAAATACTTAGTGCAATGGAGTTTTGATATCCATTATATTGGAGGTTTGATATTTTTATGTTAAGCTGGTAAGGTACAATAAAGGAGATTGTTGTATGATATTTGAGAGTTTGCATGTTTTGTGCAGAATGTCAGTTGACCCAAGTCTGAAGTGCAAAGCCTCAGAACAGGTCACATAACCCCCCCAACAATTTTTCTGTCAATTAAAAATGCAGCACTGAAACATGAATCTCTGATCCCCAGAGGGCTGTTACTGGTAGATATCCCAAAAAATTCACTGGGGATCACCTTCCTCCGCATGAGAATGTCCCAGAATGTTCACACTTCTGGCTGACAATTACCCCACACTGGAAACCATCCGATACTCCTATTTAAATTTGTGACTCCAGGTAGTTCGGATTATCATTCCCGAATCATTAACCAGGAAAAGTTAAAACAATTAAAGCCACTTCTAACTCCTGAATAACGAAAGCACTGACACCCTGCGCTACCAACCGCTAGCATCTCCAAGTGGCTGATCTTTTAAACTTACCTACTTTACAACAGTTAGTGCAGTAAAAAGGGGGTGTGGCTTCCATTCCCCCAACTCTGCTACACTTGACTGACAGTCGCACTGTATTACTAGGTGAGAAAGGAGCAGCTGCATTACAGTCTAAGTAAGCAGAAGCAGAGTGGCAAATTGACTGTGATTGCCACACCTTGCCACACTGACCCATAATCTTATTAACCTCATACCTGTAACAGTAGGATCGGACCATTAAAGTAGCTAAACAGATCTTGCCGTTTTTCTGTCCAGCCTCACCTTTCAGTACCTTTCTTTAGAACATACAATACCATATTGAGTGCTGGGATCTACTGACATTGAAACCAAAGTTCAATGAATAAGTAAATTAATTTGTTACTTGATTACGTACACCATTCAAGCTCTAAGTCACCCTAAGAGATTGCTGAAAACAAAAGTCAAATAAGGCACTTTTCCTGATACCCTTGAGAATTCTGAAGACATGGATCTTATTCATCCTTGATTACCAAGATAATCTTCTCCATTTCAAAATGACTATTTCCTTACCATGCTTTTAATTACTGGAGAGTAATCAAGAACATGGTATGGCAAGCACTGTTTATTGGGACTGTTTTTTAAAACTTAGAAAGTTTATAGAACACAACACTCATTTTAATCCACCAAGGGTTGTGGACTTCTATCAGTAGTGTTATTGCATTCAAGTATAGAGACATCATGCTGTTTTTGAATCAGACATGTTTATGGAGCCAACTGACCTTTTTAATGTGCTGTGTTAGTCACTTTGTTTAGCTGTTGTATAAATTATTTGTTTTATAATATTTCCGAATTATATTCTTCAGGCCATCTGGGTGGGATTTGCTGGCCATGATTGTCCCAAAACTGGAAAATTCCTCCCTAAGTCAATGGACCTTTGCATGGTCTGCACCTCTCGCTCGCTACGATTCCCATGGCAGGCAGGATGGGTAAATTTACCCCCAAATCTGTAAATGGTGCAAGTCACAGCGCAAGCATAAAGTTATGGCAGAGAGCTTCTTTATTTTTCTTATAAAACCACTTTGGATGGCACTGGCATTACAAGATCTCTCAGCTCATGGAAAATTACACCAGCACATTTGTCTTTTTTTCAGTTCACTTCTGGAAGATGCTGGCCTGAAACTTTCTCCTTGCCCGAGGGTCCCAACTATCATTCAATCGCCTCTTTCAATTTCAATCATATGTTTCTAGAATCCATTTGAAACAGATATTCAGTGATTCCGTAAACATTATAGCAAACCCAAATAGATTATGAAGTCAAATGAAAAAATGACACCCCAAACTTCATGTCTCACCTTTTAAAAAATATAAATTTCAGGAATATTACAAGATTGGGCTTGATAAATTCTGTCTATACTTCCCACTGCCTGATAAAAGCAGCCAGCATAATTAAGAACTCTATAGGTTCCAGACATTCTTTCTTCCACCTTCTTCTCCTGGGAAAAAGATATGAAAGTCTGAAGTCACGTATCAACTGATTCAAGAACAGCTTCTTCCCTGATGCCATCAGACTTTTGAAAGGACCTATCTCACACTAAGTTGATCTTTGTCTACATCCTAGCTCTGATTGGAATGCTACATTCTGCACCCTCTCCTTTCCTTCTCTATGAACAGTATGCTTTGTTTGTAGAACACACAAGAAACAATACTTTTCACTATATACTAATACATGTGACAATAATAAATCAAATCAAATTCTAGTTCAAAATTTCAACTTTCTGCTGTGACAAGGACTTAATGTGAATACAATATGATTTGAACATATAGTGATCATACTAACAATACAAGTTAAATTACAAGATAAAAGATTGCAAGAATGGGCACTAAGAACAAACGGCTTTGCTTAACAAGTGCCTATATAGATCACAGGAATAAACAGTACATGCACATTTTAAAATCTAGCAATTGCATTACAAAATATTGTCAAATTCTCTCCAGGCTTTTTCAACTGCTCAGAAATGCTCAAAGTTTCTGCTCCTTTCAAGATAAAAATATAAGAATCTAATCCTGCAAACTTATTATTTTTGCAGTTTAAACTTTCACTGTACCAATTTATGAAGTTTTTTTCTGGACAATAATTGGATGATTGAGTGCAATTACACAATCTTGAATGATCACATACACAAGGAAAATAAAATTGAGAAAATAGATTTTGAAAGATTAGAATTGCAGAAACTGTTTTCTAGAACACTATGTCTTTTAAATGACAAACTGAAATGTATTTTAGTTAAAATGCCTAGAATTTTTAAGTTGGAACTTGAAATTGCTCATCAATCATTGGCTCCTTGACCCAGTATAACCTATGACATTCTTGCGTTCAGTTCTTTAGCTTTTTTAATATTTATTCTGAAAAGCACTTTCCTTAATAGTAGTACATCAGTTAGCAAAATATTTTCAGAGCTGTTCTGCAGGATATAGTTATATTGCAATGCTTGAACTTCTGAGGCTTGATTTTCATTGAAGCAGTATTTAATTGCATTTTTTTTCTCATGCTACAGTAACCTCAAGTGATTCTTGGCAAGCTGTACTGATTGTCAAACAACAAATCAATAAAGGTCATGCCATTCTGATTTAATCAATCTTTATTCCGTACAAAGCCAAAATCAATCTCTCACCTTTGAACCAACTGGCCTGAGCATTGGAAGGAAAGTGTAATTGCGGTCACACTGGTGCAAATAGGCACACGGCAGTTACGAATGGAAACTAACTTGTCCCAGTCACACAACTAGAAGTAATTTAGCACAATGCTACACCATTACCTAAATTGTTCATGATTCTAACCTTGTAGCATACTTGTATACATGTTTACACTGAAAAGGAAACAGTGAGTAATTTCTGGTCTCTTAGTTTTAAACATTGGCATCTTTTCACAATGTCTGTTAAAATTTCATCTTAAAGAATAATTTGCATAAGCTACCTTGAAGAACAAGCCCAGATTTTGGTTTGGGGTACAATACGTGCAACTATAATCGCAATATTGTACCCTCCCCAACGAGTCCATGAATAAAGCAGATGGAACAGCATAGCAGAGAGTATGATAAATCACTGTTGTGACCACCCAGACACATAATTTTCCCCAGATATGCATATGCTATGGACTGGAGGAGGGCGGAGGAGGCAGGAAGAGCGGAACAGACATATGTGCAGACATAATTGCAAATAGCTTTTTGTTTGTGATTTATTTTGCAGAAAACACTTGTATGAATTAGATCACTATCCCCAATCCGTACACTAAATCATTTTTTGTACTCTATAACACTTAGAAGGAAAAATTTATGGCCCAGAACGTGCACCCACAATAACAGTGAAGATATCAGCACTCATCATTAGAAGAAATCTGAGAACTATTTCTTAAGTATTTCTGGAGGGCTTGATTATTTAGGACTGAAGGGAAGAGACATTTCTTCACTCAGAATTCTGAATCTTTGGAATTCTCTGGGGGTGATTCTCCCAGAAAAATTCTGTGTCAAACTTGCATAAAACCTGGAGTAAATCACGTTTTTTTTTCAGCGGGAGTTTAAAAACGAATGTCCCACATACTATGCGCTGCAGAGTGTGCCAATGTGATTCACATTAAAAATCAGGGATGGGGCCTTTCCTGGCTGTTGAGGCCAGCAGAATAGCGCTGAGCAGGCCACTGCACTTTGCCGAGATGTCAGTGCTGAGATTGATATATATGCAGCGGACCCTGTCTACCAGTCTCCCAATTGCTAGCCAGCTTAATTGCTGGCCAGCTCCAGGATTCCTGCATCTCCGACCTTCCACACCTCTACAGCCCAATCACAGCTCCCTAAATATGCCTAAACCCAGCCCTGATCCTGCCAGCCTCAATCTCCTGCACACCACCCTCCTCCCCCACTCTTCTGCAGTCCCAACGCCCTCCCCAGCTGATGTAACACATACCCCTCCCCAATGACCAGTTCCAATTGCTGGCCTCCCCTCCACCTCCACCAATTCTGACTGCAGTGCAGGGTGATGTGCTCACACCCACCCATGCCACCCATCAGTCCCTGTCTCCCATTAGGCTCTGCCCCCTTGGCACTGCCTCATGCTTGGTGGGCATTAGCACTGTCTCTTGGACAAGCTGGCACTGCTAAGGTGGCACTCCTTAGAAGAGCCTCGATTGACCCACCTTCATTTCAGCAGGATTGGACTGCCAGCTCCTGGCAGGTAGGGAGCTATTGTGAACCCTGTTGCAGTAACCACATTTGACCAGGGTGGGGGCATGGAGAGGGAGTGTGTGCACTTGTGTGGGCGTGTGCGTGTGTGGAGTGGGGTTGAATGCTAGTGGACCCGAAGATTCCAGTCTCTGCTGTTGGAATTGTATGCTAATTAAAGGCCGCTAATCAAAAACCTGGTGCTGGGAGACACGCTCAGGGCCAGATATGGAGATCGGGTGGAATTGAAGCACAAGATCAGCCATGATTATAGTGAATGGCAGCGCAGATGTGAGGGGCCATATAGCCAGTCTACTTCTCCAATTTCTTATATTTTTATAAGATTGGTTGATATATGGATGCAATATGGAATGATTTGATTTATAAAGCTGAATTATGGAATCAGTTTGAAATATTTATTTCAGTTTAGCATCATGGCCAAGCAAATTCTGTGTTCATCAGTAACATAGAAAGAGTAACATGTGGGGTTGTTGAGGAATGGAGACTGGGGTTGCATTACTGGTACTGCAATCAAATGACTCAATCATAGGCTGCCTGGTCAGAAAGGAATTGTAATAAAAACAGAAAGCGCTAGTAAAACTCAGCAGAACCAGTAGCATCTGTGCAGAACCAGTAGCATCTGTGCAGAGAGAAACTAAATTAATGTTCTGAGTCCAGAAAGGGGCTGCATTAGTTTCCTGCTTTCTTCTTTCTCCTCAACTTGTCACCATACAGCAAACCCCAATAAGTCGCAGCACCTGCTTTTCTGAATACTAGATGGCTGCTCCCAGAGCAGCCTAGGCAGCAGAAAAATTGTCAAAGTATCCCAACTGTCCACTTTAAAACATTTACTGCAGAATCATTGAGATCAGGACAAAAGCTTTCAGCATACACCACATCACGAACTGTGGACCGCTGCAACTTGAAATAACTCTAGAAACCACCAACACTCCAACAACCAGAGCAACTTCCAACAGAAATTAATCAACAGAAAAGAAATGGCTGTCACAATCTGCCTACTCTGCGTATTTGATCCCTGTGTGGACACCAACATTGTCACTGTAATAGTCTAGAAGTGTGAACAAGCATCACAGACACCATTTTGGTAGCCAAATGGCACTCCACATTGAGAAAAGAGAGTGCCAAGGAGCTGATTTTCACAATTAAAGTGCACAAAATCAACTTAAATTAACACTACCCCAAGATTCCAGTCCCTGCTGCCCTGTCCAGCTCTGGACTAGCTAAAGACTGACAATGCTGAGGTATCTCTTGTTACTCCACTTGTATCAGTTGCCATAAAGATACTTTTTTTAACCACACAATGCTGAAAAATAGAGTGGATTTAGAATATTATCTCCACTGTGAGGGTGGTTATCACAATGCAGAGATCAGACACAAATTTAGTAATTGAGTAAAACTGAAGAGGTCGTTCATGGAAGCTCAAGAAGAAACAACTGATCTAGCCCAGTAGAAGCGAGATCAATAAGCATACAAAGCTGGAGGGAATGCACTGGAAGAATGGTTGGCAATTATATCTACATAGAGATGTGGATATAGTGCACAGTCAAGTGTGCTGTGACCCAGAAATATGAGGATTGATGGGTAGAAATAGGAGGTCACCCATTAACAAAATGCCTAATGTAGCAGAGAGAACTTCTTGGTTGTGATCATAAAGTTGAAAACTCAGTCACTACGTGGTACACAGTAACTAGTCATTACTTCTGAACCACCAGCTGAAGGTGTCACGGGATTAAAAGGTCGAAAGAGAAAGCTGTTTCTTAACTAAAGATGCTGCTGGACTAGTCTCAAAGATGTAGTGCACAGCAACGTTCAATCAACAAATTTAAAAATGAATATTAGACGGTATAGGCTAAGTCCTTTGGCATTTAATGATACAACACACCCTAACACTGAATAAAATTGAAAGCTAAGCAGAATTGGAAAAATTGATGTTGGACATGCTTCAATAAAGCAATTTATATTTTTAAAAACCACTAGAAAATGTGAGCTACTTTCCTCTTGATTATTTGTATATCATAACAATATTGGGAAAACAGATGGATAAGTTCCAAAGTCCAGCAATGGAAAGCTTTTACAGTAACTGACCAACAGCTGCAGGCTCAGCAACATAACCAATCAAGTTCTTCGATTATTATTTATGAAGCATATATTGTTTCAAAATCAAAAGTTTCTTCTGAAATGCATGAATTAGTGACCAGAGTAATAAAACAATAGCTTTTTACAGTGAGAATCATAGAAATCCCACAGTGCAGAAAAAAGTAATTTGGCCCACTGAGTCTGCACCAACTCTCCAACCGAGCATTTCACTCATTTCCACTCTCCATAACACCACGTATTTACCACACTAATCCCCCTAATCTACACATCTAGGGACACAAAGAGGCAATTTAGCATGGCCAATCCACCTAGGCTGCATATCTTTGGACTGTGGGAGAAAACCGGAGAACCCAGATTAAACCCACACAGACATGGGGAGAACATGCAAACTCCAAAGGAACAGTCAACTGTGACTGTAATTGAACCAGGTCCCTGGCGCTGAAGGGCAGCAGTGCCAACTACAGTGCTTTTCTTTCACAAAACCTTCTATTTGGGTATAACACATATTCAAGTCTCCAGTTTTTATTGAATCTTTATGCACACACTACCACAATAAAGAAAAATGAATTTTATGGTAGTCCTTTTGGGATAATAATTTAATATTACAATAAGCATTCCATGATATTTAAGGTGCATTTACACATCAACTTTAGTGTTATAAGGAGCTACTGCCGGACATTTGCTGAGATACTGCAGTTGGTGTGCAAACAGAAATGATGGCTACTGCTGTAAGAGTAGATTGTACTTGAGTTGATTAAGAGAAACAGCAGAATCTGAGACTTTGACAAACTACAGATCACAGGCCAACATTAAACATGGTGTCCTGAATTTATGTTCAGAGGTCCACACCAGAGCAAAGGATCTTTTATAACTCTACAACAAATGAAATCAATGCGAAATATTGGAAGTTCCTCATAAGGATGATGAATTTGGTATTGTTCATTGCTGACAACTGTTGTAAATGCTTGTGGGCACATATGTTCCAAATGTTGTTACATCATCATATTTACATAATGATGTAATCAGAGCAGTTTGCAAACCAGTGTTGAAAGTTATGGGAATGCTAACATTATTTGGCTTTCCAAACTGTAAACTAACTAAGAAGTCACCTCAGTTCACTTATAAAGGCAAGATTGAATATTTCAAAATTTCTGGGAGGTCAAGTGAAATTAAAAACTGACATCTGACAAAAAAAATGACAGTGTTGCAAAAATTTGAACTGCTGACACTGACCTGTGTGATTCAGAGGATACAATAATCACCCTTGAAGGTATTGAACGGCGTAGAACATCCTGAAGCAACTGTACCAGGTAGAAATGGCTCAAGTGGTTGACTTGAAAAGTGGTCTCTAAGCCATCCTCAGTCAATTGCCATGAAGAACCAAACACACCGGCATTGCAGATCAATATGTGGAGAGGTCTGCAGAAAGGACAAAACACAAGTATTCTAAATCTTTAGGACTGAGAATAGGAAGAAGTTTTGTTTTTAAAGCGACTGTGAACTGAAGAAGAGACAGCCTGGATTTTACTCTTCCAATGTTCGCAAAACTGTCAACACTCACCATCATTTCTCAATATAACTGGCAGCAACTTCTGGCATCTGCAAATGGGCAGTAAAAGTTCAGAAGTTGCAGTTAGTTATTTAGTGTTTATACACATAGCTTGCTGTTGAAATCCTCCCAGTTGCTAATCAATTCAAAATCACTGAATTGATGTGAACTTCCACTTTTTTACACCATAATTCTCACTACAAAAACCTTGGGAGAAATTAGACCTTATGCTAATACCAAACTGTATCATAACTGCTGCTAAGAAACCTCTCTGACCCTGAAAGAAACTAATTAGTTATTTGAGAAGTATCAAATTCCAGAGTTTCAAAATAATAAGATGCAAAAGTCTGAGGTCATGCATTAACCTAGTCAAGAACAGCTTCTTCCCTGCTGCTGCCAGACTTTGAATGGACCAGTCTTGCGCTAAATTGATCTTCTTTCACTACATCCTGGCTATGATTATAACACTACATTCTGCACTCTCTCCTTTCCTTTTTTATGAACAGAATGCTTTGTCTGTATAGCATGTAAGAAACAATATTTTTTATTGTATCCAGTACCTGTGACAATAATAAATCAAATCAAAAATCAAATAATATCATTGATTCTTAAAGTCACAAAATAATTCTGAGGTTTCCTACAATATTTCTATCTTTATTTTATTTTCTGTAAAATTATAAGTGAGAGAATGGTAAGACTTGTATGTTACTTTCTGGTTTGCATTGTGTGAGAATTATTCAACGTAATTGGGTATTTAGCCTCCTTGATGGTTCCTTCTTCAAGGTCAGCAACAAGTTCTGTCACTTTGCCACTGGTCTCAAAACCTAGGTTAATATCACAATTAAAGTTAAAGTTTATTTATTAGTCACAAGTAAGGCTTACATTAACACTGCAATGAAGTTACTGTGAAATTTCCCTAGTCTCTGCATTACGGCGGTGCCTGTTCAGGTCAATGAATCTAATCGGCACATTTTTCAGACTATGGGAGGAAACTGGAGTACCCAGAGCAAACCCATGCAGACACGGGGAGAATGTGCAAGCTCTGCACAGACAGTACCCAAGCTGGAATCAAACCCAGATCCCTGGCACTGTGACGTAGCTGTGCTAATCACTGTACCATTGTGTCGCCAAATGATAGCAACATGGGAATAGACTAAGCGTATGGTGGAGAGGATAGGCCAAAGACATTGGAATAAATAGCCTGTTTCTGTGTTAAAATGTCTATGTAGCTTGGAACATTCAAGGTATTTAAACTTTTTTTTAACCAAGAATCTGTATCCTCTAAAAAGAAAACTGTGAAGTTCACGAAGTACAAAGTTTTTACAAGCTATCTCATTCCAGAAAGAAAATGGTATCAACATCATGACAGTTTTGAGATCTGAACATGTAAGCTGTACTGAATTTTATTTCAAGCTATCAATTTACTTCTCAGCAGGTCATAACTGAAGTAATCAATCAAGATTTCACTAGACTGCATATAGAAGAGGATGGTGAAAAAAAAACACAACTATTATGTTGTTAAAATGTGTACAAAGTCTGTACATTTTATATTTTGTCTCTTCCTTCAGAGGGTGTAGCAATGAGGATATTTACTCTGAGAAAATTTAAATGTCATTTCAAACAATCCTTTCAATATTTGAGTGGTATTTTGGATGAACTGTGTCATTTTTTATGTTTAAAAGTAACCAAGCAAACAAAATAAAGAACAAAGAAAATTACAGCATAGAAACACGCCCTTCAGCCTTCCAAGTGTGCACCAATCACGCCGCCCAACTGAACTAAAACCCCCTACCCTTCCAGGGACTATATCCCTCTATTCCCATCCTATTCATGTATTTGTCCAGACACTCCTTAAAACTCGCTATCATATCTGCTTCCACAATTCCCTCGCAGCGAGTTCCAGGCACCCATCACCTTCTATGTAAAAAACTTGCCTTGTACATCTCCTTTAAACCTTGCCCCTCGCACCTTAAACCTCTGCCCCTAGTAATTGACTCTTCCACTCTGGGGAAAAAAGCTTCTGACTATTCATTCCGTCCATGCCTCTCATAATCTTGCAGACTTCCAGCAGGTCACCCCTCAACCTCCACCAATCCTGTGAGAATAAATCAAATTTCTCCAACCTGTCCTCATAGCTAATGCCCTCCATACTAGGCAACATCCTGATAAATCATTTCTGCACCCTCTGCATTTTGCTTCTCCCCCCACCCCTTAACTTTGAAAATACAGACATAAGTAAAATAATTGAGCACTATTTAAAATGCAACTATTCCAAAAATTTAAAATACTAGTGTGCAGTATTTGAAGGTATATTTAAAATGTATTGCAATTATCCATAGCATTGAATTTCTCCTGTAGAGGGCAAGACCACAAGGAGGAATAAGTCTGGCATTAGGTGGGTTTCATGGTTCACTTGGAGTTCAAGTATCATGGAGAATATAGGTGAGATCAATGGTCAATTCTTAAGCAGCCGTGTACCTCAGTTGTGTTATGCAGCTTGACGTTTGTAAGTAAACAACTGGGATATGTAACAAAGGTGGGAGGATTGTTGGTGTTGGGGGGAGTGGATGCAAAGAAGCAACTCACAATATAGATCTCGCCATTATGAACACAACTGTTATTCAGTATTCATGGAACAATTTTATTCAACAGTTCCTCTTCTTAAATCCCCAGCTGTGGCATAAATTTACCCATCTTCTCCATTTTTATAAACCAAGCACAACAGAGCAAAAATAAAAGTATTCATTTAAGACAAAATTATTGCTGTAATGCAAGTTGCTACAAAGTAGTTACAAGAAATAGCAAAATGTGGATATCTGAGAAATCCTTACAACCCAAGGGTCCTTTAAAAATTTATGAACATTTGATAAGAACAGTACTATATTTTCCATAATGGTAATTTTACAACGGGAACAAAATGAAGCATTTAATTTGCGGACATAAATGTAGGACTTCAATTTCAGATTTTTATTGTTATTAATATTATGCTGAACAACTCAAATTCTGCAGTGGTCTGCCAGTGTCAGTCCAACTGCAGGAAAAAAAATTACTTCAACGATTAAAAAGGATCAATAAAAATAGTCACTCTGTTCATTCTAACAGGGTTACAAGAAGCTCACTAAACCTCAGCTTTACTTTGTAATCCACTTGCAAAACAATGGAAGTCTAAAATGTTAAACCATTTCATTTGGCCAAATTTGCACTTCCAATCTTTCTCAATGATAAACAACACTTGCTTGATGCCAGATTGAGTTTTCCCACATTAATGCACCTAAAATTCAAAACTAAAACTAAATTTTCAGATGAACTTGGATGCAAGTTCCTTTGGTTGTTAAGGTAACAAAGGTGGCTGGACTTGCGGAAAGTGAGGAGCATTGTCAGGCGATGCAGCAGGACATAGATAGGCTGGTAGCTTGGGCAGACAGACGGCAGATGGAATTCAATCCTGATAAGTGTGAGGTGATGCACTTCGGGAGAAAGAGTGTGGGGGGGGTATATGATAAAGGATAGACGTATTAAGAGTATAGAAACGCAGAGGGACCTGGGGATGCAGGTGAACAAGTCTCTGAAGGTGGCAGAGCAAGTGGAGAAGGTTGTGAAGAAAGCATATAGTATGTTAGCCTTTATAGGAAGGGGTATAGAGTACAAGAGCTGGCCTTTAATGTTGCAGTTGTATAAAACGTTGGTGAGACCTCATTTGAAATACTGCCTCCAGTTCTGGTCGCCCTACTACCGGAAGGACGTGGAGACTCTGGAGAGATTGCAGAGGAGGTTTACCAGGATGCTGCCTGGTATGGAAGGTCTGAGTTATGAGGAGAGGTTAGGCAACTTGGGGCTGTTTTCCTTAGAAAGACGTAGACTTAGAGGAAATCTAACAGAGATGTACAAGATTATGAGGGGTATAGATAGAGTAAACAGGGTTAAGCTTTTTCCTAGGATGGACTCGAATAGCACGAGGGGTCACTGGCTTAGGGTGAGGGGGGTAAGGTATAACTTGGATGCTAGAGGGAGTTTTTTCACACAGAGGGTGGTGGGGGTATGGAATGCGCTGCCAAGTAAAGTGGTGGAGGCAGGTACTCTGGAGTTATTTAAGAAATACTTAGATGGGCACATGAACAGAATGGTAATGGAGGGGTATAGAAAACTGATTTAAAATAGGGATCATGAGCCTTGGGAGTCCCTGGGAAGTGTGTAAATAGATGATGATATTGATGTACTTGTTTTTATCCTACAGGTGCTTTGGTTCACCTTGTTGTCTAACAAGGGGCATACATGCAACGGGTCGTGAGAGGGCTGCTCTTGGATTTTTTTTTGAGAGTATCCTAGTGCTTCACGTCGTTAGTGTATGCTTGACCTGAACCATTTGATGGGCAACACGACAGCTCAGTGACTATCGCTGCGCTGCGCAGATACATGGAATTGGGCCTGTGTCTGTGGGAGTTTGCGCATTCTCCCCGTGCTTGTGTGGGTTTTCTCCAGGTGCTCCAGTTTCCTCCCACATCTCAAAGGTGTGCTCTTAGGCTAATTGGCAAAACAAATTCTCCCTAAACTGTCTCAAATTTGATTTTTAATCCATAGATCTATAAACATGGACAGGGATCGCGGGTAGAGATGGGAGCATCAAGGTGGCGGCGTGGGCTCGTTGGGCCAAAGGGCCTGTTTCCCGTGCTGTTTTGTTCTTTGTTCTTTGTAATTATTAAGTAGATTCGTCAACTTCTAAACACACATACCTGGCTGCCAGTCAAGGCCTAATTATTCCTCCATTCCTCGATTGTTATGCAATATCTCAACAAAACTTGGAACCTTCCCACTGGCTCTAAGATACATAAGATAACATAAGAACACAGGACTAAGCCGTCTGGCTCCTCGAGCCTGCTCCACCAGTCAAAAAGATCATGGCTGATCTTTTTGTGGACTCATCTTCACTTACCCGCCTGCTCACCATAAACCTTAATTCCTTTACTGTTCAAAAATTTATCTATCCTTTCCTTAAAAACATATAATGCTTCACTGGAATGGAAGGAATTCCACAGATTCACAACCCTTTGCATGAAATAGTTCCTCCTCAACTCAGTCTAAATCTGCTTCCCCTTATTTTGAAGCAATGCCCCCGATTTCTAGTTTTATTGCCAGTGGAAACAACTTCCCTGCTTCTATCTTATCTATTTCCTTCATAATTTTATATGTTTCTATGAGATTGCACCTCATTCTTCTGAATTCCAATGAGTGTAGCCCCGGTCTACTCAGTCTCTCCTCATATGTCAACCCTCTCAACTCCGGAATCAACCTAGTGAATCTCCTCTGCACCCCCTCCAGTGCCAATATATCCTTTTTCAAATAAGGAGACCAAAACTATACACAGTACTCCAGGTGTGGCCTCACCAGCACCTTATAAATCTACAATCTAACCTCCATCCCTCTAGCAATGAAGAACAAAATTCCATTTGCCTTCTTAATTATCTGCTGCACCTGAAAACCACCTCCTTGAGATTCCTGCACAAGGACACCCAAGTTCCTCTGCGCAGCAGAATGTTGCAATTTTTTACTATTTAAATAATAGTCCATTTTGCTTTCATTCCTACCAAACTGAATGACCTCACATTTACCAACATTGTACTCCATCTGTCAGACCCTCGCCCACTCACTTAGATTACCTATAATCCCTTTGCAGACTTTCAGTGCTTCTACCCATCTTAGTGTCATCTGTGAATTTTGACACACTACACTTGGTCTCCAACTCCAAATCATCCATGTAAATCGCAAATAATTGCTTTATCAACACTGATCCCTGAGACACAACACGAGTCACTAATTGTCAGTTACCCCGACTCTTTGCTTTCTGTTAGTTACCAATCCTTTGTCCATGCTAATATATTACTCATAACACTATGCACCTTTATCTTATGTAGCAGACTTTGGTGCAATGCCTTGTCAAATGCCTTCCAGAAACCCAGATCCACCGCATCCACAGGTTGCCCAGTGTCCAATTAGTTTCAGGGTTTGAAATTTAGAAGTACTACTTTAGTTGTACATAACCTTTGAATGTTGCAATGAGAGAAAAGAAAGACCAATCAAAAAGCAGAATACTATGAATGCTGGAAGTCTGAAAAAAGACATAAAATGATGGGAATAAGGCAGCACGCATGGAAGGAGAAAAAGAGTTAGCTCCAGTTGATGATGAAAGGTCGTCAACTTGAAACATTAACCCTGTTTGTCTCAACTGTATTGGTTTCAGAGCCAATGCAGTGTTAATTCAGCAGAATTGTAGTAATTTGCTCAATTTTACTGAGGCTAAAGGGTTACAAAGAACATAGAAGTGGGATTAGGCACTTGGCCCTTCAGGCCCACTATGCCATTCATCTTGATCATGGCTGATCACTGAATTCGATACCCCGATCCTTGCTTCCCCCCATATTCTTTGATCTCTTTAGCCCCAAGAGGTATATCAAATTCCTTCTTGAAATCACATAATGTTTTGTCCTCAACTACTTCCTGTGGTAGCGAATTTCACAGATTCACCACTCTCAGGTGAATAAATTTTTCTAACTTGAGTCCTGAAAGGTTTACCCCTTATATTCAAACTATGATTCCTAGTTCTGGATGCCCACCATCAGGAACATTCTTTTTGAATCTACCTCGTCTAAGTTTGTTAGAATTTTATAAATTTCCACCTCTTCAAAAATCCAATGAATACAATCCTAATTTTGTCTCTCCTCATCTGACAGTTCAATTTTAAGAGTGGGTTATTAATCCAGTGGAATACAAACCAAGTCTTAACAATATTAAGAGATGATCTAATAAAACTGTTTAAACTAATTGGACGTAATGAGATAGATTTGAAAAAAGACTATGAATGACAGCCTTCCTTTTCTGAGAAAGGATGTTCTTGCTCTCGAGGGAGTGCAGTGAAGATTTACCAGACTGATTTCAGGGATGGCTGGACTGATCTAGGTGGAGAAATTGATTAGGTTAGGATTGTTTTCGCTGGAGTTCAGATAAATGAGGCGGGTGGTCTCATAGAGACGTATAAAATTCTAACAGGACTAGACAGAGTAGATGCAGAGGGACAGGATATTCTCAATGGTGGAGGAATCCAGAATCAAGGAATCACAGTCTGAGATTCAGGGTAGACCATTTAGGATAGAGGTGAGAAGACATTTCTTCACGCAAAGAGTAATGAGCCTGTGGAACTCATTACCACAGAAAGTAGTCAATGCCAAAACATTGAATGTATTCAAGAGGTGGCTAGATATATAGCACTTGGGACAAATGGGATCAAAGGTCATGGGGAGAAAGCAAGATTAGGCTATTGATTTGGTGATCAGCCATGATCGTGATGAATGGCAGAGCAGGCTTGAAGGACCAAATAGCCTTATGGTCCTACCTTCAATGTTTCTGTGTTAAAACATGCAAAGGAAATGCCTCTAAAAGCCTTTTTTTCATCGAGGCACCCAGCTAAAGTCTCATTAAGTGACTGTGTTGACAGGCAGTGTAAAAAGTTAGTAAGGATGTTTAAAGCTTGCACAAAAGTACTGTGCCCATGTGTGCATCAGGAGCTCGACAGGATTTGGATGTACAACTGCAGTGAATGCCACTGCAGCAACGCTGTCTTCAATTCAGAAGCTCCTGGCCTATTTCTTTGGCTGGGAGAATCCAGCACAAGGCAGGGCATAACCTTAAATTAGCAGCAAAGCCATTTAGGAGCAAAGCCAAGAAACATTGTTTGCACATAAAAGCTGGAAGTCTGGAATTCTCTCCCTCAAATGGTTATAGATGCTGGGCCATAGAAATTTTCTAGACTGAGATTGATGGATTTTTATAAGAGTCTCAGAGGATATAAAGCAAAGATAAGTAAATGGTGTTGAGGTACAGATCATCCGAACTGAATGGTTGAGCAGGCTCGTGGGGCTGACATCCCTGACAGGTAAAAACTGGCAACCACTTCCATGATGCGACTTATGCCATGTAAGAGAGAGGAGATTTTTTAAAAACTTCAAACTTCCATTTACAGCAAAAAAATAAACTAAAGTGCTTTTGTGTTGGTTTTTTTCCAAAAAATTAGAAATTATTAGGGCTGATAGCATCACAGGGAAAAATGTTTTGGAGGAGTGATTGAGTCCAGAATACAGAAAGAGATGAATTAATATCTGCAGAGACACTCATTAACGTAAACGCTTTAGGGATTGGGTGATCTCAACTGTATGTTAAGTCATCTCCCTGACACTGTCAGGCTCAGTCACTCCTCCCTGCCAGTTCCTAAGCAGTCATTGCTGGGAGAAATATGTTCAAGTTAACAGAAGAAAACAAAAATCTAAATCTGAAAGTTGAATAAAATTTACTTTGCATCTTGCATTTTCCACTAAAATTTTGAAACAGGATTTGTTTAAAAAAAGACACAAAAAGCAACATATTTCTGCTTCTAAAAGACTTAAGACATGAATTTTTTTTAAAAAAATCAACTATTTATTTTATCCTTTGCTGTAACAGCAAAAATGTTAAACTTTTGCATGTGTCTATTCATTGCGTGCATTTTATTATCACTTGTCTTAAAAACAATTATCATCTGAACACATTGCTCCAAATACTTTGGGTTGGGGCGTTTAATAACAGTTTAACATTGCTAATGGAGTAATCAAAATTTTGAGTCAGATATTTGATTTTTAAATAGCATCCATTACTTCTACAATAGTGCCTCTTCCATTAAAGATGAGCTTCAGTACCATATAATCCTTGTTTTAAGCAGAAGATCACACATAACTACTATATTTTGCTGCTGTAAGGACGCTGTTAAGTTCAATCAGTAAACTTGACAATCTTTAAGAATAGATGCTTGAAACAAGTGCAAATCTCATTTGTGTGAATAACCTGGAACTTCTAATTGTGGGTACCTCAATTTACCATAAATAGATGGTACCATAAACTTCAATCAACATGCAGAGTACTGTCCATCAAGTCAGACACATGTTGGGTCCAAGAAGCAGATGCTAAAAATGGAATATCAGCCACCCTGTATTTCAGGCAAACCTTGTTACAAACATAAGAAAATGAAGATTGTGTGTTAGTATAATGTACACACCATTGTATTTGTCTGTTTTCTAAAAAAAACTGTTCTTGTCTACCTACTATAATAACTTTATTTAGAAAGCATAATCAAGGAGTGGCTAGAGAACTATTTAGGAAAATATTTCAGGAATGGTATAGTGAACAGAGAACAAAAAAAAAATCAGATGTGACTGGCCTTTATAGATAGGGGGATAGAATATAGAAGTAGGGAGGTACTTTTGCAGCTGTACAGGGTACTGGTGAGGCCGCAGTTGGAGTACTATGTGCAGTTTTGATCGCCGCATTTGAGAAAGAATGTATTGGCCTTGAAGGGGGTGCAGAGAAGGTTCACTAGGCTGATACCGGAGATGAGGGTGTTGGATTATGAGAGACCAAATAGGTTAAGTTTGTACTCATTGGAGTTTAGAAGGCTAAGAGGGGATCTTATAGAGTCATAGAAGATAATGAAGGGGATGGATAGGGTAAAGGTTGAGAGACTCTTCCCGCTTAGCAAAGATAGCAGAACTAGGGGGCACAGCCTCAAAATAAGGGGGAAGGGGATGGTTCAGATCAGGGTTGAGGAGGAATTTCTTCACTCAAAAGGTGGTGAATCTTTGGAATTCTCTGCCTGTTGAAGTGGTGGAGGCTTCCTCACTGAATATATTTAAGTCAAGGGTGGATAAGTTTTTGATTGACAAGAGAATTAAAGGTTACGGGGAGAAAGCGGGAAAGTGGAACTGAACCACTGCAGATTAGCCATGATCTTATTGAATGGCGGGGCAGGCTCGAGGGGCTGGATGGCCTACTCCTGCTCCTATTTCTTATGTTCTTATGTTCTTATGACTGTTTGAAGACACAAACTTCTCTTCTATTATCCAGTTGGGTTGGGCTGCACTTCTCAGGTTATATCCTTATCTCGCCAATCATAGTCAAAAACAGAAAAACTTTCAATGGCCTCTCTTCCTCAACTGCATGATTACCACTGGTGCCTTCTATAAAACTAGTCTTCACCTGCCTACCATCTCTGACAATCCAATACTGCGACAGCAGAGATTTCCTCTAAGCATTGGGAAAATCAAAGCCATTGCCTTCAGTCCCCACAACATTCTTCCCTAGCCATTGAGCCCATCCCTCTCTTATTGAAAACTAGTTGAACCCTGATATTGACACCCTCAGTGTCATATTTGAGATGAGCTTCCAACCACATATCAATGACATCTCTAAGACTGCCTAATTTCACCTTACGAATAATTCCTGACACACCGTCTTAACTGCTGTTCAAACACTCAACCCGTTGTTACATTTCAACTTGATTATTCCACTAAATTTCTATCCAGTCTCTGAATTTCAGTACTTTCTTTGCCTGACATCATTCACAATTCTATTCTCTGTACCTGGCCATTCACCATCCCATCCCTATCCACGGATAACTTCCATACTCTTCTGATTAAGCAAGGATATGATTTTAAAAGTCTCATTTTTTTCAAAGCTTTCCACAATCTCGCCGATATCTCTGTAATCTTCTCTAGCTTCCTAACTCTTGAGAAATTTGCATTCCTCTCATTCCAGTCTGTTGAGAATGCCTAATTGTAATCACTCAACCACTGGAGCCTGTGTCTTCAGCTGCCAAGGTTCAAAGCTTTAGAATTTAGTTCCCAAAGCTCTTCACTTGCATTTCTTCTAAAAAGCTCCTCCAAACTTATTATTTGACTAAATCTTTGGTCATCTGCCCTAAAATTCTCCTTATTTATCAAATTTTGCTTCATAACAATAGTGGCGTGACTTGAGATGTGTTTTTTTTTAATTAATTTACAGCATGTGGATGCTTTTAGCTGGGCCAGTATTTATTGCCCATCCCTAACTGGTCTCCAGTTCAGAGAGCATTTAAGCGTTACCAAATTGCATTATTGTGTTAAAGTTGCTCGATAAATACAAGTTGCTATTACTGTTAACGACTGAGAATGTTGGAGGAAGCCCAAGGAAAGAAAGAGATTAATTTTAGAGTGCAGGTTATTTCAAATTAATTAGTGTTCCTAATAATACTATCTTGTAAGTTTTTTTAACTGCTCTAACTATTGAGGAATGAATAGTTCTACATAACTTCTGGAAATCAGTAACTCCAGTTACAAATTCAACATCAGTTGTAAAGTAAATTCAGATCTGATATTGTTTCAACAGTGACTTAAATCACTTTAGAAATCAATCCAGAATAACCTCAGTCAATATTGCATCAAAGCTATTGATGAATATCAGAAGATAATTTGCCTTTGACCCAGTGTACTTGCTCAGAAGATGCTGAAGTTTGGTAGAAATCTTTGTGAATTTAAACACATCAATTCAAAATTCAGTAGTCAGTGTCTGAACTAGAAACTGTTACAGAGAGAGAGCAACAATATGTACTCCTTGCCTCTCACCAATTGTGAGCAGAATGAGTTTTGAATCATTTTTAATATAAACCATGGTGTGTTTTTCTAAACCTACAGTTTATGATGCAATTTATTAATAACTCGCAGCACACCTGTATTATGATTAACTCAGGAGGTTAATTCATTTCACACTTAAAACCTGAATGAGAAGTGTGTGCAATGTCCCACTACACCACACATACACACAGTAAAGGGAGATAGAGCAAGGAGTTTTACAACTATGGATAATAACAGTACAAGAATCACAAAAATGATTTCCAAACTCTAAGAAGTAAAGTCTTGTTTTCCTTTGTTGTGGAATTCAGTCTCGGTGAGTTTCTGATTGGAAGCAACAAAACGAAAATCAGCGAAAGATATGACACTACAGCATGATGGGCCTTCTGTGCTTGAATCACTTGAAAGATATTGATCAGAGACGGTTAAAATTAAGCAGACTTCCAGGATTTGAGAGATGGTAACTGGCTACTTGTTCAACTGGGTTGCTTCAGACCTTTCTAGCTAATGGTAAAAGAGCAATGTGAGGATTTTTCATTTCTCAAAGGAATATGGAGATTTCAAAAGCCATGTGACCTTTCTTTTCCACAATAATTTTAAAGGGATGTTCTTCCAGTGTCTCGAACTAGCTTTGATTTCAGTTACAATCATAGAAAGATCATTGAATCCCTACAGTGCAAAAGGAGGCAATTTGGTTCATTCAGATTAAACTGATCACAATCCCATCTATCCTTGTAACCCCATGTACTTACCAAGCTAATTCTCCTGACAATAAAGGAATTTCCATTGTCATTCAACCTAAATCGCATACCTTTAGACTGTGGGAGAAAACCAGAGCACCCAGAGGAAACCCATGCAGACACAAGGAGTATGTGCAAACTCCACACAGTAAGAAGTCGGACAACACCAGGTTTAAGTCCAACCGATTTATTTGATAGTAAACTCACAAGCTTGCGAGTTTACGATCAAATAAATCAGTTGGACTTAAACCTGGTGTTGTCAGGCTTCTTACTTGTTTACCCCCAGTCCAATGCTGGCATCTCCACATCAAACTCCACACAGACAGTGACTCAACGCAGGAATTGAACCCAGTTCCCTGACACTGTGAGGCAGCAATGCTAATCACTTCCAGAACATGCCGTTCTTCCTATGCAACTCTGTCTCTATGCATTCAAACTCATCTTCTTGATCACTGTATATGGTCCACTGAGCACACTGCCTCTATTATTGAAAGTTCTTCTTATGGTATTGGGTAATAAGGGTATACCTAGCATGACAATGCATTGACTCAGAAGTGACCTCCCTCACTCTGTTTTCATCTATTGCCATTAAACCAGAGCCATCATTTATATGGAGACAAACTTGAATAAGAAAGAACATACAAAAGGCAGGTAATCTGCCTCATTTCTTTATTTTCTTCATCCCACACCTTTTAAAGTTTATTTTTTAAAGTTCAAAGTTTATTTATTAGTTTATTTATTAGTTCTGGCTTTCATTAACACTGCAATGAAGTTACTTGAAAATTCCCTAGTTGCCACATTCCACATCTGTTTGCGTACACTGAGGGAGAATTTATCATGACCAATGCACACAACCAGCATGTCTTTCGGACTATGGGAGGAAACCAGAGCACCCAGAGGACATGAAGAGAACGTGCAGACTTCACAGAGACAGTGACCCTAGCCAGGAATCCGATCCAAGTCCATGGCACTGTGAGGCCTACCAACAGAGATAGGCTAGTCACCTACTCTTAAAAAATATGCTTCAGTGAGCAATGCTGCAGAGAATCCTTATCAAATAAATGAAACCATAGAACCGACAATCTGGTGTGATTCCCTTACAAGCAGATTCTAAACTTATTGAGTTTTTTGAAAAAGTGACCAAAGAGGTGAATGGGGGTAAGGCAGTTGATGTGGTATATATGGACTTTAGTAAGGCGTTCGATAAGGTGGCCCATGGAAGGCTTCTGCAGAAAATGCAGATGTATGGGATTGAGGGTGATTTAGCTAATTGGATTAGGAATTGGCTAGCAGATAGAAGACAGAGGGTGGTGGTTGATGCAAGTTATTCATCGTGGAGTTCGGTTACAAGTGGTGTACCTCAGGGATCTGTTTTGGGGCCCCTGCTATTTGTAATTTTTATAAATGATCTGGATGAGGGTATTGAAGGATGGATTAGTAAATTTGCGGATGACACCAAAGTCGGAGGAGTGGTAGATAGTGAAGAGGGGTGTTATAGTTTGCAGAGAGACTTGGACAAGTTGCAGAGCTGGGCCGAGAGGTGGCAAATGGAATTTAATGCGGAAAAGTGTGAGGTAATTCACTTTGGCAGGAATAACAAATGTGTAGAGTATAGGGCTAATGGTAGGACTCTTAATAGTGTTGAAGAACAGGGGGATCTTGGTGTTTATGTGCATAGATCCCTGAAAGTTGGCAATCAAGTCGATAAGGTTGTTAAGAAGGCATACGGAGTCTTGGCTTTTATTGGTAGGGGGATTGAATTTCAGAGCCGCAACGTCATGTTGCAACTGTACAAAACTCTAGTGCAGCCGCACTTGGAGTTTTGTGTGCAGTTCTGGTCCCCACATTATAAGAAAGATGTGAGGCATTGGAGAGGGTACAGAGGAGGTTTACCAGGATGTTGCCTGGTATGGAGGGCAGGTCTTATGAAGAGAGGCTGAGGGATTTGAGGTTGTTTTCATTAGAAAGAAGGCGGCTAAGAGGAGACCTTACTGAAACATATAAGATGATTAGAGGTTTAGATAGGGTGGACAGTGATAGCCTTTTTCCTAGGATGGAGAAAGCTAGCACGAGGGGACATAGCTTAAAATTAAGGGGTGGTAGTTATAGGACGAATATCAGAGGTAGTTCTTTACCCAGAGGGTGGTTAGGGTATGGAATGCCCTGCCTGCGGCAGTTGTAGATGCGCCAAGTTTGGTGGCGTTTAAGAGGTTAGTAGATAAGTTTATGGACAAAAAGGGAATGGTTTAGGTTGGAGGGTCATTGCTTTTTCCTAATTGGTCGGTGCAACATCGAGGGCCGAAGGGCCTGTTCTGCGCTGTAATGTTCTATGTTCTAAAGTAATTCATGCATTGCAGATAGCAATTCATATTGGAATGGTTATGGTACATTATGGCTAAAATCAAACAAGCAACACTACTGGATCTAGCATTCCAAAATGATCCTTTGTTTCATGGAACATAGAATATTACAGCGCAGTACAGGTCCTTCGACCCTCGGTGTTGCACCGACCAGTGGAACAAATCTAATGACCCTCTAACCTAAACTATTCCAATGTTATCCATATGCCTATCCAATGACCATTTGAACGCCCTTAAAGTTGGTGAGTCCACAACTGCTGCAGACAGGGCATTACACACCCTTGCTATCCTCTGAGTAAAGAACCTACCTCTGGCACCCATGCTATAATTATCACCCCTCAATTTAAAGCTATGTCCCCTCGTGTTAGCCATCACCATCCAAGGAAAAAGGCTCGTACTGTCCACTCTATCAAATACTCTGATCATCTTGTATGCCTCAATTAGGTCAACTCTTAACCTTCTTCTCTCTAAAAAAACAACCTCAAGTCCCTCAGCTTTGTCTCATAAGACCTTCCCACCATACCAGGCAATATCCTGGTAAACCTCCTCTGCATTCTTTCCAGTGCTTCCACATCTTTCTTATAATGCAGCGACCAGAACTGTACACAATACTCCAAGTGCGGCCGCACCACAGTTGCAACATGAACATATTTCTGACAGCAATAACTAGTTTTAGGAATCCAATATTACATTCAAACAGAGCAGGGATACAATAATGGTCCATTCAAAGATATCTCCAGCACATATTAATATGACCAACACCAATATCTATGTATCGGTGGTATCTAGAAGAAAATTAACAATGTTGGAATAATCGACGTGTTTGTCTATTTAAAAATCTATGATGCATTTTCCTCCGCTTCTGATCTTTAAGTTTTTCAGGGGCAAAAACTCTGCTCGTCATAATGTGGAGGGTGGAATAAGATTAACCTTGGGAAACTTGCCTCCAATGTTCTTTCACCTCATCTTGTGATCAAATAACTGGCCCCCATTTTGAATCAAGTACCATTCATTATTATCTCTTATATAGATAGATTGCCTAATCTGGATATATTTTGTCCTTTCTGCAGAAATTAATTAAAAATGTAGCACACCCACCAATGTGGGGAATGTGCAAGAAATCTGTATCAATCATTGTGGAATATGTACCAGTTTAAATATTTTGGTTTTGTTTAAAGGTTCATCGAAGTCCTCCAAACAACCCAAAGCTAGTTTTATACCATTCAGTGCCAGACCTTTCTAAGGTGAGAGGCATACATTGGGACTTTATTCATTTTCACTGATTGTATTCCAATTATTATCTTTAAATCCTTCCCTTTCTTTCTCTGGGTATTTCAAGAGTCTTTCTCCCTCATTCCAGCCCCTCTGAACCTATCAATCCATTGACAGGGTGTTCCAAGGGGACATTTTGGCACACTCCCATGGTATCCTGATTTAGAAAGTATGTGACACACTGAGGTGCTTAATCAACCCTATCTACTCAGTACTATTGGGTTAAGGTGCCTGAGGTATAGGATGGAGTAATAATAACTCGTCCTCTCTCTTATCCCGTCCTTTGAGGTTAGTAAATATATTGTCAAGATCAAAGCCATCTTTGTCACTGTCGCCAGGAACATTTTATTGATCCAGGGAACTTGATCTCCCCAGCAAGGAAGGGATATGCCAAAATCTTGCATGTTTTTTTCTGCTGCTATTATCAACAGCAAGGACATATAACAGAAAGCAATGACAAAGTGCAACCAGGACAGCATGGTATTTGGCAAGAGCAGCAGTCTCTCCATATGGTACCTCACTGACTAAATACAAATTTAGACCAAGTAAACTGTTTAAAAATGTTATCTCAACACACAGCAGCCAATTTCTTTTGGGGGGTAAGGCACCAGAAACAGCTATTTTAAAGCAAATAATCATCTATCAGCTTTAAATGATAATGGCAAGTCAGAAGCACAGAAATATTCAGTACTATTCAGCTTTACACCATGAACAGAAATCTGTCTCAACGCAGTTCTCATCTTTCAAGGGAAAAAGGCATACCAGCTTAAGAAAAATAAAGCAACTATGTCCAAATAAAACAGAATCATGATCAAGCAAGCCAATGTCAAATGTCATTTTTTAAATTCATTTACTGGATGCTATTGTCATCAAGGCTAGCATTTATTGCCCATCCCTAATTTCCCTCTAGAAGCTGGTTGTGAGCTGCCTTCCTGTACCATATTGCAGTGCATTTGGGAAAGGTACACTGTAGTGCCTGTCATTTGTGTGACACAAATGTTACTTGCCACTTATGAGTGATGAGAGAGAAATCATAAAATAGAATCATAGAATCCCTACAATGCAGAAAAGGCCATTTAGCCTATCATATCTACACCAACCCTCCGAAAGAGCACCTAGGATGTACCACAGTTTTTTTCCATCTCAGATGTATCACAGCATGGTAAGGTTCCTGTTCTGACCAAGATCGCAAAGAACTACAAAGGGTTGTGAATGTGGCCCAGTCTATTATGCAAACAAACCTCCCATTATTTGATTCCATCTACATTTCCTGCCACCTTGGAAAAGCAATCAGCATGATCAAGGACCCCATACACCTGCATGCGCTCCTTTCCACTATCTCTTGTTGGAAAAAGATACAAAAGTCTAACATCACATATCAACTGCTATCAAACTTTTGAATGGACCTACCTCATATTAAGCTGATCTTTTTCTACATCCTAGCAATGACTATAACACTATATTTTGCACCCTCTCCTTTCTTTCTGCCCAAGTACTCCATGAACATTATGCTTTGCCTGCATAGCAAGAAATACTTTTCACTGTCTCCCAACATGTGACAATAATAAATCAAGTCAAATCAAATCCCCACCCTAACCCCATGCATTGAGCATGACCAATCCATCTAACCTGCAGATCTTTGGAGTGTGGGAGAAAACCAGAGAACCTGGAGGAAACCCAGGCAGACACGAAGAGGATGTGCAAATTCCACACAGACAGTCACCCAAGGCTGGAATCAAACTTGGGTCCCAGGTACTGTGAGGCAGCAGTGTTAACTACTGTGCCACAGTTCTGCAATGGTGACATATTGTCCAAGTAGGATGGTGTGTCACTTGACGAAGGTGTTCAGATGGCATCACAGTGGCACAATGGTTAACCCTGCTGTCTCACAGCATCAGGGACCAGGTTCAATTCCAGCCTTGGGTCACTGTCTGTGTAGAGTTTGCACATTCTTCCTGTGAGGGTTTACTCCGGGTGCTCCAGTTTCCTCCCACATTCCAAAGATGTGTGGGTTAGCTGAATTGGCTATGATAAATTGACCCTAGCGTCAGGGTGATTAGCAGGGTAAACATGTGAGGTTGCAAGAGTGGGACCTGGGTGAGATTGTTTTGGTGCAGACTCAAAGGACTGAATGGCTCTAGCATTGTGCTTCTGCCCTTGCCTTTTTCGATGGTAGTCGATTTCAGAGTTGTTGAAAAATTCACAGGAAGTAGGTACACTTTGAAGCCATAGTAAGCCGCCACTTATTTAAGAATTTGGAAGTTTAAGATGATGCATGGGATGCCAATCAAATTACTTTGTCTTGGATGGTTTTGAGCTTCTAGAATATTGAAGCTGCACTCATTCAGGCAAGAAGGGAGTATTTCATTACACTCCTGTAAACCTTTATAAGTGATGCACTGGCTTTGGGGAGTCAAGAGATGAATAACTCGCTGCAGAATATCCAGTCTCTTACCTACTTTTGTCGTTATAGTATCTATATTTTATTAATTGAATTTAAATTCCATCAGCTGCTGTAGCAAGATTTGAACTCATGTCCCCAGAGCATTAGCCTGGGCCTCTGAATAACTAGTCTACTGACATTACCACTACACACCATCGCCTCCAGTTATAGCATCTGCGTGGCTGATCTAATTAAGTTTCAGGTCAATAGAGACCATCTGGTCCTTGATGGTAAGGCACATGACGCTGTCACTGAACGTCATGGGGAGGTGGTTAGACTTTCTCTTGTTGAAGATGGCCATTGTCTGTTATTTGCGTGACACAAACGTTCCTTGCCACTTATCATCCCCAGCCTGAATGTTGTCAGTCTTGATGCATATGGACAGGGATTCCTGCATTAACTGAGAAGTTGCAAAAGCTGTGCAATCATCAGCAAACATCCCTTTTGACTTTACGATGGACAGAACATCATTGGTGAAGTGTTGAAAATGGTTTGGCGAAAGACACTTCCCTGAGGAAATAATGTAGCTGAGTTGATTAGCCTCCAACAATTGTAACTACCTTCCTTAGTGCTGGATATGACTACAACCAGTAGCAATTTTGATTCCCATTAACTTCCGCCTTAGTCAGGTTCCTTAATGCCACACTCAGCCCGATTCTGCCTTTATGTCAAGGACAGTCATTCTCATCCTATTTCTGGAGTTCAGTTTCTTTGTTTGTGTTTAGACCAAGGCTATTATGAGGGCTGGAATCAAGTGGTCTTTGTGGAATCCAAACTGAGCAAACATGAGGAGATTATTGATGAGTAAATACACTGCTACCCCTTCCATCTTTTTCTTGAGTATGAGAGTAGATTGATGGGGCAATAATTGGTCAGTCTGAATTTCTCCTGCCTTTTGGGGACAGGACATACATAGGTAATTTTCAGCTTTGCTAGATAGATGCAGAAACACTTCGCTGATTGTGCGACCAGATCTTGAGCACAAATCTTCAGTATTACAGCCAGCATGTTGTTGTGGTCCAAGAAATTGCTATATACAGTGCATTTATTTGTTTTTTGGTTTCATGAGTACAATTGTCTGTTGGCTGACCTCTGTGATGCTGGGGTCTCACAAAGAGGCAGAAGTCAGTCATCCAATAAACACTAACCCCTTGATTTAAAAGGAAAATGCTCCCTAGGTTCAAATCTTTCTATGCCTTGCTTTTATCTCCTCCAGCCCTAAAGCCTCCAACAGCTCTGCATTTCTTCAATTCTGGCTTCTTGTCCATCCTCTATTCCCTTCATAACAGCATTGGAGATTCTGCCCTGAAGCATTTAAGTCCTAAGCTTTGAAAATCTCTCTCAGAGATCTCTGCTTGTCCATCTTCATCAAGACATTTCCTAAAATTGATCTTTTTTAAAGAACAATCTATGAACCCATTTTTACATTTTTTCCTTTAAAATTGACATTCTTATATCTGTCCTGATGAGTGTAGGACTGAAAGTTTTGACAGGATGTTTTTTTTCAGCAGTACTCACGTTCTGCACTAGCAAGTGGCCATAAATTCCAATAATTTAATAATGGCTTACTTTGAAACTCAAATTCAGCTTATCCAATTGCTTTCATACAACTCTCTCATATATATCAAAACCTCCTGAAGATGGCTGCATATCCTCAAACCTGTCTTTTATCTTGTGCTGAACTCCATCATTGAGGATGGAGCTTCTTTCATTTGCTATTTTTTCCTTACTGTCCCCCACCAAGCACGACAGGATGTGGCAGGACTGCAGAACTTTGATCTGATGGTTGTGGGGTTTGCTTTGCTGTCTAAAATCATGTTCTTCCTATGTTTAGCAAGCATACAGTCCTATGCTATAGGTTTATTGAGTTGGCATTTCAACTTTAGATATGCCTGGTGCAGCTCCTGGGCATGTTGTTTTCATTCTCTGGTGGGCCTGGGTTGGGTTCCTGCCTTGCTGGCAATGTTAGAGTTAAGGACGTGCCTGGCCATAAAGTCACAGATTGTGATGGAGCACAATCGTTCTGTTGGCCCATAGTGCCTCAAGGATTTTGAGTTGCTGGGTCTGTCCTGTATCTATCCCATTTAGCATAGTGGTAGTGCCACATTTGGTAGAGGGTGTTAAAGAATCAAACAGGTCCACAACACAGAAAAGGTTCTTTGGTCTATCACGTCTACCTGGTTAAAAACAACAAATTAACCTTTGCAATCACATTTTCCTGACGCCTAGCTTGTATACTTTGGCATCACAAATATACATCTAAATACATGTATCAGAGCGAAGACTCTTTCTTGCCACAAGGACTGTACTGTAATTGCTCATATCAATGCTGTCATGAATTAATGTATTTTCATCAGGTAGATTGGTAAAGACAAGATCAAGTAGGTATTTTTGGTTGTCTCACCAAGTACTACAGCCTAATTCGACATGTATGTCTTTCAGGACTCAGCCAGTTCCGTCAATAATGGTGCTACTGAGCCAAGTCCACCACTTCGATGTCATCCTTCTTGCCCTCAGTATTTCTTCCAAGGGGCGTTCAGCATGGAAGCGTATTGAATCTTCAGCTGAGGGAAGGCGGTAATCAGCACAATGCTGTTTTCCACAGTTTGGTCTCTTGTCATGTGACATTATGGAATCTGATATCAATATTGAGACATTCAAGGGTAACTCTCTCCTGAATGTATACCACAATATTGGTTCCTCTAGTAGGTCTGTCTTGCTGATGGGATGTTTCAGACCCAAGCCCAGGATGGTGATGGGACATTGACTGAAAGGTATGATTTTGTGAGTATCTATTTGCTATGTAAGACATTGCTGTGCAAAAACTGACGAGTGCTTTTGCCTATCGTATACCATTGACTTTACTTAATTGGGTGTGAAGAACATCGGCATATCCTGGGAACTTGGCATCTTTGCTAAGTCTTGTAAATATGGAAACTCAGTGATCTTCAAGAAAGATCATTGCTGCCATCCTCTCAACTTTTTTCTACAGTTAAAGGGCATATATACTCCAAAATTAAATGATATTCAACAACTTGATTATGTTTGAATAGTTTTGAGTGGTGTATTACACTACCATTTCTTCATACCCAACACAGGCCTGGGACCAGGTTAAAGATTGAACAGCCATCCAAAGCTCTGCTGCACATATCCTAAACTACACCAAGTCTCAATTATTAATTTATCATCTCTGGTGATGCAGTAACCCCCTGATTTAAAAGGAAAATTCTCCCTGGGTTCAAATCTTTCTATGCCTTGCTTCTATCTCCTCCAGCCCTAAAGCTTCGAACAGCTCTGCATTCCTCCAAATTCTGGCTTCTTATCCATCCTCCAGTCCCTTCATCCCAGCATTGGAGATTCTGCCCTGAAGCATTCAGGTCCTAAGCTCTGAAGATCCCTCTCAGAGATCTCTGCCTGTCCACTTTCATTAAGACATTTCCTAAAATTGATCTTTTCTAAAGAACAATCTAAGAACCCATTTTTACATTTTTTCCTTCAAATTCTTGTGTCTGTTGTGATGAGCGTAGGACTCAAAGTTTTGACAGCATTTTTGTTTCAGCAATATTCATGTTCTGCACTACCAAGTGGCCATAATTTCCAATAATTTAATAATGGCTTACTTTGAAACTCAAATTCAGCTTGTCCAATTGCTTTCATACAACTCTCTCATATATATCAAAACCTCCTGAACAATCTATTGTTTGTCAGAGAATCTATGTGACAATCTTGGCGGAAAGTTTTTTATATATCTCCCAAATAAAATTACAGAAAAGATATGCTTGCCATAAAATTTGTAAAACAATAATTATTAAAAATAATAATCACCTCAGTAATTTGGTTTTGGGCTCTAATTGTCCAATACAATTCTCATTAAATTAAATATATTTAACTACAATATAAGTGCTTTGCATTTATCATTATTAGCTAGCAGCTGAAAATAGAGAATAACCAAATGTTTGACTACGTTAAAGAAATCTTGTCCAAGGTTCAGTAAGTTAAAATATTTGAGAAAAAATAAATTAAACTCAGACATGTACATCACAAACTGCTAAGAAGCGAAAAGATGTATCATCTCATTTTTTAAAAAAGCACAGTTAGATGCAGTGTAGTGAACTGCTTCCTCGCACTTGATTTTCATAAGGTAAATACTTCGCATACACCCTCCTTAACAATGAAATGTGAAGAAAGTAGGGCACTTCTCAAGTGGCTGGAGGAAAGACATACACACTAGTTGAAACAACAAATTCAACAGATGAGCTTTTGCTGATTGTGACTCCCATGGTGTCTGCCATTTTTCTTCTGTACTGACCTTCTCGCTGGCTAGAAAATTAAAGTTCAATAACCAACCACAGAAGACAGGTCCCCTGTTAAAATAAACATGCCGGGTCATAATTTCTGAAGCAGAATGTTAGAGCGTGATGCCCAAAAACTCACATAAAAATGATTTGCAATAATCTTGGATTTTTGCTTCAATTTATAGCCAACTATAAAACCACAAAAGGTGAATTATTGCATAAAATTGCAGTTTAATTTGTCATTTACAAGCTCATTCATATAGTTAATGTTTTAATAATCTGTAGTGGTGTTGGCTTCAAGTTAGAAAGTCATTGCTCTCAAGTGTCTGAGGTTTTATCGCAAGGTCAACTACACAATTTTGATACCTGGCAAATGACATTTATGGCATTTTAGACATTCAGTGTGCAACAGCTGGTAGTTTGCTTAGTGCTGCCTTTTTGTGAAGCTGTAGATTAACTCCAGTGCTGGAATTTTACCAGCTCACCCACCTGAGGCTCGTAAGATCCCGCCCAAGACCAATGGAAAATGCCATTCTGCGAGCTTCACCCACCCCAATTCTGGAGCAAAGATCTGGGCTGGTTGGAGATCTGAATTGGATCCAGCACAGATCTCCAACTAGTCTGTTTCCAGATAGGGATAAGTTTGAAACATTTTGGTGTGCAAGTGACAGCAGAAACCTTTACACGCACGCTACCTTTAACTATTTTATGGTAATAGATAAAAATGAGCGGAAAGATTTAATATGGTATCACTCACAGCAATCACTCCACCATAATTTATAGAGTTATGTTTTTGGTATCAATGATGGATGGAACACGGCAACAGCACTTCAAAGACTCAAGTTCGAACTTTGGCAATGAAATAATGGACTTCCTCTTTCTTTCTCTGAGAGATGATGAATTTCCCTAGTCAGAACACAGAGGCACAGGTTCATTCCACAAAGTTGCCAAAATATGGCCCTGTCAGAAAGACACCAAAAGTGGCGCACAAGCAAAAATAGAAAATTCATGTTGGCAATTGTCTGATATTATTCACACATATTGTTGCAACAGAGTTAGACAGAGCTTCATTATCCATCTGATCAGGCTATAACTGATTCAGGAGTTCTCCATGCTGAAACTTAACACTCCTAGACTTGATAAGACAAATATTAAGTACAACATTAAATTAGGTTTCTTAAGAGTTTCAAACCCTACCCTCCCAAATAAAACCTCAATTATGTCTTTAAAGAATAGTTCCTAAAGCAGAAATACTACAAGCTTACATTCAAAGAGAAAGTTCAATGTAGTCTCATAAATCCAGTCAGCCATTTACAAATATATTTCCTTCTTGCAAGAAAAAAAATTCAGCATGCAAGCTGTAGCAAAATAAATCCAGTCAACAGACATCATTTGAAAATACTTTTCCTTATGTAATGCAACTGGAACCAAAAACATCCCGATTAAACATGTCAAATAAGACACTTGAAAATGAAGATGTTCAATCCAAAAACAACACTTCAACATTAAGCCATAGAGGACAGAAGGTTTATATTTTAAGGGGAAATTTAAAACAAGTTTGCCAACAATCACCACACAGTAGAATATTAAGCATAGAATTTGAAAAGAAAAGCCCAAAAAACCCTGCTAAAATGAGTGAAAGTGTTTTATTTTATTCTGCAAGAAATCTAAAATACAATTTATTTGACATTGGGTTTGCCTTCTCATCAGTTCATTGCAGATTTAGTTTTACTGTTATATCAACATACAAAACACACTAAATGGGATTTGCTGGCTTCCCAGCCGTATGTATCTTGATGGCCTACTGTTCATTGATGGCAGGATACCCTGCTCCCGCCGCTGTCAATAGGATTTCACACTGAAGCCTCCCATGCCTCCAGGAAACCTGTTGGATGGGGTGTGCTGCTGGCGGAACCAGAGAATACTGCCGGTGTGAATGTCCAAAGAATTCTACCCAGCTTTCCTCAACTGCTAAGTATCATCAATAATTACCTAACTAAATCCAACAGCAAAAAGGAAACCATAAAGAACAAACAAAACAAGCAACAGCTACACCACAATAAAAGTGAATTTGATATGAACACACACACACAAAGATGCTTTGAAAAGCAATATTCTTAATTAAGAGTCTCTTCAGAAACAACAACCATGAGAATTTTACATGGAATAACTATGCAAAAAAAGAAGAGTTGTGTATCCATTAGAAAATGTAGCAGCAATTTTACACCAATTAGAAATGTAAATATTGCAAAACAACAACATATTGACCGACACTATTTGGCATAATTTGCATTGTAAATATACAACAAATATCAAAAACAGGAAGAATCCAACATGCAAAGAGTTGTTATTTTTAACAGTCTCACATTGCGATTCTATGTAATTATGCATTTTTGGAGAGAATGCAAGTAGTCTTCACAAAAGCAGGAAAAGCATTGTAATAGTAAAAGGTTTGCAAAAACATAAGTTGCCCAAGAATGTCATGCAAGTATTTGGGGTTAAGGTAATAATGTACTTAAGATTCAAATGACACCAAAAAAGTATTATTCTAACGAGGTAACAAATCTTTGCCAGGATTCTGCATCCACACATTTTACTTGAGGTCTGACACACTGATTCTTCTTAAACAAAGCAATCATTAGTCTCTCAATGATGCTCCTAAACAGTACAAATACTGGCAAAAATTAAGAACTATGTATTTGCTTATTAAGTACTGCATCTTACCTAATTGATTAAAAATGGGAGCAGAATATCTAACTGTCCTTTATATTTCCTCCTGCATGGAAAAGGTGACTGTGAGGTGTAATTTTAGCTTTTGTGTTTCTTTTGCCTGTTTTTATAGTTGATGTTACTAGCGTACACATATTTACGTTTCCAGCAAAGGGAGCTAAATTACCTTCTTAATCTTCATCCTAATGAAAACAAAAGAATTAAAATAAAAACTGTAAAATCATTAATAAATATCTGGGTGTAATTTGCTTTTAAGCTGAAGGTGAATAAGGTGAACAGAAACGTTTTATTCTTGAGCTGCAAAAAATTTATCAGAATTAAGCCTCAATTACAGATGGATGTTGAGTAGACAAAGTTAATAACGAACATTATTTCAAGTCTCTTGGCAATGCCTGCCACATAGAAAAATAGGTAACATGTAACAATTAGCTCCATTCTTGCTGCCAGACTTGTCATAAGGATGCAAACAGTCATCTTACAACAACAAAAGTAAGTAACAGATTGGTCATTTCTTTCTTCTACAGGGTACATTTCTTTCCTTCAGTGCTCATCAAAGTGGGGAAATATTCTCACAAGGTACATAATTAGACCAGTGTATTCACCGATCCCCAATGACACTGTTATGAGAGGTGGAGTGCAATTTATTTATTTGAAAATCCCCTTGGCAGTAACCTCTGACACTAAAATAATTTCCCAAGGAAAAACATAGTATATGACTTCAATCAGTCTGAATGTCTGCAAATCGTCAATTGGTCCGTGTGGAGTTCTTTCCTCCTACTCTCGATACTATATCAAAACAACTGCTAACATACATCTCAGAGATAAATGGGTTCATTTTCTTTAGGATATTCTGTCTTGTTCCGCATAAAGATGAAATTTATCTTGTGATGCATTGGATGAGCCCTAAAACATAATTTATTTAGTGTTTTGCATCAAAACTGCTTCCCAGATATTAAAGGAGACTATCAAAATGACCTTTAGCTACTACACACAGGAGGCCCGTCTCCCATCAAGTAGTTTCTACTTCACTTATAACAGTTGTTTATGTCGTATTCCTCCTCTTCTTCTTTGTGGTCAGGTCAAACAGCAAGTTATTTACCAGAAGTGTCTAGGCTGGGTATTGACTCTTTCTTAAAAAAAGAACAGATTATATTTCACCTGCAAATGACAAAGATATCACTTTCTTGCCTAGAGATATAGCCTGTAATAGAGTTCAGAAAACCCATGACAGCTGTTCACTGCCATTCACACCTGAAAGACTCCATGTTACGATGAAAATTAATGTTCTTTGACATCCTTTGAGACTTTCTCAGCTGCGGGAATAGGTAATGAAGAAATACAACCTTGCTCGAGTATTGCATATGTGGAAAAAGTTCCACAGTATTTGTGTATGTATGGGGGAGTGAAGTTACGTGGCCTTAATTACTTTACCAATTGTTACTGTAGCAGTTAACTTTAAATCCAAGGAAAAAAACTACATGGTAATTTGGGACAGAGATGCAAACATCAACCTGATTGTCAATGTAATTATTTATATTCACATAAGAAAAATAGATGTTGAAAATACTCAAAAGTTTTCTGCTGTTGTTCGAAACAGGACACTTTTTAGACAACATTGGAAAATAGCACAGCTCATTTAGCTGTATTTTTTTAAAAAATCCAATCAGATACAACAGGAAGACAACTGCAGCAATATTCTGTGGTTAAAGCTGTTTAAATTGTGCACCAGCATAGACCTTTATCAAGAGTTTGTGAATAGTTCAAATAATAGAACAGCTCACCCAAAGAAGGTGCTATTGTTTCTATGCACTGTTTTGCTTTGCTTCATTTTTCTATGGGACATCTTTTGTAACAAATATTTAATTTCATCAAATGTTTGGCAATTCATAGAATTCCTACAGTGCACAATGAGACCATTTGGCCCACTGAGTCTGCACCGACCACAATCCCACCTAGGACCTATCCCCGTAACCCCACTAATTACTCTCACTAATCCCTGACACTAATGGGCAATTTAGCATGGCCAATCAACCTAACCTGCACATCTTTGGACGGTGGGAGGAAACCAAAATATCTAGAGGAAACCCACGTAGATATGGGAAGAACATGCAAATTCGACACAGACAGTCGCCCGAGGTTGGAATTGAATCCAGTCCCCGGCATTGTAAGGCAACAGTTTTTACCACTGTGCCACCATGCTGCCCATTAAAGCTAATGAAAACAGTACTAATACAAACATTTTATTTTTATTGAAATCCAAATGTTTCTGATAATTAATAAGTTATACTTTTCAGAGGCACTCTGTTAGCAGGGTTAAACCACATATTAACCAGGGCACTAAGTACACTTGCAATAAACAAGCAACATAAAATGTCAGTTGCAATTTGCTTGAATTCTTTTGATCGCTTTTTCAACAACAACTTGGTCAAGAAAAGAATGCAAACATTCAGCATGTTGCATAGCCTACCGATCCTGAAGATGGAGGCAGAGTTTGGATCAGGACTATACTTTCTGAAAATTATGTTAGAGAACACAGAAGACAAAACAGCATGGATAGCAAAATCTGAATGCTGAAAAACAGAACGACTATAGAAAATACAGAAACATGGCTGGGCTCAGATAAAATATTAAAATATTAATATAATACCTAAAATATTAATCTACCCACCTTTTTTCTTTTAGATAGTATCTTACCTACTGTGTACTGCAGACATTTTCTGTTTTTTGTTCAAGTTTTGAAAACTCCCAGTTACAGCATAGAATTATACCAAGAAAAGTTCTAACACTGTCAATGAATAGACACTAAAATGTCCCACTTTCCTTGACAAAATATATTTAAAAAGAATTACTAGCATCAACAAATTTATAAGCTCAATTTTCATGTCATATTACCTATCAACTGAGTCATACAAACACAATTTTTGAAATGTTTATATTTTAGCTTGAGATATAGCAATTCAGTGTACATTCAAAAAATATCTAATGACCCTGCTTTAAATTTCTGTATAATTACAGGCAATAAATCATGTGATACGGCACTATAATAAACTCTGAAGCATGTTTTAAAATAATCACTCCTGAGCAATTAGGTAGTACATTTGTCAGGATGAGAAGCAGCTCTTAAGTTACAGAGCGCTGCATGGAACGTCTAGGGGATGTATAACACGCAATATTCGCACTTCTACATGCAGTCGGACATTCTGAAAAATTAGGAAACACTTCTAAAATGCTCCTTGTTGCTTTTTTGCATCTTTAGGCTGATTGCCTGGATCCATATTTTCAGGTAACTCATCTGCTGACTCCTCAAAATGTGTCCACCACCTAAAAGGCACAAGTCAGAAATATGATGGAATATCTCCACTTGCCTGGATGAATGCGCTCCAACAACACTCAAGAAACTTGGCACCATCCAGACAAAGCAGCCCATTTGATTGGTATCCCTTCCACAAACATTCACTCCCTCCACCACTGTCAAATAGTGGCAGCAGTGTTTATAAGATGCACTGCAGGAACTCATCAAAGTTCCTTAGGCAGCACCTACCAAACCCACAACTGCTACTGTCTAGAAGGTCAAGGACAACAGGTAACTGGAAGCTCCACCATCTGGAAGTTCCCTCCAAGTTACTCACCATCCTAATTTCTTCACTGTCAGTGGATTAACATCCTGGAACTCCCTCCCAAATAGCACTGTAAGCATACCTACACCTCAGGGACTGCAGCAATTCAAGATGCCAACTCACCACCACCTTCCCAAAAGCAACAGCGGTGAGCATAGTTATGACACCCAAATCCCATTAGTGTATTTTTCTTTAATTTGAACAAAACTGAATACTTGAGGAACCTGAGAAAAATACAACTAACAGCTACAGTCATTTTAGTTCTATTCATAAGAAGGCAACAATCTTTGTACAGCACTGAGCACCAAGATTATAGCAAAGTGGATGGTAAGAGCCAAAATAATCAGCATGTCTGACTTGAAGTCGGAAAAGCACAATCCATTCACAATAATGCCCATGAGATCAGTGTGATAATAGAAGTAGCCGGTTCTGCATTGAGACGTAAATCGGGCCAGTAAGGACAGCTGGAGTTGCTGTGCTGTCTACCAGGATGAAAGGCTCCTCAACATAGCTAATAGTATTTCAGCTTCGTACTATTAGCTGTTCACTACATCAGGAAGGCAGTAAAAAAAACGTAATCATCAGAAGGAGTAAAAAATGATATTGCACACTATTAATACAACTTATAAACAACAAGCCCCACTTCAGGTTAAAGATGGCATTTTTCAATGAATCTTACCCAACATTATTCTCTAACCCTGTTTATTAATTTTTAGTTGAAAGAATTTCTATTGTTTTTAGGGGTACAATCCTTTAGCTCCCTCAATGATTTTGTCTGCCACAGCTTCACATTACACTATGACAATATAGAAGATACGAGCAGGAGGAGGCTGTATAGCCCTTTGAGGCTGCTCCACCATTCATTACGATCAGAGTTGACATCCAACTCTGTAGCGTAACCCTGCTTTGTTCCCATAACTTTTGATCTCATTTGCCCCAAGTGCTATATCTAGCCGCTTCCTGAATACATTCAATGTTTGGCATCAACAACTTCCTGTAGTAATGAATTCCACAGACTCACTATTCTTTGGGTGAAGAAGTATCTCCTTACTTCTGTCCTAAATGGTCTGTCCCAAATCCTCAGACTGTGGCCCCTGATTCTGGACTCCCCCACAATCAGTAACATCCTCCTTGCATCAACCCCGTCTAGTCCAGATAGAATTTTATAAGTCTCTATGTGATTTCCCCTCATTCATCTGAATTCCGGCGACAATACTTCAAACGTAATCAATCTCTCCTCATACATCATTCCCACCATCCCCGGAAACAGCCTGGTAAAACTTCGCTGCACTCTCTCATGAACAATAGATCAACCTCCTCCAAATATTGTATTAAAGCTCTGGCCTTCAACATTTTAACTTTTTTGTTAAAATGGGTTTTGTCTCCAAATACATTAAAAAAAAATACAATTTGTTGTGCTTTTACATTCAAACTGACATTGCTGGCCGAACATATCAACTTAAGTTGACTAATTGTGCTAAAAAGATCATCAAAAGCAAACATTGCTCAACTCTACATTTACCAGTCGCTGCATTTGTTGCATTGAATACCCACTTTTGCAGGGTAATTTGGTAAATGGAAATTTCAGAGGACATTTCGTGCCCCCAATCCCCAGCTGTCAATTGAGGGTTATTTTGGAAGATGCAACAAAGCTATACATAATCAAAATTTAACTTCCCTTTTACGAAAAATGATTGCAGAATGGACCGCAATTTTTACTTCAAAGCTATGTAATTCAACATGCCTTGTATGGATTTTATTCTGCAGCAATACAGTTTAATAAAAAAATACTTCAGGAAAGGAAACTAAGATTAAAGTTTCAGATGACATTCAGCATGAAGCAAATGAGAGATCTCACCTCATGTAATAAAAGTCTGTTTTGGACAGAATATATTTCTTTCATCCAAGATTGAAAAGTCACCCCATATTTCTGTCAAAACAGATCTTTTTTCCCCTTACTACTTGGCAATGAAACCCCAGGAACTTGCTAATACAATAATTCTGAGGGAGCGTATTAGAAGCAGCTGTATAAATAAAGCCATCACGTTTTTCAAAAGGGATTAATCATGTAAGCTAGGTAATGTATAAATTTGTTCTATTTAAGAATTATGTAGGATATTACTTGTGTTAAAGTATTGTTTCTGTCTGCCAGTCTTATCTGAAGTCAGGTATGGAAAGTTAACAAAAAAAAATTATGTGTTAAGCCTCCATTTTCAAATCTGACAGTGAAAGGAGATCTTCAAACATCATCACTAACTCCCTAATGATATAGAAGGAAATGGAACACAACTAAGCTTTGCACTTTTGGCGATTATCCAGCAACTTACGATGAAATGTGCATACATGGTTACAGAATCAGGCTTACTAGTGATTGCTTGCCTTTACCCACTCTGACTACCACTTTGTCTGAAGATTCTGTTAACAGCAACCATCTGAATCAAATCAGGAGGCTTTTCTTTAAGCAAGTTGGTATATTGACCTCTGAAAGAGCTCAATTGCTTGCACAGTGAGCGCAGATCCATTGCAACATTCAAAAGGGAGCGGAACGTGTTCCTGGCAGGATGACACATCATCAAAGGAACACATATAGGTAAGGCCCTCTAGTTATTCACTCTGATCACTGCCAATCTGTAACTTTTAAAGAAAAAAATCCTTTCATGAGATTTGGATATTGCTGACAAATTAGGGTGGCACGGTAGCACTGTGATTAGCACTGTTGACTCACAGTGCCAAAGGACCTGGGTTCAACTCCCAGCTTGGATCACTGTCTTTGCGGAGTCCGCAATCCCCTTGTGTCTGGGTTTCCTCTGGGTGCATAAGTTTCCTCCCACAGTCTGAAGGACATGCTGGTTAGGTGGATTGGCAGTGCTGAATTCTCCCTCAATGTAACCGAACAGGCACCAGAATGTGGGATTTTCACAGTAACTTCATTGCAATACTAACATAAGCCTATTTGTGACATTAATAAATAAAACATGTTTATGACATTAATAAATAAACATAAATCTAAATAGCTCAAGCATTTATAGCCCATCTCTAATTAGTTTGGCACACCATTTCAGAGTGCAGATAAGAGGGGGTCTGGAATCATACATAGATCAAGCCAATCAAAGACAGAAAGATTTCCTTAAGTGAACCAGGCAGGTTTTTATGACAATCAATGGTTGTTCTATAGTTATCCATTACTGAGACTGGCTTTCAATTCCAGATTTTATTAGTTGAATTTAAATTACATCAGCTGCCTTGGTGAAATTTAAACCTGTTTCATTGAGGATTAGCCTAGGCCATTGTATTTCTAATCCATGACTTAATCAGTTTTCCACCATCTCCCCCTTCAGCTCAACTCTATTTGCCCATATTTGCTACTTATCCCTTACCTAGTAAAAATCTTCCAATCAATTTCAACCTTGAAACTTTCAACTGAACCAACATCAATAGACTTCTGGAATACAAAGTTCCAGGTTTCCTCTACCCTGAGTGTTAGGAGATACTTCCCAATTTCAAGAGTTCAGTTCTAATTTTAAAATTAAAATTTTGCTTCCTTGCATCCCCTAGAACTATCCAATCAAAACCCTTTATAATTTTCAATAAGTCACCTCTTAACCTTCTAAATTCAAGGGAATTCAAGCCTTGAATTTATGCAGCTAATCCTCAAAGGTTAGCCCAGTTATAATTCTGCTGAATCTGCTCCTTCCAAGGCCATCATATCTTTCAGTGCACAAAACCTAATACAGCACTAGGATTTAATCCCATGGTTTTGTAACTTTTCCAGATTACATGAATGTGAGTGATGGGGAGCATTTTGATAGTGATACTTAATTCCAGTGGCTTTGAGACAAGGTAATCTTTTCTTCATCATTATTCTGTATATTTGTATTTCCTTTTACATAGGAAGAATAGCCATTGGATTAAGAACTGTATCCCTAAGTTTGCAGGTGGCACTAAGTTTAGAAGTTTGGAACTGGAGCAACAACAACTGGCTAACCGGTAAGGCATGTTGAAGTGATGCTCAGGAGATTAAATAAAGCAATAATCGACGTCAAGGCAATGTAATAAATATTAGGAGAGGTGACCAAACATTTCACCAAAAAGGAATGTTTAAACAGCAGTTTAAAAGAGATGAGGGAAACAGAGAGAGTCAGAGTGGCTTCAGAAGAAATTCCAGAATACAGGGTCTCAATGGCTGGTCACATAGCTGCCAATGGCAAGGCATAGGGAGTGCGCATGCACAAGAAGTCAGTGTTGGAGAACAGCAGAGTTCTCCGAGGATTGTCGGAAGACAATGATACAAAGATGGTGAAATGAAACTAGACCATGGATAGGAACATGAAGACAAATATTCAAAAACTGATCTGTTGTTGGACCTGAAGCAAATGAAAGTCAGCTAGCTTAGGGTGCCAAGTGAATATGTTTTGGTGCAAGTAAGACTTGGGGGAGCTTAGATTTATTAAGGGTGAAAGATGGAAGGCCAGCCAGGAAAGAATATGAATAAATGAAAAATACTGCAAATGCTAGAATCTGAAACAAAAACAGAAAAATGCTGGAAAATCTTAGCAGGCATCTATGAAGAGAGGATAGAGCCAACTTTTCAAATCTAGAATTTGAATAGTAAAGTCCTGAGGTAAAAAAGTCATGGATATGAATGTTCAACATCAGATGGGCTGAGGTACAAGAGGAGATGGGCAAAATTACAGAGGTTAAAGTGGACTATTTTTGTAATGGAGTAGATATGGAGTTGGAAGCTAAGCTTAGGGTCAAATAGAATGCCACGGTGCTGACAGTCTGGTGATAGTGATGAGGTGCTATATTGGGTTTCTGTACCAACACATTAAGCTTCTGCGATTTGTACAAAAACACATCAAGATCCTGTTGAATGCCAATATTCCCCAGTCTTCCATCATTTATAAAGTATTCTATTTATCCTTGCAAAGTAGAATACTTTGCACTTTCCCACATTATGCTCTATTTGTGGTGTTATTGGACACTGTCTATATCCCTTTTGCAGCCTCTCTTCATCCTCTTCACAGTTTTCTTTCTCACTGAACTATGTATCAGCAGCAAATAGGGATACATTACACCCCCCTCATCTTAGTTGTTGATATTGATTGTAAATAACTAGGCCCAACAATGATCCTTGAGAGTTAGTTACAGTCCCACTAGAAACAGTTTATCAATCCGAAAATGATCCATTTATTCCACAATGTTTTCTGTCCATTAATCAATACCCAATCCATGTTAATATATTATCCACAAATATCGCAAGCCACAATATTGTGCAATAAACTCTCAGGTGAAACCATATCGATGTTTTTCTGAAAATTTAAATACAGCAGATTCACTGGTTCCTCCTTATATATATTAGTTACATGCTCAAAATCCTCAAATAAATTTGTCAAACATAATTTTCCTTTCATAAATCTGTGTTGACTCTGTCCAATTATATTGTGATTTTCTAAGTGTCCTCAAACCAGTAATAGATTCTAACATTTCCCGAGTTATGATGTCAGGTTAATTAGCCTATTTTGCCTTGCCTTCCTTTTTGGCCCTTTCTCAAAAACTGGGATTATATTTGTTAGTTCCGAATCTGTGGATACTGTTCCAGAATCTTGGGAATTCTGGAAGGTCAAAACTAACGTACCCATTATATCTGTAGCCACCTCTTTTCAAACTGTAGGATGCAGTCCATCAGGTCCACTTGATCTGACAACATTTCATCCTATTATTGTTTCCAGTACAATTTCAATACCACTACAACTTTTTTAAAGTTCTTCAATCTCAGTAAATCTTTGATTACCCCACTATTTTTGGAATGACTTGTATATTCCACTTTGAAGCTTAACTCTATATTTGTTCTGTCTTTACCATTCCCTTAATCCCCATTATGATTTCTTCTGAATCTGCATAGAAGAGATACACTTTAAAGCAAAAACAGTACAGCACAGGAAAAGGACTACTGGGCCACCAAGCCTGCACTATCATATGATGCCTTTCTTAACTAAAGATCTTTTGCCCTCTATGTGGTCCTTGTCACTCTATTCCTTACCTATTCATATATCTGTCAAGATGCCTCTTAAATACTGCTATTGTATCTGCTTCTATCACCACCTCCAGGCACTTATCATTCTCTCTGTAAAAAACCTGCCCCTCACATTCTCCTTTAAACTTTCCCTCTTTTACCTAAAGCCTATGTCATAGAACATAGAACATTACAGCACAAACAGGCCCTTCGGCCCACAAGTTGTGCCGATCATATCAATACCTACCAGGCCACAGAACTATCTGTATCTCCCAATCCCATTAAATCCCATGTACTCATCCAAAAGTCTCTTAAAAGACCCCCGTGAGTTCACCTCTACCACCACTGACGGCAACCAATTCCATTCACTCTCCACCCTCTGAGTGAAAAACTTACATCTCCTCTGTACTTGCCCTCCAGCACCTTAAACCTGTGTCCTCTTGTAGCGACGATTTCAGCCCTGGGAAATAGCCTCCGAGAATCCACCCTATCTATTCCTCTCAATATCTTATAAACCTCTATCAGGTCACCTCTCAACCTTCGTCTCTTCAGGGAGAAGAGACCTAGCTCTCTCAATCTATCTTCATAAGTCATGCCCCCCAATCCAGGCAACATCCTTGTAAATCTCCTCTGCACCCTCTCAATAGCTTCCACATCCTTCCTGTAGTGAGGCGACCAGAACTGCACACAATACTCCAAGTGGGGTCTGTCAAGGGCCTTATAAAGTTACAGCATTACCTCCCCACTCCTAAACTCAATCCCTCGATTAATGAAGGCCAGTATACCATATGTCGCCTTGACCACATCCTCCACTTGCGGGGCAGATTTAAGAGTCCTATGGACCCGGACCCCAAGATCCTCCTGCTACTCAACGCTGCGAAGATTCCTACCCTTGATATTATACTGCTTCATCCCATTGGTCCTGCCAAAATGGACCACCACACATTTATCTGCGTTGAAGTCCATCTGCCACTTCTCCGCCCAGTCTTTTGCATCCTATCTGTGTCTTGCTGCAACTTCAGACATCCCTCCAGACTATCCACAACACCACCAACTTTCGTATCATTGGTGAACTTACTAACCCATCCCTCCACTTCCTTATCCAGGTCATTTATGAAAATGACAAACAGCAAGGGTCCTAGAACAGATTCCTGGGGCACTCCACTGGTGACTGACCTCCATGCAGAAGAAGACCCATCCACAACTACTCTCTGCCTTCTGCAGGCAAGCCAGTTCTGGATCCACAAGGCCGAAGCTCCTGGGGTCCCATGCCCTTTCAACCTTCTCAAGAAGTCTTGCATGGAGGACCTTATCAAACGCCTTGTTGAAATCCATGTAAACCACGTCCACTGCTCTTCCTTCGTCAATGTGTTCAGTCACATTTTCGAAGAATTCAACTAGGCTTGTAAGGCACGATCTGGCCTTAACAAAGCCGTGTTGGCTATTCCTGATCATATTGAATTTCTCTAAATGCTCATAAATCCTATCTCTCAGAATCCACTCCATCAACTTACCGACCACTGAGGTCAGACTCACTGGTCGGTAATTGCCCGGGCTATCCCTGTTCCCCTTCTTGAAAATAGGCACCACATCCGCAATCCTCCAATCTTCCGGAACCTCTCCCGTCTCCATTGACGACGCAAAGATCATCGCCAGGGACTCTGCAATCACTTCCCTCACCTCCCAAAGTAACCTGGGGTACATCCCATCCAGACCCAGTGACTTATCTACCTTGATGGAATTTAACAGTTCCAAAACCTCCTCTTAATGTTCACATACTCAATCTTTTCAGTTTGCCACATTCCTGTAGTACAACCCCGCAGATCACTCTCCACTGTGAATACTGAGGCAAAGTACTCATTAAGCACCTGTGCCATTTCTTCTGGTTCCACACAGACTTTTCCCCCTTCACCTTTTATAGGTCCTATCCCTTCTCTTCTCATCCTTTTACTCTTCACATATTTGTAGAATGCCTTGGGATTCTCCTTAATCCTACACGCCAAAGCCTTCTCGTGACCTCTTCTGGCCCTTCTAATTTCCTTTTTAAGCTCCCTCCTACAAGTCTTATACATCTCTAGATTTAAAATAGGGATCATGAGCCTTGGGAGTCCCTGGGAAGTGCGTAAATAGATGATGATATTGATGTACTTGTTTTTATCCGACAGGTGGTTTGGTCCACCTTGTTGTCTAACAAGGGGCATACACGCGATGGGTCGTGAGAGGGCTGTTCTTGGATTTTTTTTTGAGAGTATCCTAGTGCTTCACGTCGTTAGTGTACGCTTGAACTGGACCATTTGATGGGCCACACAACAGCTCAGTGACTATCGCTGTGCTGTGCAGATACACGGATTTGGGCCTGTGTCTGTGGGACTTTGCGCATTCTCCCCGTGCTTGTGTGGGTTTTCTCCGGGTGCTACAGTTTCCTCCTACATCCCAAAGATGTGCTCTTAGGCTCATTGGCAAATCAAATCCTCCCTAAATTGTCTCAAATTTGGTTTTTAATCCATAGATCTATAAACATAGAGAGTGTTCATGGGTAATGGTGGGAACATTGGGGTGGTGGCGTGGGCTCGTTGGGCCGAAGGGCCTGTCTCCCGTGCTGTTTCGTTCTTTGTTCTAGATCCTTAACATCCTCTAGCTCCCTGAACCTATTGTACAACTTTCTTTTCTTCCTAACTAGGTTCATCACAACCTTTGTGCACCACGGTTCCCATGATCTACTAAAACCTCCTTGCCTCACTGGAATATTGTCGTGCAGAGCTCCAGACAAACAATCCTGTTATTTCTACAGCTCTCTAGGATCTGTTTCCCTATCTGTACCTCAACATCCTTATCACTATTGGGCTGCCTATAAAAAACACCCAGCAAAGTTTTCGACCCCTTGCTGTTCCTAACTTCCACCCACAGAGACTCCGTAGACAGGCCTTCCACAGCATCCTCCTTCTCTACAGCTGTGACACTGTCCCTGATCAATAGTGCCACTCCCCCACCTCTTCTACCTCCCTCCCTGTCCTTCCTGAAGCATCGGAATCCTGGCACCTGAAGTACCCAGTCCTGTCCCTGAGACATCCAAGTCTCTGTAATGGCCACCACATCACATTTCCAAGCGGCAATCCAGGCCCTGAGCTCATCCACTTTATTCACTACACTCCTGGCATTAAAATCGACACATCTCAGATCCTCAGTCTGGGCGCTTCCCTTCTCCATCACCTGTCTAACCTCCCTCTCATACTGTCTATAATCCTTCTCTACTTGGGAGCTAACCTCCTCGCTCCCAGTCACCTCATCTCGATTCCCTCCGCCCAACCTTTCTAGTTTAAAGTCCCTTCAGAAGCCCTAGCCAGCCTTCCCGCCAAGATACTGGTCCCCCTGGAAAGGTTACTAGATGTCCCTAGTAATTGACAATTTTAACCTGGCAAAAAGACTCAGACTATCCTTTCTATACATGTCTATCATAATTTTGTAAACCTCTATCTGGTTGCCCCTCAGTCTCTGGCATTAAAGTGAAAACAAACCAAGTTGTCCAATTTTTCCTTATGGCTAATATCCTTCAAACCAGGCAACATCCTGGTAAACTCATCAGGTAAACCACCCTCACCAAAGCCTTCACATCTTTTTGATGTTGTGGTGACCAGAACTGCATGCAATATTCCAAATTTGGTCAAACTAAAGTTTAATGCAGCTGCAACATGACTTGCCTATTTTTATACTCTATTCCGTGACAAATGAAGGCAAGCATGCCATATGCCTCCTTGACCGCCTTATCCACTTATGTTGCCACTTTCAGGGAACTGTGGACCTATGTGGCTAGATCCCTCTATATGTTAATGCTTCTAAAGGTTCTGTTATTTACTGTATACTTCCCTCCTGCATTGGACCTTCCAAAATGCCTTGCATTTTGATAAATCACCTTTCATTTTTTCCAGATTAAATTCCATCTGCCATTTCTCCGCCCAAGTTTGCAGCCTATCTAGATCCTGCTGTATTCTTTGGCAATCCTCCTAACTATCAGCAGTTCCGTCAATCTTTTGTCATCCACAAACTTACTAATCAAACCACTTACATTGTCCTCAAAATCATTTATATATATATTACAAACAAAAAGGTCCCAGCACTGATCCATACAGAACACTATTGATCACAGATCTTAAGTTGGAAAAATACCCACTGCTATTCTGTGTCTCCTGTGGCCAAGCCTGTTCTGTCTCCATCTTACCAGCTTACTGCGGATCCCATATTGTTTTCCTAATATTATGCTCATGGTTTAAGTTTCTTCATCGCTTTTGCCCCCCGCTTTTTTATTATTCTTGGGATGCTTCATGAATGTCTTCTATTGTGAGAAGAGATACAAAACACATGTTCAAAATCTCTACCATATTTCTCATTTATAATTCTCCTGTATTACCTTACAAGGATTCAGTTTTACTACTCTTTTATACACTTATGGAAACTTTTTTTAAAATTTCATACTAGCTTTCTCTCAGACTTTGATTGTTCCTCCTTATTTGCTGGTTTCTAGAATTTTCTTAATATTCTGGGCTCCACTGATCTTTGCAGCACTGTACATCTTTCCTTGCAATTGATATCATCCATAATTTTCTTAGTTCATAGAACTCCTGCAGACCAGGAGGCCATTCAGCCCATCAAGTCTGTACCAACCACATCCTACAGGACCTGTTCCCGTAACCCCACACATTTACTTTGCTAATCCCTCGATGCTCTGGTGAATTTAGCATGGCCAATCAATCTAGCCTACACATCTTTAGACTGAGAGAGGAACCAAGCACCAGTGGAAACCGAAGCATCTGGAGGAAACACATGCAGACACAGGGAGAAAGTGCAAACTCCACACAGACAGTGACCCAAGGCTGGAATTGAACCTGGATTCCCTGGCGCTGTGCAGAGGCAGTACTAACCATTGTGCCATCCATAGTTAACCATTGACCATGCAACCTTTGCATCTTATCTTTCTCAGTGGAACATATCTTTGTTTAGAATAATGAAATATGTCCTCAAGTGTTTTCCATCTTACTTTTTAACCCATTTTCTGATTTTACTTCAACCAACTCTGATTTCATTCTCTTTCAATTGTGTTTATTTAACTTTAAAATGCAAGTTTTGAACTCATATTTCTCACCTTCAATCTAAATTTGAAATGCTATCATATTATGATTGCCTAATCCTAAACGATTATTTACTATGGGCTCATTAATTAATCTGTCTCATTACAAATTACTAATTCCAAAATAGTCTATTCCCTGGCTGGTTCTAGATCTATTGTTCAAAGAGACTGTCCTGTATATACACCATGAACCCATTCATAAAGCTACCTTTGCAAATTTGATCCATTTAATCTATATAAACATCAAAATTATCCATGATTATTTTAGTACATTTCTTATTGGGCCCCATTATTTTTTGATTTACATAATTTAACAGATGTGAATGTGAAGAGGAAAGACAACAGTTTATAGTATTAATTAACATGGTGGCATGAACAGGAAGTTATAAAGTGAAAGGCAAAGCAGAACAAGTCAGCAGGCAAAACTGTGGCAGATGGAGTAAAGAAACACTTGCAAATATATAGCAAATTGTGCCTTACTTCACTATTTAATCTTGGACTACAAGTGTACCAATACCAGAATCTTCCCATTGGCTCTAAAAATATAAGAACTAGGAGCAGGAGTAGGCCATCTGGCCTCTTGAGCCTGTTCCACCAGTCAATGAGATCACAGTTGATGTTTTTATGGATTCAGCTCCACTTACCATAACCCTTAATTCCTTTACTGTTCAAAAATGCACCTATCCTTGCCTTAAAAACATTCAATGAGATAGCCTCAACTGTTTCATTGGGCAGGATTTTCCACCGATTCACAACCCTTTGTGTGAAGAAGTTCCTCCTCAACTCTGTTCAAAGCCTTTACTGTGAGGCTATGTCCCCTAATTCTAGTTTCACCTGTCAGTGGAAATAACTTCCCTGCTTCTATCTTATCTATTCCCTTCATAATCTTACATGTTTCCATAAGATTTCCCCTCATTCTTCTGAATTCCAATGAGTATAGCCCCAGTCTACTCAGTGTCTCCTCATAAGCCAACCCTCTCAACTCCGGAATCAACCTAGTGAATCTCCTCTGCACACCCTCCAGCACCAGTACATCCCTTCTCAAGTGAAGAGATCAAAACTGTACACAGTACTCCAGGTATGGCCTCACCATCACCTGACACAATTGCAACATAATTTTGCTGTTATTAAACTCCAATCCTCTAGCAATGAAGGTCAAAATTCCATTTGCCTCTTAATTACCTGCTGCTCTGCAAACCAGCTCCTCGAGATTCCTGCACAAGGACATGGAAATCCCTCTGTACAGCAACATGCTGCAATTTTTTACCATTTAAATAACAGTCCATTTTGCTGTTATTCCTACCAAAATGGATGACCCCACATTTATCAACATTGTATTCCATCTGCCAGACCCTCGCCCATTCACGTAGATTATCTATATCCCTTTGCAGACTTTTAGCATTCTCTGCATACTTTGCTCTTCCACCAATCTTAGTGCCATCTGCAAATTTTGACACACTACATTTGGTCTCCAATTCCAAATCATCTCTGTAAATTGTAAACAATTGCGGTCCCAACTGATCCCTGAGGCACACCACTAATCACTAATCGCCAACCAGAAAAACACCCATTTATGCTCATTCTTTGCTTTCTGTAAGTTAACCAATCTTCTATCCATGCTAATACATTGCCCGTAACACTGTGCACCTTTATCTTATGTAGCAGTCTTTGGTGCAGCACCTTGTCAAATGCCTTCTAGAAGTCCAGATACACTACATCCACAGGTTCCCTGTTGTCCACTACACATGTAATGTTCTCAAAGAATTCCACCAAATTAATCAAACATGACCTGCCCTTCATGAACCCCTGCTGCATCTTACCAATGGGACAATTTATATCCAAATGTCTCCATATTTCAGTCAAGTAAGCTCTCACTCAACTGCTAGAGACAGAAATAGACCCTGCAATAAGGTCCTTTATTAAATAAGGAGACCAGAACTGTACATAGTACTCCAGTTTGGTCTCATCAATGTTTAGCACAAGTGTAGCAAAATAATCCTATTTTTATATTCTGTTCATATCAGAAACTCCAAGGAGAGTGAATCAACCCAATCAAGCCCCACACTGAAATATCCCAAGGAAAAACACAAAACAACAAAACCCTGCATTCATTCAGATTTAAACAAGCATGGGAGCAATTAAGATCAATTATGTTATTACAATAACAATACAGTGCTTCTGGATCAGACAAATCAGCTCCCATAAAAGGGACTAGTAAACATTCTGCACAGAAACATGATTAAAATATATTTCTTAAAGATACAGTGTTGTCACAATTCCATTCCCGAGCAATAAATGACATCACTCCATTTGAACATAAGACCTAGGAGGAGAGTGAGCAATTCAGCCCATCGAGCCTACTCCACTATTCAATACAATCATGGCCAATTACATCTTGGTCTCATCTCCACTTTCTTGCCCGGCCCCCATAATCCTTCACCCCATTACTAATTTGCCTTCCTAATCAATATATTTAGCTATTTTATAGTCAGTTCTGTGACCCAAATCATTGGTATAGGTGGTAACCCAAGCATTGATCCTTGTGACCCATTTTGCCTACTCCCTGTTTCCCATCAGCTAATCAATTCTCTCTACCCTATGTTGTCCTCTACGTGAAAAGGAGATGCCAGCATTGGACTGGAGTGAGCACAGTAAGGAGTCTCACAACATCAGGTTAAAGTCCAACAGGTTTATTTGGAATCACAAGTTTTTGGAGCGCTGCTCCTTCCTCTACATTATGAACTCTTATTTTTCAATGTCACATCTTGTAAAATACCTTCTAGAAATCCAAGTACACCACATCAACATGTTCCCCTTTATCTACATTGCACATCACCTCCTCAAAGAACTCTAATAAATAATTTAAACATGATTTTCTTTTCATTTGTTGACTACCTGATTGCATTGGGATTTTCTAACCACCTATCATAACCTCCTCAACAGATTCCAGCATTTTCCTTTACAGATGTTAGCCTAACTTGTCTGTAGCTTTCTATCTCCCTCCTTTCCTGAAAAGAGTCACATTCACTATTTTCCTAGCTGATGGGGCCTTTCCAGAATCTAAGAAAATTTGGAAAATTAAAGCCAATGCATCTATTATCTCAGAAACCACTTTTTTAAGACCCTAGGATGAAGTCCATCAGAACCCAGGAATTTACCAGCCAAATTTAAATCTAACATGCAAATGCATATTACGAAGGCAATCCATATTCAGATTTGTATGAAACAGTCCACTCATTGCTTACAGCAGAAACAACGGGAAAGCATCATAAGGTGTAGAAAATATTGAAAATGTACTCCTGAAACCACAAGTATTAGGGACGGAAACTGAAACAATTAAAATCCCTGATTTTGAAGCCTGGGCTAGATTTAATGCAATATGTGACAGCAGGAAATCTGGCGACTGGGTCCTGTTTATCACAGGAGAGGGTCTCCTGGCAGCAGCAAAATCTCTTTTGATTAAGGTAGAGGGCAGAAGAGACAGAAGCAGAATTGCCAGTTGTCAGTGACGGTGTCAATTCAGTTCATTAATCTCCACGGGAATCATAACAATCTTTATTTGCTCCATCAATTGTATAATATGTCGGCTATTATGCAGAGAATATACATATGACCGAAACAATTCCACATTGTTAACAAGCAGCAAACAGGCCCATTTATCATTCACTTGCATGTCTTAGACAGTATCCATTAATCTGATGGCCGATTAAATGTTAGACAATAAGAAACTCATGCACAAGTTGGAACTATGTCTTATAAAAAATGCACCAAAATTCCATCAGACTTTTGTGCACAATATACAAGTTAGGAACAGGAGTCAACCATTCAGCCCCTCAATAAGCATGGCTCATCAGACTGTAACCTCAACCCCACATTCCTGACTACTGATAGCCTTTTCACCTTCTTGTTAATCAAGAATCTATCTAGCCCTGGAAGACATTGCAAAGACTCACAACCCTCAGAGAAAAAAACTTCTCATCTCAACCCCATGGCTTTAAATATGACCCCTATTTCTAGGACGAGGGGACACAGCTTTAAATTAAGGGGTATGAGTTATAGGACGGATATCAGAGGTAGGTTCTTTACTCAAAGAGTGATTAGGGAGTGGAATGCCCTGCCTGCAGCTGTTGTAGATGCGCCAAGTTTGGTGGCGTTTAAGAGGTTAATTGATAAGTATATGGAAGAGAAGGGAATGGTTTAGTTTGGAGGGGCATTGCTTTTTATTTTGGTCGGCACAACATCGAAGGCCGAAGGGCCTGTTCTGTGCTGTAATGTTCTATGTTCTATGTTCTATGTTCTAGATTCTCACACAAGAAGAAGCATCCTCTCCACATGCCCCCTGCCACTACCTGTCAGGAACTTAAAGGTTTTAATCAAGTTGCCTCTCACCTTTCTAAAGTAGATACAAACCTAACTTCTTCAAAGTTTCCTCACAACACAACATACCCATTTCTGGAGTTAGTCTAGTAAACTTTCCCTGAACTGCTTCAAAGTATTTATATATTTTCTTAAATAAGGAGACCAATGCTGTACATAGTACTCCAGTTATGGTCATCGTGCCCCATACAGCTGAAAGATAACTACTTTTGTAATCAATTTGCCTCACAATAAACAATAACATTCTATTAGCTTTCCTAATTACTTGTCGTATGTGTATACCAGCCTTTTGTGATTAGATCTTTGTTTCTTGTACCAAGAAAATGTAGGGAGCATTCATGATATACTATCTCCAAATAATCCCAATTAACTTGACTCATAACTTAGTTCTCATTTGTAAATTATTAAGCAGCTGTCCACTACTTTGCTCCCCTTCAGTCCATCAGTGTCTCACTAACTGGGGCATCTCCTGCTTCCATGGGTCCTTCCACTTAGATATCAGGTGCACATTACAAAGCAGCAGCTTCCTTCAGTGAAATACTCAAGGCTTTACAAAATTATTATTGCAATAGCACCTGGTAATACTGAGTAGAAATCAATGCCTGGAGCCATACCAACTACTGCTGTCTCGAACCTTTAACTTTAGAAGCCTACTGTGAATATTCAATTTAATAAGCCTTTTACCCCTCCATCCTTTTCTTAATGGGTCACAATAAATCCTGTAAAACATAATTTTTTTTTTCAAAACGTAGCTTTCACTTCATTTAGTACTCCGACAGATACAGATACCTTACATAATTTTTTTAAAAATTACAAACCAAGGTTATATGTCACTTTATTATACAAAGTATTAAGAAAATTATTTTTATATTACAATGAATAGAAGCACAGTGGTTTATTTCTCTGTCAGGACCACTTTGAGACAAATGATTATACCATGCTTACTGTCCTTTAGGTATTACCCACAGAGCTGCTGTTTATATATGTAATTTTATTACATTATTTTAATAAGCCACAGTAACTCAATAACCTGTTGCAATGCATTTTGCTTAAAAATAATTCCTTGTAGGAATATCAAATAATGCAACTAATTATTTTAACTTCCATGTCAAGTGCTGATAAAGAAATACATCACAAACAGACCACATAAAAATAACCTGTTTTAAAACAATGGCCCAAACCTTCTGTTATCCTGGTCATCAGAGATGGGGCTAAGTCCAGTGATGCGCGTGAGGACCCTGCGGAAGTGCTGATGCATACACACGTGTGGCAATTGCAAAGGTTTCAAACTTCAGATCAGCTGATTTCTGAACTTTTCACAAATGCCTCCAACATTGAGCTCAGTTATTTGGGCCAAATATGTGGGGTGAGATTTTGTACCTTCCCAGCCACGTGTTTTGCAGCAGTGAAAGGTGGCACACTGTTCACTAGTGGCGGGATTCTCTGGTCCTATCGATGGGATTTCCAAATGACGTCACCGCACATTGCTGTGAAACCCATGGGCATGAATATGCTTCTGGCGGGATTGGAGAATCCAGCTTTACTTGAATGTTTACACTGGAAGCCTATTAATACCAGGTTTAGTTCAGAGATTAGCCAACATAACTCATTTGAGCACCACAACTGATTCTCACCCAATCACCCCCTCACCAAACTGACTATACTCCAACAATATGACTGGCCACCATCACCCAATTTACCCCTTCCCCAATTACCTGACTATTCCCTGCCCCAATCATCCAAATACACACTCAGCCAGTCATCCATTCATTAACCTACTCAGTTACTGACGTCCATCTTTAAAAATCTACCTCAATATGGCAGTTAGTTGTGTAAAAAGGCATGTTGGTTCCTTTCTTCAACTCTCCTGTGCTTGCTGGACTTAAACCCCAGAGAGGTTGCACTGATACATTTCAATTTTAGCTTGGATTGCAAGTCCCAGCGGTAAGTGCACATTATAGTCAGGTATTGAAACTTTTATCAATAGCGGTAAAAATCAGCTAGTTGACTAATTTCCTTTTGAGAAGGGAATCTGCCATTTTTACTTGTTCTGGCCGACATGTGATTCCAAGCCCAAGGAAATGTAGTAGTTGATTCTCAACTGCCCTCTAAAATGAACTAGCTAGTTACACAGTTTAGGGGCAATTAGAGGTGGGCAACAACTGCTGGCCTTGACATCTATGAAATGTTCTTATTGAATCATAAATTATATGACAAACTAAAGATTAAAAATGAGCAATGTTTAAATCTTTCACTGGCAACCATTTAAATCATCTGTTCAGTAATGTAATCTTAAGATAAACAGAACATGGTATACAACCAAGTATATTTATGCAGAGATACTTAAACATTCTAATATATCTTATCTTTTGGCATGAAATGGACTATGTTCAGTGTGCTGATTATTAAAAACCATGACATTCTGAAGAATTATAAGTTTCATAAATTGTACACGATGGAAGTGAACAGACTTTTTTCATGTTTATAATTAATGTTCCAAATAAAAATTAGAGGTATGGGCTCCATATCAACACTCTCGCCTCTAAGCTAGAAGGTTTGTGGGTTCAAGTCCCACTCCTTGACTTGTGCAGAAAACCTGGGTTGACAGATCAGTGCTACATCATCAGGTGCCTTGTTAGAGATAAGACATTAAATTGAGATCCCACCAGCAACTTCAGATGGATTTAAAAGATCCCTGGTGTCCTAGATTCAGATAAGAATCATCTTTCAGTTAATACTACTGGAAGTGATGATGTGGCAGCCATGTTTCCTACAGTTTTCTGCAGTAAACAGCGATTACACTTCAAAATGCTTTAGGATATCATAGAGCCATAGAAAAGATGCAGCACAAAATGAGGCCATTTAGCTCTTCTTGTCCATGCCAGGATCATGTAAGACACCATGGATAGATTTTATGGCCATAAGCGTGCCCAAACTGTAAAATCCATCTGAGGTCAACAGACTTTTGCATGGTCTGTCTTCTGCTCTCTATCATTCCCATGGCAGGCAGGACAGAAAAATCTGGTCCATATGTTGGTCTTTCTTTCTTTTACTTTTCTGCCCTTATTTTCCTCTTTCCTTGGATATTCCTGTACCTTGCACTTGTCTCTGGCCGCTGCAATCTCCACTGTATGATTAGAATAGATTGGTCCAAAATTATTTACCTGGTTGTCTTATGTAGAGTAGTTGGACCACAATTATTTGCCAATCAAACTTCACTATGTTGGAAAAGAGGATTTCCTTTCAACAGTTCGATGGAGCACAGCTTTATGTACAATTGACAAGCCCATTATGAGTGCTGAAATGAGTTATTTCAATAGCATGATGTCCCAATAAAAATTGGATAGTTAGGGGTATAGCTGTAACTTATGAACAGTGATGGACAGGAAAAGACCTTCTGGTCATCCAACCTGTTTTAGACAATAGATATACATATATTTCCCACCCCATCCAAAACAATGTGGTCCCACTGGAGAGGTAAAAGTAGATTAAAAATGGTTATCAATCTGAGGTGAGAAAAAATTGCTCAGCGAAATTCCTTTGAATTGTGATGATCGAAGCTAGTCCAAAGATCACTCAGGACCAACCTTTCATATAAGGTGACATTGACACGAGCCAGAAACAAGTCCAGCTCATGCAAACCCGAAGTCTGGTCCAGAGGAAATCAACCCACGGAAAAGGACCACCTTGTAACAGTAATCCTGGAGTCTGGCCTTGTACAATTTACCACTGTGACCCTCACAACTGATTTCATAAAATCATAAAATCCCTACAGCACAGAACAAACAATTGGAACAAACAATTGGAACAAACTGTCAACTCAAACACAATCTGTTTCTGTTATTTTATAAATTTTAATCTGTCTACAGTGTCCACACTTCCAATTGCCTCAGAAAAGCAGTCAGCATAATCAGGGACCCCACGCACCCCAGACATTCTTTCTTCCATCTTCTTCCATCAGGAAAAAGATACAAAATCTGAGGTCATATCCCAACCGACTCAAAAACAGCTTCTTCCCTGCCGCAATCAGACTTTTGAATGGACCTACCTTGCACTAAATTAATTTTTTTCTACACCCTAGCTATAATACTACATTCTGCACTCTTTACTTTCTTTCCCTATGAATGGTATGTTTTGTCTGTGCCGTGCACAAGAAACAATACTTTTACTGTCTACTAATACGTGTGACAATGATGAATCAAGTCATGTCGGATACCCCTAAGTCTACATTTCTCTAAACGCCCATCTTCTACAAGCTTATTTTCACAGTAACTTCATTGCAGTGTTAATGTAAGTCTACTTGGGACTAATAAATAAACTTTAAACTTTACTCTCTTTCCTTCATCTTGATAATTAAGATGTTTCCAACTGGGAATTAATTCTTTGGCCTTCCCATGCACCCTTTCCAAAGGTTCAATATCATTCAACCCATGAGAACACCAAAATTAGAATGGTATTCTAACTGAGGGCTGACCAAGGTACTATACAAAGTGAAGATTACATGCTTTGTCTTATAGCCAATGCCCCCAACACCTTATTCTCTCTAACTAATGCTTTATAGGATTTCTCATGAATCTTTACAGATCCATTTACTAGAACACCCAAGTGAGATTATGAATTCGTTGTGAAGCAAATAATATATGCCTGAATTTGCTTTCTGTATTTATTAACAATGTATTAGAGATAGCAACATTCAAGCAACATACTTAGATGGAGTTGATCATAAACTGTACACACAAGTTTTAGCTGAATGAAGCTACACAGTTATACAGGCACCACTACATCTCCCAGCTTCTGCTGATGACCATGAATTAAACAAAAGGTCATATTGTAAACTTGGCATTCTTACTGAAATTGTTGCAATATAAATCTGGGAAATAAATCTGAAGAATTCTAGTTTCTTCAAGATGCACAAGCCCCTGTATTAAAATTAATAAACATGTTGTTCCATTTTCTTCCTCGATATATGTCAAATAATTGTTACAGAGGTAGAAGATGATTTTGGAATGGAGAACAACATGGATGGACACAGATCACATCTACAAAGTTAATGCCTTATTGGATTCTAGCAGTTACTTGGTTTCCTCTCTCTATATGTATAACCTGGGGACACTTACAGCAATACTTTATCAACTTGCAACTGATTCTTCTCCCTTTTTATTCTGATTTTGTTCCATTTTAGTTAAAGAACAATGTTTAGTTTTTAACCACAGACACGCCCTGTACACATTTTAGTTCTCAATTTGCTCATTTGGAACTGAGTTGCCAAACGAGTGTGTTTTATTCTACATGCATTTTAAACTTTCCTTTAATCCCCAATAAAAGTTCTTTTGTTTCAAGTTCCCTTTGCATAAGTAAGGGAAAGAAACCAGACACACTACTTCTGAATGTTGATTTAACTAAATATAAACTATGCATGTTTGGCACCATAATTCGTGATCACTGAATGACCTCGGCCCATTATTTCATGTTTTATTTTACAGTAAATCATTCATCAAACCTCATCCCACAGAGCATGCACACAGATATTTGTCAAACCAGGAGCAATGAAATACAGCTTCTACTAGATCTAGTTTCAGAGTTGTTTCTACACCCTTGCAATAATAACAATGTGTCGGACTGTTAAACAGGAATTGGTACAAGTGGGCAGCCCAGCTACGCAGTACTGTACTTACTGTTTCATTTTCTTTATAAATTCAATACAAAATTCCACCCGTTACCCGAAGCTGTTGGCACCTTGATGGGTGCTGGTTACCTCAAAGAGGACATCATCCAAATATCTATTTTTGCTCTAAGGTACTAAAGTCAAGTATTGACCAACCAATTGGCTACAGAAGCATTGCAAACAAGCCTGATCCTATCTTCACATTATCCAACAGGTATGTTGAGTTGAGGCAACAATCTTGAGTGATTTTTTCTTTACTCACCCACATTAATTGACATCCACTGCAGCACCAATATCAGATCTAGATGGGATACGTTAATACAATACAAATCAGGAATCAAACCCAGTAACCTCCCTCGTCAGTACAGGTCAGTTACTCGCTAAATTTGCCTGAGCTGCTGTTGGAGATCAGGGCGGAGAATCTCCCAAAAAAACTCTAAGTGCCAAAATTGCATTAAAAGCTGGAGTAAATCCTGTTTTTTTTTTCAGCAAGATTTTCAAAGTGTATCTCCCATATGCTGTGCGCTAGCGTGAATCATTATAAAAATCAGTGGGCAGGGCTTATTCTCGTTGGAGAAGCCGGCAGCTGCGCATACGCCGATCTGTCATTGCTGAGATTGGTGCACGTGCAGTGGCCCCCGCACTGCTGGCATCACAATTGCTGGCCAGCCTGCTCACTGGAGGCATCCAGAGATCATGGCACCCAGCAGAAAGCTTGCTAAACATCCTCCGCTTATGTCTCCTGATTCTTTGCACTGCTAGAGCAGCATAGTGGGCTGGAAGGATTGCACCTGCCCCCAGCCTTTTCAGGAACATCAGCATGGGAATATAAATATTTTTCTAATTTTGTGCTGAATGACAATAGGATAAAAAAAAGGATTACATTAGAGTATGCCAATATTAATTTGTTAAAGTCATATCATGTTTAACTAATTTGAGCGAGTTTTTTTGATGAAGTAACAGAGAGGATTGATGAGAGAATGTGGTTGATGTGATGTATATGGACTTTGAAAAAACATTTGATAAAGTACCACAATACAGAATTGTCAGCATTCTCAAAGCCACAGAATAAAAGAATGGGACAATATGGATACAAAGTCAGTTGAGTGGCAGGCATCAAGAGAGCAGAAGTGAATGTTTTTCAGACATGAAAAGGGTAAAAAGTGGAGTCCCCCAGGGATTACTATTGGGAATGCTGCTTTAGAACATAGAACATAGAACATTACAGCGCAGTACAGGCCCTTCGGCCCTCGATGTTGCGCCGGCCAGTGGACCCTCTAACCTAAACTATTCCAATATCATCCATATGCCTATCCACTGAACATTTGAATGCCCCAAAGTAGGCGAGTCCACAACTGCTGCAGGCAGGGCATTCCACGCTCTCACCACCCTCTGTGTAAAGAACCTGCTTCTGACATCCGTCCTATAACTACCACCTCTTAATTTAAAGTTATGTCCCCTCGTGTTGGTCATCACCATCCGAGGAAAAAGGCTCTCACTATCCACCCTATCCAATCCTTGATCATCTTATACGCCTCAATTAGGTCACCGCGTAACCTTCTTCTCTCTAATGAAAATAACCTCAGGTCCCTCAGCCTTTCCTCATAAGGCCTTCCCACCATACCAGGCAACATCCTGGTAAACCTCCTCTGCACCCTTTCCAATGCGTCCACATCTTTCTTATAATGCGGCGACCAGAACTGTACGCAATACTCCAAGTGTGGCCGCACCAGAGTTTTGTACAGTTGTAACGTAACCTCACGGCTCCTAAATTCAATCCCTCTACCAATAAAAGCTAACACACCGTACGCCTTCTTAACAACTTTATCAACCTGGGTGCCAACTTTCAAAGAGCTATGTACTTGTACCCCCAAGATCCCTCTGCTCGACAACACTGTTAAGGGTCCTTCCATTAGCCCTATATTTCATATGCCTGTTATTCCTACCAAAGTGAATCACCTCACACTTATCCGTATTGAATTCCATTTGCTACCTCACGGCCCAGCTCTGCAACCTATGTCCCTCTGCAAACTGTAACATCCATCTTCGCTATCTACAACTCCCCCCACTTTGGTATCGTCAGCAAATTTACTAATCCAACACTCTACACCCTCATCTAGGTCATTTATAAAAATGACAAACAGCAGTGGCCCCAAAACAGATCCTTGAGGTACACCACTTGTAACTGCACTCCAGGTTGAATATTTCCCATCAATCACCACCCTCTGTCTTCTATCATCTAGCCAATTCCTAATCCAAACTGCTAAATCACCTTCAATCCCATGCATCTGCACTTTCTGCCGTAGCCTACCATGGGGAACCTTATCAAACGCTTTGCTAAAATCCATATACACTACATCAACTGCCTTACCCTTATCTACCTCTTTGGTCACCTCCTCAAAAAAACTCAATAAGGTTTGTGAGGCACGACCTACCCTTCACAAAACCGTGCTGGCTATCCCTAATCAATTTATTCCTCTCTAGATGCTTATAAATCCTATCCCTTATAATTCTTTCCAAGACCTTGCCCACAACAGAATTGTGCAAACAACCTTTGCATGATCTATATCAATGGCCTAGACACAGCTGTTACAGGGTACAATTTCAAATAAATTGACAATATCAAGATTGAAAGTATTGTGAACGGGCAGGAGGATAATGACAGATTTCAAAAGGTCATAGATAGACCAATGGCAAATGAAAATTAAGTAAGAAGTCTCACAACACCAGGTTAGAGTCCAACCAGTTTATTTGATAGCAATCGCACAAGCTTTCGGAAACTGTGTTCTTTGTCAGGTGTCTGGATCATGTGAGAACCTTCCACACACCTGACAAAGGGACACCATTTCCAAAAGCTTGTGTGATTACTATCAAATAAACTGGTTGGACTCTAACCTGGTGTTGTGAGACTTCTTACTGTGTTTACCCCAATCCAACACCGACATCGCTACAGAAATGAAAATGAATGCAAAGAAGTGTGATGTGATTCATTTTAAAAGGACAAATGAGAGGAGGAAAATTCCGAAGGGATATAGAAGCAGGGTGACCTTGGAGGTTTACGCACAGATATCAGCGAAGGCAGCAGCTGACAGGTTGGGAAAGTAGTTAATATGGGATTCTGTATGGCATGGTGGCACAGTGGTTAGTATTGATGTCTCACAACATCAGCGACCCAGGTACAATTCCCAGCTTGGTCACTGTCTGTGCAGAGTTTGACCCATGTTTGTGAGGTTTCCTCCCAACAGTCTGAACGACATGCTGGTTAGGTGCATTGCCCATGCTAAATTCTCCCTCAGTGTACCCAAACAAGCGCTGGAGTGTGGCAACTAGAGGACTTTCACGGTAACTCCATCACAGTGTTAATATAACCTACTTGTGGCACTAATAAACAACTTTAAACTTAAAAGGTATTCAGAATAAAAGCAAGGAGGTTTGGCTTTGTCCAGAGGAATATGTCCAGTTCCACACTTCAGGAAGCATGTGAAGGCTTCAGCAAGGAGGTAGAAACTATTTATAAAAATGGTTCCAGATTTGAGAGACTTCAGTGATGTGGATTGGAAAATCTGGAGCTGTTCTCCCGAGAGATTTTGATTTGATTTGATTTATTATTGTCATGTGTATTAACATACTGTGAAAAATATTGTTTTTTGTGCACAATACAGACAAAACATACCATTCATCAAGAAGGAAATGAGAGAGGACAGAATGTAATGTTACAGTCATAGATAGGGTGAAGAGAAAAGTCAAGTCAATGCAAGGTACATCCATTCAATTGTCTGAATTGAAGTAGTAGGAAAGAAGCTGTTCTTGAGTTGGTTGATATGTGACTTCAGGCTTTTGTATCTTTTTTCCAACAGAAAAAAGTGGAAAAGAGAATGTCCGGGTGCATGGGATCCTTAATTACGCTGGCTGCTTTGCCAAGGTAGCGGGAAGTGTAGACAGAGTCAATGGTTGGGAGGCTAGTTTCTGTGATGGATTGGGCTACATTCACGACCTTTTGTAGTTTCTTGAGGTCTTGGACACAGAAGGAACCATACCAAGGTGAAGAGAAGATCTGATAGAGGTTTCCAAAATCATGATGGGTTTGGAAAAAAAGATAGAAACAGTCTCAGTTGGTACAAGGGTTGAAAATCAGAGGACAGCGAATTAAGCTAAAGAACAAAACATCACCTTACTGCACTAATGTGACGTTTCCTCATATGAAGAAAAACTTTTTTGATGCAGAGAATGGTTAGGGTCTGGAATGCACAGCCTGAGAGTATTGTGGAAGCAAATTTAATTGTGACCTTCAAAAGAGAATTAGAATAGAATAGAAATAATTTGCAGGCAAACAGCGGGGGAATCAGCTGAACTATCTTTGCAGAGAACCAGCATAGATACAGAGGGTATTGAATAGCCTGTTTCCCGCTACCTTGGCAAAGCAGCCAGCATAATTAAGGACCCCATGCATCCGGACATTCTCTTTTCCACTTTCTTCTGTTGGAAAAAAGATACAAAAGTCAGAGGTCACATATCAACCAACTCAAGAACAGCTTCTTTCCTACTGCTGTCAGATTTTTGAATGGATGTATCTTGCATAGGAATGCGTAAGTCCAGAAAGTAATGGCACATCCAGGCATAGTAAAAAGTCTGACAACACTAAGTTTAAGTCCAACCGACTTATTTGATAGTAAACTCTTGACAGTCAGACTTCTTACTACGTTTACTCCAGTCCAACACCGGCATTTCCACATTATGACATTTAGCCATATACATGGAAAAATGACACAAAGCTGAGATGTTCAAAGGGTGAAAAACATATTTAATTCAAATAAAATTCAAGTTTTGCTCAGACCCAGACAATAGTTCAGCTACACAAAAAGAACTATAATAATGCATATAAAGTAGAAACTCATTTAGAGTTACTTCGAGTTAACTGCTGTGATGAGGAACTTGCTTGCATTCACAAGATACATGGTAACTGTAATATGGGCACAGCAGGAGCTTGATTAGCTTTACAAAGTAAATGTTTACTTTGACCAGAGACTGGTCAAGTCTCCTAATGAGACATTGATACTGTAATTGTCTAATACGGTCTGTGGTCATATGGCAAATTAGATGCCCAAGCATTAAGCACAATTGTAACGTGGGCATCTACATACACCAAACTGTATGTATATGTACAGCAAACTTTGTTCACTAACAGTGTCTCTTGAGTTAAATCCCCGTATGCATACTGGTAAAGTCTTTGACTTGATCAGACCTTCAAAGTCTCTATATTGAGTGCACCTTCATACATTACAACATAACTATTCAATGATTCATGAACAATTATCGCAAAAGTTTATTTGCTCTACCTCCTTGACATATATTCACCTCAGCTTGAAAATATCCCCTTAGTACACTAATGTGACCTTTTCTTTCCTACACCATGTGGTGTGATATGTTGATGCATAATTGTGGCTCATCTGATGCTATAGAACATTGGTACAATATCTCAAGTTGCCATTAGGACCAGATCTTTGGGTTATGATTCACTAATAACATGACAGTTCTGAAAATGGTCCAATGCAAACTTTCAGGCCATCAAATGTGAACAAGATAAAAAAACAACATTGGATTAAAGAACCCAGGTGGGGAGAAACTGCTCAAACTTACTGCTTTAGCATTGTAAAAAGTGTCTCAGTAAGTGCAATAAGCCATTCCAAATAAATTCAGTTGGTGAACGAGGAGGGTTAGGGAATGGTGTTGCAATAAGTCCATCTACAACATATGATGAAGTTTTTCAACAAGGATGTCTACTTACAGGTTTCTTATCTTGAATGTTTCTGCAAACTGCTGGACACTTGTCAAAGAAGATAAATCCAAGGTCATAGCTTCTACCTTGGCTTTATGCTGAAACAAAACACAAGTGCACAATGTAACAATTACAACCATCAATGACCAGTGCTCTTGCAAATATTAAAAACCACAGAGTGCACTCTGAATTGGTCTCAATCATGAATTAATGGTTGAATCCATTTTTCAACAACGAAACAAACATTGTAAAACGAGTACAAGAGAAATGGCACAATAAAAAAAAACTTGTCTATGCAGCTCATGAAATAAAACACGGTCTACTCTGAGCTGCTTAGGTGACAAGCCTGATGAGGCAGTTTGGCGGTTGTAAATTATAAGTTTCCTTCTCTTGCTGACTCCATTTGTCAAGCACTTTTGTGCTAGATATGCATTTCTCACACACCACTCCGATCTTATAGTAGGACTACCAATTGAGTTATTTGGGTATAAGGCAATTTGTTGAAGTGATTCCAGCAATTTAAGTTGTGAGCTGCTGTGTAAATACACATTTGGAGCACAACCCAGCATGAGGAAAAAGTGCACTTAAGAAAGTTAACACAAAACAAAACAACTGCTCTTAAAAGCTTTTCTGAACTGCGGAATGTAATGTATTCTTCCTTAAATGAAACATTACATTACGTATGTTCATAAAAAGATGGCATTGAGTAGGTGAGAATGGTATTAAGATCCACAGTAAATGCAATTTTATTCAACCTTAAGAGGCTCCTATCTTTATTTGTAAATACTCTGTATTTTCTGGTCAACCATAAAGCTCTTTTTCAAAACAAAAGAGCTTTATTTAAAAAGTTCTTCCCATGGATGAAAACTGATTTACATTCTTGCTAAAAGCTTTGTTATGGTTTTTATGCCATATCATAAATCTTAAATCCATTATTAATGATGTTGTGGAAATACAGATTACACAGAGGACAGAAACACAGTAGCTGAAGTTTAAATATTATACTCGGCATCCTACAGCACAAGGCTCTTAATTAGGACCCTCTAGTTTAAATTCTAGTTTCAGCTAAGTTACTTGGTAAAGAGAAGGAAGGTGGCTGATATGGACAAGACAGGGAAGACAATCTGCTGAATGAATTTCAAGAAAACAAAAGAATATTTTCCATCATAATTTGTTTTGCAAATTATTTCCACTACAGAAAGAAGCTACTTTCATATGACATATTTTGTCTAAAAATAACTTGTTGTCTGTCAGATATAGGACTGCATGATTGGTTACGATCAAAATTCACATTTCAGAACACAGACCAAGCAAGATGGGTAATACTTATATGGAACTGTTGAGAGTTGCTGGCATATATTAAAAGGTATTTTCATGCCACTTTTTACCAAGTGTTAGCTCAAAATAGGACTATTCCTAGTATAAAGTTCTAATAATTTTTGAAAATCAATTAAGCTAAAACCCTAAAATCCAGGGAAAAGTATCTTAGATTATGTACCTTGGGCAGCTACAGTACTAATGATATTGATTAGGCTGCCACCTTAATTGTGTCGTTAGAAAAAAAAATCAGATTCCTCATCAAAGGGAATTTTATGTTTAGGGTGATGCTCTGGCAAAGTGGCAAACTCCTAAATCAAAAACGATTTCCTCTCCAACATTAACTCTTTGAGAGATACATCATGATACTCTCCCAATAAATTCTGTCTGTCTGTCTATCTGATTGTAGCTACTCCTACCGGGAGATCTGCTGTAATAAATTATTTTTGTCAATTTAGCAATTTTACCAGATGCAATTAATTAATCTACAGCCCACAATCTTTACAGAGTCAGCACAGCAATTTATACCTTGTGATCAGCTTAATATAGCACGAGGAAAGTGGGAAAAAAATGAAACAGTGTTATCTATTTTTAGCTTGGTGGTAGTCCAGTTTAACACAAAGAGAAAAAAATTGCATTTATACAGCGCCTTTAACATAGTTTTTTAAAAATATCCAGAAGCAGGAGGATAATAGAATTCAGACTATGCAGAAAAGCCTTGAAATCTTGAAAATACTGGGTAAATATTGTTGATGTTGCTGTTTTTTCCTCCCATTTTATTTTCTCTGCACTGGAAAGTCTGTTGCTCTTCGCTGGGATAGAAAAGTCAAGTACTGGGAGGTTTAAGGTTTGTGGGGAAAAGTTTATAGGAGATGTGCGAGGCAAGTTTTTTTACACAGAGGATAGCACATTGCCTGGAAAGGTGGTGGGAGCGAATATGATAGCAGCATTTAAGGGGCAACTAGATGAATACATGAATAGGATAAGAATGGAAGGATACAGACTCCATAAGTGCATCTGGTTTCAATTTAAGCAGGCATCATGATCGACGCAGGCTCAGAGGCTGAAAGGCCTGTCCCTGTGCTGTACTTTTCTTTGTTCTTTATTCTCTTACTCCACAGTTAAGGCAGAGTCTGGAGAACATACATAGAAATTTGTCAATTTTTGAAAACAATTACATTCAGAATCAAGTTCCAGACCTAATTCAACCAAAGTCAAAATTTGTTTTTTTTTAGAGCAACACAGCACGGGAAACAGGCCCTTCGGCCCAACGAGCCCGCGCCGCCGTCATAACTATATAGTAACAGTTCCATTATCCTATCCTAATTTTAGGTTATTCCTAATATAGAAGAGTCTAAATATAGGGACAATTTGTTTCCCAATCAGCCTAAGAGCGAATTTTTGGGATGTGGGAGGAAACCGGAGCGCCCGGAGAAAACCCACGCAACCACGGGGAGAACGCACAAACTCCCGCAGACACCGGCCCAATTCCAAGTGTCTGCACAGCTACAGCGATAGTCACTGAGCTGCATGGTGCCCTTCAGATGGTCCAGATAAAGCACTCATTTACGACATGAAGCACCAGGCAACCCATGAATCAACATCCAAGAGCTGTCCTCGCACCACCTGCCGAATGCATGCTCCTTGATGGTCAAGTATGGAGTGAATTACCTGTTGAAAAAAAAAGCCATTGTTAAACAGTCCTACTACATCCCTCTATCTGCATAACGCTTATGTGGCTGTCCAAGAGACCCTTAAACAACCCTAGCGTGCCTGCTCCCACCACCTTACTCGGCAGTGCATTCCACACCCCCACTACCCTTTGTGTGAAAAACTGCCCTATAATATTCGTCCTATACATAGCCCCCCTCACCCTATGGCCATGACCTCTCGTCCTATCCATTTCTAAAGGTGGAAAAAGTTTACCTCCATTTACTCTATCTATACCCCTTATAATCTTATACACCTCTATGAGATCCCCTCTAAGCCGACGTCTTTCAAGGAAAAACAACCCCAGTCTATTTAATCGTTCCTCATAAGACAGTCCTTCCATACCAGGCAGCATCCTGATAAACCTCCTCTGCACTCTCTCCAAGGACTCCACATCCTTCCGATAGTACGGCAACCAGAACTGGACGCAGTATTCCAAGTGAGGCCAAACCAACGTTCTATACAACTGCAACGTCAAACTCCTACTCTGGTATTCTATACCCTTTTCTATGAAAGCTAACATACTATACGCCTTCTTTATCACCTTCTCCACCTGTGAGGACACCTTCAGAGACTTGTGAACCTGCACCCCCAGGTCTCTCTGCATCTCTATGCTCCGTATAGTTTTACCCTTTATCCTATAACTCTCCTCTACATTTTTCCGGCCAAAATGCATCACCTCGCATTTATCCGGATTAAATTCCATTTGCCATCTATCTGCCCAGTCTACCAACCTATGTCCTGTTGTATTGCCTGACACTGCTCCTCTGTACCCGCCAATCCAAGCATCTTGGTGTCATCAGCAAATTTGCTGATCTCACCACCTACCCCTACTTCCAAGTCGTTTATGTAGACCACAAATAGAAGAGGACCTAGTACTGAGCCTTGTGGAACTCCACTAGTGACAGGCTTCCAGTCGGAAAAAGAGCCTTCCACTACTACCCTCTGTCTCCTCCTCCCGAGCCAGTTCTCGACCCATCTACATACCCGACCCTGTATTCCATGCGCCTTCACCTTCTCTATCAGTCTACCATGAGGAACCTTGTCAAACGCCTTACTGAAATCCATGTAGACGACATCAACAGCATGTCCTTCATCAACTGTTTTTGTCACTTCTTCAAAAAATTCCACTAGATTTGTAAGATAAGACTTCCCTTGACGAAGCCATGCTGCATATCTCTGATCAGATCACAGCGCTCCAGATGCTCATACATCCTGTCCCTGAGGATCCTCTCCATTAGCTTACCTATAACTGAAGTCAAGCTCACTGGCCTATAGTTCCCTGGGTGATCCCTCTGACCTTTTTTAAACAACGGCACTACATTTGCTATCCTGCAGTCCTCTGAGACCTCACCTGTGTCCAAGGAAGAGACAAAGATTTGCGTCAGAGGCCCAGCTAGGTCTTCCCTCAACTCCCTTAGCAACCTGGGGTAAATGCCATCAGGCTCCGGAGCTTTATATGTCTTTAAGCTGCCTAACAGCCCCAATACCTCTTTCCTCGTAATCTTTATTTCCCTCAACTGATCCTCAACTTTGTCAACATCAGCAACAGACATCTGGCCAGTCTCCTGCGTGAATACCGACGCAAAGTATTCATTCAGGATCTCCCCCATTCCCTCAGGCTCTAAGCATAGATCCCCTCCTCTGTCCCTGAGAGGTCCAATCTTGCCTCTAACCATTCTTTTGCTCCTTACATAGGAGTAAAATGCCTTAGGATTTTCCTTAATCCTACCTGCCAGAGCCACTTCGTGGCCCCTTTTTGCCTTTCTAACACCCCTTTCAAGATCCCGTCTACACTCTCTATAAGCTTCCAGCGCTGTCTCAGTCCCCAGTTGCCTAGATCTAATGTAAGCCTCTCGCTTCTTCTTGATCAAGTCCTCAATCTCCCTGGTAAGCCACGGTTCTCTAATCCTACCTTTCCCATCCTTCCTCCTTGCCGGCACGTATCTTTCTGCAGAGAGTTTAGTTTTCCCTTGAAAGACTCCCACATGTACCTCGTCGACCTGCCCTCGAAAAGCTTATCCCAGTCGGTATCTTTAAGATCTTGCCTAATCTGGCTGTATCTAGCCCTCCCCAGTTAAATACCTTCCCTTTTGGGCAGGTCTCGTCCTTTTCCATTAATATCCTAAAGCAGACAGAGTTGTGATCACTATTTGACACCTGCTCTTCTACCTCGACGTCAACCACCTACCCTGGCTCATTCCCCAGAACCAAATCCAGTATAGCCCCCTCTCTAGTCGGGCCATCCACATACTGCTCCAAGGACCCTTCCAAAACACACTGTACAAATTCCTCCCCTTCCACTCCTACAGCTCTGGGCTCTCTCCAATCTACTCCAGGAAAATTGAAATCTCCCACTACTACTACCCTATTTTTCCTACACTTATCTAGAATGTCCCTGCATATCCCTTCTTCCACGGCCCGCGGGCTGTTTGGCGGTCTGTAGTAAACACCCAACAGAGTAACCACTCCCTTCCTATTCTCAACTCCACCCATAGAGACTCAATTCCTAAATCATCCATACCTCCCTCCCTCTGCACTGCTATGATGTTGTCCTTAACTAATAAAGCCACTTCCCCGCCTCTCCTCACACCAACTCTGTCACGCCTAAAACACTTATACCCTGGAATATTCAATTGCCAGTCTTGCCCCTCTTTCAACCACGTCTCGGTCACCGCCACCACTTCTAAACTCCTCGTGAACATTATTGCCTTCAGTTCATCTGTTTTGCCAGTCACACTGCTCGCATTAAAACACATGCACTGAAGACCCTCAGCTCTCGGATATTCCTTTCTACCTTCTGGTGTTACCCTATCATCCCTCTCTCTCCCACTCCCAGTTCCCTCTCTCTCCCCACCCTCCCTCCTGTTGGCTTGAATGAATGATATACTTAATTACATGTGCAACTGGCACTTACTGATCTTAGCTGAAACCACATGGGGAATAAATATCTAGGACTGGGTTGAAATTCCTGTAATTTTGTTAGGACAATTTTTTCTCTGTAGTTAGAAAGATTAATAAAAAATTAGGACAGGACAAGATTTGCAAGTGCACAAGATGATGGGGAAGGATGAGTTAACCAGGAAGATCTTCATTCTTTCAACTTTCTCTGGATAACTATTAATATAAGGTTGGAACCATCTGAAGTTTGTGGCTTAAATCATATTTTGGATGATTCCACTGGCAGGGCAATTGCCCAACAGAAATTTGAACTTCCTTGGAAATTATTAGAGAACTTCCAGCAGGGGGAATTCCCAGCGCAGCTTTGGGGTCACTCTCAGTTACAAAGCTCTGGAGTTCAGAGGTTATGGGTCTGTACTGTACAGTTTACAAAAGTGCATGATTCAATAAAGAGAACACACTCTTAAGGAGCAGAACTTCCAGAGTTTAACAAACATGCTTTAATATAGCTAATTAAAAATACCAATACAGAAGCTCCCTCCCCACTCTTGTTGATTGTGTAATTAATGTTATCAGTGCTCTGCACAATGTTTTTAAATTGTACAGATAAAGAGTAAATTGCATGTAATGTTATTGTTCTTTCATGGGACATGAATGTTGCTGATAAGGCCAGCATTTTTTGTTCATCCTGGGTTGGCCTCGAGAAGATGGTGGTAAGCCACCTATTCAACATTCCATCTGATGTAGGTATACATCTAGTGCTTCAGAACCACATGCAGACAAAAATGACGTGGAGATGGAAATAATGTTCAGAAATCCATATTTTAGGGAAGAAGATTTAAAAAGTCTAACGGTCCACTCCTCATAACAACAAAAAAAGACATGATTTTAGCCCCTTAGTGTAAGTTAATTGACTTCCGTTATGGACAGGAGGGAGTTAAATTTAAACAGTCCCAATTTCTCCTCTCACCACCTATCTGTAAACAGAAAAGTGTTTTGATTTCTCCCTTCATAAGCCCTAATGCACTTTTCAAATACCCTCCCTTATGGTGTGATTCAAATTTCTATTAATAACCCCACATCAATCTCAAAATAGGATAAAATTAGAGATCAGTTTATTTTACACACATTTTAGGAAAGAAAGTTCACTAAGTTCCCCAATGTTGCATTCTTAGAGTAAAACAGATACAGAAAAGTAAGAAGTGTAAGAACGAGATCACACATAAAATAAAAATTATTGTTTCACATAAATCCAAAGAGCAATGATATACTCTTTCACAGACAGGCTGAAACTAAAATCATAGAAACCCTACAATCCAGAAAGGTGCATTTTTGACTTTTATTGAACCATTTTACTGGTTCTTCTCTGAAACCCCATCCACATGGGTCAGAATGCAGTTGTTCTGAGCCCATTGTTTGAGTGGGATAATGTCAAAAGCTCTTTCAGAGCAGATTAATATTTGAGGGAAATGTCTCATAGTTTCTCCTTTCCAATGAGATGATGTCCCAAGTGTTTAATTTTGCAGCCCTGGAAGCTCTCCTGTTGAGTGGAGTTCAACTGATAGTTAAGATTGAAGTTTCAATTATGCTTCTCCACTCTGAATAACTAAGCAACAAAATGTTTTTATTAAAATTCAATTTTTTCTTCTGTCCAGTCAGGTAACAGTATTTTCTATGGGAAATTGTTCAGAAATAGTAGTGTAGATTTTTGAATTAAAGGAACAATTGACACCTTGAAGCTAATGCTAGATAATTCACTTTTCGAGTGGAGATGACTTCCACGATGAGGTAGGCATACTGAAGCAAATTAGTCGTGTAGACACTGGTACAGAATTTTAGAACCATAAATTCCTATAATGCAGAAGGAGGTCATCAAGTCTGCACTGACTACAGTCCCACCCAGGCCCTATCCTCATAATCCCATTTATTTACCTGCTAACCCCCTGACATTAAGGCGCAATTTATTAAGGCGCAATTTATCATGGCCAATCAACTTAATCCACACATCTTAGGATTGTGGGAGCAAACTGGAGTACCCGGAAGAAGTCCATGCAGACACGGGGAGAATGTGCAAGCTCCACAGAAATAGTGACTTAAGGTCAGAATTGAATCCAGGACCCTGGCACTATGAGGCAGCAATTCTAATCACTGTGCCACCATGCTGCTCAGTTCTAGTTCCAGTAGAAAAGGCATTGATGGGGCCAGGCATTCAAACGAAGATAAAGCTCTGGTTCTGAGCTGCTGCTTGTTAGGTGGAAGATGGCAGGCTAATTGGAAGTATAGCAAGACAGGTCAACCGGGTCTCCCAACTACAATGGGGGCGAGGTGATGACTTCCATTCTTCTATTTCAGCTTTGACAAAGGATGCACATTTCTTTGACTAGATTCCTGAGGTGGTAAATGTTCTGTAATTAGCATGTCTTCAGAGAAAATGAGGTGGCAGCTTCTCAGAATGCCAGAAAGTTCCTTTTATTTGAGTCACAGTCTACCATAACATTTTAAAGTCTTTGTCTAGTGTTTAAAATTTTACACTTCACAATGGTATTTATATTTTATAAAAATATAGAGTGACGTCTTACCCCTCCCAACATTTCAAATTTTTTTAATATGCATTCTTTCATGGGATGTGAACATCACTGGCTCGGCCAACATATATTGCCCGTCCTAATTGCCATTGAAATGGCAATGGTGTGCTGCCTTCTTGAGCTGCTGCAGATTATGTGTTGCTGGTACACCCACAGAGCTGTTAGAAAGGCAGTCTCAGGATTTTGACCCAACAATATTGAAAGAATGATAATATAGTTCCAAGTCAGGATGGTCTGTGACTTGGAAAGGACTTGCATGTGATAGTAGTCTCAGACATCTGCTGCTCTTTTCATTCTGGGTGGCAGAGATTGCGTGTTTGGAAGATGCATTGGAAAAATGTTGGTGAGTGGCTGCAGTGCATCTTTCAGATGTACACACAGTGTTAAGGCACAGAAAGATGCCATTTGGCCTATGTTTGCACAGCTCTCCAAATGAGCACTATAACTAAATGCCCTTCTCCTGCCTATTCCCCATTCCCTTGCAAGTTGTTTCTATTCCAATAATCATCTCATGCCCTTTTGAATGCCTCGATTGAACCTGTCTCCACCGCATTTCCAAGTAGTACATTCAAACCACTCGTTGTGTAAAAAAAAAATCACATCACATTTGCTTCTTTTGAAAATCACCAGCAGATTATTGCTGGGTAAGTGCTGTTTGACACCAATTCGATGACATTTTCCATTATTTCGCTGATAATTGAGTACTGTGCCCTACCCATGGGGCAGTAATTGGATCTATCCTGTTTTTTGTGTATAGGACATAACAGGGCTATTTCCTACATTGTTGGTTAGATGCCTTTGTTGTAGCTGGATTAGAAGAGCATGGTTATGGATCCAGCTAGTTCTGGAGCACAAGTCTTCAGCATTACTTCTAGATGTTGTTAGGGGACATGGCCTGTGTAGTAGTCATAGCCTTCTTTTCTTGATATCATGTGGAGTGAATTGAATTGGCTGAAGATTGACATCTCAAATGTTGGGGACTTTGATACAGATCATTCACTTGGTACTTCAAGCTGAAGATAGTTGCAAATGCTTCCTCCTTGTTTTTTGCACTGATGTCCTGGGCTCCCCCATAATTGAGAATGGGGATGTTTGTGGAGCCTCTTCCACCAGTGAAATGGATGTGGCAGTACCATACAGCTTCAATCTGATCCTTTGGTAATGGGATCACTTAGTTCTGTCCATCACATGCTATTCCTGCTGTATGGCACGCAAGCTCTCTTGTATTGTAGCTTCAGCAAGCTGACATCCCACTTTTCAGTAGACCTGGTTCTGTACTTGGCATGCCTTCCTACACTCTTCACTTAACCAGGTTTCCCTGGTTTGATGGTAATCTTAGAATGGGGTATATACCAGGCCATGAGGTTAGAGATTATGGCTGTAAACAACTGTGCTGCTGATGGCTGACAACACCTTATGGGTGCCCAGTTTTGAGTTGCTTGATCTGTTCAAAACCAATATAGTAAGTTGCCCATAGCAGTGTAAATGGGGGGAATTCTACTGCTTTCTATACACTTCTCAGATGTAGATAAAAATACAACTGTGAGAAATTATTTGACAATCTGAAGTTTGTAATTCAGCAAAGTGGGCAAGAAGTGGCCCTATTCAAATACTGGCTAAAATGTGCATAATAATACTTGCCAGGCAGATGAAATCATATGCGGCATTTTTAACTTCTGTCTTTTCATCGGCCTCAGTATTATCTTGTGACACTAAAAAAAAACTCATCAGTTAGCCATCCTGCCAGAAACTTAATCTTCCGACAAAGCTAGAAGTCACGGCCTAGTCTTCCTGCCTGGCAATGCAGTGATGTGCTAAAGCTGCACACAACATTAATCCTCTGCACACTAACAGATGCTGGCAGGATTTTAGGTCGAAATGTATTTATAAAATGACAAATTATGTTTTGTGTTGTATGTAGACAGCAAAAGAGCCCACAAATAAGCTGATAAATGTCAACTACACTTTACCACAAACAGTTTATTTTTATTAGGGTACAACCATAAATGTTCTTCAAGCCGGACTGAAGATTTATTTAGTGCAGGAAGAAAACAAGATTACATTTGACATAAAGCAATATGTGCCATATCACTGGTGTTCTGGGCAGCATGCCCTCCTGGGAACCAGTGATGCAGTACTAGACTAACAAAGCTGCTGTCTGCTGCAATATACGCCAAGCTACATTTTTTCAGATAACAAAAACATACATTAAATTAATACAGATCTGATTAACTCCAAAAAGCTGCAGTTTGTTTCACTAAATTATGTAAGACTTACTATAAACTGTAACAATGATTATCCAAAAACAGGGAATGATCTCAGAAAGACCAATACCGAATGACCTGTCATTTATCACAAGGCAATCTTCACTAATGCGTGAAAATTACGACAATATCTGACAGTACAAGACCAGAGCACAGATAAACAGTATTTAGTCCGTTACAATTTCATTTAATACGACTGCCACAATAATTAATGCATTATTCATGCTTATAATTTCACTTCAAACGTTTAAACTGAAAGAAATAGGAAATAGTTCATTGTTTATACCAGAAGATATTTCACATCTCTTTTGGATTCATTCCAATTAAGTAATCCACTGTCATGTAATGATTCGTTAGCACTTTTACAATGCTGGCCAGGCAGGCAGGCAGTGTTACAACATAGATTCAGTTTATTCTAAAGGCTTTTGTGAATGTTGTATTTGGCAGCAAATCCTAATGATCACTGTTTTGCCAAATTGATATTAAAACCTTTTACCTCAGAGATAAGCCACAGTTACGATGAAATAGAAGTAAAAACAGAAATGGCTGAAAAGTGTCAGTGGACAAGACACATCTGTAGACAGAGTTAATGGGTGGGATTTTAACGACCTCATTCAGGCAAGGCTCGTAAAATCTCGCCCAAAGCCAATGGCGAATCCTGTTCAGGGAGCCTTGGAATCGGGGCGGGCAATGTGGTAAACTTCTGGCCAATGCTTCAGGTCATTCACCTGTAATAAGCATACGAAAGCTCTTCGCCCTGAAAGCCCTTCATTCCAGTCTCTGCCTCCACAAGTGCTGCTGGACCTGCTAAATGTTTCCTATTTTCTATCTATTTACAGCAAAATAAATTAAAAGCAAATATTTTCATGTCAACAAAAATGTAGAATAAGCATGTTTAGAATGTAGTGTTTTGAAACACACGAAGAGATAAAAGAAGATGTACTCAGTGGCCAACTTTTACAAATGACCAGTTCAATTGAACATAATGTCAATATTAATTGTATAAAACCATTTTATCAATTGGATAATGAGAAGTGTCACACAATACCACAGAACCATACTATACAGTAAGGCATGAAGTTTGGGAACCCATTGAGTAGAATACTTGATTTCCTTACAATGAATCAGGAAACATTAGGGGACTGTGATAAGCCACGTGCTGTGGGAAGCATGCAATTTCTTTTTGTACAATACCCCTTTAGCTGGGAGGTTTCTCAAAGAGGTTTAATTGATTTCTGGATTATGACATCATTAGATGCCAAAACTGGCCCTATGAAATGGAGCTATCAAAGAGGATTAACAACTAAGAAGCAAGGTGTAAATGGAAAGTTAATTGCACTGGGGTTGGGCTTCCATCTGTGTTTTCTGTTTGGCAGTTCAGAACACACCGACAACTCAGGTGAGAAAATAAGCAACGTTCATGCAAATGCAGCAGTTTTCTATTTGGCAGTTTTATAACAGACACTGGTATTGAATCAGGACTGACAATAGAGCAGAGACTGTATTATTGGATGTTATACCATTAGAAAATACAGGACACTGAAGACAAGTTCTGTTGCTTCAGTGATAACAGGACTGTGGGGGCGATGTTACTGAAAAAATTCCAAGCACTGAACAAGTGTGAAAATGGGAGAGTTTCAAATCTGTTTTTTCAGCAATGCCATAAATGAAATTGTATACCATTTAGTGTAAAAAAAAATGCATGATTTGATTCCCACCAGTAGAGGGAGTGGACAGAATCGGTTTCTACCAGAAAGCTGGCTGCTCACACTAGAGGCACTATTGCACATGTGCAGACTCTCTGTTTTGTTGAGAGAGGTCTGTCAGGCATTCCAACTCCTTGGATATCATTCAAATACTCCACCAACCCCAGTCGCAAACCTTCCCAGCTGATCACACCCTCCCCAGCCCAATCAGTGCCCCATTAATCCTGGTCAATCACTGCCCAGATTATGTTTAAATTTGGAATTCATGGCAAAATCATGGCAAAAATCGGGGGCCAGTAAGATTGCAAGAGGCAAGACTCTGGGTGTGAACCTAACGGCTGTTAACCATTTCAAGATGCACCTCCTCCCCGAAATATTTTTCTGCAGTAAAGTTCAATATAAAGTAATTATTAAATACTTCTGATATTTATTTGACTATCTAAAAATTGGTACTCCTCTCCTTTTGGAGTTCTTTCTCAATTTTAGTAAATTTCTTCATGCCAAGAACTTATCAAACAATTTATTATTCCATTTGATCTTTGATAATGTTTGTTTCCTAACATTCCTTCTTGGAGTTCTTTTCTTATCTCATGCTGAAACATTCGTTAAATTTTTTTCATTATTATTCTTTTTGTTCTTAATTAGTTTTTGATCTTTATTTATCAATGGCATCTTACTGGTAATTTTCTTCTCTTTAAATAGAATACAATTATTGTACATCTTTGCTACATCTTTTTTAAAAAGCATCCCACTGTCATTCTCACGTTATTCTATCACTCATCATCTGTGAGCAAAACAAATACATGAAATATACATGAAAAGTGTAACAAGTATGTCCACATGAAGTAGGGTCAAAAAAGGGGCAGAATGGTTCAGTTCTGTTTCTATTTCCTATGTTTCTATGTAAGTCTAATATAGATTTCCCAGAATACCTAAGGAACTTTGTAGCAAGTTGATGAGTCCATAAGATGTCATCCGTGAAATCAAGTTGCTTCAATAATGTAAAATGAAATGGGCAGAGTAATGTATCCTTCTGGGCTGTTCATTTAATCACCTCTGAGAGTTAGTCTCAAATGACATAAGCCCAGAATTTGCTAGCAAATAATTGTGTGTTTAATGCACATTGTCACACTTCCTTCCAAACAGTAGGTATGCCAATACCTCCGGAACCACAGCAGCTCAGGAAGACAGTTCACTACCACCTTCTCAAGAAGATGGGGCAGCATGGTGGCACAGTGGTTAACACTGTTATCTTGCAATGCCAGGGCCCAGATTAAATTCATGCCTCGGGTGACTGCGTGGAGGTTACACATTTTCTCCGTGTCTGCATAGATTTCTGCCGGGTGCTCCTGTTTCCTCCCACACTCCAAAGATGTGCGTGTTAGGTTGACTGGCCATGCTAAATTGCCCCTCAGCATCAGGGAGGTTAGCAGCGTAAATACTTGGGATTACGAGGATAGGGCCTTGGTTGGATTGTTGTTGGTGCAGGCTCGATAGGCTGATGGCCTTCTTCTGTATTGTAGGGATTCTATTCTATGATAACAAGAAAGCTGATGGTTTTCCAGCAATGTTCACATCCCACAAACAAATAAAAATTTAAAAAAAATAACCCAGTGAGCAAGAGATATACTTTGAGTTGAGAGTCACCACAAACTGCTAGACAATTTCAGCTCATTAATTAATTTTCTTTTTATCAACTTCAAAAACTACAAAGTCAGATACTAATGAATTGTCACTAACACAAGCAAATATCTTATTAATTGTCTTTGTTGAATAATTATATACATGTTAAATACCTAATTCTTTTGCTTTAATTCAAATGCTAGTTCTCACTCTATATGTAAACTATTGAAGATATGTCATAATAAATGTACAGCTTCTTGAAATAGTACAAAAGGGCTTAATATCTTACGGCCCAGAATTTGTGTATCGATCACTCAGCAATTTGACCACAAGATGCCCTGTTCCTGCAAATTCTGGGCAGAAGTTTTTGTTTTGTTCTAAAACTCTACCTGAAATTATTTACATTTCTCAGGAACGTAATAAAACCAAAGAAAGTTCCTGGCAGTTCAAACTGCAATTGATGCAGCAGTTGAAAGAAGGTTGGGTAGGTCACATGACCACAGGTTAGCATTGCTGCCTAACAGCACCAAGAACCCCGATTCAATTCCCAGCTTGGGTCACTGTCTGTCTGGAGTTTGCACATTCTCCCCGTGTCTGCGTGGGTTTCCTCTGGGTGCTCTGATTTCGTCCCACATAAATTGCATTATGTCAGTTATTTTAGATTAGGTACTAAATCAGGACATAGGTGCTAAATATCAAAGGTAAAACACAAAAACTTGTCCAAGTCAAACTTGTTTTTGGATATACAAGCCCACTATTGGGTTCACTTTTTGAATATATCCACTTTATCACAGTATTACATCAGTACTTTATGTCATAGTATATAGCACACCCCTCTACATATACTTTAAAATTCTAAAATATAGAAGTACTTATCACAAACAGGGACATTTATGATATCTGGAAAAAGTATATCTCCATAAAACCTTTGGATTCTTATAGAAACATGCAAGTTAGGAGCAGGACTCGGCTATTTGGCCCCTCAAGCCAATTCCACTATTCAATAAGATCTGGGATGGCCTGATTGTGGCCTCCACTCCAGTTTCCTTCATGGCCCCTATACCATTCGACTTCGTTGTCATCAAGGATCAATCCTAAAATTAGTCAATAATCGTCCTTCCACCACTCTCTCAGAAGTGAGTTCCACACACCCAGGATCCTCAGTGAAAAAAAATTCTCATTTCTGCCTTGAATAGAAGATCCTTTTTTCAAGCTGAATCTCGTACGGCTCTAGTCTCTCACAAGTGCTGCTTGTCCTTTTAGAATCCACCCTGTCAAGTACCCTTAAAGTGTCATATGTTTCAATAAGATTGATTGATTAATTTATTATTGTCACATCTATTAGCATACAGTGAAAAGTATTGTTTCTTGCGCGCTATGCAGACAAAACATACCATACATAGAGAAGGAAATGAGAAAGTGCAGAATGTCGTGTTACACTGTTAGGGTATAGAGAAAGCTCAACTTAATGCGAGATAGGGATATTCAAAAATCTGATGTAGAAATGCTGGCGTTGGACTGGGGTAAACTCAGTGAGAGGTCTGACAACACAATTTTTGACACAATACACATCTCTCTAACTTGTGCTCAGTGCTCCTTCCACTCACATTGTTAGCCACTTTAAGACTTGAATAGCAGGTTAGGTGTAAGGACTCGCATTCTAATCAGCAATCTGTAAACTATCTGTGCTGATATGTGTGCTATTGCAGACCAGAACACCTCATTCGCCTGACGAAGGCTACAAAGGCTGAAAGCTTGCAAGTTTACTATCAAATAAATCGGTTGGATTTAAAATTGGTGTTGTCAGACCTCTTACAAAAATCTGATGGCAGCAGGGAAGAAGCTGTTCTTGACCTCAGACTTTTGTATCTTTTTTCTGACAGAAGAAAGTGGAAGAAAGAATGTCTGGGGTGCATGGAGTCCTTAATTATGCTGGCTGCTAATTGTGCAATCTTCTAAACACCAATGGATACTGACCCAGTTTGGCAAGCATTTCCTCATATGATAATTCCCTCATTCCAGAAGTCAACTGTGAATCCTTTCTGAACTGTTTCTAAAATAATTATTTCCTTCCTTACATAAGCAGCAAAATGTACAGTTCTCTAGATGTGGTCTTGTCAACATGTTGTGCAACAGTAGCAAAATACTCCTAGTTTTTGTATTCCCCTTGCAATTAATGACAATATTACATTTGCCTACTTAAGACTTTCTTCACCTGCTTACTAACTTCATGTACGAGGATACCCAGATCCTTCTGTATCTCGAGTTCTGTAATCTTTCCTCATAGACCCGGGATTGTGGTCAGTGCAGGCTCGATGGGCCAAATGGCCTCCTTTTGCACTGCAGAGATTCTATGATTTAGAAAATATGTTGCTTTTCTATTCTTCTTGCTATAGTATATGAGTGTATGTTTTCTGACATTATTCACTATCTGCCAAATTTTCGCCCATTTACTTGACCTGTCCATATTCATTTCAGAGTGTTAGAGGTTCAAGATGCCCTCCAAAATCATCCATGCTCTATGTTATCATGAACAATGGCTGCAGTTGCACCAAATTGCATCTTTGTATCCAGACTGTCCATGTCATATACTGGCAATAAGCACAGTTCTTTTTAGGAACAAATATCAGTAGTTTCTATTTGTCTCTTATAATGAAGCCTTGTGCAATACCTGCGACCAAGATATAAACAATGCGTACACAAACGCAGACAGGAATCCATGCAGAGAGCAAGTCAGACTGTCTGATGAGTGAAGCATTCTGCAGGCAGTGCAGAAAGAGGGGGATGTGGAGAGAAGGTAATGGCAGGAACATGAGATAGCGAGACAGCAAAACTCAAGCAGCCTCCTCATCATGCTCCTCCTCAAACTCGTTTGTGCCTGGCTAACCATTCAAATAGAAGATGGAGTCCACCAGATATACACCTAGAAGTTGGTGAAATCTGGTGGCTTTATGATGTGAACTCTTACCATGACATGTTTACCTGGAAACTTTGGAGTTGGTACCTTGCAACACTGCAGAATTTCCTTGGACTCTCTGCACAGCTCTGTATGCCTCTTACTGAGACAGAGACCCCTTCTGATAGAAAATCAATCACTATGTGCAATCTGCTGGAACATGCCAATGATGGTAGGTTGCTAACTGGTTCAGCCTTTTGTGAATATGTAATTTGGTGCATAAGAGGTTGAAATGGAACCCAAGATCAATGATAGGTTAATTCCTATCAAGGAAGGAAGTTTTCAATTTGCCAAGTTCTGTCAATTCATTGCTTCAGATTAATCTGCAAATATTTCTTATCAACTTCAACATGAAATTATACAATGATTTAAAATTGCTTTTGACACAAGGAACTGAGGTGGACAAATGCAAAACTGATAAGACATACCATTGAAGACTAAAAATTTGAAGTGCTGAATTTGTGTGGAAACTGGAGAAATTCATGCTGTTTTTTTCAGAGTTCAGAGAAGAATCTCCCACACTCTGTGCAGTGCAGACACCGAAAATGTAAGTATTAAATTTCAGGGAGCGGGCCGTTCCCTGCTGAACAGACTTACATCAGTGCCCCGATTGGTGTGTCTATAGTAGCCCTGCAAAGCCAGCTGCCTGAATGTTGGCCAGCTTAATCACTGGCCACCCTGCAATCCTAGCGCTCCCCCCCCCCCCAACTACAGCGTAATTGCTGGCCCCCAACCATTCCCAGGCACAGGCCAATCCGCCCCCTTCCCACTAATCCACTGCAATCTCCAGTCCCCACCGATTCACAACTCCCCAACAGTTACCTTCCCCCACAACCTGCCAGCAGGTTGACTCCCATCCTTGGCTGATTCCGCACCCCCTCCTCTCCAAATGACCACCCCCTCCACCGATTGCTGTCCTCCGTCCTACTAATTGCCTCTAGTCTGTGTCCCTTGGGCAGCCCAAAGGGCACAGGTTGGCATTGCCAGGGTGCCAATGCCCAGGGGCACCCTCAGAAGTTGACCCTGTGAGGGGCCTCAATTGACCCTCCTTCATTCCTGTGGGTCAGGCCACTAGTTCCCCGAAAGTGGACATTAACAGTAATCCCCTCTGGAGTGAAACACTGATGGGGTTGGGAGTGTGGTGTAATGGGGGGGGAGATGCTAGCTGGCTAGGGCCCACTAATCACATTCAAATTGTATTAAGATGACCATGTAAATGGTATTTTGCACTTCCCCGCCAGTTTTCAGAGCAGAGCAAATCCAGTGCTGGGATTTGCTATCAGGGACGAATGCGCGCAAGGACCATGCTTGTTGGCAGGGTGGGAGAACTGTGGCCCAGATGTATTGAAAGTAAAGGCTGTTTTTTCTTTTTCTAATACAAAGTATAAGCACTCTCTTTGCTAACAACATTGTAGCAATTTAATTCAAAGTGGCAAACTGAAAATGGACCATCAATAATAGTGGAAAGCTTCCTCAAAGAATGTCAAATTGAATAATTATTATTTACTGCTTGACATTACATGACTAAAAGTGGAAATCTAATTGCATCTCACCCACTGATCAATGTTTCCTCACTCCAGAAAAAAATGATACACATCTGCCCTGATAACATGACAGAAATTGAACACACCATGTGCGCGCACCACAGTGAAACAGCAGGTTGGAGGCTATGCACGGTGCTGCTTTTATGGCTTTATTTCTTAAATACAAGACATTCTTACAAATCTGTGAAAGTGCTTTACATAGACCTTTCATGTTTAGCAGCAGGGCTCCAATAATTAAAGCAATCATAAATTGAAAAACAAGGTGGCGGAGTTAGCTCTGAGGCTTACCAACATGAGCATTACAACAAAATGGAAGTTATGTAGCTGCAAGTTAACAGATAAACAACAATCTTGGGCAAACACAAAATATCTTGTGAAGTTATACCAAAAACTCAGAACCATTTTGCAAGATTCAAAAAAGACAATTTTGGATCCTGTCCAATCTTAAAAGATGCAGGGAGCTTTCTAATAGATTAAAATCCTATGAAGAAAATAAAGTTTATTGTCTGGAAAGAGAAAAAGCATGGTAAAACCACTAAGGTAATGAAGGTGAACAATTAGGCAGATGTTCATTTTAGGGCAGGTTGCAAATAAAGAGAAAGAAAGACACAATCGGTCAGAAATTTTATGGGAATTGTGACAACTTGAATACTGTTCAAGGACATTTATAAAGTTAAACCAATTACTGCCATTCTTCAATTTAACTTCAGAGCAAATGCTGAACACAAAAAAAGCCTTGTAATCAGGTGTTATGGTTAGCTGTTTGAAATACAGCAAAGCAATGTCTCTGCTAACGACACACATTTTATTATATGAATTTATCAGACACAGCTCCTTTCCTTTTAGAAGCAACTTGGCAATATCTGCACCTCAGCAATGATTATCTCTAACGGCCAGCAATGTTGCTCAGAACATCGATGGTTAACAATTGACTGCTGCTACTGTTTCTGGTATCATCCACTCAATTCATTCACAAAAAGGTTTGTTGTCAAGCAGTCAGTGCCTGCTTAAATGCAAGATAAATTTACACTGTCAGATACGCATACTGGGTGATTCTGTAATAACTTTAAGGTTGGGCCATCGTGACACAGCCACTCCCTAATGTTTGACTTTATCACTTAAGTTCAATGAGGCTGGCCCCATTTTAACATACTTTTCGTTTGTCGGCTTGATTCTAGATTCTCCTTGATCTTCATTTTAATCCTCTCTGCATTCCAAAGCCCTCAATCATCTTCCAATTACAAACAGAGGAAAGATGGAATTAGGCTCAGCACAATCCCAATCCAGTTTCTAACAAATGTGACATTACAGAAGAAACAGAACAAATTTTAATTTCAGTTGCTATTAAACTGCATGTTTTACTTTGGGAAATTGTAACAATGGAAGGATATGAAGTGGAAGTCTCAAAGGGGGGTGGTGATGGTTCAATATAGACTTGCCTTGTCATTTCCATACATTAACCTGGAAGAACCTGAAACTGAATGAAACTAGAATAGGAAAATTGGACCATTTTCATGCTTTAATGCCTCTCACCCATGAGCAAAAACATTCATACAACATAAAGACATTCACACAACTATACAAAATTAAGAAATTATTCCACGAAGTTATTTAAAAATGCTTTTGAAAAACACTTGTACTAAGCTAGCTGAATACTGATGTATCCACACACAACATAGAAATAAATATTTTAGCACATTTTTGAATTGCAAGTTTATAATATAAAACAAATGTGAAAGAAAGACGCAGACCTATACCGAAAACAAAATGACTGCTCACTGGCCAAATGGGCCATGGAATTTAAAAACACTGTAAATTAGACTGAGCAGGATCATTAATAGCACTGACATGGTTACATTCCTTGAAATTAGATGCATTTCTCAAAGGAAGTATTAAGATTTAAGAAGGATACACTATTACTTCCAAAGGGAATATTGCATCTAGAAGGGATTTTCAAAACCAGTAGTTTATCAATTAAATCAAGTAAACCTACACTACCATATAATTCATTTAAATTTGGAGTTTGCTGAGAACCTAAAATTTATACAATTAATCTCCATTATTAATATTTAATACGAGGAACATATCCCAACCCGCATTCTCCAGAGAACTTAAAAATGAATATATTAATGTAATCCACTTACACTAGAAACTGTTTGTCGCTACGGTTTGAATTCTAAGTAAATGCTACTGTGAGCTTTATTGTAATACTCATAGCATGAAGAAGAAGTGAAAATTTGCTATGTCCATACAGATACAAAATAATTAGGCAGAATAGTGTAGGTTTAGACAAAAGTCATAGACAAATATTTTCTTTGCCATGAATCAGCCTTACGTGGTCACAAATTGTCGATAATTGCAAACTGAAACAAAAATGCCAGAAAATAAAAGCAACAATTGCTTTAACACATGGAAAAGCTGAATTACATGCACTGCTAGTTTGCAAAATGCACTTCTTGTGAAGTTTGAAGATAAATGCAATTTTAGCCTTAAAAATCTGTCCACATACTTAAGCCAAAGGTACAGTTGTGTGAGTGTTAACCATGCCAATCATAAACAATAATTTAGACAAACTTAATGGTCGTATTTCACTTATGCAACTGTCACTTGCATACTCTTTGTTTCTTGCATAGTCAGCACATGGGCAAACAACTGACACTTGCATAGCGAAAGCAAAGGATTAGACTTTATTGCAAAACTGCAGCAATGAGCTATATCACTGGCAATGGAGAGATCCTTTAATTCCAGCTTTAGGCAGAAAAGTATTAAGCATGAGCATGATTCCAAGGCTGATCTTTTGTATTCATTCTCAGATAAAGGCATCACTCACAGGATGAACATTTATTGTCCATTCTTAATTGCTGTCAAGAAAGTGATGGCTCACCGCCACTTTGAAGTTGAGCAGAACATGTTGAAGCTATTTCCACAGTGCTGCTACAGGGGGCAATGCAAAATGTTGACTTAGTGATAATGCAGCAACAGCAGAATACTTTCAAATCAGGAATGAAGGTGGTTTGGAAGGAATTTACAAGAGATGGTGTTCCCATGCACCTGCTGCCCTTGTTTTACCAGATGGTAGATGCCATGTCTTTGGGAAGTGTATTCAAAGCAGCCTTGGCAAGTCGTTGCATTGCATCTTGTAGATGGTAGCCTGTAGGCAGAGTATTCTGGTGCTGGGAGCAATAAATGTTCAAAGTGATGGATGGAGTGCAAATTGATCAAATGGCTTTGTTGTGAACATTGTCAAGCTTCTTGAGTGTTGTTGGAGGTGTACTCATCCACGCAAGGAGACAGTATTCAAGCACACTCCTGACTTTAGCCTTGTAGATGATGGAATTACTTTAAGTAGTTAGAAGGTTAGTCACTTTTTGAGGGAAGCCTCTTGTCTGTACATGTAGCCACATCATTTGCACATGTAGCTAATCCTGTTTAGCTTTAGGTCAATACAAGGTTTAATCTCCTCTTTTTTCCCCATTTACCCTCCTCCCAAGACATTGATAATGGAAGATTCAGCTATGGTAACACCATAGTTATCTAGGGGAGATAGATAGACTTTTGCTTGTTGGGGATATCAGCATTGACTGACACATGTGCGCTGCAAATATCATCCAAATCTTGTTGCATGCAAAACAGACTGCTTCACTATTTGAGGAGTTGTGAATGTGGAAGGTATCCTACAGAAATAAGTAATAAATATGATAACGGGGAACAGATATTTTTAAAGGAATGCAAATTTTAAAGGGTTGTTTCAGAGATACCATATATTATTATATTAGGGGTGGCATGGTGTTATAGTGGTTCGCACTGCTGTCTCATAGCGCTGGGGATCCAGATTTGATTCCTGGCTTGGGACACTATCTGTGAGGAGTTTGCACATTCTCCCCATGTTTGTATGGGTTTCCTCCAGATGATCCGGTTTCCTCCCACAGTCCAAAGATACAAGGGGTTAGATGGATTGGCCATGCTAAATTGCCCCTTAGTGTGAGGGGGACTAGCTAGGAAAATGCATGGGGTGAGGGGATAGGGCCAGGTGGGATTATGGATAGTGCAGACTCGATGGACTGAATACCCTCCTTCTGCACCGTAGGAATCTATGATTCTATAACTTATTTGTAGAAATGTAATATTAAGTAATTTTTTGCCATGAAATAAAACAATTTCAAATTAATTTTAACTAGGCCTACCATGAGCAAAGACAGACAGGAATATTTTGGGTCAATTTCAGTTTTATCTACATTGGTGACTGTTCAAAGGGCCCATCAATGACACAAAAATAAATCTTGGCTTCGAAGGCTACCCTGATTAAGCTTGATGAGTGAAATTAATTGTACCTATTGGCATACGTGAACCACTTTGCCTCAGGTAATGGATAAGATCAAACCCTTCATCAGGAGTTTGCACCGGGTCAAGCCTTGATATTGCTTGATAGAAATATTGCATTGACAACCCTGTGCAGTTTTTGAAGCTGATACAAACACTGGGTTTCAGAATGACCAGACCACACAAAAACTACTCGTCAAAGAATCTGTGAAAGCTGCAGGCTAATTCATCATGCTGTCAGAATAATGACATTCGTTCATAAATACAATCCAATCTCCTCTACACCTGGCTGAGTTTACTGTTCAGCCCCATGTAATTGACTAATTACACCATCTCCTCCTGCCCCTAGCACATATACCCCATTCGCAGCAAAGGAGTGATGATGAAGCACAAGAGACGGGGCAAGGACCCCTAAACTTCTTACACTCTTCATGCAATTAATAAAGAATCCAGGTTCTCCTGAGGGTCTGAATATGCCTTTTCAACAGACGGTGGTAATGAATAAACAATCTCAACATTCCCTACAAATCCCACATAACCAGTCACAGAATGAAGCAATAACTGTTCTGTTCTTTGTACAACTTAAAACTTAGCATTCTACTTTTCTTTTGCATGATCATAGATTCATGTTTTATGCGCAGACTGTTCTAGCTTTGCCAAAGGTCTCCTCAGAAGTCACTTGCTAATATTGAGCCTACTTTGTGACAGGAAGGTCAATCTAGGCTGCAAGCTTCAAATATATCTCTTCACAATCAAAGAGTCAGAACAGAACTGACATTGGGTCAAAATGAGAGATATTTCTCCTCTCTCTCACTCCCAGATCCAGGTTCCAATCACAGCAAAATAGTGAAAATTTCAGTAAAACTGAAAATCTACAAACCTTGCGTCCAACAATCAACTGGGAATACAATGCTGCAGAATTTTCATTTTTAAATTCAAACTTAATCATATCCTCAATGATCCTCACATCTAAAAATGGAGACATAAGATTGCAATCAATTAACAACAGGTTGCTCCATGAACAACACCAACAGTGGCATGAGAGTTTATCCCATAAGAAAATAATAAAATGTTTCTTCTCTCCTGTTACATCAGTAGGTGTCTATATCCAATTGTCCAGAAATCAGTGCCATTGAAGAGTTAACTACTAATAAGAAGCATGCTTTGAGTGCATAGGTACACTCCACCCAACCAACTCAAGATTGTTTAGGTTGAAAGGAAAATTAAACAAAGGTTTCACCAACTGCATTAAATGTGAGCTTTCCTTTCAATAAGATTCTATATAGGCGAATGGCACACACAATTCAAGGAGGAAAGCTAGGAAAACGGTCCTGTGAGGTGCAAATAATTTACTGACTCCGGTGGTTTAAGTATTTTAAATAGGATTCATTATTCAACTATTATCTGCATCCTTCAATGCTCTTAAGTGATCCCTATTCATCATTTCTGTAATAAAGCATATTCTCAAAATCACAAAATGATTTTTTAATATGAATCAGTGTGTTAATTCAAGCGATAAGAGTTATTTTCCTTAATTGGCTTCAGCATATTCTGCCAGAAAATAAAGGAAGGCTTACATTTATGTAGCACTTTTCACAATTCAGGATTTCCCAAAGCATTTTACACTCAACCAAATACTATTGTAGTCACTGTTGTAATTATAATAAAAGCAGAAATTGCTGGAAAAACTCAGTAAGTCTGACAGCATCTGTGGAGCAAGAGATCAGATTTCTAATACTTTGCCAGTCACTGAATCAGCACAGGCGAGGGCCTGACAAAGGAAATCTCCACTGACCTCAGGTGAAAACTTCTGGTCTCAAATGAGGCCATAATATCTCGCTCATTGTTTCAAATCACACATGACTCTAAGTCATATTCAACATGAAAACGCTAACTCAAATTTCTCTCCACAGATGCTATCAGATCACCTGAGTCTTTCTAGCATTTGGTTTTTATTTCAAATCCCCAACAATTGCAAGATTTTGCTTTTATATTACTGCTTTAATTATATTACAGAACAGGCCATTCAGTATAAGCAGCATGGGCTGATGTTCATAGTCCACCTGTGCCTTTTTCCATCTTCCCTGTCTAACAATATTAATATAAAATTCAGTTCCCTTTTCCCTCATCTGTTTATCCAGTTTCTTTAAAGTTTATTTCTTATTCTCTCAAGTAGGCTTACATTAACACTGCAATTAACTTACTGTGAAAATCCCCAAGTTGCCAAGCTCCGGTACCTGTTTGGGTACACTAAGGGAAAATTTAGCATGGCCAACGCACCTAACTGGCAGGTATCTGTTGAATGCATTGATACTGCCCATCTCCATTGCTCTCTTTGGAGGGAATTCCACATTCACACCATTCTCTGGGTAAAAATATTTCTTCTGAATGTGATTCTTATATCGATGGTCTCTTGTTTTGCTCTTTCCACCAAGTGGAAATATTTTTCCTGTGTCTAATCTCTCGTAAATTTACATTGTCAAGATCTCGATTAGATAACCCCTCTACTTCCTCATTTGAAAAAAAATTCCCAATCTATTCATCCTTTCCTGATAATCATAAACTTTTCAACTCTGCACCCTTTCCAGTGTCTCCAGATCATTTTGATAAGCCAGAGTTATAGACATTACTTCAAGTAATGTCTATAACTTGACATTATAATTATAATGTCTACTTTTCTCTACTTTTCAGTTCTATTCCTCCATAAACAAATCTGTGGGCTTTTTTTTTTGTTCTGACCCATATGACCTTTTATCACAGCTTTTAATGATTTGTGTATTTGTACTCCCAGACCCTTTTGCTTCTCTATCTCATTTAGATTTTTATGTTCCAAACAAATGTCACTGCCTTATATTTCTTACTAAAATATCTTATCTCACACTTAAGTATGTTGCAATTTATCTATCAATTATAAGACAATACTGAAATAAGTTCTTGTAATTTGTTCCAACCCTCCTCAGTGTTGAATCGTCCTGCAGATGCCATGCCATAAGAGGATTCTGGCAATGTGGAGTTCCGTTGGATTCGTCCATGATTATGCTTGACAAAGTACGAACATACGAATTAAGATCAGGAGTAGGCTACTGGAACCCCCAAGCTTGTTCTGCCATTCAATAAGATCACGGCTGCTCTGCTTCTAACTTCAACTTGATTTTCCTACCTACCAATAACCTTTCATCCCCTTGTCAATCAAGAATCTATCTTAAATATTCAAAGTTTCCATTGTCTTTTGAGGAAGGGTTCAATAGACTCACAACCCTCAAAGAAAAAGTTTCTCCTCAGCCCAGTTCTAGATTTTCCAACAAGAGGAAACATTCTCTCCACTCCCACCATGTCAAAACCACTCAAGATCTTGAGTTTTGATCAAGTTGCCTCTTACTCTTTTAAACTTGAGTAGATACAAACCTAATCTCTCTAATCTTTCATTGCGAAACAATGGTGGCACAATGGTTAGCACTGCTGCCTCACACCACTAGGGATCTGGTTTTAATCCTAGCTTGGATCACTGTGTGTGCAGAGTCTGCACATTATCCCTGTGTCTGTATGAGTCTCCTCCGCTGCTCCGCTTTCCTCCCATAGTCTAAAGATGTGCCGGTTTGTCTGGGAGATTAGCAGCCTAAGTAAGTGGGGTTACAGGGATTGCCGCTGGTCCAGGCTCAATGAGCCAAATGATCTCCTTCTGAACTGCAGGGATTTTATGATTCTATGAAGTCACCCACTCCTGGTGTTAGTCTAGTAAACCTTCCCTGAACTGCTTCTAATGCATCTACACCTTTCCTTAAATAAGCAGACCAATACAATAAACAGAACTTCAGAAGTGGTCTACTGTACAACTGCGTTTTTTTTAAAGTTTATTTATTAGTGTCACAAGTAGGCTCACATTAACACTGCAATGAAGTTACTGTGAAAAACTTCTGGTCACCTTATTCCAAAACCTATTCAGGTACACTAAGGGAAAATTTAGTATGGCCAACTGAAACATAACCTCTCTACTTTTGTAATCAATTACACAAGTAAGATTTCAGAGTCGGCAATTCAGCTCCTTGAGCTTTCTCTTGCCTGCTTCCTATAACCCTTCATCCCACTACTAATTCAAACACCATCTATTTTCTCTTTAAATTTGTTTAACGCTCCAGCGTCCACTGCATTCTGGAGTGGAGAATTCCACAGATTCGCAACTTCTGAGTAAATAATTTCTCCCGATTTCTGTTTTAAATCTGCGTCCCCTTAGTTTAATGCTATGGTGTCTCATTCTAGAAGGTCCAATAAGGGGAAATTCCCCTCAATAAACTTATGTATTTGAATTTATTCCTATCAGCTCACTGTTTCAATTAATGTATACAATAAATCTAGCGTAGAAAACAGAAAGAGAAAATGCAGTCATGGAAGACAGCACGTACCATTAATAAAGCTCCATTCCTTTTTAATCCAAGTCTGTACCACAAATACACAACAAAAACTGGCAATGAGGACCATGGGTCCACATTTGCTAACCACCCAGAAAGAAGAAAATGTCAGAATACAAAAAGAAAATTTTCACACATGCTATGGAGACTAATGGACTAGGTGGACATGAGTATTCGATACTCTACAAGCAGATTATAGAGATAAGTGTGATAAACAAGAGGATGAAGCTTAATTATACTCCCTGTGGGTAAGGAAATCAGAGTAGCTGCTGGAAACGTAGATGCAGAGTGTACATGCAGGAAACCTATAAGTGAAAAAAATAGTGAAAGTTTTCAGCTTGTGGGACTGTTTGATGAAAATGGAGCTCCTATAATGAACGTTTTGACTATTTTGGACAGGCAAACAAAATACTAACAATATCATGGTGCCCATTTTCCTGAACGTGATGAGAGAAAAGCCTTTAATCTCTTCCGTAATTTTGTGCAACATGAAAAACCCAGCATTAAAACATACAAACAGATTGTGGACACTCTGTAAATCGTCAATTATGCAAATCATGGCAGTGCTTGAAAGATTTGCGGAATATTGAGAGTTTGGAGATGTGCTGAATGACATTACACTGGACAGATTTGTTTGTGGTCTACGCAGTGAAGAGACACAAAAATATCTGTTAACTGAATGTAATCTTGCTCTGCAAAAGACTATTGAAATTGCTGTTTCTATGGAATTGGCTGCAAAGGAAGCCAATTCCATGTGTAATTGAATACACACAATATCTGCTGAATTGACATTCAAATCCATCAAAACTCATTAATGTTGCTGATGTACAAAGCCAGGACATTCTACTGGTGTAAAGACATGGAATTTCAAAGCTGTGGAAAAAAAATGACATATAAAGCATGTCTGAAGAAAGTAAAAACAAGCTATGAATAAAAAAAAGCATGAACAGATCAAGATAGCATTAAAACAAAATAAAAAGAGAGTTGTCCATGCTGTAGAACAGAGTCAAAAATAAAAAGAGACTCCTTGTTAGAGCAGGAAATGTCACTGACGGTGATAGCCATCGCTGGTGACTCCTACAGATAGTGGGTCACTCCAGTGTTGGATGGACAACCAGTAAGGATGGAAGTTAACACTGGGGTAGCAGTCTTGCTCATGTCAGAGAAAATCTATAATGAGATCCCTTAAGGCCATCAGGGATAATATTGAAGATATTCAGGTAAAGGGGCTCCTTTGAACAGCCACATGGAATTGGCTGTGAAACTCAATGAGCAAATAATAGATTTGCCTCTACATACATAAGTCATGCATAGCTAGAGAAGATTCGACTGAACTAGGCTAATGACCAATGGAGAATGAGGCCTCACAAATTTTAAAGAAGCAAATTGTTGTTTTCAATGAAGATGAGGGAGCATGAAGGACATTATGGTCAAGCTGAAAATAAAAGATGGAAGCCAGACAAAATGATTGAAGACAACGTCTGTACCATATGCTATTCGGCTGAAAGGTAGAGGGTGATGTGGAGTAACTGGTGAAGACTGGAGTTTTGGAACCTGTCAGCATCAGTGAATGGGCCACGCCTATTATTCCAGTCATCAAGGAAGATAATTTGTAAGATTTGCAGGGATTTCAAGGTCATCATTAATTCAGTGTTATATGCTAAACAATACCAATTACCTTGTATTGAAGACCTGTTTGTGGGATTATCAGGAGAAGCAAAATTTTATAAAAATTGACCTCAGCCAGGCCCACTTGCCGAAAAATGAGGACAAGAAATAACAGGTATTTCTGACAATTGTGGTAAACAAAAATTTGTTCTGGTACCAAAAATAGCCATTTGGCATCACATTTGTTCCTACTTGTTTCAAAAGGCAATGGATTATATCCTGAGTGGAATGAGCTGAGTCCAGTGCTATCTGGATCATATCCTAATCACTGGAACAGATGAAGAGGAACACCTCTGAAATTTGAATGTCACTCTCCAGAAATTGGAAGACTATGGTTTGAATGGCCATCAGAAATACTATGAGTTTTCCAATCCTCCTCTGAGTATTTGGGACACCAGATTGAAACCACTGGCCTTCACAAATCTCCTTCTAAGGTAAAGGTTCTTCCTGGGATTGCTGAATTATTACTGAAGATTTGTTCCAAACTTGACGACAATTCTGAAATCAACACAGGGCCTCTTGTGTGAGAATGTAGCATGGATGTGGTTGGATCGATGCAATAATGACTTCATGCTGGAATCTGAAGCTCTCATACACTTTGATCCTACTTTACCCTTACAATAAGCTTGTGATGCCTCCCCTTATGATGTAAAAGCAGTGTTCTCCCACATCATGTTATCGGGTGAATAAACAAGACTTTGTCTCTCGAACCTTGAGCAAAGCTGAAAGTAACTCTGTCCAGATTGAAACAGAAGAACAAGGGATCATCTTTAGAGTCAAGAAATTCCATTAGTTGCTGAATATGAGAGTTTGCATTGTTGACAAAAGGACCATTATCCACTCATTAATTTCCATTCATAACCATTTTTGGACCACACATAGAAATTCTGTCATTTGTAGGTAGAAAGAAAAGGTGGGCATGTTTTTGTCTGCACATTGTTAAGGGGTCCCAAATCAAAACAACAAGTTTTTGTTTTATTAAGCCAGACTGGACCTGAACAATTTTTCTGTTTTTACAAAGTGTGAGGATAGGATGTTTTGCTTCAACTATGATTCTACCGACAAATTAGTTATTTTATCAAAATAAGCTTTATTCATAACACAGTTAACATATGGCTCAGAAAAATGTAGTTTAACTTTTAACAGTTGAGTGCAGCAAAGGTTTACCAGGCTGATTCTTTGGATGGCAGGTCTGTTATATGTGAAGAGACTAAGTCACTTAGGATTATGCTCATTGGAATTTAAAGTGAGGGAGATCTCATAGAAACTTAGAACATTTTAACTGAATTAGATGGGGTAGATTCAGAAAGAATGTTCCTGATGGTGGGGAGACCAGAATTAGGGGTCATAGTTTAAGAATAAGTGGTAAAGGTTTTAGGACTGAAGTAATGAGAAATTTTTTCACCCAGACAGTGGTGAGTATGTGGAATTCACTACCACAAAATGTAGTTGAGGCCAAAGCATTGTATGATTTCAGGGAGAGATTAGATATAGCTTTTAGGGCTAAACTGATCAAGCGATATGGGGGGAAGACAGGATCAGGATTTTGCATGTGATGATTAATCATGATCAAAGTAATGGTGAAGCAGGCTTGAAGGGCTGAATGACCAACTTCTGCTTCTGTTTTCTATGTTTCCATGACTCCATTACTGTGATTTTTATATTTTTATATAATATAAATATCCTCATGGCTATTTCTAAAATGTTAAAACCAAGACAAAATATTCTGATTTTCTTTTACTCAGAGGGTATTAAGGGCATTGGCTGCAGCAGTTGTGGACTCGCCAACTTTAAGGGCATTCATTGGTCATTGGATAGGCATATGGATAATATTGGAATAGTTTAGATTAAAGGATCATTAAATTGGTCCCACTGGTCGGCACAACATCGAGGGCCAAAGGACCTATACTGCGATGTAATGTTCTATGTTTTATCTTTTAAAATGACTTAAAGTATCTGTGGTTTGTGAACAAAAGGAACATTACGGCAACATTAGTAAAATTTGTAACTTTTTACCTCTGATGAATACACTAACTTCATCCTTGTGGGTGATATAGGCCAAATTCAATGAGAACTGCACGAAAACCATCTGTATTTCATATGCCAGGTTGGCAACGAAGTCCGTTTATTTGCTCAGACAATGCCCTGGCAATCTTCTTTTCAATTTTTAATGGTTGAAACTTTTCATAATAACCAGAACCCAGGTAAGGGATAACATCCTTCGTCATAGCCAGATTCAAGAAGTGGGAGTCATGTAACATGGACCTAGCTTGTACAGCCTATAATACTGCCTGCTGGAATTGCAAAGCTACATCTGCCATTTTACCATCTAACCATAACAGTAATGCAGAAAAGGCATTCTGCCCAGAATACCCAGCCTCATCGATACTGTTTCTACTGGAACATCTGTACCATTGCCTATAAGACTGATTCATCTACATATGTCTATCTCAATATGTGAAGTCAACTCTATTGGAAAAGTGAATTATACAGCATTGGTTTTCAGGCTACTGATTATCATGAAGGAATATCTTATTGGATTTTGATTCAGGACTCTGGACCTGATATGAAACACCACTTATTTCCTCTGTGGTCTCTGTGCTGAAAATATTTATTTTCTCTGTTCCCCTTTTACTATATAAGTGCAAAAGGGACTGTATTGCGACCCATTTTTTGAGGATGTGCAAATAAACTAACCCTTGGTTCCTTCTATTTCAAAATTGCTTCAGACAATGAATAAAAATCGGATCACACCAAAATTGAGGCATTGGAATATATGCCACTGCATATAAAATTGAAAGCAAACCAAACACATTTCTATTTATGGACCAATGATGAAGGGAAATTAGTGCTATTGAATTACCCTGGTCCCCACTTCACTCCTGTCACAATTATACACAACCATTTGTGTATTCCTTCATCAGCAGAGACTTTTACAAAGATCTAGACCGACAACTTTACTGGAGATCTTATTAATAGTGTGAAGTGTTAAACCAGATCTGTGGAGAGGAATTCAATTTACCAATATTACTTTTGCTCCAAGCACTTTACAACTGAGGACTACGTCCCATGTCTTGCCCAAGAAATGAGAAAGAACTCAAAGTGGACTTCCACACACAAATGTCAGTTAAGGATAGGACCTGAAGTCACCATCTTTGTACTTCAGGTGTATTTCAGAATTAATGAGGAGAAACACACAGCAGTCTAACCAAATACAAATCATCAGAAAATATAATCATTTGTCACAACCAGGTATGTATGGCCTATAGGTCTGATTGTAATATGCATTCTCTGTACAATACTAACGATTACACTTCAATGACAAAGTGGAACTTAAAATATTTGTTCCAATTTAATAGCAAAGCAATCTGCACACACTATTGAGTTTGAGTTTATTCAGCATGACACCAGCAGGATGCAAGATGTTGGCCCATTTTTATTTTACAAGTTTAATTTATTCAAATAGAATATACATTGCTCCATAAACCAAACCCATAAGCTTCATTTATAAGTAAATGAAACAAAGAATAGAAAATTACAGAATCCCTATAGTGCAGAAGGAGATCATTTGGCCCATCAAGTATACACTAAGCACAATTCCACTTCGGCCCTATCCCCATAACCCCACACATTTACCCTGCTAATCCTCTGACACTAGGGGCAATTTATCATGGCCAATCAATCTGACCTGCACATCTTTGGACTGTGGAAGGAAACCAGAGCATCCATGTGAAACCCACGCAGACATGGGGAGAACATGCAATATTTGCGCCAACAGTGACCCGAAACTGGAATTGAACCTGGATCCCTGGCGCTGTAAGGCAGCAATGCTAACCACTGTGCTACCTTGCTGTCCCTAATTCTGCATGAATCACATACAGCTTGTCAATAATGGAATGAAAAAATAGTGAGGGCATGATAGAGTTAATCACAGAAAGTATCTTCAGCCTGGGTCAGCTAGGCACAAGGAATCCTGAATGGATACTTGAAGGAGGAAATTAAATAGTTTATTAAAAATGAGTCAAGAGATAATAGATTATAATATAGATACAAGACTAAAGATTTAATTTAATTTGGGAGATGTGTATTTCATCAGATTTTTAAAAAATACTCATGGAACTGGGTAACTAAAGAAAACCATGCATCTCCAGCTGCAACATTTATGCCATATTAGTAAGTTCCAATGACAGTAACTGTTGACTCATACTCAAGCTGATACAAAGCACCTCCCCCAAAAATACTTCTGTGACAATATGAACTATAATGTGCAATATTCAATCAGTGAAATTTGCAAAGACAGGGCCTGCCCTCGTCATCACAGAGAATGTTTTCCAGACTTACCAAAAACCACAATCCCTGCCTCCCAGCTCCTTCTGCAACCCAAAATGGAAACAAGTGTGGTTGAAGCCTTCATGAACGAGTAACAAAGAAGGAAATGATACTATGACTGCAACGCCCACAGACTCTTTACTCTAGAACCAGGCCAAACAGTCAGAATGCAAAATGCACACATCTAAGACAAATAGGCAGTGATCCACAGCCATGCCCACCAACGAAACAGCTATGTGGTCGCCTCAAATGGTGCTCTCTACGTTAGGAAACAACATTACTTAGTACAGGTAGCTGGACCAGCACCATTAACTGCCACAGAGTTCAATACACAAGTCTGAAATCTGCGTCCTCTGCACCTGTGAAGATGGAGATCCCCTTCAGATGCAAATGGAATAAACTCTTTAACCGCTGTGCAACCTAGGAAGCCATCCATTCAGTGGACAACAACCTAAGTGTACTCAACTACAACAACTGGCACAATTACATGCTCAGGGTACCAGAGCAGACATATGCAAAGCTCAAGAACTATGTACTGACTTAGTCTACATTTGGGCCTTTTCTTTTAAAAGAGGGAGGGGCGGGAAAGGTGCGATAGGTTTTGCGCCAGATGCAGCACGACACAATTGTGCTCTGTATATTATGAATAGTTAATAATCTGTTATTCCTGTGTGGATATGCCATATGTCTGTAGTGCAGTTGTCCCTACTAAAACAGGGAAGATGTAGACTGGGTGGATAGTTATATTGGGATGGCATGTACATAGGGAGTAATGCATTGATAGCGTGGGAATCCTTCCCCAGTGTGGGCAGACACAGCAAACAAGAGCTGCTCTCTCAGTAAATGGTTCAACCTGTATGTACTTTGTCATCGTTCCCACACAACCCAGCAACTTTATATGAGCTAACTGCATGCATACAAACATGCCAACTTGTTGGGGGGGGTGGGGGGGGAGCGGGGACAAGAATTTTTGTGAGGACCCTCTTGACCTCACAAAAATTTTATTTCCTTCAACCCATACAAAATCTAGAAAAAAACTAGGCTTTGCTTGCTCCATCCATTCTTCCATAAATACTTAGAGCTTTTACAATGAACACAGACCTATGACTTGCATATCTTATAAGTAATCTGCGTATATCAGGCAACATGTTTCATGCCCATTTAGAAGCCAACGTAACAGATCAAACAGGGGGCACATGGGTTTCAAAGAGCACCAACAGATTTTGTTCTGCATTCCTTGCCTATCTTAAAAGTGAGAAATTTGTACTCTTGTCATTGTTGATCCCTCACTCTGTTTTGCATTAAGGTTACAGCACCCTGCCATACAAATCTGTTTCTTTTTATGATGCCAGATAGTTCACACATGCAGGCAGTGGCTTTAGTAGGATACACTGTTCAGTGCAGTTTGTACCAACACTTCCATTTTTCTTCATTTTGTTCAACAACAAATAGTGACAAGTATGACTCAATTTTTCAGCTGCAATACCTCATTTAAACAAGAAACGCATTTACTGTACTAAGATAAAATAAAAATGTAAATTTGTGCCATCATGCACCAGATAGTAATGTATCTTTATTCTCCAAGTGTGTCTGGAATAGACATATTTACTGCGCTCTCACTTTTTTAAGCAGAACTTCATACAAAATTGATGCAGCATCTCTGAATATCCTAATTTGTTTACACCCTTTAAAAGTCACACTCCACCATATTGCAGACAAGTCAGGTTTACATTACTGTTTTGCTTCTTTCTGCAGCTACCATGAATCAAAGATTTTTGTAGCTCATCACAATAAAAAAAACTACATCTTATTTATTATAATGAAGGCACCCGCACATGGCAAAAACATTTTCTGCATTGAAAGCTACTTTAAACATTACTTTTGGAAGAATTGCAATTATGTGCACAAAACTTATCGGTCACTGCTGAGCGGAGCAACTTCACCCAGAAGTACTTCATACTTTCTCAAATTGGTGCATTGATGGTCATTAGACTTGTCAGTTGTCACAAGGTGATTAGTACAAAAAGGCAAAGAAAATGTTAAATGGAATAAGACACGCAAATTCTTCCACATACATAATTTGTGCATTCATTTTTAAAAATCTATTGATTTGTCTGTTTAATACATTACCAAATCAAGGTTGGTACAGTTTACATGCAGAATGGAAATAGTGAACAATCTCAACAAATAGCCAGATTTTTTTTCATTGTGTCTAGAAAATTCAACCATTTTTAATCATCCTTGTTTCTCGCTCCCTTTTTTTCACTTCTCTGTTCCCAATCTCCATCTCCCCCAGTCCCCCACGCCCTCTTTTCAGAGAAGCTGCCTCAACCATCTGTGCCTCTATTCTGCCATTTGCACATTCTGATCACTTTATGGATGCTTCTACCACCTTTGTCAGCCTTCTTCATCCTCATTTACATTCCCTTTATCCAATTACAGCCTCCCCACCCCACAATCTTATCACAGAAACCTTACAGTGCAGAAGGAGGCCATTCAGCCAATGAGTCTGCACCGACTCCACCCAGACCCCACCTTCATATCCCTACACTCCACTTTTACCCACTAATCCCTCTAATCTACGTATCTCACGGCTTTAAGGGGCAATTTTTAAGTATGGCCAATCAACCTATCCCGCACGTCTTTGGACTGTGGGAGGAAACTGCAGCACTTGGAGGAAACCCATGCAGACACAAGAAGAACGTGTCTCCTTGAGTAGAACATGTCTCCTCGAGGAGAACCTGGTCCCCAGATGCAGAGGGATCTGGGAGTCCTTACGCATGAATTGCAAAAACCCAGTCTGCAGGTGCAGCAGGTGATCAAGAAGGCGAATGGAACGTTGGTCTTTATAGCAAGGGGGATAGAACATAAAAATAGGGAGGTCTTGCTACAAGTGTACAAGGCACTGGTGAGGCCACAATTGGAGTACTATGTGCAGTTTTAGTCACCACATTTGCGGAAGGATATATTGGCCTTGGAGGGAGTACAGAGGAAGTTCACTAGGCTGATACCAGAGATGAGGGGGTTAGCCTATGAAGAGAGATTAAATAGACTGGGTCTGTACTTGCTGGAGTTTAGAAGGGTGAGGGGAGATCTTACAGAGACATATAAGATAATGAAGGAGCTAGATAGGGTAGAGATAAAGAGATTCTTCCTGCTTAGAAAGGATAGCAGAACTAGAGGGCACAGCCTTAAAATAAGGGGGGGGGGGTGCAGTTTAGATCGGAGTTGAGGAGGAACTTCTTCACTCAAAGGGTGGTGAGTCTCTGGAATTCTCTGCCCATTAAAGTGGTGGAGGCTACCTCGCTGAATATATATAAGTCACAGACAGATCGGTTTCTGATAGACAAAGGAATGAAGGGTTATGGGGAGAAAGCAGGAAAGTGGAACTGATCCACTTCAGATCAACCATAATCTTGTTGAATGGCGGGGCAGGCTCGAAGGGTTAAATGGCCTACTCCTGCTCCTATTTCTTATGTTCTTAATGTGCAAACTCCACACAGACAGTGACCCAAGCCGGAATTGAACCAGGTCCCTAGAGTTGTGAAGCAGCAGTGCTAACCACTGTACTACCATGCCACCCTAATCTCCATAGAATGAATCTCACCTGATTTTCTTTGCTCTTAGCTTTGATGATGGCTCATCCACACTCGAAACATTGGCTCGATTCTCTCTCCACAGATGCTGTTAGATCTGCTGAGATTTTCCAGTGTTTTCTGTTTTTGTTTCAGATTCCAGCATCCGCAGTTTTTTGCCTTAAGTTTGATTTGATTTGATTGTCACATGTATTAGGTAACAGTGAAAACTATTGTTCCTTGCGCACTATACAAAACATACCAAGGAAAGGAGTACAGAATATGGTGTTACAGTCATAGCGAAGGGGTTGATAAGTATCAATTTAATACAAGAGAATGAGAGAAGCAGAAAGTATACACGGGGGAATGTGATGCACTGTTTACAGACTTCCACAAAGCATTTCAGAAAACACTGCACAAGAAAGTGATTAAGAAAGTTTGAGCCTAATGCTTAAGAGAGAAGATGCCTGTGTGGATAAAACAATGGATGAAAGAAAAATGTATTTGCAACAAACATGCTTCTCAGATAAGCAGCAGTGGCTGATTGCATGCTTGGGGGACTGGTGTTGGATCCATATTTATTTGTATATTTTTATAAATAAAATGTTTTGCCCCTATCACAATTGTAATGCATTTCATATTTTAATTCCTTTGTTTTAGTTTTAACTTACGCTTATTGTGTGCAAGGATGTACTATCTACAACGTTCACTCCAGCAATCCACTAAGGGTTCTTTGAAACCATCTCCCAAACCTTCCCAAAATGCCAAGGACAGCAGATCCTTAGAAAGACCATCACCTCCACATTTCCCTCCACGTCATACCTGACCCAAACTTAAGATGTATTTTTGTTGTCACTAGATTGAAATCCGGGAACTCCATACTTTACACCATAGAAACATAGAATCACAAAATCTTTACAGTGCAGAAGGAGGCCATTCAGCCCACTGAGCCTGCACCAACAGCCAGACAGGCTCTATCCCCATGATTCCCATGTATTTACCTAATCAGTCCCCCAACACCAAGGGGCAATGCAGCATGGCCAATCAACCCAATTCACACATTTTTGGACTGTGGGAGGAAACTGTAGCACATGGAACAAGAGGAAATCCATGCAGACATGGGGAGAATGTGTAATTTCCACACAGACAGTAACCTGAGACAGAATTGATCCCTGGTCCCTAACACTGTGAGGCAGCAGTACTAACCACTGTACCATTGTTGAGAAAACATCTTCATCACATGGACTGCAACAGTTCAAGATGATGACTCACCACCATCTTCTCAAAATCAATTACAGTTGAGCAATAAATGCTAGCTTTCCCAGTGATAGCTACATCCTGCAAATGTGTTATTAAAAAAGTTGACGCTTGCTTACCTTTTAAACCTCAAACCTCTAAATAGCAGTCCAGTCTGCTACCCATCCAACATTCAACTCCCAAGCTATTCTTCTGCGCTGCGTTTATATTTTATATCCTTATTTTAAATTTTGCTGTGCCTGAGTTCCCCTTAAGTGGTTTTTATCTTACTATTTCCATTTTAAGGTTAATATTTCTTTCACTTTATTTAGTCTGCTTCTATTTTGTGTGGTCGACTTTCCCACTCGCTTGTTCAGTTCTGAGGCTGCAGGTTCTCACTATAAGAAATCTCACAACACCAGGTTAAAGTCCAACAGATTTATTTGGTAGCACAAGCCAGAGCTTTCAGAGCATTGCTCCTTCATCACGTAATTGGGGGTTCTGTTCACAAACAGGGCATATAAAGACATAAATTCAATTTACAAAATAATGGTTGGAACGTGAGTCTTTTGAGGTAATCAAATCTTAAAGTACAGACAATGTAAGTGGAGAGAGGGTTAAGCACAAATTGAAGAGATGTGTATTGTCTCCAGCCAGGACTTTTAATGAGATTTTGCAAGCCCAGGCAAGTCGTGGGGGTTACAGAAATTGTGACATGAACCCAAGATCCCAGTTGAGGCTTTCCTCATATGTGCAGAACTTGGCTATCAGTTTCTGCTCAGTGACTTTATGTTGTCATGTATCATGAAGGCTGCCTTGGAGGATGCTTGCCTGAAGATCAGAGGCCAAATGCCCATGACCACTGAAGTGTTCCCCAACAGGAAGAGAACACTCTTGCTTGGTGATTGTCGAGCGATATTCATTCATCCATTGCCATAGCGTCTCTCCAATGTGCCATGCCTCGGGCCATCTTTTCCTGCAGCGTATCAGGTAGACGACGTTGGCTGAGTTGCTAGTATATGTACCATGTACCTGGTGGATGGTTTCTCACATGGGATGATGGCATTCGTGTCGATGATCCGGCATGTCTTGCAGAGGTTGCTGTGGCAGAGTTGTTTGGTGTCGTGGTCACTGTTCTCCTGAAGTAGGTAGTTTGCTGTGGCCAGTGGTCTATTTGAGATTGTATGGTTGTTTGAAGGCAAGAAGTGGGAGTGTGGGGATGGCCTCAGCGAGATATTCGTCTTCATCAATGACATATTGAAGGCTCCAGAGAAGATGTCATAGCTTTTCCAATCCGGGGAAGTACCAAACAACAAAGGGTACTTTGTCTGCCAAGTCCTTCAGATGAGGAGGATCGCAACAGACACCTCCAGATGCTGAAAGATGCCCTCATAAGAATAGGATGTGGCACTTGACTCATTGATCAACAGTTCCAACACGCCATAGCGAAAAACCGCACCAACCTCCTCAGAAGACAAACTCAGAACATGGTGGACGGAATACCCTTCATCGTTCAGTACTTCCCTGAAGCAGAGAAGCTATGACATCCTCTCCGAAGCCTTCAACATGTCATTGATGAAGACAGTCATCCTCACATCCCCACTTCTTGCCTTCAAACATCTGCACAACTTCAAATAGACCATTGTTCTCAGTAAACTACCTAGCCTTCAGGAGAACAGTGACCACGACACCACACAACCCTGCCACAGCAACATCTGCGAGACGTTTCATATCATCAACACATATGCCATCATCTCATGTGAAAACACCATCCACCAGGTACATAGTACATACAGTTGCAACTCACCAACGTTGTCTCCCTGATACACTGCAGGAAAGGATGTCCCATGGTATGACACATTGGGGAGACCATGCAGGTGTTAGAACAATGACAAATGAACACCGCTCGGCAATCATCAGGCAAGAGTGTTCTCTTCCTAATGGGGAACACTTCAGTGGTCACGGCAATCAGCCTCTGATCTTCAAGTAAGCGTTCTCCAAGCAGCCTTTACAACACACAACAGCATACAGTTGCTGAGCAGAGACTGATAGCCAAGTTCTGCACACATGAGGATGGCCTCAACTGGGATCCTGGGTTCATGTCACACTATCTGTAACCCCAATGACTTGCCTGGGCTTGCAAAATCTCACTAATCCTCCTGGCTGGAAACAATACACATTTCTTTAACTTTTGCTTAAACCTCTCTCCACTCATATTGTCTGTACCTTTAAGACTTGATTACCTGTAAAGACTTACATTCCAACCATTATTTTGTAAATTGAGTTTGTGTCTTTATATGCCCTGTTTGTTAAATGAACTCCCATTCACCTGATGAAGGATCAGCGCTCTGACAGCTAATGGCTTGTGCTACCAAATAAACCTGTTGGACTTTAACCTGGTGTTGTGAAACACTTCTCACTGCGTTTACCCTGGTCCAACGTTGGTATCTTCACATCATGGTTCTCACTATAACAGGATCTTAAACTGCTTACTTACAATTATTAGGAGATTGTTATCAATTTCAGGAAGCGTAATGGGAGACACGCCCTTGTCGCCATCAACAGGGATGAGGTAGAAATGGTCAAGAGCTTCAAGTTTTTAGGTGTACAGATCACCAACAACCTTTCCTGATCTCCCCGTGCCGATACTATAGTTAAGAAAGCCAATCAACACCTCTACTTTTTCAGAAGACAAAGAAAATTTGGCATGTCCGTTATGGATGACCAGCTTTTACAGATGCACCATAGAAAGCATTCTTTCTGATTATATTACAGCTTAATCCTGCTCTATTCAAGACTGCAAGAAATTATAAAGGGTCATAAACAAAGACCAGTCAAACAAGCTCCCATCCACTAACTCTATCTACACTTCCCTCTACTTTGGAAAAGCAACTAGCATATTAAGGACCTCACACACCCTGGACATACTCACTTCCACCTTCTTCGTTCGGGCAAAAGATGCAAAAGTCTGAGGACACATACCAACTAAGTCAATAACAGGTCCTTTTCTGCTCCATCAGACTTTTGAATGGACCTAGCTCGCATTAAGTTGATCTTTCTCTACATGCTAGTTATGACTGTAACACTACATTCTGCACTCTCTCCTTTCCTTCTCTATGTATGCTTTGTCTGTATAGTGTGCAAGAAACAATACTTTTCATTGTGTACAAATACATGTGACAATAATAAATCAAATCAAATCAAATAGATTTAGCACCTTCTGTACACTCTCATTCTTTTTTTCCACATAGGCCACAGGCTTGTGCAGGTTGCCTGCACAAGAGAGTAAGAAACATGAAGGCAACAGAAACAGATCCAAGAGAAAGAGATAATATTCTCCAATTTAACATGTTGGGGAAATTGACCAATAAATTCTTACATATGGATTGATCATTTAACAATGCAAATAAGTCCACTGGGATTTATATCAAGAGGAAAGGAAAACAAAGAAGTCACGATGACAAATATTAAAAGGACTCTAAGGCCACATCTGGAATATGCTTAGTGCAGCTTTAAGAACTTTATTATAGGAACAATTTAGAAAGCCCAGGAAAATTGAAATGCAGATATCCCAGAATTATAGCAAGGAAGGTGGGTTTGAATTCTGAGAAAGGAATGGAACAACCAATGCAGTATACTTTGAGCTGTGGACTGAGGGGAAAACCTCCATCCTGCCTCAATTTACCTATTGCTAAACTTTCACCCCTATTTTTGGTATCATTTGACTTAACCATTCCAAAGTATTCCAGGCCAATCTCCCGTTTTCTACCAAAATCCTACTGCACACATTTTTTAAGTTTGTTTATTTATTGTGTCATGAGTAGACTTACAATAACACTACAATGAAGTTAGTGTGAAAATTCCCTATCCTAACACGTACCAAATCCTGTTAATCCATCATTTCCGTGTTGGCTGACCTACACTGGCTCCCAGTTAAGCAACACCTTGACTTTACTCATCCTGCTCTCAAATCCTCTCAAGGTCTCGTTTCTCCCTATCTTGTAACCTCCCTCAGGTCTACAGCTTTCAAAATATCTGCGTTCTGCCGTCTTCAGCCTCTTAAATATTCTGCATTATTATCGCTCCATCATTAGCAGCCATGTTTTCAACTCTCATGGCCCTAAGCTCTAAAATTCCCTCCCCAAAATGTGTCTACCTCTTTCCCTTCCTTTAAGGCCCTCCTTAGGTTACATCTCTTTGACCAACCCTTTAATCATCTGCCTAGTATCTTTGCATATGGTTTAGTGTCTAATTTGGTTTGCTAATGCTCCTGTGAAGCATCTTGGGATATTTTACAAAGTTAAATGTGCTACATAAATACAAGTTACTAGCATTATTTAAAGTGATCAAAGATGAACACTTGATTTCTATTTGAGGGTGAATGAAGTCAATGCAATGCATCCAAGAAAATTATGAGATATATAAAAACATTAAAATGTATTTTTACATAAACATAAATATGGAATGGTTTGCCACTTGAGGTTAGTAATTTTAAATCAATTGCAACTATATACTGGGCAATTAATTATTAATCGATATAAAGGATTTGAGGAGAATCAAGAAAATAGGATGTGCAAAATCAGATTGAGAAGAGTCTTTAAGGTAAAAAGACTGAACAACCAACTGTTCTACAATGTCTCTATTCTGCAGGTGAATAACTATTTAATCTGGTTATAGCCACTCATTGCAGCTGGTTAGCTGCAACTTTTCTCCTGTCCTTGACTTTGCACATAACAAAATCTTGCTGAACATGGCAAAGGACAGACACCATCCATTAAATGTTGCAGACACGTTAAAATTAAATTCACCCTCAAGTCAAAACAAAAGGAAACACATAAAAACAAAATTGCATGGGTACTAACAATCAAATACAAAAAGCTTTTATGTTCAAACTGTTTCATGAAATGTAAGCAATAATAATGTTTCACGTGATGATCAAGTGATTGTCTACAGAAATGTCTTCCTCAATTGAACAGTTAGTCTTAATCAGCAAGGTCAAAGTACACAAACCTATTGACTCCAGAAAGTAAGCTGAATGAATTTTATATATTTCCAGGAAACAATTAGGAAAAAATAGATTTATTCCAATAGATATGCAGGAGATGTATCAGTTGCACTTGCATTTCCTTTTTCTTCTGTTCTACTCACCTTATGAAGTGACACTGGGTTAAGAGAGTCTCTTGCTTGACAGCTGGCAACAGGCATATGCAGCTAATTAGTTCTCAGACTACCAGCCAAAACAAAAATTTAGGTGGCATTTGCTGCTAAAGGACTGCTGGCACTGGGTAGAAGCTGAAGTCTAAGTAGCAGCTGCACAAGGGTTCACCATGTTACATTATGGCATGGCACAGGGGAAAACACAAGCGGGTGCCCTTCCGGCCTCCAGCTGAGGTGAAGACTACATTGGAAGGACATTGCTAGAGATGTTCATCATTGCCACACTGCTCCCCATCTATTTCATTTTCCACAGAGCACAATGCAATCCAGGTGAAAAAAAAACAAGAAAATGCATTACAAGGTCAAACAATGAAAAAAAAGGAAAATAAAAGTTCGATTTCTTCCTTCAAATGAGTTAAAACTCATCACATTGAGCCCTTAAAACAGCTTGGACATTATGCTAATTGACCTATAATTTTGTGTACCACTATGCACCATTTTATAGGATAGTCTTTATATAATCAAAACATAACTCTCTTTCATTTTTGGTGACTACAAAACAAATCTGCACCCAATCCCTGAAAATCATAATAATTATACTTTAAATTTCCTGTGGAATACTTTTAAATCTATTTTAAACACCATTTTTTAAAAAAAGTTTAAATTAGAACATTCATTTATTGACACTAAGAATAATGACCATTTTAGTCATGCAATACAACATTGAAGTTTGATTTGCATGCTGCATTCATATTTCAATTCCATTTTATTAAGGGTGACACTCCCTTTTATAAAAGCATCATGTCAATTCTGTGGTAATCACATGTCTCACAATCTTACGAACTATTTTAAGAGCATGTGACACAAGTAATATTTTAATTGCTTCTCACTCCCTTTGCAGATATGCCTTGCCCTGTTTAACATCAGGGCAGCATGACTGAGATTAGTACTCAGTTGGTTTTTCTTTTACTCATTCAAGGGATATAGGTTTCGCTGGCCAGACAGCATTTATTGCCCATCCCTAATTGTCCTTGAAAGTCCCTCTGCTAGAAATAACAGGTATGCAAAGCAGTACCAACTCCAGTCTCCTTTGCCCATTAGTAAAAATACAAAGTGCCAACCAGCTGTTAACACTGTGTGTATTAAACATATCATAATGAGAATAGCGGATGCCTATAAGTGATTGCAAAGCTGCAGTATGATTAAAGGTTAAGATGATGCCATGAATCGCAAAGGTGGAGTTCAAGTGGTTTCAACTGTCATCTCAAAACCTAATGGTAAAATTAATCTAAAATATTACTCCAAGTATTGCATTGAGCTTGTTCAACACAAATTGCATGGGGGTGGTTTAATTCCTTGTTTTTTGCATTGCAATCATCAACAGCCTGTGTGCTTTCACTGAGGCATGAGGATCCATACTAAAACATCAACATTATGGCACACACTGCAGATTTATCAAATGATAATCTGCAGTTGACCATCGGGCAATAATAAAATCACGTGTGTAAATTTTAAAAGTAGAAGTTTCTGAGAAAACCATTCAAGCATCACTTTTCCAGTCTCCATAATCGTTCAAATGGTATGTTATCTGGTCTGTTACATGCTGCTATCTAAATATATACACTGGTCACAGAATTCTACAGCAATCAACGGCTAATTATTTTCAATAGCACTTTGAGTATAGATGTCATAATCATTAATCTTTCCACATGAACATCTTCAAGCTTTCACAAGGTAGAATGTACTTGCACACTATCATTCACAGTGAACCAAAATCAGAACAAAAACCACCCAATGTAATTTACAGTATGCCAAAAATTAACACTGAAGCAATTTCAAGGCATTAATTGAATCTAGGGGATCAAGTAATTGCTATAAACCCTTCAAATTTCATTTTTGTGGTCTTAAGATGTTATCTGAACTCTTCACTTAGTTATCTGGAGTGTAAAATCCCTCCCGTGTAGCCTTTATTCTCTGTGGCTCTGAAATTATGCCATGGGCTACAAGTGCCGCATGGTTTGTACATATGGTTGAAATCCGTTTTTTCTGCAGAGATGTTAACCTTTCAAAATAAATGAGATAATGCTTTTGTTAAAACAGCAGTGCCAAGAATTTCAAATGTACATACATGACTATTCCAGAGCATTATTTCAGGGCTAGTTGTACGAGTAGGTAGACATACAACAGTGTTACAAATATCTAGTGTGCCTTTTAAATGCACCTAAACAGGATTCTTGATCCTGTTTAGCTCAATCAAAATCAACTATCATCACTATTAAGTTCAGTCCTTCTCTGCCCTCTTAATAAAAAACATCAATTCAAAATTATGAACCTAGGTACATTGTGGAGCATCTTGTGTAATTAATACTTACATGCAAATATTAGCCTGAAGCAGCGTTCCATAGTTCAGAATTATAAAACATATGGATGCAAATATGTCACCATCAACAAAACTTTACAAAAAGAAATTAAAATAATTCCAGATAGCTCATTTTGTACAAAATACAAATTAATTTGTTCAATTTATCTATGGATTTATTTTATAGAAAAATAACTTAATCCCAGGAATCTTGCTGTTTAAACAGAAATATGCAGCACAAATGACAAACAGAAAAGTCCATTGTACTGTAGGTATTTTGGTCCTTAAAATCTACCATTAATGAAGACATTACCTATTCAGCATGCATCAGTGAAAACAAAAGTTAAACCTGATCTCACAATGATTGAAAGTCAAATTAACAATAAGCAAAGTTTTCATGAGCTGATTGTGCCAGCTAAAACGGTTAAACCAAAAAGGCTAGTCAGTTCCAAATATTCTCCAGTAGCAAAGGCACACTTGCATATTTAGGAAGGGAAAACTAAGGTGATCTTGCATCATTTCAAACAAACCTTATAAATGGTCTTGATTCTGAATGGCTGACTAAGCTGCACTAAGGCTAATAAGCGGTCACTTCAACTACGTTTCCATGAAAAACATTAGGTGACAAAACACCCTTACAGCCATCTCCAGAACTAGAAATATATTAATCAAACTGACAAACTAAGACGACTGGGTTTGACCTTTTCTGATCTCATTACTTCTCTATTACCCTTTTGAAAAACATCCCCACAGTGAGATCACTAATTGAAGATTATGTGTGTAAAATCAGGGTTTTCCATCACTAGTGGAACTTTGACGCATTCTTCATCACAGTAATTAACTTCCTTTTTACCAATCACGATCACAAAGACAAAGAGACTAATGGACTATCATAGCACAAGCAAATATCTTTCAATTAATTGCTCTCGCTGAATAATTGTACACTTGCTAAACACCTCATCCCTCCTCTTCAATTTAATGATGTACTATAAACGCTGCTTCACGTTCTATCAGTAAGTGGTTAAAGGTATGTCACAGTAAATGGCATCTTTTCTTGAAACAATACAAAAAGTGTTAAAATCCTACAGCCCTGGAACTGTTTGAAAAATAACAGCAAATATAAGGCACATGATGTTATTAGTGCCCAAATCGGCCAGCAATTTATGACAAGAGAGTCTCTGAGTTGCAAATTTCTACAAGTTGCAGGCTGATTTGCGCTGCTCCACTGAAAGTTACAATAATATGGGCGTTGTTATGAGTTTGCATTTCCAACACTTGGCGGCACAAAAACTTGTCAAGGCAAAGAATAAGGGAAAAAAGCAAGCCAACTTCCCCAGTTCAGTACATATTGTTCCCATGTCTAGTTAATCCAGGTTTGTCCTCATTGTCCTCCAATCTAGTTTCAAACAGACAACCAATAAATATAGATCTGTTTCAATTTACTTCCACAAAAAGTGTGGGGCATTATCATTTGTAAACTAGATTATGTTGGAACAGAGCAAAAATATAATTTGCAAGTAACAGTATCAATGCCACTTAGGGCCTAGTCATCAATTCTTATTTTAAAAAAACGAAGAGGAAGGATTAATTTCAATATTTTAAGTGATTCTAACACTTCGGAATATTTTTCTTTAAATATTGCATGCCAACATCATTAAACAGGTATTACCAAACTTAGTACAGTGATGGAGCAGAATGGACACACAGTTGACTGAGTGGGAAGTAATTTAGCCGCCACGTTCATTTCATTTCTGCTTTCTCAAGGATATCAAATCCAAACAGCACAACACAGCACTGACTTCAATCAATGATCTCATTAAGAGACTGTTTTCAAAGAAAAACTGGTGTTTGAGATTTCTTTCAAATGAGTATCTTGCGAGATTTCTTTTAGATCCTTGACTTAATAAATTCCTGAGAGTAAAACAATTTCTCACACATTAGCCACATTTCATGTGAACCAATCATTTGGTTCATAGAGAAAGGAGGCAATTTTTGTTCTATTTTCAACTGCAATGTAGGATCAAATTTAAAGAGAATATTAGAAAAGAATGCATCTTATAATATTCTGCATATATTGAACTCAGAATTATTGTTCAAACCTAATTATAAATATTCAGACAACTGTCTTTGCTAGATATATGATGAAAATGTTATCAGGAAAGTTTTTTAAAATACAAAATAGATTTCCTATTTGCGAAGAAGCCATGAAATGCATCTCGCATTACACAGCTTCATAAAGAAAATCCAGCTCATCAACAATGTATTATAATACTTCATAAAATTTGCAAAAACATGCTATTTGCTTCTTATAAAAAAAGTAAGGAGCTGGTGAATAAAGCAAAAGGAGAGAGCTCCTTAAGTTAAACATGGTGGTATCAAGAGTAAAACAATGAACAATGTGCACATTATTTGCCAATGTTCCACCTACAATTTTTTTGTACAAACTATATAACTATAAAAACCATCAGCTAAGTGTTCAAATGCAATAATACAAACATGATCAAAATAGTATATTAATAACAGTATTAAAAATGTCAAATTTTCTTCTGTTTATCCCCAAATTTTCTTCTGTTTATTCCTCCCTCTACGATGTTAGTTAAAGTTAATTTATTAGTGTCTAAGTAGGCTTACATTAACACTGTGAAAATCCCCTGAGTTGCCACACCCTAGTGCTTCTTCCGGATACAATGAGGGAGAATTTAACACGGTCAGTGCACTTAACCAGTACATCTTTTGGACTGTAGAAGGAAACCAGAGCACCCAGCGAAAACCCATGCAGGCACAGGCAAAAAACGCAGATGCCGCACGGACAATGACCCAAGCTGAGAATTGAACCCGAGACCCTGACACCGTGAGGCAGCAGTGTGCCACCATGCCATCCACACAAGGGAAGTTGGAGTTTAGATGGTAGCATTCCTGTCTCTCAATCAAAAGGCTTTAAATTCAAGTCCTGCTTCAACTTCAAGTTCCGCTCCAAGGTCACGATGCAGTCTTCAATTCTGTTGAATCAACTTGCCATTCCTTCCAATATTTCACACTGTTCTACAAAGAAAACAGTGTGAAAATACAAAACAAAATCCTCCTCCCGTGGTCTTCACATACATGTAAACTCAAATGTAGCAAAGCAGCAAATGACTTTTGTACAAGTTTCTACTGCAGTATTTTTTAGTCTGCTCAGAGCTTAGTCTAACATACCTGTTTCTTTAACTTTCCTTCTATTTGTTCAATATCAGAGACTTTTGTACATTTTTACAAAACCAATTAAGCAGAAAAGCCACAGGTGTACACTTGTCTCTGACTACTCCCCAGTGCAGCACTGCATTACTCTAGTGTCCTGCAGCACTACTTTACTGCCAGAAATCAATCATAGACATGCTAGACCTGAGCTTTTATTCAGTGCTCGTTTTATCAATTTTAGTCAAATTCAAATAATTTAAAACAATTTAGTGTTTTTATTGAGAACCGTAATACATATTCGTTCCAGCTGAAGAGCGATTTCTGATTATAAATATTACTTAAAAGATCAAACTTAATACCCCATTATAGTACAAGAAAGTCATTCTCCAGAAAATGTGCGCCAGAATATTCTTGCCACTTAATCAATCCATAAAGTATAGTCACCAAAGGTGTAAACTATATTCTTGCCACTTGATAATGCAAAGTTCGAAAAATGTTAAAAGTTGCATGTCAATGTTTGCACAGGATTCAAAACTTATCTTGATAACTTGTTACAGTATAGTATTCCCTCAAGTAGAGTGAATGTTTCGTTTGCCTGCTAGTCCAAAAGGAGATAGTCTGTGATTAACCCAATTTGTGCATGTAAATTGGATCTGATTAGCATATTTTATTAAAATATTATCCCTAAAGGCATAACAATTATATTTGCCAAGTTCAACAAAGGTAGACATTTAAAGTTTTGAGATTTTGGGGAAACTCTAATTAGGTGTGATTTGCATATGTAAATTAATTGAATTATAATTTATTAATAAGCTGCCTCTATTATTTGGATGACTATTATTTTCAAGTGTTTTAGAATAAGGCTTAGCTCCACTGCTATTTTATATCATATTTGTAAACAATTAGATAAATGCTGCTTTTTTTTTGGACAATTCAAATAAGAGTTCAACATTAGCAACATTAAGCCCAACTTCTAAACAAACAATTAAATTCCTAATCAAAATGTGAAACCAGCTAAACGGCAGCATCCCATCATTGTGTGTCAGGAGTCTCTTTTTTTAAGAAATTTGCTTTTCCTTTAGCCTGAATTTTAGGAGATTTTTTTTAATTATTTGAAATTATAGGTTGATTGCTATGGTAACTTGGCAACAGCAAGGTAATCAAATGTGTTGTAGCATTCAATTTTCTATACATATAAAAATATTGAAATGCAATGCAGCATGGACTTAGAGCTGGAGGCATCTAGTTACATTGCTCCTTCATGGTAAAACTAAACCTGCAAAAGCCTGCGCCACTGATGGCATCATTCACGCACGCTCATAGCCGCGAAAGATAGCAGCGTACACATTCAAAAAGGAAGATGCTTACTTTAACACTCTATAAACAACAGATGCTGAAGTGCCTTTTGAAGGTAAAGAGAGTTTTAAACAGTGCAAATGTTTAGGAAAAGAATTCCGAAGTGCAAGATTGCTAAGATTAAAGGCTAAATCACCATTGGTAGAGTAGGGCAGTAGAGCAGATTTTAAAAAGTGGAGTGTACAAGCTGGGAAATCATTACAGTATAGATTGCAACCATAGCTTGGACTGAGTCAATGGAGTCATTTTGACAACTACATGTTTGGAGCTTGCGAGATTGGAGAGAATTATATCTGATATAGAACATAGAACAATACAGCACAAACAGGCCCTTCGGCCCACAAGTTGCGCCGATCACATCTACCAATCCACAGGCCTATCTATAACCCCCTATCCTATTCTTTTCCATATACTCATCCAGAAGTCTCTTAAAAGACTATATAGACTATCTATATAGTCATATAGATACTACACAGGGTAATATCTGTGTACAGTGAGTGGGAAAGGATACAAGTGACAAAATTCTGGATGTTAGAACTCGGCCAGGCATTGAAGGACAGAAGTGGAGGCATGGCTTTATAATTTTATAAACTTTTATTTACGAAGATACATGATGCATATTATCCATGTCTAAATAACCAGTTGCTCTTATATAAATAGACGAACATAGGTTAATCCCCTGTTAATGTTCATCACCTGACTGCAATTAAATATCCAGTTGTCACTGGATGAGTTGTAATTTTTTGTAATGTGGGCCTCAGGAAGCTCACTTGGAAGGCATTGAAAAAGTTGTTCCCAAAAATAAGAAACTGAGAAAGGTTTCATCATGCTTGGCAGTAAAATATGTATATCAACTACAACAAGCAGTCCATTGACAACAAAGTCAACTATTTCCTTCTACAATGCTGATTCCTCAACTTGTTCGCCACGCATTTCTGCATAGATCACCTTATCATATGTGTTACTTTACAAAAACATTGGCTGTTCTTGACTACTTATCCTGCCTGCTGCTTCATTTAAAGACAACTTCCATTTATGCCTTAGGACATTAGAACCATAGAATCCCTACAAAGCAGAAAAAAAACATTTAGCCCATCAAGTCTACACTGACTCTCCAAAAGGGCATCCCATCCAGTTTGTCCCATGTGCCCTATCCCTGTAACCTCAGACATTTATTATGGCTGCTCCGCCTAACGTATACATCTTTGGACATGAAGGGACAATTTAGCATGGCCAATCAATCTAACCTACAAATCTGTAGGCATTTCTTATGCCTCAAGATTTTTTCTCTATTCTCATTAGTTCTTGCCTTTCCCATTCAATTAGGTACTGGCATTCTTCCACCTACAAAAGACTAAAGACATGCAGCAAACAAATTTATTTCAGATGGGGTGTCTTCTTATGGTGCATCATGCTGATGACTCAAGAGACCAATCCTTGAGAGGCAGATTTTGCCACATGTGTGAAACCACCAAGTTTCATTGTGGGTTGTTGTTTTCTAAGATAGAGGACTGCCCTCAATCAAATCTACACTGATCATGGACAATACTGTTCCAAAAGTAGAAGGTCAAGGACATGAAGGTCACACTATAGAACATACCGCATCAACCAGCTAAGATTTACTGTGGGAGACAACTCATTTCTCTACACGGCATCTCAGAAGCAATGTTCCATCTAAGCTACATAACCATCCAGCAACATGAATGTTCCTGCTCGTCTCTTTAAGTAATTATACTATCCTCTACTATGCAAAAAATGAAAGGGATGCTGCATGTAATGAAATCATCCAGGCTCTAAGGGGAATGTTGTTCAGGTGGCCATTGAATGGATGGGCAAACTAGACATCTCATTATCAGCCTTTCCTGTCGTACACCTGCAGTTGTGATTTAAACACAGATTATCTTGTTGATTATTTTGTTTTAATAAATCAATAAATGCATTTATTTTTGGACACATTCCTGTGGAAGTAATGTACACAGATTGGACTTGTTTGATACATGTCACAATACAACATTATAGTACTACAGTACCAGAATTTCTGATATACTGTTCATAGATAATGCAGTGAAGAATAGTATCTGAATTAATTAGTGCTTCCATTGTATTACTTCTAGCCTTCAACACCAAAACTATCATGCAGAAAATAAACTGGTTAAGCAGCAGATTCCCATTGTTACATGTCTCAAGAGAACTTAAATTGAGGAAAAAAAAGATTGATAGATTGCTTTAAGAAATCTTTCTCTGGAACTCATTAAAACATGGTAGGTTGCCTTGAGTTGACTACTTTGGTTTAATAAATCAATAAATGCATTCATTTTCCAAAAAATTCCTACAAACATTCTGCTTGTACTTTTAATTATCCAGCAAAGTAACTCTTCTCATAAAAAAAGTTACTTGTGCACCCAAACAACGATCCAATTTTATCTGTGCACTATTCTTTCGTTTACTTCCTGGATACCCTAAGGAATGGAAATGAAAGCACGATACAGATTTCCAAAACATTGAGTAGAATGAGCAATGTAGATGGAAGCCAATTATACAATATCACAAATGCCAAATTACTCACCAAACTGGTCAATGTACAGACCACATATATTTTTTTCCCCTACATATTCTACCCAAACCATTTCAAAGAAAAATTCAGCAAACATTCTTACCTTTCTCTCACCCCACCTCTCAGAGCAGCAGACAAATGGGAACACCACCACCTGCAAGTTTCCCCTCCAAGCCACTACCATCCTGACTTGAAAATATATTGCGTTTCTTTGCAGTTGCTAGAATTCAAAATCCTGGCATTTCCTCTCTCACGGCATTATTATCAATGCTGTTCTGTCTGCATCCAGCAGCCTGTTGTTATTGCAGCAGCATTATTGATCTTAATTGCTAAAATGTTTGTTTTATCTGGGATAATGCTATTTTAGTGTTTTCCCCTCAAATTTTTCAGAGTGGAGCTTGATTAGAGTGACTAACAAGTAAGGCCATATGACTGGGAAGGACTAGGCTTACACAGAGAAATCAAATCAGTTACTTTGTTGGGATTTGTAATGAGCATCTGTGTCTCTGAGGTATGGAGACTGGATTCTGCTAGAAATGAGGTATGATTCTCAGAATTTCTGCTGTTTGTATATTTCTGTATCTGTCCAGAGGGGCTAAAAGCTGCAAATCTGTCTATGGAGATATTGCTTAAATTGGAACTACAGTGATAGAAAGCTGTTAAAAATTGTACTTTGTCGTATTTAAGTATAATAATTGATAAAAGTCATGTTAATTCTTTTTATTAAATTCTGTGTTCTTAAGTAAAATTTGTTTCAATAGAAATTTCCTAATGGATCAATCATTCTTGCAACAAAACACTTTATGCTCAATATAATGTCAAAATCAAAAAAGTTACAGACTAGGTAAATTTCATAGTAAATCTTGAAGTTTCTGGTGTGGTCCATAACAATAGAAATAGCTCAGAAAAAGACTATTCAGCTATCACTATCCTATGCTAGTTCTCTGAAAAAGTCATCGTGCTTTGTCTCTCATTCCTACTTTTGTCCATATCCAGCCAAGTTTTTCATCTTCAAATAGCTGCACAACTCCCTTTTAAATTTTGTAACATAAACAGGGCCTAGTTGTATGGCTGATAAAATTGGATATCCTAAATTAAAGAATTGGACATATTAAAAATCAAACAGTCAAACCTCAGGCAGGTCAGTTGTACAATTCACAAACCTGTCTCTGGCTGACTCATCAACCTCCTTTCAAAGGTCGTTGCACCCTACTGGTACTTAGCAAGAGATCATTGCACCCCATTGAAATGCATCAGCCTATTGTTAGAAGCCCAGATTGTGCCAGACTTTCTGTCACCGAGAGTTCCTGCAGTTGGCTTAATCTGATAACAGGTCACATGTAAGGGGCGGACCCTGGTGTCCTGTCAAGCAGACATCAAGAAACCCACTGGGTATTGAAACCCCTTCCTGGGACCTCATTGGCCGGAAGCCAGAGAAGTTTCTGGAAAGGCAAGCAGGTAGGGGATGAAGGAACACACTTCCAGACACCGGGGAGAAGACTCAAGAAGACTGGGGAAGACTCGTGAAGATGGGGGAAGACTTGAGAAGACTCGATGAAGGAGGCAACCCTTGACCATTCGGAAGATTGACCAGAGAAGGAAGGAAGAAGAAGCTCATCTTCATGGCGCTGGACCAGAGGGACTCAGAGAATCGAGCCTGCAGTTTTATCCAAACCATCTTTGTGAGTAGTATATCTGATTTTGGGGGTTTTACGTGCGTAATTTAAGGGTTAGTAGTGTTATTGTTAATAAACTTGTTAAACATTTACTTGTGTTAGTCGTTTGTCCACCTTGCAAATAAGGGCACCAGGATAAAACATTGGAGTAAGCAAACTGGTCGGAAAAGGATCAGAGATTTTAAAATTACAACAATTTATTTGTGGAATTAGCTTCCATCACTTTTTCATGATTGTTCCACATCTTGACAACACAGTGAATACATTTCCCTTCTCTCAAATTTTGCCAATGATTTTGAATCTATGGCCTCAGATTATTGACACACTCACCAGAAGGAAGAATCTTCCCCTCCCTCCCTCCTTATTCTATGAAAATCTCTCATCCTATTGAAAATCTTTATTGGAACACCTCTTACTTTCCTCTACTCTTAATAGAACAATTATAACATGCTAGCTTCTCCTCATGACTGATGCTGCTGGTTACTGGTGCCAACCAAGTAAACCATCCTGTAGCCTTTTTAGTGCTTTGGCATCTCTCCCGAATTATCTAGAAAATGAGCTGAGGTCTTAACAGTGATTTGTAAGATTCTAGCATTAATTATTTCTTATTATATTCTATGCTTCTCTTTATAAGCCCAAGTAGCCCATTGCTTTTAACCACCTAGCCTCCCACCTAAGTGTATGGATACAAATATTTCACTGCTCATTAAAATTATGCCACTTATAATGTATTGTCTTTCCATAATTATTCCAAAGTGCATCAGTTCACACTTCCAGAGATTAAACTCCATCTGTTATGTTTCTGCCTATTACACTACGCTATGTCATCCTCAATCAATAACAATGCTTATTAATATTTGGTAAGTTTTGCCAAGTTCTGTATCATCTGCATATTTTATAATGTTGCTCCTGACATTCAAAACCAAATTATTCAAAAAATGGCAACATTTAATGAACCAAAAACTGACCCGGAGACAGCACCATCACCAACCATCTCTCGATTTGAAAAACATCCATGCACCACCACTTTTCCCTCACTGAGCAATTTTCTATAAAATTGCCATTTTCCCCATTATTCTATGGGTTTCCATTTTCTAAATATGTTTCCCGATAATATTTTGTTTAAAGCTTCCCATAAGTCCAAATATACAAGATCCTTTACACAACCTTCATCAACTTTTCTGTTACCCAACAGAATTCAATCAAGTTAGTCAGATACTGTTTACTATTAACAAACCTATGCTTAACCAATAACTTTCTAAATGAAAATTTCCTTTATCCTTGATAATGGTTTCCATAATTTCCCCACCATTGATGTTAAGCTAACCAGCCTGTATTTTCCTGGTTTATCTCTCTCCTGTGTTTTAAGATTAAGACATCTAAGATTAGCGATCCTGCAGTTTTAATATTGTATCCAGGGTACATTCTACTCTATGTTCGCGACATAGGCCACTTTGTTGGCAAAGAGTAAAGTGGGCAATTACAAAAATGGAGTGATTCTTCACTATTTTATCTCTTTGGTGTGGCAAAATTGGCAAGAGAGTCCATCAACGTGGCATCTGTCCTGGAAAAATTGGCCAAAGACACTGCTGAAGCCGTAGGTGAAATGAATGCTGAAAAGGTAGCCATTCATACTATAGATCTGCAAAGTAGAACGGCACTTGACTATATCCTGCCTGAACAAAGAGGCACCTGTGCCTTAATTGGGGTTGAGTGCTGCACATACATACTCGACAGTTCAGAAAATATTACCAATTTGGCTAGGCACATTAAAAAGAAAGTCAAAAAACTTAAAGAGCTCCCACTCTCCATCTTGTGAAGCTGGACAACTGGTTGGCTAGGTTCAATTAAAAGCTCCATGGTGCAAGAACTGGTGCTATTCTGTGTTATTATTCTAATGATGTACTGCATATTTCTGATTCTCAAATGCATGTGTAACCGTTTAATGACAATAGTAAAGGGGAAATCTGTCATGATGATACCACCAAAGGAACAGAAAGCAAACCTGAAGCGGGTTTCATATATTTGATTCAAAATAACTATATAGAATCAAAGGTGGGATTGTTGAGCCTGCATATGATTTGCTTTATTTCTGCAAAAGACTTCATTCTAAAATATTTCTGCCTGCGTAACTAACTATGCTAAGCTTTAAAGCTAATTTGGCCACATTTTAAAGCTGAGCTGGGATGCCAGGATTAGCAGAGGAATTGACTGCATTCTTTGAAAGTATAATGTTAGCAGAATGGCTTTCTCATCAGCTTTCATCTGCAAATTGTTTATGAAAGTTAGGGACACTGCTGGTACCACGCAATTTCAGAACACAGCTAACTGAAAAGTTAGAATGTTTTCTACAGATGTATGTGGATAGTGTAAGGTTTGGACCAAGTCTACGTCAGGACTAGATTTTGCTGTTATCTCTATTTCTGTCAAGTATCCTTTTCTCGTTTTCTATAATGTGTTAGTTTTAATATTCTGCTCAATAAAAGTTATTCAAGGACCAGTGCAGCTTTCCATCTATTCTGAGGAATGAATGGATTCTACAGATGTGTTAGACATATTGTTGACTGACAAGAGGGTCAAGGATTAATGGGGTAGAGAGAGAAGTGGAGTAGCATGGCCCTTTAAGAGGAAGTGGTTTCTGAGGGACACACGATTCGTAAGGACCCAATGGATTGTCCTGGCAGGAAACTGAGTCAGTCGACAGAAGAGCACGGACCATGGGTCAAAAAGAGACTTGTAGTTGGAGACAGGGAGTCAAGTAGAGAAGTCGCATTGTAATTTAGTCTGAACTTGTATCCACAATGGGCGGAATTCACCCAAAAAAACTCTTTTAAGTGTCAAACTCGTGTAAAAACTGGAGTAAATCTTGCTGGTCTTTTCAGCTGTAGTTTCAAAACGAATCTCACACAGTCTAGGCACCCACACCCCCTCTACCCTCCATACCAATAGTTTATTCTGATCACGGGCCTCCTTTCCTCTATCATTGCCAAATGCAGAGTGGCAACGGGATTCCCACCACCGATCTCTACCCCAGTGGCTCCGCCATCTGTAAGCCCCACCTCCTTGGCATTGTTCTGTGCCTAGTGGACAGTGTCAAGGTGCCCCCAAGCATTGCCTTTTTTTCCCTAGAGCAGTGCCAGGGGGCCAGGCTGGTACTGACAAGCTGGCAATGGTCAGGGGCAGCCCCCCAACCCCCAACATCCTGGGGGGCCTTGATGGTCCCACCTTCACTCCAGCAGGGTCCAGCCATTAGTTTCCCAGTAGTAGGGAGCTGTTGTAAACCCTGCTGGAGCGAGCCAGTCCTGGCAGCAGGGGGAGGGGCTACGGGCCCAGAGACTTCAGTTCCAGTGCCGTTAATGAAATGCAAATCTTCATTAATGTAATTTATTCACCTTCACACCAATTTCTGGCAGCGGAAATCTGGCAGCCAGAGATATGCAGAGGCTATGGTGCCCAGCAGGGAGCCCGCTAAACAGCCTCCACTTGAGTCTCCCAGCTGGGAGAATCACCCCCATTATCCTTTATTTGGCAATCAAGTCTTTGTTGATTCAAGCCACATTGAATTGCCCTCGATCTATGACAACAGTTAAGGTCACAACCAGATCAGCCATGAACTTATTGAATGGCAGAGCAAGCTCAAGGGGCAGAATGACCTTATCCTACTCCTAGTTCTTTTTATTTTATCTAGGTTCAATACAGCTTTCTTTCTCATAATACCGAAAACATTTTGATGGAAAAACTTCTCTTGGCACACATCAGAATTTTTTCTCATTCCCAACTCTGAGCATTATGTTTTTGTCAATTTATATAACTGGAGAAGAAATAGGGGACTGTGTGGAAAAAGCACAGGGACATTACAATCAAGATCATACCACTTTGAAATGTGATGGAATCAGACTCAATACAAACTTTCAAAAAGCTGCTAAACATGAATTTGTAGGATTAAAGGGAAAAGGCTGGGGCCTGTTTAAAGGTCCTTTCAAAGCACCAGCAGAGAGATTGTGGGCTGAATCGCCCCTTTTGTAATGTGAAATTCTATCATTCAAAGAAAATTCTGGTCTTGCAAAAAGTTCAACTGCAATTTATTATAACGATGCCCGGGATCAAGGCAAGTAACAATAAGTGACTGAATAAACACAGGTTATATCCTATAGAGATGTGTTTAAATCATGAGGCTGCTGTAGCTAACATCAAAACACTAAGCTTATAAGTGGTACTGATACAACTCAAAGCTGTAACTTGCAAATGCTGCAGAAGGTAAATAGTTGTACAAACAAGCATGCTACGTCTGACTGCTACACAAATCTCCAAGGAACAAATACAACCAAAATGTATTATTTCCTAAACTGCCACACTCCAGGGAGAATAAAATGAATCTAAAATATAGATCGTGGAATCCAATTGGTTACACTCAAATCCAATTAATCTAATATCAGAATACAGCCAAGGGCATCATCAAAATTAGCGATAACATGAACCACCACTTTGATCACTTTATAAAGATTAAGAGCTTATGATTTGTCTGAATCAATCTCAAAACTTTTAGCATTAGACTGCTACATTATACAGGTACAGTACCTCAAAAACAGCAACTTTCAGAATGAAACCACGCTAGATTGTGGATATTGTCAAATTTCAGGTCAGGTGGTTTGGGCAGTTTAGGTTGCATGGGTCAAGAGTTTTTTAGAGTACAAGATAGAGCAGCTCGCAAAGCAACAAAGTTGATAACTAATGTAGAGTCACTATGCATCTAGCCTAATTTTGCAGGAAAGTTTTTTTTAAGTTTTATTCAGTTAGGATTTTGACAGTGAAGAAATGGCAAAATAGTTGCAAGGAAGAATGGGGATTTTCCCAGTAACTTCATTGTAGTGTTAATTTAAGCCCACTTGTGACCCTAATAAATAAACTTAAAAAAGAATGGTGTGCATCTTGGGGGCAGGGGGGGGTGTAGTAATTGAATTGATTGGCGACTACCAGTTAATGAACTACCTTGGTTTATTTACAAACAGATAAATATACAGAGAACTTTCACAATGTTAATAATTCCAGTTCTACAATCTACTCTGGCTGCAAAAGCCCATGCACTGCACCAAGATCCATGTGGTCATTCCCTATTTGGCAATTAGTAGTATACACATTATTTGTTTGTAGTATATATAAATGATCTGGTGGAAAATGTGGGGAGGTCTGATTAGTAAGTTTCCAGATGACACAAAGGTTGATAGAGTTGCTGATCTTGGCAGGGATTGTCAGATGATACATAGGACATAGATTGGAAATTTGGGCACAAGAATAGCAGATGGCATTTAATCTGGACAAATGTGAGGTGATATATTTTGGAGGATCAAACTTAGGGTGTGAATTATACTGTAAATGGCAGAACCCTTAAGAATATTAACACACAGAGGGATCTGAGCATGCAGATCCACAGTTCTCTAAAAGCGGCAACACAGATGACCAAGATAATTAAGAAGACATATGACATGCTTGCTTTCATCAGCTATTGCAGTGAGTACAAGAGTTGGGAAATCATGTTGCAGCTATATAAAACCTTCGTCAGGCCACATGTGGAGTTTCACATACAGTTCAGGTCACCACACTATCAGGACATGGAAGTTTTGGAGACAATGCAAAGAAGGTTCAGTAGGATGTTGCCTGGTCTCAACGGCATTGATTATGAGGAGAGGTTGAATGAACTAGATTTATAAAGTAAACTTTATTTTTTAATCACAAGTAAGGCTTACATTAACACTGCAATGAAGTTACTGTGAAATTCTCCTAGTCACCACAATTGATGTTTAGGTCAATGCACCTAACCAGCACGTCTTTCAGACAGTGGGAGGAAATGGAAGCACCAAGAGGAAACCCATGCAGACACAGGGAGAACATGCAGATTCCACATCGACAATGAACCGAGAATCGAACCGGGTCCCTGGAGCTGAGGCAGCAGTGCTAACCACTGTACTACCTACCACTTCTTACTGGAAAGACAGAAGCTGAGGGGAGACCTGATAGAGGTCTACAAAATTATGAGAGGCTTTTTCCAAGGGTGGGAGTATCAACAAGAGGGCACAGGTTCAAGGTGAGAGGGGAAAATTTATGGGAGATATGTGAGGGCAGTTTTTCACGCAGAGATGGGTCCTTGGAACATGCTGCCAGAAGAGGTGGTAGAAGCAAGCACATTAATTACATTTAAGAGACATCTGGATGGGTACATGAATACGGACGGCACAGAGGGATATGGACCAAGTAAAGGCAGAAGGCTTTTAAAATTTAATTAGAGCATAATTCTCAGCACAGGCTTGGAGGGCTGAAGGGCCTGTTCGTGTGCTGTATTTCTCTTTGTTCTATTTAAGTCCTGTGACCCTCCTGATGTATCCCTTTAAAAGGGCCAGCTACTACAGAGGGGAACGTGCAGATCGTGGTTCACTTGTTGCTCTTGTTCTTTTGCGGGAAGCAATTCAGAAGCAGAAGATAGTATTAAGTTTACAATATGACTTAAGGATCAATTTGGTATGTGCCCAAAACAAGGTTTCATGAACCAGTTTGTGTTAGTAGTCTGAGTCAAATTAGGCCCTAAGCTCTGAAATTCCTTCCCTTATTCTCTCTACCTCACTTTCCTAAGAAGTTCCTTCAAATCTACATAAGACCAAATTTTTGGTCATTTTTCCAATATCTTGTTTTTAATTCATTCATGAGAGGTGTGCATCACTGGCTGGAAAGGCATTATTACTTACCCCTGAAGTTATTTTAAAAGTCAACCACGTTGCCATGGGTCTGGAGTCACACGTAGGCCAGACCAGGTAAGGAGAACAAACTTCATTCCCTAAAGGACATTAACGAACCATGGTTTCATGGTCATTGTTAGATTTTTAATTCCAGATTTTTATTAAATTCAAGTCAATATTATGTTAAAAGTGCAATATGAAAACAAGCTATTGTTTTTGGAAGTGGCAAGCTGCTAACCAACTGGAACCTGACAAACTCCCAGCAACTCCAAAGCTGTGGCAGGCAGGAGGCCGACAAAGGTGGCAAGCCTGACAACAGCATGCAGCAATTTTTTGGGGAACCAAGAAAACCAAAAATGTGGATGAAAAAAATTGCATAGCTGTTTTTCAATGGTCTACAGCAGTCCATTTAATGATTGGTGGTTAAGTGACTCAATTCCAGAGGCAAAGCTTCATTTGTACCTGAATTCAGCATTAGAATAGGTCCTGAATTTGCATAATAAACTACCTTAGAATTGTTTTAGCTAGTTGTTTTGTTCAGCTAGTTGCATATTCAAGTGATTATGTCCAGAGGATGTGTAAAGTACCATATAAAAGCAAGACTATTTTTTATGAAACTTTAGAAGTAATTGTCTCTCCTCACAACAAATCACTAACCCACCATGGCATCAATACCTTTTTCTGTTTCTTCTACGTCTCATAGAATCCCTACAATGCAAAAGGTGGCATCTAATTCATCAACTCTGCATCAATCTCCGAAAGGCCCACCACCCCCTTCCCATAACCCCATGCATTTATCACAGCCAATCCACCTAAGCTGCAGATCTTGTACACAGAGGAAACCGGAATATCTGGAGGAAACACATGCACTCACAGGGAGAACTTGCAAACTCCAGTTAGTCATCCCAAGGTGGGAATCGAACCCAGGCTCCTAGCACAGAGGCAACAGTGCTAACCAATGTGACACCGTGCAGCCATTGCAATATCTGCGCCCAAAATGATCTCAACCCAGCCACTACGAGGTAGTGGAATGACCCAAACAGCATCTCTTCAGATTCTCTTTTCTTTAGAATTTAGAAAAAGGCCTTTTATCAGGTGTCTCTGGAAAGAGGATTCCAACACTGCCAGTCCATCGTCCTGACCCTGGAGGTAAGATTTACGATACTTGTATCAACAATGAATTAGTTACATTTTCTATTCATCCTTTTACAGATGTTTACATTTCAATTGTACTGCTACATAATTAGATACCATCAATTCTATATCACTGTTTCCCTTTACACTGTCCTCAACTATCAAAGCCATACAGGATCTGCCCCTGGCGTTTTAACGCATATACCACATTCATGGTGGTCACCGTTTTGCACTTGGCGTATTCAGTGTAGATCACTGCATCCCTAATCACATTCTCCAAAAACACAATCAACACCCTCCCCGATCTCTTCATAGATCAAGCCAGAGATACGCTTGGTGTCTCCATGGTGAGCCAGGCACCTGATAGCAGGTTTGGTAATGCCTTGAATATTGTTGCGGAGCACCTTATGGCTTGACTCCACCTTTATCAAGCCCTTTACCATCTTTCCCTCTATCCGACATGATCAATACCAAATGATCAACAAATGCCCTATCAATTGTATGAGGTTGGGAGAATTCAAGAACCAATGTAAGATTAATGGTAAATTATGCAGCAGGAATTACTATCACAATCGTGACTACAGGACTGGCTGTACTCAGAGGTTAATAATTTCATTGTTACAAAATATAAAACTACAGTTGAAATTATAATCAGAAAATTCAGGATTGTTCATCAGCCAGGAAAATATGGTAATAATCATTCATTTATTTCCAATTGGTCATTTTGAGGGTATGGTCGACACCACCCTGTACAGAATAATAATCCAGTCCAGCCTTTTATGAAGGCTAATCAGCACCCTCTACTGGAGAGAAGACATCGCAAAGCTTGCAAGTATTAAAAATTTTACTTTTAAACATGCAAATCCTTACATTTCAAAATGAAAAAGGACCAAGGAAACTATATGAACCAAATCAACAATGAACCACTTACTGTGAGTAGCTGCAAGTTGTAATTTTAACAAAGTGCATTCTATATTTGCATATAGTCAACATCTTTTCCCAAAGGCAGGGGAGTCTAAAACTGGACAGCATATGTTTAAGGTGAGAGGGGTGAGATATAAAAGAGTCCAGAAAGTCCATTTATTCACAAAGGGAGTGGTGGGTATCTGGAACAAGTTGCCAGTGGTAATAGTTGATGTGGATACAATTGTGTCTTTTAATAAGCATTTAGACATTACATTGGTAAGATGGACATAGAGGGACATGGGCAAACATAGGTAATTTGGACTAGCTTAGTGGTTAAAAAAAGGGCAGCATGGACAAGTTGGGCCGAAGGGCCTGTTTCTTGATGAAATCTCTATGACTGGATATTTTTCCTTATTTTTATGCCATCAATAAGTAATTAATAAGTTGTGTATCAGTGTTGAGACTACATTTGGTGTAAATAAGATTTTAAGGAATAAAACAATAAAAATCTTTTATTTGAATTGTTCGCCTTTCTTAAATTCTTTCAATGCTAAAGTTACTGAATCCCCTTGAAATTATTTTTCTTAGTTCAAGTAAATCTGTGCAAGCTAGTTATCTGCTTCAGTACATTGTGCGAGGGAGAAAGTGACCAAGTGAGATTAATCGCTCATGGTTTTGCAACTTGACACAATAGATTGTTGAACCATACAGATTAAAAACAGATTGAAATTTGAGCCCCAGCATTGGATGATCTCAGTTGGAGTGGTGCTAATAGCATTACACTTAACTTCATAACAACACTGAGGAAGTAACAAAAGAAATGAACCACATTCCCACTGTTGACCACTATTTAATGAAGGATACCAAGACGATAAAAATTGGTCATTCTCCCCAGATCAAATATTCTGGTGCTGCTGCTACTTATCACAAGTTAAATCCTATGTATGAATAACAGTTAATTGGAAAAGTGACATCTTTGGAAAAATACCTCAGAAATCACATTCATTTTAATAAAGATTTTCTTCTCACTGCCTGTCTAGCTACCAGCAGCTCTATACCTCTTAAAACATTTTGCTCACACTCTGCTTAACAGACATGGACTTATTGACAACTCCATTTGTGTTTGTGACCGTGATAATGTTTGATTGTTTCAAAATAACCATAAAATAATCTTCAATTCAATCAGTGCTGTTCATTTATTTATAATTAATGTAATTAGTTCAGAACTGATGCCAATAACTGCCACACACAGTAGAATTATATCAATGATTTGGTTTAAGTAATGTAGTTAATAATTCTAAAAGAACATTGCTGAGATTTTGCATTTTAGCTTATCCAACAAAACATAGTAGTTGTAATTTGACTAAATGCATGTATTTTAAGATCACAGTTGTGCTGAGAGGAGAAAAATTGTGTAGAAATTGGCAGAATGGAGCTAAATTTTTTGAAGTAGTTCATTACTACTATGATCTAACGTTAGCTATATATTTCTTCCACTGAAGCCCAAAACCATTCCCACTCTCAATATGGCACTAAATTGGGTGTTTTAAAAATTAGAGCAACTAACACAGGACACCACTTCAAGACAGACAGAAGTGTGTCATAGTGTGACCAATAAACTTCAGATTAAGTAGAACTGGAATTCCGGCCCACATTAACAGTGATGCAGAGCATATATCAATCAGCTCACCAGTCTTTTTGCTGGCAATTCATGTTGTTACAATTTCTCCACCTCATTAACAGCAAACTTCTAAAATGTTGAGGCAAAATCATGTCCACTGTATTGTCCAATTAATCTGTGATATACTAATAACTCAGTTCATATCACAAAGAATGTAAAGTAACATTATTAACAGAAGTAGTCATCATTTCACAGTTTTCAACTTTTGAAAAATGGAATGAAAATATTATTTGATATTATTAATACTATTTAATATAATAATAATATTATTTAATATATAAAGCTGATATTAGAGCAGTTTTAGTTGGGGACCCAGCTTAAGTGAGTTATTTGACTAACTTCAAAGATCATTTAGGAAAATGACAATTTCTTCTAAATACCATTTATGTTCAGCATTTATTGAATTTTTACAACATAGTGAAATGCAGTCACTAAACAAGCTGGGCTTTTAAGAGTCTTTGGTGGAGAAATATCACAACCTCCATAAGACCTTCAGACATCAGAGCAGAATTAGGTCATTCAGCCCATCGAATCTACTTTGCCATTCAATCATGGTTGATACATTTCTCATTGCCATTTTCCTGTCTTTTTCGCATAACCCCTAATCCTCTTATTAATTAAGAACCCATCTCTGTCTTAAAGACATTCAATGACCTGGCCTCCACAGCCTTCTGCTGCAAAGAGTTCCATAGATTCACCACTCACTGGCTGAAGAATTGTACTGGAGAAATCTTGCCAAGTAAAGGGTGCAACATAAGAGACTTCCTGAAACTGGTGGGTAGGGGTGGGGAGTGGGGGTGGGAGGGGTGGTGTCACACAATCTCAAGGAGTCAGCCTTGGTTCACTAGTACTGATCTTGCTTCTGAGTCAGAAGGTTATGAATTCAAGCACTATCTCTAGAAACTTGAGTGCACAATCTATGTTTACACTAAATTATTAAGGTGGTGCTGCACTGCACGTGGTGCTGTCTGCTGGATCAATCAAGGTCCCATCTATCCTCTTATGTGGATCTACCAGATCCTATGGCACTACGGAAAAAAAACAGGGGAGTTCAAATGTTCTGGATTATATTTATCTCTCATCAAAATAAATAAAAGCAGTTCAATTGGTCATTTATCTCATTTTTGTTTGTTAGTCCTCACTCTGCACAAATTGCTGCCAGCTATCCCAATGTTATAACACTTGCCTATATTTTAAGAGTATTTAATTGACTATGACATCTTATATGGTCATTAAACAAGGAAGTCTTCTTCCCCTTCATGAGGTCACTAGTACAACTCATTCATGGTTGGTGAGCAATGTCTTTCTTCTTATGAACTTCTACTCATCAGGAAATTACAATGAAATATTAGTGTAGTTAATAACCTAATGTATATTGTCATTACTGAACATCACTTCCACAATTTATTAAATATTGCAAATCCTACAACACATTCTACAGAAGGCAATTACAATTTGGACCATAAATAAGGTGGAATGTGTAAGCCGGACACAAAAAAATCTCACTGACTTAATGGGAATTTCATCATGAAAGATGATTGAACAAAAGGAAAGGGGATGGAAAATGTTCTTAGAGAAGCAAAGTAAACAGTAGCCTGAAATCACATGGAGTGAAACATCACCTACCCTCCCCCAGCCTGAGTTGCTGATGTCAACTTTGCTGAGACAGGATGATGATGAATCGAGTGCAGGTGTCTCCCTGAGGAAGCTGAGGGGAAAGAAGAAAACAAACCATTGGAGGTGTCTTTGCCAGGTTTGTCTTGTGTACCTCCAGGTGGTCAGCTGAAGAACGGTATTGACAGGCACCCATCCGCATGACCACAGAAAGTACAATACCTGGTGACAACTACAGAAACAGCACAACAAATAAGCTGTTTTACTGTATTAAAAAAAAATCCAAAGTAAGTTTCAATTCTTTACCCAGGAGAAACACAAATCAGCAATCTGTCAAAACATTTTGCAAATAGTTCTTCACACCAAAGATTTAAATTTAAGTATGTAGGCCACTTAATGATGGAAATATTGATTGCGATCTTTATTTAAACAGACGAGATGATAAGTTATCCTGAGCAGAAAAGTATGGAATGATTAAACAACTGCATTATTTTTTAAATCATAAATGTTCAACAATTCATCATGCCAGGTGATGCATTTTGGTAGACTGAACCAGGGTTGGTAGTACTAAGTTAATGGTCAAGCACTGGGGAGAGTTACAGAACAAAGAGATCTAGGGGTACATGTTCATAGCTTCTTGAAAGTGGAGTCACAGGTAGATAGAGTGGTGAAGAAAGCATTTGGCATGCTTGGTTCCATCAGTCAGCACATTGAATACAGGAGTTGGGGCATTTTGTTGAAGCTGTATAAGACATTGGTAAGGCCATACTTCAAATACCGTTTTTAATTCTGGTCATCCTATTTTAGAAAGGATATTATTAAACTAGAAAGAGTGCAGAAAAGACTTAATAGGATGCTATCGGGACTTGATGGATTGAGTTATAAGGAAATGCTGAATAGACAAGGACTTTGTTCTCTGGAGCGAAGGAGGTTGAAGGGTAACCTTATAGATGTCTACAAAATAATGAGGGGCATAGACAAAATAGATAGTCAATATCTTTTCCCAAAGGTAGGGGAGTCTAAAACTAGAGGGTATAGGTTTAAAGTGAGAGAGGAGAGATACAAATGTGTCAGAGGAGCAATTTTCTCACACATAGAATGGTGAGTGTCTGGAACAAGCTACCAAAGGTAATAGTAGAGGCAGGTACAATTTTATTTTTTAAAAAGCATATAGGTAGTTACATGGGTTCGATGGGTATAGAGAGATATGGACCAAATGTGGGCAGTTAGCTTTGGGGTTTTAAAAAAGAATGGCATGGACAAGTTGGGCCGAAGGGCCTATTTCCATGCTGTAAACCACCACTATGACTCGGACCTTCAAAAAATATATACACAGGGGAATTCACCAGTCCTGTATTCACAACACTGAGTCATACTAGGGGGAGTGGGTTGAAATCTTTAATGTCCCTTTGGGGAAGGAAATCTGCTATTGTTACCTGATCTGGCCTACATGTGTTTCCAGGCCCAAAGCAGTGTTGTTGAAATGCTGCAGCACCAGGCCAGTCTGGCATAAAGAGACATCTATTGGCACTTGGGGTGTACAGATAGGAGCTATATACTCTTAATGGCTGATTTTATGAGCAAATCTAAAATTGAGTAAAAATTAAGTTCTGAACTTCTCCTTCACTGACTGACTATCAGAAGTTTAATATATGAAGGCATGAAGTTTAGCTCAGATACTTCTTCAAGCTTGGGATGTTATATGGGCATCCAGCAAACTGCCATTTTGTTAAAAAGTGGTCAAAAATGCCATGAACTGTTCTGCAATGGATGGCAATAATGCTCAGCAACATCACAAGATGGCTAATTTGTGAAGTGGAAAACATAATTGTACATGAGTGTTCTGAAGGTTGGGCCTCAGATCTATTCTTAGGGCTACGTAGGGATTACTTTAAATCCAGTGGCGTGGTATATTTAGTTTGCATGTGTTTGAATTAAAATGGCAAACAAAATATTGAAATGGAATGTATTCATTCCCTAGTATTAACATCAATCAGCTTATACGCAGAAAAGTTACAGATTTTTTTTGAAAAAGCCAGGGTTATAGAGATGCATTTGGTTTACATCATTTTGACATATGGGACTAATTTTCTTATACTGATTCCAAAATCTATTTGCAACATATCTTGTAAAAGTGTAACAGAAAAAGACATTTGTCACATTCAGTTGAAAATAAACAAGATTTTTATTTGTACATTTTGAATTAGTTAAAGAAATGCTCTTGTCAATCACCAATAACTCAGCATTTTTCAAAACACTAGGTGCACTATTCAATCACCACAAAGATTTACATTTAAATATCACATTTGAGACAAAGAACATCCCAAGATACTTTAGCGATAGACACCAAATCAGGGAAAGAGAGTAGGAGCAGAGAAGGAATGGGTTTGGAGAAGGTGTTTAAAGAAAGCAAAAAAAGGTAAGAACCCAGGGAGATTTAAGGAGGGAATCCTAGACATTAGGATCCAGTCTGCCAGCAATGATTCCACAGAGTCTTACAGTGTGGAAAGAGGACATTCAGCCCATCGAGTTTGCACTGACCACAATTCCACTTCAGTCCTATTTCCACAACCCCATACATTTACCTTAGCAGTTACCCTGACAACTATGGGGCAATCTACCTAACCCAGACATCTGGATGTGGGAGGAAATCGGAGTACTCAGAGGAAACCCACACAGACACATAGAGAATATGCAAACTCCACACAGACAGTGATCCAAGTGAGGAAATGAACCCTGGTCCCTGGCACTGTGAGGCTAAATTCTACACACTGCTGAAAGCTTACACAGTACGAATATGTTGAGAGGGAACATGGGAGAGTTACAAATGTTTTCTCCTGAAGTACATCATTATTCCAAAAGAACATGGTACCTGCAATTGCTATTCTGGCATTTAATATTTTTTGCCCGAATTGTAAATATGGCATCAGTGTTAACCATTGTGCCGCCCAGGAAAGGGAGGAGATATCTAAAAGAGTTAAGTCAGGGGAATGTAGAGATTGTGGAGTGGACAGAGTAACAGGAAAGTGTAGACTAGACAAGGGATTTACAATTGTGAGAATTTTAAATTTTAGATGTTGGGCACAAAAGCCATTTAGATCAGTGAGGTCAATGGTAATGGGTGGTCAGGCCAGCATATGCCAACCTTGTGACTGAATTAAAAATGGAGACATCATTGAATGTTAATTTTTATTTCTTTTGCAGCATAATCAGATCCGAGAGAATTAAAACTGAAAAGAAGGGAAACCAATGGCTCAATGAGAAAAGCTTAATAAATTATTGACTAAAACATTGAAGAAGGTTATGTAGGTTCACTAATTGTGTGTGTCGATGTGTGTCAAATATTTCCACATAACTTACATTGGCAGCTTCTGGCATCCAGAGGGGAATAAAGAAGGTCGCATGCAAAAGTATTGAATGAATGACTGAACATGAGCCGACAGTTACGGGAATAGGAGCTCCTTTAACACAAACTTTACATGCCTCACACCCAGCTCCTCACACAGTCCAGCCATCATCACAACTGCATTTTTGTGTCAACTTAGAGCAGTAATAACATTTCACGTAAGATTTCTGCCTGACTGCAAGTGATGAAATCCAAACTAATCAACAATTTCCATCGTGCTTAGCAAGCAGATAAATAAAACTTAATTGAAAGTATACCAGATATCCTGCATGACTTCTTTTAAGATGAATTTTTCAGTAATAAACTTTCCCCAGCAGTCCATTTTTGCAGCTAACGGGCTCAAGTTTGCAGAAGTTGACCACAGGAGGTGATGACACCTATTGAGAGTGCTGAGCTCCACATAAACAGCCAAGGATAATCATTACACCAAGAAAAACATGTTTTAACTAGTTCAGCTGACAATTAATCAAAAGGAATGTGAGAAATATGTATACATTTCTAACATAAATAACGCAATTCAGGTTCGGTACAAACAAAAAGGAAATAATGCTATAATAGCATACACAATAAGTCAACTGGCTGCTACCAAAACACTTGCACGTGTAACTTCCGAGCTCTTCCAAAAAGAATGTTTTGATAGTCCATACTGTGTGATCTGCAGAATGACAGCCTGTCAGTTTAAATGGTACAGATGACTGACAAAGCTATCCTGACTTCTCTGACCTTTGACTCTCATTGCTTACCAAAGATCTACCATTTTTAAGCTCAAATGTGCTCCCTTCATTTAAAGGTAATGCAGGAATTAGCTATAACATGAAAACTTTTCAGAAGACAGATTCACAACTGAAAGCATGGTGCAGACAACTTTCCACAACATCAACCCTTAGTCCGTGGAATTTTGTACTCATAAATAAATCAGGAAAGAAAAAAGATAGGACCATACAACTAAATCCCAAGCTAACTTTAGTCCAAGGTTTACCTGCGCACTTGGCATCAGCTCATGAAATATCCATTTATACCCATGTATCTCTTTTCTTGACTCCAGTCCACTACCATGTCTCTGTTTTCACAGTTGCTCATCATCTTTCCAATCACTGAGACTTTGTGAGAACTATAAGCTTCCTGCTGTGGCATAGTTTTGCTTCAAAACATTCCACAACATCAAAAGGAATGTGTTAATTAAGAATTTATTTAAATTCTACACACTGCTGAAAGCTTACACAGTACGAATATGTCGAGAGGGAACATGGGAGAGTCACAAGTGTTTTCTCCTGAATTATATTATTATTCGAAAAGAACATGGTACCTTCAATTGCTATTCTGGCATTTAATATTTTTTGCCGGAATTGTAAATACGGCATCAGTTCAGATCAATACAAGTAAATATTGTACAATGCTTCACTTTAGTAGAATTGGCCATCTTTTAATTTAATTTTTGGAAAATTAAACACACATTTCACATCATTTTTATTGTTTACAGATGTCTCTTGCAAGACAGTGGAATAAAGATGTTAATAACAACATTAAAAGAAATAAAAGTAATGCTCCTGGCATGAAATACTGCAAGGAAGTACCATCACTATTTTCAGGGTGCAATATTTGCTGAAAATATCTTCACCAAAGCATTAATCAAATTCTCCACCCACTGGGCAGCCATATGGTAAAGCAGCATGTGAATGCAAGAGAAACGTGCAAACTTGCTGATGTTCTGTAACTGGGTGCAATTAATTATGAGGTGCTGCATCCATCTCCTGCATTTTGTCCTTCTGATAAAAAGTACTCATGAAAGCAGCTTTACAATAGAACAGAATCAAAGTGCGATTGATTAATGACCTAATCAAAAACATTTTCTGCTTCGCAAAATTATTGTAGGAAATTTGCAGGGGGAAAATGTCAGGTAACAAATTTCAAAATTTAATGAAAATAGATTTTTTCTTTTTGTCCCTGAATAACTAGCTTGAAAAAAAACACACTGAAAAGAGCTATGTGCATACTACGGAAAATGTATGGTTTGAGTTTTATCCATCTCCAGGCTACAGCAGGTGGACTTTTTTTTACTACAATGCAACAAGATGGGCGCTGTCGAAATAAAACTTAAATCACCACCAAAAGATTTTTAACGAGGATACAGCACCCTAAGATCATTAATCAATATGTTCAATTTTATTTGTAATAATTTATCATGACATGATATTAATGGCTTACTGTAGACTTCAGTGCTGAGATTAATGTAAATGAGCAGACACAATTAACTTTACTGCTCCCCTTTTGGAGGAAGAGGCAGAAGATTATAAATGACAGGTGTTTGTCAATTGTCTAATAAAAGAAAGTTTATACAATAATCCCTTCTGTTATTACAGTTCTTGAATGACTAATATTCCTCAATGATTTACCATACTGAACCGTGCACGGGAAAGATTTTAAAGTTCTGTCAGTTTATTGTAGATACCACACGTGAACAGATTACAACTGATTGTCAGTTTTAGAGGCATAGAAAATAGGAACAGGAGGAGGCCATTTGATACTTCGAGCCTGCTCTGCCATTCATTATGATCATTGCTGATCATCCAACTTAATAGCACAATCTTGTCTTTTCCACAGAAACAGGTAACTGTTTCTATGGAAAAAAGGCAACTACGCATCTCAAAAGTGTAGCCCCAAAGCAACACTAAGATAGAATGTTTTTGACATCACTCACCCTTAAAAAAGGAATAGCAATTAAGAACTTATGATTTCCTGAGATAATCTCGGAATTGGTAAAATGCTAAGGTTTCTTTAGCAGCATCTCCCAAACCTGTGACCACTGTTACCTACAAGACACAGGCATGTGAGAACAGCACCATCAATCTCCCCTCCAAGTTGCACATCATTCTGACTTGGAAAGACATTGACTGTCTTTTATTGCCGCTGGGTTAAAGATCCTAAAACTTCTTTCCTAACAATACCTCAAAATATCTTTATCACATGGACTGCAGCAGTTCAAAAAAACGGCTCACTGTCATCTTCTCAAAGGCAGTTAGAGATTTCTTTTGTTTTTTTTCAAAGGCAGTTAGGGACGGGCAACAGATACTGTTCACATCAGAGACACTTACACATAAAATTAAAGCAACTTGTACAAGTAAATTGTATTATTTCCCTGCTTAATGGGAACGTTCCACCAGAGGGTGCTTGCCTGTGCAACAGTATTGACAAAATGAAATAATCACAAATTGGGTCAAAAGAAGGAAACAGCTACATGCAGATAATGGATGAAAACAACAGTTGTATCACAGTTAAAGAATGGACATTGTGAAGGGCCACAAGGTGATCCAAATCATACAGGTGATTAACTCAGGTGGTAATATTCCATAGCAATACAATGCTGACTCAATTCAATATACTGGTCCAGATTTTGATCAGGTGTGTTCCCTTAGTTGAATCTTTTTTTCATTCCCCTTCAGCTCCAAATCTTTTGCTCTCTAAACGTGTGTTTATGGTGTAGAGAGTCGCAGGATTTCTGGACCTCATTGCTAAATTAACTGGTTAACAAGATAAGGTTGTTAAGAAACTGCCAAGGAAAGTAGGATGAATTTGTGTCAAATCAGGTTCCGAAAGAGAAATGATTGTATGGCAAGAAAAACAGACAATGGAGAAATAAGATTCAATTGAAAGAAAAAAAAAGTCAAAAATTCTCAAACAACTGTTTATTACTTGCTGAAATGAGATTGCACAGTCAAATATTTTCCTCCCTATGCCAGAGAGTCTGATTGCCTTTGGAAGAGTATAAAACACCTCACTGAAAGGGATTTGTTCTATTAAACAACAGCCACAACTAACTGCAGTGGGTTGAACTGAAAATTAATGAACAATGCAGCAATTGCATGAAATGAAAGATGAAGTTGAGTGCAGGCTGCAGTTTCCATGCGAATCATGAATCATCCAGCATATCTCTTCTTTTCCACAAGTTGCTGGATAATTTATACCTTCATAATGTGACACAATTAAACTCATATTATTTTGGCAGCAAAACATAGGCCAAAGAATCCTAAATTAGTTTTCCTTCAATTTTACAAATAAATTCCTCTGCATCACTGGAAGTGAGGATAAATATTGGGAAGAACAAAATATTTGGGTGAGATTTTCTGGCTGTGCTCACCCTAAAACCAGAAAATCCTACCCGAGGTCAATGACCTTTACCTGGTCTGGCCCCACCTGCTCTGATTCCCATGGCAGATGGGACAGGAAAATTCCCCCCTTGCCACAATAAATGCTAGCAAAATAAATGCTGGCCAGCCTGCAATACCCATGTCCCACGAATGAATAAAAAAACTATTCACCCTCCACCACTCTCCCAGTCACCAGCTTGAGGCTGAAGTGGACTATCTTCAACTGTGCAGCCATACTGGGATTCATGATGTATTTCCAGTCACACATCAGGCCCATCAACACGACCACATTGTTCCACCTCCAAAACATCATTTGACTCCGCCTCAACCTCAGCTCATGTGCTGTTGAAGCCCTTATTTGTATTTTCATAATCTCCAGACTTAGCCACCACAATGTTGGCTGCCAATCTTTCACCCTGCATCAATTTGGATTCATACTGTACAATCTGTCCTGTATACCCATCACCCATGTGCTCACCAAGATTCATTTGCTCTTCCTGCCAACACATTTTTCCAAACTGAGATGGTTATCTTTATAATAACTATTTATTCCAATCTCTATTAATCCATCTGTAGGTATCATCAATTTCATTCAATGCATTAATGAAGTGGTTGCCCACGAAATGGAACACAAGCCTTTTATATCCTATCACCCCACTTCTCCAGCCACTAATCTACCTTGTCTTCTGGTCACACATCTTGATTCAAAAATTCTTATCTGTATAACACCTGTGATACTCAATGGCATTATCATCACCGAATCTCCTATTATCAAAATCCTGGAGATTACACCATAATCATATGGATTAGAAACTGAACTGGACTAGTTATGTAAATACTGTGGCAGTAACAGCAAGCCGGAGGCTAGAAATTCTGTGGTGAGTAATTCACATCCCAATTCCCCAAAGTCTGTCCACCTTCTTCAGAGGTGATGGAATATCCTCCAACAACACTCAAGAAGTTCAATACCATCCAGATCAAAGCAGCCCAGTTAATTGGCACCCCATCAATATTTACTCCCTCCACCACCAATGCACAAAAGGCAGAGTGTACCATTTCCAAGATGCACTGCAGCAACTCACAGGGCTCCTTTAGCAGCACGTTCCAAGCCTATTAAGAAGGACAAAAGCAACAGATGCTTGGGAACACCACCACCCCTGCAAGTTCGTCTTTAAGCCACACATGATCCTGACTTGGAAATATATCACCATTCCTTTATTGTTGCTGGGTCAAACTCCAGGAACTTCCTTCCTAACAACACAGTGGCTGGAATCTTATCACCATTCACATCGACAGGATTTTCCCATTGTCAATACAAGAACAGCAATTCATATTCAGATAGGACAGAAGAAGACAATCCTTCACCAAAAAAATGATTGGCATTTGGAATAGCTGATCAATGGAAACTGTTGGGCAAATAATTTAGATACCTTCAAGACCAAATTGGACAAGAATCTTGCAAGCAGGCAGATGGTCAGTTATAATTGTTGCAATAATAGTAGATGATTTCAGGGACAAGTGGTCTTTTCCATGTTTCTCTTGGCTCTGAATCCTTACAAGATGTCCAAATTCTTTCCCTTATGCCATTCACATATACGTGGTCTGAATTCCTGTGCGTCTCTTGACATATACATATTGTTACCAGGTCCTAGAGTTTTGCTCCTGATGCACTAGCAGCAGGATATTAAGATTTATTTTGTCTTTATTAGCCTATTGCGCATAACTAGATGCTACAAAACATCAACATTTTATTTTACAGGGGAATAACCATTATGAAATACAAAAATGATGCACTGGCCTAATGTAGTAATAAAGCACTTCCAAAATATCTGATCAATGTTGCTTTGAAGGAAGAGTTAGCCAGGTTAAGATAACAGAAATTGAATTTGTGGAATTTTGTTTGAATCCAGTTGGTAATTATGTGAAGTTTCAATGACAATTTACATTAATTTGTACCTCTCTCACTTGAGCCTCTGTCTGCAAAACACCTCAAACAGAAAACAATTAACTGAATTTAGGTTTTGTACTATTCTAAAAAAGCAATTTGTTCCGTCTATATTGCAGCCTCATCAATTTCTATGTAATTAAAAGTCCTGCAGCTAGAGTATATCCATTGTGGTATGCTTTTCAACAGCATCACAACACAGCAGGACAGAAATTAATGACTGGCTACAATGAGTTAACTGTTAAATTACCATCAATATTTGACGTCCTGAGGAAACATGGAATGAACAAAAACAGTTTCATTCAGTTAATAACAATCAATTAGGGGCCAGCAATCAAACTGCTCAATTTATTTTTCAAAAACTAACAATTCCAAACTAACTAGGAGCAGACGCAGACCAAATGCATTTGTTGAAATCAGTCTTCGGGTTTACAGTCCAATCTCGACTTGAGCTCATCTTCCTGTGCAGTATTGATGGACTGCTGCATTGTTGCAAGCGTTATCCCATAGCATTCCAGAGCATGTAAAAGATCACATTGGCACAATATGAAGAGCAAGACAGTCTCCTAGTGTTCCTGCAAACATTCTTCTCTCAACTAACGCCAAAAAAAAACAGATGGATGGTCATTGAATCACTCTTCTGTGATTCAAAGTATCACTGCATTCCAAAGTAATTAAGTGACTGTGAAGCACTCTGGGACTTCTTGGAAATGAAATAAATACATCTTCCTTTCAAAAATAAATGGTGTGAAGTTGGATTGGACTGTTCATGCTAATTTTTCACTTAGCTGGAAATAATATTAAAACGTTTATAACATTGGAACTTTGTAAAAATTTGAGCTATTCAGAGTGAAAAGCTTGTTGTCTTTAAAATGTGTCAGGAATCTTACCTGTCAGTAATCTTAAACTCAATTTTAAGTTCTTTGCTGAAGTTCCAGGATTAGGCTTTATATAGTCTCCTTTTTCTGAAAATATCTGCCTACCTTCAAACTATTTGCTATCCCTATCAGTCAGAGATAACTTGTCTCCACTCCAACTCTATTCACTATTTCTGCTGAAGCTCCGATAATCTGAACCATGCAGTGACCTATCCTGATCCAACCTTAGGTATCCCCTTGCAAAATCCAATGGCATACAAGCCCATCTCAAATACCATGTTCAATAATCTTTCTCTTCAGTGTTTGTTCCCACCTTTGCTGATGTTCTTATGATCTATTCACACTCCAATATTCTCTTCTATATCAGTAACTTGGACAATCCCACCCTTTCCATGATTTGGTCTCCCCTCAGTGTTCGTCACTTTTAAAATATTACTTTGTAGGGTGTGGGGATCACTGCCTATGCCAGCATTTATCATTCATCCCTTAGTGTTCTTGAGAAAATGGTTCACCTTCTTGAACCAGTGCCTATAGCACAGGTATCATTGCTGTTCGGAAGAAGATTCCAGGATTTTGAACCAGTGACAGTGAAGGAACAGTGTTGTAGTTCCAACTCAGGATTATGTTGAGCATGTTGACATTAAGAAAGAGGATGTATTGGAGCTTTTGAAAGGCATCAAGTCAGATAAGTTGCCAGGACTGGATGAGATGTTTCCCAGGTTACTGTGGGAGGTGAGGGAAGAGATTGCTGAGCCTCTGATAATGATCTTTGCTTCATAATGGAGATGGGAGAGGTGCCGGAGGATTGCGGGTGTGGTTCCTTTATTCAAGAAAGGGAGAAGAGATAACCCAGGAAATTATAGACCAGTGAGTCTAATCTCACTGGTTGGTAAATTGATGGAAAAGATCCTGAGAGGCAGGATTTGTGAACATTTGGAGAGGTACATTATGAGTAAAAAATAGTCAGCATGGCTTTGTCAAGAGAAATCTTGCGTTACGAGCCTGGTTGAATTTTTTGAAGATGTGACTAAACACATTGACGAAGGAAGAGCAGTAGATGTAGTTTATATGGACTTCAACAAGGCGTTTGATAAAGTGCTCCATGCAAGGTTTATTGAGAAAGTGATGAGGCATGGGATACAAGGGGACTTTGCTTTGTGGATTCAAAATTGGTTTGGCCACAGAAGGCAAACAGCGTTTGTATATAGGTCTTTTTCTGCATGGAGGTTGGTCACCAGTGGAGTGCCCTAGAGATCTGTTCTGGATCCTTTGCTCTTTGTGATTTTCATAAATAACCTGGATGAGGAAATGGAGAGATGGTTGGTAAGTTTGCTGATGACACAAAGGCTGAAGGTGCTGTGGATAGTGTGGAGAATGTCAGAAGTTGCAACAAGACAAAGACTGGGTGGAGAAGTGGCAGATGGACTTCAACCCAGATAAGTGTGTGGTGATTCATTCTGGTAGGTCTAATAGGATGATGGAATATAACATTAAGGATAAGACTTCTGACAGTGTGGAAGATTAGAAGGATCTTAGGATCTGGCTTCAAAGGACGTTCAAATCAGCTTCACAGGTAGAGGATGTGGTTAAGAAGACATACGGTATACTGACCATCATCAATCCAGGAACCGAGTTCAGGAGTCTGGAGATAATGTTGCAGCTGTATAAGACCCTAGTCAGACCCACTTGGAGTGCTATGCTCAGTTTTGGTCCCATCATTACAGAAAGGATGTCGAAGTCATAGAAAGTGTGCAGAAGAGATTTACAAGGATGTTGCCTGCATTAGTGGCATGCCTTATGAGGATAGATTGAGAGAGTTCGATCTTTTCTCCTTAGAGAGACGAAGAATGAGAGGTAACCTGACAGAGGGTGTACAAGATGTTGAGAGGTATTGATCAAGTGGATTCTCAGAGGCTTTTTCCCAGTTCTGAAATGGTTGCCACAAGAGGACATATGTTTAAGGTGCTGGGTAGTAGGTACAGAGGATATGTCGAGGTAAGTTTTTCACTCGGAGTGTGGTGGGTGCGTGGAAATGGCTGCCGGCTGTGGTGGTGGAGGCAGATTTGAAAGGGTCTTTTAACAGACTTTTGGGTAAGTACATGGAGCTTAGTAAGATAGAGGGTTATAGGTAAGCCTTCTAGGTAGGGACACGTTTGGCGCAACTTGTGGGCCAAAGGGCTTGTTTGTGCTGTAGTTTTTCTATGTTCTCTCTGTGGCTTGGACAGGAAATTTCAAGTGATGGTGTTCTCCACCTGCTGTCCTTGCCCTCCCAGTTGGTAGAATTAACAGTTTGGTAGGTACCATTGAAGAAGCCTTGGTGCTTTGTTGCAGTTTGCCTTGTACATGTTATACATGTTGCTACAGTGTGCCTGTGGTGAAGAAAATGATTTTTTGAGGTGGTGGATTGGGTGTTAATAATATGGGCTGCCTTGTCCTGAATGGTGTCAAGCTTCTTGATTACTGTTGTTGGAGCTGCATTCATTAGACAAGTGAAGAGTATTTTATCACATTTCTAACTTATGCCTTGTAGATGATGTGTAGACTTTGAGGAATCAGGAGATGAGGCTATTCGCTGCAGAATTCTTAGCCTCTGGCCTGCTCCTGTAGCCACATCATTTGTATGGTGGCCCAATTCAGTTTTGGGTCAATAGTTACCTCAGGAATTCAGCAGTGTCAACATGAAATGTCAGAGAAATGGCTAGATTCTCTATTGTTTGAAGTTGTCATTGCCTGGCACTTGTGTGGCATAAACGGTTCTTGCAACTTATAGCCAGTCTGAAAGTTGTCCATGTCTGGCTGCATGTGGATGTGGTCTACTTCAGTATCCAAGTCATTGCGGATGGATCATTGATCAGCAAACATTCTGACCTTATAAAAGAGGGAGGAAATTGATGAAGTAGCTGAAGATGGTTGGGCCTAGATCACTAATCTGAGGACCTCCCATAACTATGACACAGGATAATGATGATTGATTTTTAATAACTACAACCATCTTCCTTTGTGCTCGGTATGACTCCAAAAGAGGAGAATTTTCCCCCTGATTCCCGCTGACTCCAGTTTTGCTGCAGTTCCTTGATGCCACAGTCAGTCAAATGTTAGTCTTGGTATCATCTTAACTTTTGAATTCAGCTCTTCAATCCATGTTTGGACCAAGGCTGTAATGCGGTCAGAAGCTGAATGGCCTGAGAGAACTGCTGCACTGTTGCACCATACTCTCAGATCTCACATCCACAAATCTCCACCTAACTATCCACAGACAAAAGAACAGATTATTTTGTAGTCACTGAAAAAAATACAAGACCAGCTGTCGAAGCTTTTTGTCTTGACTTAACATAGAATCATAAGAATACAAAATCACAAAGGGAAGAACAATCTATATTGCATGAGAGGAGTGTGCTAATTGGTTGGCAAGCAGACATAGGCAGGCAGACTGTACATCTCAACAACTGATGGCTTGAATCAAACAGCACATTCCTTTGACTGTTCACAAAGAGATAACATATTGACCAAACACAATCAGTACATATTTGCAAAACTCGGAATCACATCTCACACTGGATGAAATGTTCTATGATTGGACTACAACTAAACAATCCTGATTGTGCTAAGAACTACATGAACAACCAATTTAAGATTATCAATAGGGCTCACAGTGTGGCTTACGCTGCCTGAGTTTATATCTATTCATACAGAGCCCTGTCCTTCTCAGTGTTCAAACTAAACAAACACTTGACCATTACTTTGTCCATGGCAATATCCAGACAAGAGTCCACTTGTCCAGTTTGAATATGAACAGAAGCTTGTCTGTTAATTGTTCCCTGGTGGATTTTCCATGGCAGTGCCTCCACCAATCAGAATCCACTTGCCAACCAATCAGTAACCTTTTCTCATGCAGCAGAAATTGTTTTGCTCTTTTAGATTTCAGCATTGATGAGTGTCAGTGAAAGACTGTGCATGTATGTCTCTTTGTTCAGCAATACTCAAGTTCTTACAACCCAGCAACTATCTGACCATGACCATATTGTTATTTCTAGGGCTTGTGAGTAAATTGGTTACCTTGTTTCTTGCATTATAACAGTAACTATACTTCAAAAACTCTTCATGGCTGTGAAATACTTTGAGGCATTGAATATTTGTGAAATTGGCAAATCCTTTTTTTTCAACATTCAGAATTACCTGTTTTCCCAGGGTTCGATGAATTCTCAGTCCTCCCAATCATTCGTGCCTCCTTTTGAATGATCTGACCATTCTACTAGTTTTGCTCAGCTTACATACTGCTTTACAAATATTTCCCCTCCCTCAAAAGTTCCATCCAGAGACTAGTTATACAAAAGTACTCCAAAATACCTGATTGCAATCTTAAATGCAATACCCCAATGCTCACCATACGAAAGAAAATGAACTATAAAAAAACATAATGGGACATAATTTTCTATTAAAATGTCATGAAGCTGAAGATAGCCACAATTATTTATGCGCAAATTACATAATAACTTCAGCCAGATTTGCAGTTAAATGCCAATATCCAAAAATCCCTGAGTTGCACCACTCTGCCACTGGCTTTGTGAAAGCAGCATCTCACTCTTAGTTCACCACTGGAATACACTGAATGGCATGAAGTTGTTCTACTTAAGCAATAGATGCAAATTAAACATGTCATAGTAAGTTAAGGTTTGCCCATTCAGTCTAAATTTACTTCTAATGATATAGAACATGGAACATAGAACAATACAGCACAAACAGGCCCTTCGGCCCACGAGTTGCACTGATCACATCTACCAATCCACAGACCTATCTATAACCCTCCATCCTATTCGTTTCCATAAGCTCATCCAGAAGTCTTTTAAAAGACCCCAGAGAGTTTGCCTCAACAACCTCTGACGGCAGCCGATTCCATTCACTCACTACCCTCTGAGTGAAAAACTTACCCCTAACATCTCCTCTGTATTTGCTTCCCTGCACCTTAAATCTGTGTCCTCTCGTAGTGACCATTTCAGCTCGGGGAAATAGTCTCTGAGAGTCCACCCTATCTATTCCTCTCAACATTTTATAAACCTCTATCAGGTCGCCTCTCAACCTACGTCTCTCCAGTGAGAAGAGTCCCAGCTCCCTCAACCTATCTTCATAAGGCCTGCCTCCCAATCCAGGCAGCATCCTTGTAAATCTCCTCTGCACTCTCTCAACAGCCTCTACATCCTTCCTATAGTGAGGCGACCAGAACTGCGCACAATACTCCAAGTGGGGTCTGACAAGAGTCTTATAGAGCTGCATCATTACCTCCTGACTCCTAAACTCTATTCCTCGATTAATGAAGGCCAGTACACCGTACGCCTTCTTGACCACTTCCTCCACCTGCGAGGCCGATTTAAGAGTCCTATGGACCCGGACCCTGAGATCCTTCTGCTCTGCAACACAGCTAAGACTCCTATATTGTACTCCTGCGTGTTAATATGTGTTAATTGCTGTCTTTGAATCTCTCTAGTGCAGAATATTTTTGACAACAAATGTGGAGTTTAATTTCTTTAAGTTTTATTTGTTGCTTTTATTAAAATATTACATTTTGAGCTTATCTTTTTGTCTGTTTTCTCTCGCTCCAGTCTTTCTTTCACTCTCTCTATATCACTTTCTGTTCTTGATTTGAGATTGAATTCACCCATTCTAACTTGCATTTCCTTCTCAGTCCTTGCACTGTTGATTTCATGGGCGAGATTCTCTGGCCTCCCAGCTGCGTGTTTCTCACCAGCGGAAAGTGACGCATTGTTTGCTAGCAGCAGGATTCTCTGGTCCCCTTGCTGTCAATGGGAATGCCCATTGATGTCATCCCACGCCGGCAGAAAACCTGTGGGTGGGTGTGTGCTGCTGGTGGGACTGGAGAATCCCGCTGGTGTGAATGGTCGGAGTGCCTGGCCCAGACACACTGACTGGTTAAAGAGATACACAGATGCCCTAGTTTGCTCGCTGTGGCATTATCAGCATCTTGCCACACAGAATATGTAAGAACTTAAAACATTTAAGGCCAAGTCCAACAAACGGAAAATGTCATTAGATGCCCTGCTGCAGCAATTCATGGTTTATTAATATTTAAACACATGTTGATAAAAGCTCTGGTTAGAAGAGGGAGCCATAACCTTGCTTAATAGAACATAGAACATAACAGCGCAGAACAGGCCTTTCGGCCTTCGATGTTGCGCCGACCATTATAAAAAGCAATGACCCTCCAAACTAAACCATTCCCTTCTCTTCCATATACTTATCAACTAACCTCTTAAACGCCACCAAACTGGGCGCATCTACAACTGCTGCAGGCAGGGCATTCCACTCCCGAACCACCCTTTGGGTAAAGAACCTACCTCTGATATCCGTCCTTTAACTATCACCCCTTAATTTAAAGCTGTGTCCCCTCGTGCTAGCTTTCTCCATCCTAGGAAAAGGCTATCACTGTCCACCCTATCTAAACCTCTAATCATCTTATATGCTTCAATAAGATCCCCTCTTAGCCGCCTCCTTTCTAACGAAAACAACCTCAAATCCTCAGCCTCTCTTCATAAGACCTGCCCTCCATACCAGGCAACATCCTGGTAAACCTCCTCTGTACCCTCTCCAATGCATCCACATCTTTCTTATAATGCGGGGACCAGAACTGCACACAATACTCCAAGTGCGGCCGCACTAGAGTTTTGTACAGTGGCAACATGACGTTGCGGCTCCGAAATTCAATCCCCCTACCAATAAAAGCTAAGACTCCATATGCCTTCTTAACAACCTTCTCGACTTGACTGCCTACTTTCAGGGATCTATGCACATACACACCAAGATCGCTCTGTTCATCAAGACTACTAAGAATCCTACCATTAGCCCTATACTCTACACATTTATTATTCCTGCCATAGTGCATTACCTCACACTTTTCCACATTAAACTCCATTTGCCACCTCTCGGCCCAGCTATGCAACTTGTCCAAGTCCCTCTGCAAACTATAACACCCCTCTTCACTATCTACCACTCCACCGACTTTAGTGTCATCTGCAAATTTACTAATCAATCCTTCAATACCCTCATCCAGATCATTTATAAAAATTACAAACAGCAGGTGCCCCAAAACAGACCCCTGAGGTACACCACTTGTAACCGAACTCCACGATGAATATCTCCCATCAACCACCACCCTCTGTCTTCTATCTGCTAGCCAATTCTTAATCCAATTAGCTAAATCACCCTCTATCCCATACATCTACATTTTCTGCAGAAGCTTTCCATGGGACACCTTATCGAACGCCTTACTAAAGTCCATATATACCACATCAACCGCCTTACCCCCATCCACCTCTTTGGTCACTTTTCCAAAAAACTCAATAAGGTTAGTAAGGCACGACCTACCCTTCACAAAAATCTTATCTGCTTTTGCAAAGTATTTGAGTTCATATAAACATGGATTTTAAAATTTTTCAGTCAGTTTTCAGTTTCTTCATAAAATGTTCTGTTTCTTCATAAACAGACAGCCACTTGATATTGTACAGTTGGTAAAGATGACCTGGCCTCACTGAAACTAACCTTGCAGTCATAACATATTCAACTGACCTTGCCTCTAAATCGAGAGGAGCTTTAAATTATGTGTCTATGTACTAATGAAACAGAGTAGCTACAACAACTTGGAATACTGAAATAGAAGTGCCTGCTCCCCATGTGAAGCTTGCACATATTAATAAAAGATTTATGCGCTGCATGAGGGGGAACAGATTCACTTATTTATCTGCCTCAATAAATAAGGAAAACATTATCGATTTTTGTTTTGCTGGAAGCTAATCAAAAGAAAACATTTCACAGTTTGAGACCACCTCTTCCTAACTTCTATCCAAGTTGTACTTAGGCAACCATCTGCAATTCGGTTCCACCTCAGCATTCCAATTCTCGCCTAATCTTCAATTCATCAGAAACAAAACCACAGTAGATTTGTTCCTATGGTGAAGTGCTTAAACATTTCAAATGAAGTTTTCGTTCATCGTGATATATCTTATTTACACAAAGAAAATATTGCTATTGTTGTTCAAAAGCTCTGATGAACATTTACAAATACAAAAAAGTTACATTTATTCAAATGATGTCCGTTACAGAAAAGTATGCATTTTACTTTTGTCTGTCTCTGAACTATAATCGCAGATTGTGAATATACATCACAATTATAGAACTTTCACTGACAGCAGCCCCTTCTTCCCTATTCTCCCACACTGTTATAGCTCTCAACAGAGCTACACAGAACTGCTGACAGCTTCAAACATAAGCAAGAATATTACTTGGCAGAGTGCTACACAAATGGCAGAGGAACCACTGTAATTTTGTCTGTCATCTTAGATTATGCAGGATATTAGTTCACTGTCCACACGCACATTTTTAATAGACTGTACTCCCACTTATTGCCTCCAAATGACAAGATAAATAGGTAGATAATGTAGAACAACCAAGTAAGCTACAATAAGGCCACGAATGAACAAGAAAGACAGCATGTGGCAGGAAGAATTTAGGGAAACGAGCCTCAAAATTCATTACTACAGTAAATGAGATACTTGTTGATTTTTTTACGTAAGACTTGTTAAGAGCATCATAAATGTGCTCTAACAGTGTACAACCAATGGCAGTGAGGCCAATGGGAATGCAAACGTGGTTATTAGAGATTGTAGCTAGAAAGATACAATGCAAAAAAAAAACTACATGCTCCCTGCATAATATCTTGGTTAAGCTTCCATCTAAAATAAGTAACCCAGTTCTGCATTCCTCAAAAAGTATGAGATAAAAGAAACTTTGGAAATTAATTAGGAAGGGCTACCAGATGAATATCCAATCAAATATAAGATAGGGAAATGTAAAGTTACTCAACAGAGAATAATAAAGGATCTGAATATCATTTAAATGGAGAAAGTTTGCAGATTGCTGCTGTACAGAGGGATTTGTGGGTCCTTCTGCATAAAAAGCTAGCATACAAATTCAGCAGGTAATTGGGAAATTGGTCTTTATTTTAAAGGGAATGGATATAAAATTAGGAAGTCTTGCTAAAACTATACAAGGTGCTAATTAGATCATATCTGGTTCCCTTATCTAAGCAAAGATATACAGGCATTGGGGCAATCCAGAGAAGGTTTACTCAATTACTTCCCCTTCTTTTGTTCAAGAAGGGGAAGAGAGACCTTCCAGGGAATTATAGGCCAGTGAGTCTTACTTCTGTTGTGGGCAAAGTATTGGAGAGAATTATTAGGGATAGGTTTATAGTTATTTAGAGAGAAATGAATTGATTGGGGATAGTCAGCATGGTTTTGTGAAGGGTAGGTTGTGCCTTACTAACCTTATTGAGTTTTTTTGAAAAAGTGACCAAAGAGGTGGATGGGGGTAAGGCGGTTGATGTGGTATATATGGACTTTAGTAAGGCGTTTGATAAGGTGGCCCATGGAAGACTTCTGCAGAAAATGCAGATGTATTGGATAGAGGGTGATTTAGCTAATTGGGTTAGGAATTGGCTAGCAGAGAGAAGACAGAGGGTGGTGGTTGATGGGAGATATTCATCTTGGAGTTCGGTGACAAGTGGTGTACCTCAGGGGTCTGTTTTGGGGCCCCTGCTGTTTGTAATTTTATAAATGATCTGGATGAGGGTATTGAAGGATGGATTAGTAAATTTGCAGATGACACTAAAGTCGGTGGAGTGGTAGATAGTGAAGAGGGTGTTATAGTTTGCAGAGGGACTTGGACAAGTTGCAGAGCTGGGCCGAGAGGTGGCAAATGGAGTTTAATGTGGAAAAGTGTGAGGTAATGCACTTTGGCAGGAACAATAAATGTGTAGAGTCTAGGGCTAATGGTAGGGCTCTTAATAGTGTTGAGGAACAGAAGGATCTTGGTGTATGTGTCAATAGATCCCTGAAAGTAGGCAGTCAAGTGGATAAAGTTGGTAAGAAGGCATATGGAGTCTTAGCTTTTATTGGTAGGGGGATTGAATTTAGGAGCCGCAGCATCATGTTGCAACTGTACAAAACTCTAGTGCCGCCGCACTTGGAGTATTGTGTGCAGTTCTGGTCCCCACATTATAAGAAAGATGTGGAGGCATTGGAGAGGGTACAGAGGAGGTTACCAGGATGTTGCCTGGTATGGAGGGCATGTCTTATGAGGAGAGGCTGAGGGATTTGAGGTTGTTTTCGTTAGAAAGGAGGCGGCTAAGAGGGGACCTTATCGAAACATGTAAGATGATTAGAAGTTTAGATAGGGTGGACAGTGATAGCCTTTTTCCTAGGATGGAGAAAGCTAGCACGAGGGGACACAACTTTAAATTAAGGGGTATGAGTTATAGGACGGATATCAGCGGTAGGTTCTTTACTCAAAGAGTGATTAGGGAGTGGAATGCCCTGCCTGCAGCTGTTGTAGATGCGCCAAGTTTGGTGGAGTTTAAGAGGTTAGTTGATAAGTATATGGAAGAGAAGGGAATGGTTTAGTTTGGAGGGTCATTGCTTTTTATATTGGTCGGCGCAACATCGAAGGCCGAAGGGCCTGTTCTGTGCTGTAATGTTCTATATCTATATCTATATCAATTGATCCTGGGGATGGAGAGATTTTATGAAGTTTAGTCTGTACTTATTGGAGTTCAGAAAAATGAGAGGCAACTATAGTGAGACCAAGAGAGTTCTCGGGAGCTTGAGATAGATTGATTCTCTTTGTGGGAGAGTCTAGGACCAAAGGATATAAACTCAGAGTAAGGGAGACCCATTTAAAACAAAGAGGAATTACTTTTCTTAGTGGGTAGTGTATCTGCGGAATTCTTTACTGTGGAGGGCTGTAGAAACTCTGTCATTATGTTCAAAGCTGAGATAGACAGCTATTTGATCAGTAAGGGAATCAAGGATCATGGGAAGAAGGCAGGAAAGTGGAGTTAAGGATTATCATATCAGATCAGTCATGATCTCATTGAATGGTAAGAACTCAGTAAGAATTTAGCAACACCAATTATTAATCCAACCGATTTATTTGATAGTAAAAAAGCGAGCTTTCAACACTCCCGTGTCTTCATCAGGCAAGTGCAGTGTTCTGGCACAGCAGACTGAATGGATCGAATGACTTACTTCTGTTCCTACATCTTACACTGTATCCAAGAATCCTTAGCTATCACAATCAACTCAGAGTTGTGACTCAATACTTTATGCTAGAAAAGCGTTAGATGTTAAGCGGCATTTTCTTTTCCCAAAAGATGACAGATCTATGGAATAGATTGCCAACTCAGGCAATGGATTCAGTTTAAAATGGAGCTGAACATCTTCTGGAGGTTATCTTGCTGCATATAAAAAGATCATTAGGTAACGTATTCATGCTCTTGATTGCCCTTTAAAATTTGTCTTGATTACTTTTGGGAATAAAAGGATTTGCTAAAATTCTAAAATGTTATGCTAAAATCTTTTAAGTCTGCTAATTTTGCCTCTCAGGAGATTACAAAGTTGGGGGGGTGGGTGGTTTGAGTATCATTTGCTTAAATGCAAGATGGTTGAATGGCACAAATGCAATAGTCATTTTCATGTTTGTACATTAATTGATTCAGCAATCTGAAGTACTAACCGATGACATGTTCTAATAGATTTTTTAAAAGCTGTTTTAAAGAAACCAAATTGAAAAACTTACATTTGTCTAACTTTTACATTAATAATAAATTATTGCACACAGTATTACACATTGCCTTCAGAAGGACCCACCACCTTGATCACATACAGAACTGTTGGGCATCAGAAATTCCAATTAAATCAACTGACATGAAAAACATGAATTTACCAGCTATGTTCACTAAATAGAATGCATATCAAGGATCGTGCTTTACAATTTCTCCTGTGTTTACAAGTTTTGTTCATATAGAAATTGTGGAAACCACTCAAAAAGAAAATACCTTGTTCGCAGTCACAATAAACTGGTGAAATTACTGTCTGCTTATGTTCACAACTGGATATAAAACTCTTATTATCATTTAATTCTGGAGCATTTTATTAGGAAATGGAAGCATTTGCATGGAAAAATCATCTTTATGTCTTTTCACAAATTTTCTTCCCATGAAAGTTAGTGTTTGGAAGACTGATGTTAGAAGGGTTCAGTATTTAATGTCCAATTAAATTTTAGGAACTAAAAATGGTTAATTTTATTGCATTTTTCAAATGGCTATTGGAATGGACTATGTTATGTGAATTATATAGTATAACTGCATCAATGGTGTTTCCAGTTACAGTACACACAAAAGCAACTTCCTAGATTTCCACATTTAACTATAGTTTGAAATTTGCTGTCCGATACACACCATCACTGTTAAAATGCAGGCTGTAATACCAGACTCTGAATTGCTTACAGAATTTGGCACATTAGACAAGATATGTTCACAGATCATTGCATTTTCACTGCACAAGTTTCCTAGTACAGTAAATTTTAAACATTTAACTTCAAAAATTACATCACGTGTTTAGCATAATTTTTGTTACCAAAAAGGCACAGTGGGATATAGTGCACTACGTGTGAGTTAATTTCAACCTTGTTATCATTTAATAGGTGGCAACTGTCACACATTGCCTTTGGAGAGACCATCTTGATCATATACAGAATTATTTCAGGGAAGAGAAACAATTCTAATTGGGTAGAAGAGTGAGCTACAACGAAAGACTGTTCTTAACACAGGTTTAATAAATTAAACACTTGAGCTGTTAAACTACTAGATGGAATTGTGCTTTATGCTTTTTGCTGAACTGGCTCAATTATTAACAAAAGGGTATTTTTAATAAAGTCTATGCAAATTGCTTTGAACTCACCAAGTACTTCATTTGAAGTGCTTTAGTGGCTGTGGAAATATTTTTGTTCCCATACCAGGTCCAGTTTACTGGAAGAGAAACTGTAACAAAACACCTTTAAGATATGCCAAATTAAAAATAAAAGGCCTTTTAAGCAAATGCAGTAAAATCAATTTGCACTATAAAAAACAAAGAACAAAAAAAATTACAGCACAGGAACAGGCCCTTCAGCTCTCAAAGTCTGCACCAACCATGCTGCCTGATTTAACTAAAAGTTCTACACTTCCGGGGACCATATCCTTTTATTCCCATCTCATCCATGTACTTGTCAAGATGCCCCTTAAAAGACACTACTGCATCCGCTTCCACTACGTCCCCCGGCAATGAGTTCTAAGCACCCACCACTCTCTGTGTCAAAAATCTGCCTCGTACATTTATTTTAAAACTTGCCCTTCACACTTTAAGTTATGCCCCCTAGTAATTGACTCTTTCATCCTAGAAAAAAAGATTCTGACTATTCACTTTGTCCACGCCTCTCATAATCTTAATCATAAACTTCTATCAGTTCTCCCCTCAACCTCCGTTGCTCCAGTGAAAACAAACCAAGTTTCTCCAAACTCTCTTCATAGCTAATGCCCTCCATATCAAGCAACATCCTGATAAATCTCTTCTGTACCCTTTCCAAAGCCTCCACATCCTTCTGGTAGAGTGGCGACCAGAATTGAACACTATATTCCAAGTGCAGCCTTACTAAGATTCCATAAAGTATCAATACTACTTGCCAATTTTTAAACTCAATGCCCCAGTCGATAGAGACAAGCATGCCATATGCCTTCTTGACTATCTTCTCCACCTGCATTGCCACTTTCAGTGACCTATGTACCTGTATATCCAAATCCCTCTGCCTATCAATATTCTAAAGGATCTGCCATTTACTGTATATTTCCTATTTGTATTAGACATTCCAAAATGCATTAGCTCAGATTTGTCCAGATTAAACTCCATCTGCCATCTCTCCGCCCAAGTCTCCAATTGATCTACATCCTGCTGTATCCCTGGTGGCCCTCATCGCTGTCTGCAAATCCAACAACTTTGTGTCGTCCGCAAACTTACTAATCAATCCAGTTACATTTTCCTCCAAATCATTTATATATATTACATACAGCAAAGATCCCAGCACTGATCCCTGAGGAAGACCACTTGTCATATTCAGAAATGCATCCTTCCACTGTTACCCTCTGTTTTCTTTGACCGAGCCAGTTTTGTATCCAACTTGCCAGCTTGCCTTTGATCCCATGCAACTTCACCTTCTGCACCGGTCCGCCATGAGGGACCTTGTCAAAGGCCTTACTGAAGTCCATGTACACAACATCCACTGCCCTACCCTCATCAATCATTTTTTTCACTTCCTCAAAAAACTCAATCAAGTTTGTGAGACACGACCTCCCCTTCACAAAACCATGTTGCCTCTCACTAATACGTCCACTTATTTCCAAGTGGGAATAAATCCTGTCTCAAAAAATCCTCTCCAATAATTTCCCCACCACTCATGTAAGGCTCACCGGCCTGTAATTACCTGGAATATTTCTGCTACCTTTCTTAAACAAAGGAACAACATTGGCTATGTGCACAACATGTCTCATACTCATAAGGCCATTGATACCCAAATATTTAAATTTATTGTTGTGGTAAACTTGTGGAGTACAAATGTGAACAGTACTTTCCTAACCTCCCAAACTCCAAGCTATTACTCCCTGCATTTTGTGGTTACAACAGTGAGGCTACAGGTGCACAGATAGTAACTTCCAAAGTCTGCATCTCTGGGAGGCATGGTGGCGCAGTGGTTAGCACTGCTGCTTCATAGTGCCAGTTACCTGGGTTCAACTTCCGGCTTGGTTCACTGTCTGTGTGGCATTTGCACGTTCTCTCCGTGTCTGCGTAGGTTTCCTCCAGGTGCTCCTATTTCCCTCCACAGTCTGAAAGATGTGCTGGTTAGCTGTATTAACCTGAAAAGGTGCCAGAATGTAGCAACTAGGGGAATTCCACAGTAACTTCACTGCATTGTTCACGTAAGCCTTACTTGAGAGTAATAAATAAACTTTTTTAACTTTAAATGTGGAAATCCTGAAGTTGCTGTCAAATTCACTCTACTCCTCTTCAAGTTGCAACAAACCAGCTTCTTAGTGATAGATATAACACTGAAATCCATACAATTAAAAATAAAATTGAAATCATGCAAAAGTGTGAAGTTGTTCTATGAATCCATTTGTTACCCACTGACAATGCCAGAAAATGTTAGGGTCGGCATATTCAGGTGTAAGTGAATTTTTAACAATATTCCAGTCTTGTTAACTGCCAAACAAACTTTCTGCCCTGAGAATTTAATTTTATGAATGTGGAGTATCATGCCTTCAGAATTTAATTGTTGGTGGAGATTACCTTTTTAAAAAATACACACAACCTTTCAATCTTTTATTTCGCTGTTTCAATATTTTTCCCTCAATTTATTTTGTGTTTTGTATATGCTTGGTAGTTATGCTTTGGATGCAAATATTCTCATTTATTCTTTTTGATCTAGACTTCATAAGTCTCAGAGAAGATTCTTTAATCAAATTAGCTGAAGGACCAAGTTGTTGCTTGCCTTACCCATGCATGTCAGGATCAATAGCAGTGTCTGGCAAAAGGTCTTTAAGCAGCTACAAATGTAATGAGCCAGTAACTTTTTTTAAATCACTCACCACAAAATTCAGGCTATTAAATTTATAGATTTCCAAGGAACTTAAATGAATAAACAAAGGTGAAGTGGTAAATGAAAACATATGAAATGAATAAAAGATAGTTAAAACAATTAAGATTCATCCTACATAAACATCTGAATCTCAAGCACCAGAACTACCCTCCTTCCCTCTATCAAACGGTGCCATAGCACATTTCACAATCACCAGACAGGTCTTTCAAAATCTCTCTAAAAATGCACCATCTCTGACAATTAATATTTGTAAGAATCTACAGTATGGGGATGACTATTGGATTTTGGGATGGTTCAGATAAGTTTAGTAAATTGGCTCATAAATGGCATATGTCATTTTGTATGGAGTAATATTCTACATATTCCTGTCACCAGGAAATATTCCTGCGGCCAGGAAACTCAGGGCATGCATAATCCATATCTCCAACACAGTCTTCACAACATACAGAGTTGCTGAACAGAAACTGATAGCTGCATTCCTACACTATTGTACTGAAGTGTCAAAATAAATTATATGCTCAAATCTGTGAAACAGAGGCAATATTACCACAACTGGACCAAGCTAACACTTCTGATAGTTATAATGATATGTTTACAAAACTACCTTTAGGTAATCCTTTTTAACCTCTCATCAGCATCTTTCAACTTCCATCACAAAATGTGCAAACAAAAAATTAAAAATATGTCCATTCTTTTATAATGTGGTTACTCACTATCTGTAAGTTCTCTCTTGAGCTACAACACACTTCATATAAACTATCAGAAATTACTTCTTACCTGTTCAAGCCTCATTCTTATTTAATTCCTGTTGAATGATATGCACAGTAAGAAGTCTCACAATACCAGGTTAAAGTCCAACAGGTTTATTTGGTAGTAAGCGCCACTAGCTTTCGGGGTTTGCCCCTTTGTCAGGTGAGTGAGATCACAAACAGAGCATATAAAGGCACACACAGTTTACAGAATACTGATTAGAATGCGAGTCTTTTCAGCTAATCAAGTCTTAAAGGTGCAGACATGTCAGTGGAGATAGCATTAAGCATAGGTTAAAGAGATGTGTATTGTCTCCAGACAGGGCAGTAAGTGAGATGTTGCAAGCCCAGGCAAGTCATGGGAGTTACAGATAATGTGACATGAACCCAAGATTCCAGTTGAGGCCGTCTTTCACGTGTGGGGAACCTGGCTATCAGTTTCTGCTCAGCAACTCTGTGCTGTCATATGTTGTGAAGGCTGTGTTGAAGACATGGATTATGCACGCCCTGAGTTTCCTGGCCACAGAAATATTTCCTGGTGACAGGAATACATAGAATATTACTCCATACAAAATGACACATGCCATTTAGGAGCCAATTTACTAAGCTTATCTAAACCATCTCGAAATCTAAAAGTCATCTTCTTACTGTAGATTCTTACAATTATTAACTGCATAATGTGTTGAAGTAATATAACAGTACTATTTGTCTCCTGTTTAAGATTATTCATAGAATAATGGGCAGCAAAGAATCTCACACAGAGTCCAAGGGAACTATAAGTGTCATCATATTTCAATCTCAGCCTATCTCATTAAAGTGGCAATGCTTATTGTTGATTCTAATACAATGGTTCTTCAAAAGCTCCTCACACCATGGCTGGAATTTTCCTATGTGAGATCTTCCAGTCGCACTGATGGTGATCCTATCACCATGTATTCCCAGGTGGCGGGAGACTGCAACAGTGGAAAACCCATTGACAGTGGTAGGACCAGAAGATCACACCAGCAGCCAAAGGCGAGCATGGAACAGGCCACAAGAGCTTGGCCCAACAGTTCTTCCTGTCCTGCTGTGAGTGGATAAATAGTGGCACCCACAAGTTGCACAATTTTCTTTTGGAAAAGATAAATCAAAAACCATGTTAATAAGCTAACCATAATTAATTTTTTTTCTGTCCATCTAAGCTACTTCTCAATATGTTGGAAAAGAGGCCACTCAAGACTTAATGTTAGTCTTCAAAACACAAACCATTGTCTAAAGTCTAAATACGATTATAAAATTAGGTATGTCTTCAATATTTCTAAGAACATACTATGGTTTGGTGTAACTGATTTGGTATAAATGTGTTACCTTTATATCATCTAACTGTATAAATGAAGCACCTGTAACAAAGCAATGTGGTTCACAATTTGTTTTCAGAAAGGCTTATACTAGCGATGATAAAGCAGATGGAGGTCCAATTCCACTGAGTGGTACAAGGCCTCACTGATAGCAGGCATAAGTCGTCATGAATTATTTTCACTGGTTGGTGACTTTTTACTGTTGGGAAGTCAATATGAAGGGATAAACCTCAGAAGGCAGAATATCACCAAGGTTGAAAAGGGAAGGAAAGAAGGCAAGGTAAATCAGAAAGTAACGATTATATGACACCAACCTTGGATTTTTTAAAAGACAGTAAAATAGCTGAAAGAAAGGACGTTATTAACTCTACAGCTAATATCACAGAGGTACTTTACCAATTACTTTGTTAAAGCTGAGGCCAGTAATTGTAAAATAAATAATTTAATACATCAAAATTAAATAGCAAGTACTGAGAACAAGACTTCGGTTGTTACTGGTCTTGTTGAGTTTTAAAAAAAAGCTTGTATTTGCCTGTGTCTGATCAAGAACCAGTGAATTTATTGCCTCATACCAATTGGACCACAGGCTCACAGAAGCATAATGATAAGACCCATGAATTTTCTGACACTTTCAGAAGCTGAACTTCATTTTGGTGCTATTAATAAATACTAAAAAAGGATAGTTCTGAATTTGTTATATGGGTAGCCAGCGCTTTACAGCATAAACCACAGGAAAATTCAAAAATGCCAAGACAACGCTGCATGGAATTGTTTTTTAAAAGATAACCAATGTAGTTTCAAATTCATGTATTTCAGTCCAAAATCTTTACGTTATTTTATTTAAAACTTAAATGACACGAATGTGAAATCCATGTATTTACTGCACCACGTTTAATAAGGTTTGCAGTTGAAGAACACAGAAGCAAGCTTCCCACTGTGCCACATCAATAAACAGGTCCATATATCCCCTGCCATGAATATATAATGCATTAAAATGAGTCTATAGCAACAGAATTGCTAGCCTCAATAGTGAATAAATACAAACTATCCATCACTGGTCTGTGAAAAATTTATGAGAGCTTATAGATGCCTTCCCCAATGGTAAACCTCCAGGGTCTGAAGGGACAAGTACAAACACTGCTCTTTTTCCAGAAAGTGGTCCACAGAGTTTGACAACCACCTGCCATGTTAGTTTAGTACCTTAGTCTTTATTACTATATATACAGACAGAAGAAGTGACATAACAAGCAACTCCAATACAACAAATGCAGAACCTTTTTTTCCAAAAGGATGCAATTACGCCTACAAAATAAATACAGCAAAAGGAGGCAGTCCTTTTTTTTGGTTACTTAAAGGATCTTACTATATAACTGCTTTGGCTCTTGGGAAGGTAACAAACTGCATAATTTTCATTACATGGCAAGAGCGAAGATAAAGTTTGTGGTTGGTAGAGACTATAGATCAACATCGCAGACTCTCAGGATTTTCTCTGGCCCACAGCAGTAATAAGCAACTAATCTTGAATGTCACATTCTGTGCAACAAGGGAAAGCGACATGGCAAGTTGTTTGAAAACAATGTTATGTGATTTAATGGCATTTTTATTACTAAAGGATACCCATCTCACTTTTATGAGCCAGAACTTTCTCATACTGATTTATTGATGATTGTTTTACAATTGTACTCATGCTATATTTAGTTGAGAGAGATAAAGTTGCCAAGGAAGCAGGAAATTATCCAAGTGTCTTCAACAGTTTGGAAATTTTTAAAATGGTGGCAATAGCCACTTTATAAACACAATATTCAGTCACTTGTTCCAATTAAATACTGATAATTGTGCTAGCAGCACAGTATTGATATTTGCATTCTTGAACTACCTTTATGCCAGGTCACATAAATGGTATTTTCTATCATTGTATTCATGGGTTGCATGTCTAAAATTTAATTTGTCTAAATCTGTAAATCTAATTGAAAAGATCAGTTAATCCTGATCTGTTTATTGCAGCAAGATAGCAAAAATACTGTGGATGCTGGGAATCTAAAATAAAAATAAAAAATTCTAAATCTCAGTAAGTCTGGCAGCATCTGTAGAGAGAGAAAGAGTTAACTTTTCAAATGACTTGATGTTCTGATGAAAGATCATCAACTTGAAAGATTAGGCAGGATTTTATTGCCTCTCTCGTCCTAAAATCTTAAAATCCTGCCCAAGGTCAATTTATTGAAAAGGTTAGCAGACACAAAGGGTGGAATTTTCCCATCCTGCCCGCCATTAGAACCGTAGTGGGCAGGACAGGATCATGCAGAGGTCCACTGACCTCAGGTGGGATTTTCCAGTATTGGAGTGAGCTCGGCCCAAATATCTCACCCAAGGTATTATCTAGCATCTTTCCCGACTCAGTAAAATGCCTCGTTAAATGTAAAAATTAATTCACATCGTCAGCTGCAAAATCACATTCAAGCTGAAATTAAAATATTTAAAAATAAAAGCAAAATAAGATGCTATACCTGGAAAGTAATTTGAGTAGGAATCTCAGAATTCTACCAGTGGTCCAATATTATGATACCATGTAGTAGAATGCAGAGAAAACCTCAATCTCACTCCTGCATTTCAGTACAGAACAAAACTACAGAAGCGAATAGACTGATTGACCAGTTATGTTCAATGCCAAGATACTTGTGAACTTTCAATCTTCTACATAATCCTGACGAAAGCAACAAAAAACTAGCAACTTAACCGTAAATATAAATTATTCCAGCCGCATCTCAAAATGTTACTCTAATCCAAAGATTCAGGCATTTATATATTTTAAGAAGTAATTGGTTCAGCAATAATGTTTCCTCATAATTTAATGAAGAATTAGCTTTAGATATGAGAAAGGTTAAAGAAATAAAGGTGCTTAAAGGAAGCAGGACCAACTGGCAAGAGTGAAAATGAATGTGGCAGTGGCAGGGAATAACATAGTAATGAATGGATACTGTCAGGTAGAAACTGAAAAATAAAATAAATTTAATGTTTCAGATCTGTGATCTTTTATCAAGATTGTTATGAAACAGTAATTCTTTTCTCCACAGATTCTGCCTGACTTGCTAGCACTTCCAGCATTTTTCAGATAATTGTGCTAGCTGCACTATACTGACATTTGCATTCTTGAACTACCTTCAGACTTCCATCAGTATTTTGCTTTCGGTTTGAAATAGATACTGCCCTTTGCAGTTATGACTGCAAATTTCAAAGACAGTGCTGCCTGCCCAGTGTCAGAGTTAAGAATATCCTGTTGAGGCTGAGGATGAATTTGGACTGGGATGGGGAGGATTGAGTTGTTCAAGTCCATTTAAGAACCAACAACACAAGTAGAAATTGAGGGAGTGCAGCGAAGGTTTACCAGGCTGATTCCAGGGATGGAGAGACTGATGGAAGAAAAGAAATTGACTTGGTTATTATGATTGTTTTCACTGGAATTCAGACCAATGAGGGGGAATTTCACGGAGACTTATAAAATTCTAATAGGACAGGGTATTTGATGGGAGGATATTCCCAATGGTGGGAAAGACCAGAAGCAGGGGTCACTGTCTGAGGATTCAGAATACACCATTTAGGATGGAGGTGAGAAGACATTTTTTCACCAAAGAGTGATGAACCTGTGGAATTCATTACCACGGAAAGTAGTTGATGCCAGAACATTGAATGTATTCAAGAGGCAGCTGGATATAGCATGTGGGGTGAATGGGATCAAAGGTTATGGGAGAAAAGTAGGAATTGGCTACTGAGTTGGATGATCAGTCATGATCGTAATGAATGGTGGAGCAGGCTGAAAGGGCCAAAGGGTTTCCTCCTGCTCCTATCTTCTATGTTTCTATGTTAAAAATGAAGTTCTACTGTTGCAGTTTAATAATCTAGAGTTTTAATTAATAAGCAAAACTTCACAGGTAATAACCTGTGGAATGCTAACTGAGTCACATACAAACTAAGAAATCTCACAATGCCAGGTTAAAGTTTAACTGATTTGCATGGTATCACAAGCTTTTGGAGCTTTCATCAGATGAAAGAGCAGCAGTCCGAAAGCTCGTGATACCAAGTGAACCTGTTGGCCTTTACCTGGTGTTGTGAGACTTCTTACTGTGTCCATCCCAGTCCAACACTGGCATTTGCACATTATGGCTATCACATGCAAACTGGCATAAGATCAAGTAGATCAGAGAGTTAAATGCATGGGTCAAAGAATGGTGCTGACAACAAGAAATTTCAATTGATGGGGAAGTGGCATCAGTACAGAGGAAACAGGAAGCAGTTCCATTAGGCTGCTCCACTCCAACCAGCTTGGGATCATGTATTAGCAAATGGAATGACAAGGGATTTAAACTAAAAAGTGAAGGTCTGGGGGCAGGTGTGACATCAATTAAGAGGATATTTATAAATCAAAAAAGAAAAATAAAGACCACAATGCAGCAAATAATTTGAATAAGGATAAACAGAGTGTGACAGGGAGGAACACAGATTAATGGTAATGTTGCATCACTGAATAAGGTCAAGGCAGGAAATACTGGTTAATGAAATTACAAGTTCTTTAGCTGAATACATGAAGCATTCATAACAAGATGGACATAGTAATGAGACCAATAGAAATAAATGAGTTTGAAATAATAGTCATTAGGAACACATGGTGACACAGCCATGTGTTTAGTACCCTGATCTAAATATTCCAGGGTACTTGAAATTTTGAATTAATAGGCAGAATGGAAAAAGAGCAACAATAGTCCACATTATAAAGGATGGAACAAGGTAGTAGTGACAAAGCTTGGCTTGACCCAAAACCAAACCCTGAAAGCTTATGGGTTTACTATCAAATAAACTTGTTGAACTCTAACTGGTGCTGTGAGACTTCTTACTGTGTTGACCCAAAACATCAGGAAGAAGAATCAGGCTGGGTAAAGAAAAAGAATAACAAGGGACAGAAAACATTGGTGGGACTACTTTACCAGGCTCCTAATGATAGCTATACCACTGCACAGAGTATCAAGAAATAACAGGAGCTAGTAACAAAGATAATGCAATAATCTTCATCTTTAATTGTCATATAAAGACTGTCTGAAGGACAGATGAGTTAATGGAATTAATTCAAGATAGCTTTAGAGAGTAATGTATCTTAGAACCAACCAAGGATAAGCTGTTTTAGATCTTGCATTACTTAATTAGACAGGTTAATTAGTAATGTCATACTAAAGGATCCTTTGCAGCAGAGTGATCATAATTTGATCAATTTGTCATTCACAAACTCAGGACAATTCTAAGTCTGAAACAAGAATCTCAAATTTAAACAATGTCAATTAGATAGGTATGAGAAAAATAAGCAAAATACTGCAGATGCTGTAATCTGAAACAAGAACAGAGGATGCTGCAAAAACTCAGCAGTTCTAGAGGCATCTATTAAGAGAGGCACAAAGTTAATGCTTTGAGTCCTTTGACTCTTTGTCAAGTGGGTATGAGAGGCAAATTGGCTAAGGTCAATTGGGAGAATAGATTAAAAGATAAATAAGAGTGGCAAACACTTCAATAAATAATTCAAAATTCTTAATGAAAATTGACAATCCATTGAGAAACAAAAATTCCATGGGAAAAATTATCCATCATAGCTCACTAAAGAAATCAAGAATGATGTTAAGTTAAATGAAGAGGCTTACAATGCTGAGAAAAAATATTGTAAGCCTGAGAATCTTTCTATAGGCATGTGAGAGACATTTACATTCCATGATTCTATGTTAGATTCAAACTTGGATAGCATGACAACAGGGTTCAAAATTCTGACATATACATTCAGAAAACATATTGTAAGATTTAGTTCTTGATTATTACAATCACTTCTAAGCATCCACATGAATGCTTAGAAAATAGCTATATGATCAATAAGCGAGTCATTGCCTCATTAGCAAATTTTCATTCAAACTAATGGTCTATTTATTGTCTAGAATTGCTTCCAAGGAAGTAGTTCCATGGTTTTATATGGCTGCCTCCATTCCTAATTCATGTTATCTACACTGTGTAATAATTCAGAACACTGATAGTAAATTTCAAATAACTGCGCAATCACAAAACTTCACCATATGCATCTACTCTAAAACCATGTTTCATGCCATTACAATTTTGTTTGTTCTATGAATACACAATTGAAATGAAACATCAGTCTTTATCACATGCCATCACTTTTGGACCACTTGGACCTGATAGGTAAGCTTCCATGCATTCTGAGATATGCAGACCACTTTGTCTACAATATATTACTACCTTCACATGCAGAGCTAGTATTGTCATATATGTGGCATTAGAATTCACGAAACAGGCCATTCCAAAAATTCTTCTGGCACTTATTTTTAATACCAAGACATAGGTATCTAATGCAACACAGGTACTTACAACAATGGTGTATGCATTGTCTTTGTATTTGTTTTTTTTAAAAGCTTCCCACATTGCAAGAACACATTGCAACATGTGCCTTGCTATTCATTACAACAACTGATAATAAAGCAGAATTAAAGAAATGCGCAAGTAACCAGGTCAAATTCGAGTGCACAAAGTCATGTTTTACTTTACGCATGACTTAGCCACTGAGACGAATCCACAACAAAGTCCATCAAAAATATCAACAGTGCTTGAAGTCCTTATGAATTATTATAGTAGTAATCTTTGATTTTTATTATACAAACATCAGCTGCCTTGAAATTTTAAAACAATAATTTTCTTTGGACAGCTGCATTTCATTTCACTACTAGTAATGAGTTAGAGCACCTCCAGTCAGTTTTCCTTAATTCACAATAATCACTGGAATACTGCAAGCTAAAAACAAATGATCTCATTAAAACTTGCAGTACTATTGAAATCATCTTTCACAGTTCAAGAGTCAGAAGCAAATGAATCCAGGAACAGGTATTGGCCCTTCAACCCCTCAAAACTACTATGCCAATAAGTTAGATGATAGCTAATCTGCACTTTAACTCCATCTATCTGATTTAGTTCTGTAACCTGACCTAATTTCCTAACAAAAATCTCTTAGTCCTGGTTTGGAAATTTTCAAGTGACCCCACCACCACAGCATAATCTCAGCAGGTTTTATTTGGGGTGGTGTGGGGAGAGAGAATTGCAGATTTCCACTGCTGTGTGTGTGCTGAGATATGCTTCCTGATGTCAATGCTGATTGGCCTCATTCTAATTCTAAGGTTTTGTCCCTTGTTCTAGAATCTCCACCCTATCAAAAGGAGCAACAGCTAGGCGAGGAACATGTTTTCTTATGCAGAGTGTGGTTAGGACAGAAAATGCACTGCTTACAAGTGTGGTTGAGGAAGACTTCATCAAGGCCTTCAAAAGAGAACTGGATAATTCTCTGAAGTGAAGAAAATTGCAAGGGGAAAAGGTAGGGTAAATTGGATGAGATGAGTTGCTGCTTCAGAGAGTCAGCATGGCCATGACAAAACAAATGATCTTCTTCTGTGCTGTAACTATGCTGTGATTTTATGCTTTGTACCTGCAAATTAGCTTCCAGTGATTTCGATATTGGGATCTCTAAATTTTATTGCTGTTCAACAATTCATTCATTCTCACTCTGTAAAAAATATTCTTATCATTTTTTGGGAGGTTAAAAACTGGATCGCTTTACACTTGAACTCCATCTGCCAAAGCCATCTCAACTCCAGGACATCTCTGCAGGAGGCTCTCAGGGAACTGTCCTTGGCCCAATAATCTTCAGCTGCTTCTTCAGTGACCTTCCCTCCATCATAAGTGAGGTTGTTCACCGAGGATTACATTATGTTCAGCACCATTCACAACTCCTCAGATACTGAAACACTCCATGTTAAATGAAATAAGATCTGGACAATATCCAGGCTCGGCTGACAAGTGCAAGTAACATTTGCGCCATACAGATGCCAGGCAATGATCATCACCAATCACTCTAACCAATGCCCTTTGACATTCAATGGTGTTACCATCACTGAATTTCTCCCACTGTCAACATCCAATTGGCTATTGGTAGTCAATGGTAGAATTGACTACCATTCTAGTCAATGGTAGAAGTTACCATTGACTAGAAACTCAACTGGACTCACCACATAAACATAGCAGCTACAAGAGCAGGTCAAAAGTTAGGAATGCTGAAGCAAGTAACTTATCTCCTGACTCCTCAAAGCCTGTCCACCATCTATATGGCAGCTGGGAGCATGATGGAACACTTCACGCTTCCCTGGATGAGCAAAGCTTAACACCATCCAGGAAAAAGCAGCCCGTTTGATCGGCATCACATCAACAAACATCCATTCCTCCATAACTGATGCTTAGTAGCAGCAGTGTGTACTATCTACAAGATGCACTGCCAGCAATTCAACAAAGATCCTTAGACAGCACTTTCCAAACCCACGACTATTTCCTTCTTGAAGGACAATGGCAGCAGATACATGGGAACAGTACCACCTGCAAGTTCCCCTCCAAGCAACTCACCATCTTGACTTGGAAATATATCTCCATTCTTTCGCAATCACTTGGTTAAAATCTTAGAATTCCCTCCCGAATGGATTGTGGGTCAACTTATAGCACATGGACTGCAATGATCCAAGAAGGCAGCTCACCACCACCTTCTCAACAGGAACTAGGGTTGGACAATAAATGTTCACTAGCCAGCAATACCCATGAACCATGAATGAAGTTAAAAAAGTTTGCCTACTTATTTGCTCTGTCAATGCTCTGCTAGAATTTACTGCTCCCATTCATACTTCTCACTGTGCAACCTAATTTGGTGCCATTAGCAAACTTTGATACAAGGCTCTCTATTTCTTCATGCATGTCATTAATAAACACAGAGAAAAGCTGAAGCCCAAGTACAAATCCTTGTGGGCCATCACTAATCACGACTTGCCAGTTTGCTTGTATGCACAGTATCTCTACTTTTTCTGTTTCCAACCTCCTAATCAATTCCGTACCTACACATATGATAAACAGTTATTTAAAAAATCAAACAGCAATACAATACTGATGCATTTTCTGCAAATAGAAACCACAGAACCATGGAAATTAAATGGTACAGAAACAGGCCATTCAACCCTTTGTGTGTGTGTGTGTGTGTGTGTGTGTGTGGTGTGTGTGTGTGTGTGTGTGTGTGTGTGTGTGTGTGTGTGTGTGTTGGCAAATATGGAATGATTCAGTTTAGAGCATGCTGCAATCACAATTTAAAGTGTTCACTGCAGGCGATAATGTAAAACACTGTGATGTCAATTATTTGATGTCTTTCGCCATTTGCAGGTTAGATATGGAGGTTTGAAATGTTCCTTGAAGTACTGGTTCATGCAAAAGAGTGCAGAATGATGAAGAAAACTGTAAAGTAATAAATGGATTTGACCCAAGATTAAATGCTTGAAGGGTTTTCAGCTGCTTCCTGCCAACAACATTACATTGGTTATTGTGATTTTATTTCTGTGGGCCAAGAAGTGCAACAAGATTAAAAAGTCCAAATATCCACTGTCCATTCCAGTATATACAATATCACCACATGCCTGTTTTCCCCAAAAGGCTATAGTATAATTAATGCTTTAACATAGACTGAAGCAGTATTGACACCTCTGGGCATCCTTAGATAGTCCCCAAGAACATATTTCTGAGCATAGGTCAATGGCAAGTTGGCTGCAGCAACAGCCATGTCCTGCAGACAAAATGAGGCCTTAACCTATAATTTGCCACACTTGTCCCTCGACAGTTAGAATGAATTTTGCACCTGAAGACTTCCTTGTGAACCTTTCCCTGTCTGTTTCAAACTGAACAATTCCCAGTGTAACTGTGCAAGAAAAGTACAACAAAGTAAATCAAGAACAACCAGTGACTGTCGGCCAGTACACAGAAAAGATCCCTTAGGTCCAGGCTTCAAAGAGGCTGAGGAAAAATGCACAGCCACACAAAGATTTATAAATATTTGACAACTCCCCTGACTGTTTTTGTAACAGTAGTGATTTCACACATTTGTCCCAAAACCAAAAAAACACAATTAAAAATAAGCCTCATATCTTCTCAACTCTCTCATTTATAAGTTAATAATTACCATCCTTTACTTATAATTATGTTTGCCTCCCTCACATGCTATTACGTTGTAGACATGCTACTTCGTCTCTCTCTTCACCACAACCATCCTCATCTCCCTTTTCATTAACTTGTTTTCCCCAATGGATTTTGGGTTATTAATAGATGACAAGTAGGTTTAGAGCTTTACAGTACAAAAATGGCCCTAAATTGCCCAAATATTAAAAATACCTAAAGGTACATTGGTAGTGCATTATTCACATTTATTTTATTGCTAATGCCATATTTTATGACTATAAGGTTACACACCTATCAACTGCATGTATAAAATTTTGCAGGCTGTTATTTTAATTATAGATACATGCACTAACTACAGCTGGACCAGGGAGGAAGTCAGGAAACATCAAGGACTCACCCAGTGTTTTATTCAGAATATGGTCCTTCCCAGGCACCAACTCTCTTCTTTAAAATTTTTCCATCCTTGTTTTAATTTGGAAGCAGTGTTTACTACTGGCTAGAATGCAGTTCTTCTACACACATTTCAGGAAGCCATCCAGGCAATCTATCTGGATAATCCAGGGAACAAGCGATTGTCCATTTGTTTTTCCCTATTCCAACATCTCTCATATTATGTTTCCAAACATTGCCATAAAGATTCAGTCACCAGCAGTACATGCAGAGCACTTCCTGCATCTGCCTATTCCACGAGCTATATACTAGTTTCCAGCAAATGATTATCATGCTAATTTCAGTTTCCTTAATGCATCATGCTCAAGCACTGCTCCACTTGCAAAGTTATACATTATAAATATATTATATATTAGATTATCAATAATAATATATTCAACATATATGTATACCAGGCACTCAAAACTCTGAAAATAGGCAAACCCTATCCGATGAATGGTAAAATTCAGCAACAAATGTTAAGATTTTGAACAAATTCAGTATAATTAAGGGCTCCACGCACCGCAGACATTTTCTCTTCCATCTTCTTCCTTCGGGAAAAAGATACAAAAGTCTGAGGTCATGTACCAACCAACTCAAGAACAGCTTTCTCTCTGCTGCTATCATACTTTTGAATGAGCTTACCTTACATTGACTTGATCTTTCTTTATACCCTAGCTATCACTGTAACACTGCATTCTACATTCTCATTTCCTTCTCTATGAACAGTATGTTTTGTCTGTAGCACGCAAGAAACAATACTTTTCATTGTATGTTAATATATGTGACAATATCAAATCAAAATTCCTCCCTGGGATACAAATAACCTGGTATGTAAGATTATTTTTACCATTCTCCTGGAGTTCAATAAAATTTCTGTTATCATAGAATCCTGACTGTGCAGAAGGAGATCCTTCAAATCTGAACCAACAACAATCCCATCCAGATTCTGTCCTCGTAATCCCATGTATTCATCCTGCTAGATCCTCTGACACTAATGGACAATTTACCACAGTCAATTCACCTTGCCTGCAAATATTTGGACTGTGGGAGGAAACTAGAGCACTCGGAGGAAACTGTACAGGAACAGAGCGAATGTGCAAACTCCACACAGACAGACAGCCAAAGTTTGCTAATGAAACTCGGATCCCTGACACTGTGAGGCAGCAGTGCTAACCACTGTGCCTCCATGCTGCCCAATCATTTTCCACTGATAATATTTCAGATTCAGGAAGTATTGGAGATAATGGCAGTGATTCTCCAATTTCGCCTGCCTTCTCTCACTGTCAGCAAAAATGGAGAATTCAGTGTTCAGCCAAAGCTCCATTCACTGCAGTGGGACCAGAGAATCCCAGCCGCAGGTAAAGTTGGAGAATGCTGATATTGCCTTGGTTAATTATATTCTCAGTTTTTAACAACATATTTTGTCTCCTTTATTTCTCTTTTAATCACATCTTTCTTTCTCTATTTTTATTTTGGCTTTTTGTCCACAATTTTACATTGAATTAAATTTTCTAACTTGCACTTTCTGTTTTGAACTGTTTGGGCCAAATGTTTTCACTCCTAGGCCAGATGGAAGTGCTTCAGGCGATCTGTAAAATTGGAGGACAGAACTCGGATCTGACATTCCCTCGTTCATTCCTGGCACCAACAATTTTCATTAGTTCAGGAAGATTGAGAATCAGGAGCTCGTACTCTGCTGTATTAATAATGGCAACATCATTATGGAAAAGTTTAAATGTTTATTCATTAGTGTCACGTGTAGCCTGACATTAACATCGCAATGAAGTTACTGTGAAAATCAAGGTTGGCATTTCAGAACTGCTGCAATTTTGATGGCGGGTGGTAGTGTTTGGTAGGCAACATAAATCACTCCAGCAGAGTGGAGTCATGGGCCAACCATGGAATGATATAATATGTCAATACAAAAGGTATTATGAAATGTCGTAGCACAAGTTGTATCTATTTTTATTAAGTGATGAATGATGATGGTGTTATGATTTGAAAAAGTCACTGTTAAATATTAACTTCACACAACGGGCAAACTTGTCAAGTGACAAGTTTGAACATCAGCTCAACCGAAGGCTGTCCACAGCTCCATCTGATGAAAATCCCACCAGACACTATAGTCACAGGATCACAACTTTGGGAAATTTCCAACTGCAGCTTCTCACTTCTATGATGAAAATCCAGCCCATCTTTCTGTGAACATATTCTCATATGACTGTAACGTTACGTTCTGCACTCTCTTGTTTCCTTCGGTATGAAAGGTATGTTTTGTCCATGTAGCACACAAGAAATAAAACTTTCACTGTATGTTAATACATGTGACAATAATAAATCAAGTCGAATCAAAATATGACAAATCCTCCATAAAGAACATCATTGTGTAATTTCAAGAAAAAAATAGCTGAAGGGATCAAAGAATATGGAAGAACAAGGGATCAGGATATTGAATGTGATGATCAGCCATGATCAAAATAAATGGAGCAGGCTTGAAGGGCCAAATACTCATTGCTGTTTCTATTTTCTATGTTCCTATCATGTTAGATCCCTTAATTACTGTACATTGACACACAATTGTTCATAAAAAGTCTGTGCACCATTGTAAGCATAATGAACAGCCACTAGGTGCAAAATCTAAACCAATATAGTGATCCCACATGATTTTAGAATCCCTGCAGTTCAGAAGAAAATCAGTCAGTCAATGTAGTTGCACTAACCTGCTGACACAGCATCTCGCTCACACCCTATCCATGTAACTCCACATATTTATCTCATTAATTACCCTAACTTATACACCTTGGGACACTAAGGAACAAACTAGCCTGGCTAATCAATCTAGCATGCACATCTTTCAACAATGGGAGGAAACCTGAACATCCATGGCTAAGACCGCTAACCAGTATGCCACACATATTGAGAACTCTGATTTTAGACTACAACACTACCAAGCAATTGTTTTGAGCTTTGGCTGATAATATCACAAAACCATTAACAGTGCAGAAACTTGGGTGAGGCGGGGGAAGGGTATGGGAGTAATGTGAATTAATGGCTGGTCTTCAATTTGGGAAGATAGCTCCTAAAATCAAAAATTAAGGATGTCCACTGAACCAATCAGGAGTTAGGAATATGTGCAAGTTATAAACTGCATACAGCATTACGACTTAGCAAACCCAAATATCGCAACAGTACTGCACCAGCTGGATGTTTTTACCACCTCATGCATTGCACGTTAGGTGTCACTTTAATAAGTGGAATAATTTATCTCACCGCTTGTGACATATGTTTTTTTTCCTTTTTTCCACTAGATGTAATAGTCCAGGTTTTCTCTACAGAGCATACTCATTAATAAAGTACTTGAAGGTTCTGGCCACTCCATATGTGAACGCCAAACCACCTCTAAATAGTAGTTCTGTGACATTGTTACAATCAACGGCACTGACCATTGAGAATGTCATCACAAAATCAGCAAAAAATAAACAACACAGACATAAAATATGCAACTAATCACCATTCTGTCATTACTGAAAATAATTTTAAACTCACATATATTTGACTGGTTGTTAGACTTATGCTTTCCAATTTTTTTTTATTTTGGTGATTAAATTCTTATTCCCCCAGCCCATCCCTTTTATTTTTTTTCTTCCTTTCAGCTGCTCTACAACCTTCAGGATACAAAATAAAGGCTCCAGTTTTTGCATACCAGTATCCTGTGACAAGAATTCATCATTATAACATTGTAATGTAATTTCTCGTTAACTGAGCTTTAAAGGCTTACTTCGTGCTAGTCACTGGCTAAGAAAGGTCCTCTTTAAGCTCTGAACAAGTGGAATCTTGTTTCTTATTCTAAGCAGAACTAATAATTCTACAGCCGCAATAGAACTGTTCTGTTGATAGGTTTTCTGTTTTTTTTTAACTACACACCAGCATTTTTAACATTTTATATCAGGAGAAGCAGGGAAAGCACAATTTCTTTATTTTCTTCCATTTTGACACTGCTTTGCAATCAAGTTGCATTTAGGCAACTAGAAACATACTCATCCTCTGAAGTGAGATTATTTAACTCAACCATCCTATCTTATTCACATGTCGCATGATGCACGCACCTTCCCCATTAAACTTCTGCACCTTTAGTTCTTTACAACTAACATTCAAATAATTTCAGTACCTGGACTTAAATGCTATCTACAACACAAGTCTACTCTATTTAACAGCATACTTTTAAATTATATGCACATTTTCTCCCAAAGTTACTCTGCATTTTAACTTCCATTACAACCGCCACTTTAGTCTAAAAATTACCTCATTGTGGGAAGTGTTTTCATATGTGATAAGGTATCACATAACTGAGCATTTTTTTTTCAAAACACTTAACGGTGGTCGCAAGCTGGGTCCATTACCAACATGTAGATATGACATTTTATTCAGGAAACAAGTTTGCAACTGAAGGCTGAATTGCAGAATTTACATCAGCAAGTTCACTAAGATTAAGTAATCAAGTTAAAAACATAGAAATACATATGTAACAATAATACAGAAACAAAATGGACAAACAGGATATTAACAGAAGCGTAATGACGAATATATGCTAAATAAAAACATACCACTCATACTAAAATATTGACAGCACAATTTCACTCTTGATGTGCCATCTGTGATTTGCACATTTCTGGTAATCTGCAACATCATGAAGTGTTCACCCAGAATCATCTCGCTGGCCAAAAAGGCCTCTTCTGCTATATATGAGCCATTGAGATGACCCTACGACCCACTGAATCACTAAGCATTCCAATTTGAAAACACATTTTCCATTTTTACAGAAGAACTGTGTCAGTAAGTTACTCTAAATGAGTTTTTTTTGTGAAGCTAGCTAATTATAGTAACAGGGTTGATTTCTATTTTCATGCCTTTCTGTAGTCGACGCATAACTAATAATTATGATTTGCGTCTTACATTGTCCAATGTAAACCTTTCCATTGTTGTTCCATGCAGATTCAGGAAGGAAGTTAATTGCAAACTTATATTGATAGCCTAATCAGTGTAAATCCTAATATTATTTATGCATAGAAATCTAAAAATCATATATTTTTTCCAACGGCTAGTTTGAGTTCCACATCAAATTGCATTTGTAGTCCTAAAACCACATATTTAGAACTAGTCTACAAACATTTTCAAAGGTTAGTCAAGAGTTGTAGACTGCTTTATGTACAATAACATTAATTCTTTACAATAGTACGTTTCTCAATGGACTAGCCACTCAAGTTGATATTTTGGAACTTATCTTTAAAAACTCACATATGAAAAATTGCAAGAAATAAACATGCATAGCCTCATCATGCTAACATCTGTATGACAGCCATTAGTGAAATGATTTTAGGTAACATCATTGTTGCCTTTAATAGAATAGATCAACAAAAAAAACACAAGATTTTTTTTTAAATTGCAAGAACCTATCCATCACATATTTATTATTGTAGGCCAGATGGCCTAAATCTACTTCTTTTCTAATGTTATGTTCCTATATCCAACATATATTACCTTATCTGGATCAGTGTATATTTGAAATATAACTATAAAAATATGTTGTTGGTAGCTGTTTAATAAAATTAAAAGATGGTCATAAGGGGAGATAATGGTGCAATGGTATTGTTACTGGACTAGCACTTAGGGAATCTGGATTCAAATCCCACCACGGCAAATGGTGAAATTTGACTTCAATAATAATAAATCTGGAATTAAAAGTCAGATGATGACATGAAGCCATTGTCAAACATTGTAAAAACGCATCTGGTTCACAAATATCTTTTAGGACAGGCATCTGTCATCCTTATTGTAATGACTCAAGAAACCTGACTGGAAAGGAACATAGTTTACTACAGAATGCAAAGTAAAACCACTACCATGGCATATATACTAGTCCATGCCCGGAACTGCAGTTTGGCAAGCCTAGTCCTGGGCCTGTCTTATTAGAAGGTGATGAGTTTCAACTGGATAGGTCATCCACCGTCTGTTACTAGGAGAACTAATATACAATGAGTCTCATAGAAAGGTCAATTATTCCCTGTGGACCTCATAGCAGTTACCACACTTACTCTTTCTACTCTACACATGACTTCAGATCTTATGTTGTTGACTTGTAAAAATGCCATCTGAAATGGCTTAGCAAGCTACGCTTTTCAAGGACAATTAACGATGTGCAAATAATAAAAAAAATTCCCATCATTACCTCAGGTGTACTTGACAGGATTGAGTACTGACTGAAGACTAAGTGTAATAGCTAGAATGAGAAAGAAAAATCTGAATTGGGAAGGCTTGGTTAATTGACATTACAATCCATTCAGCACTTATCACAACAACAATTCTTAAGGACATTGTCTGCACATTCTTGTGATGAGAAACAACGTGTACAATTGGGTCTGAAGATGAAACAAAATACACTTAAATGAAAATAGCCGAGGGAAGAACTGAATAAAGTGATGTTATTAACAATTCTGTGGAATTAATGTAAGTATAAAATACATGGGCTGACCATTGTAGCAGAGATCCACAGATCTTCAACAGTGCCTCAGGGACTCAATGTTATGGGGACAATTCCATTTATGCTATGCAATAAAATATCATGCCACAAAAAAAAATCTACATCACAGCAACTCTGAATTAATAAACAATTAACTACTCAAGTGATTAGAATGCAATTTTGATACTGAAATTTTCAAAATTCAGTCAGACAAAGAATATCAGTACTTTTTAAAAAAGTTTATTTATTAGTCACAAGTAAGGCTTACATTAATACTGCAATGAAGTTACTGTGAAATTTCCCTAGTTGCCACAGTCCGGCACCAGTTCAGGTCAATGCATCGAACCAGCATGCCATTCTCCTCATGTCTGCATGGGAGGAAACCCATGCAGACATGAGGAGAATATGCAAACTCCACACAAACAGTGACCCAAAGTAGGAATTGAACCCAGGTCTTTGGTTCTGTGAAACAGCAACGCTAACCACCGTGATACCATGCCACCTCTAATCATATCAGATTCCCTACACTTGCACAATCTTTTTTGCTATCTTGGATAGGCATAAAACATTGCTTTATCTAATCTAAATACAAAGCTTCATTTTAAATACTTAATTTTGTTTGCTTATGGGGTATCTCATACAAACATTAACATATTCCTGGAGATACCATCATGGGCCCGATTTTATCATTTTCATTCTAAGTGCAGATTCTGGGCATAGTACAGATCCAACTTAGGAATCCACTTTCAGGCGTCCCCATATGCTTTCAGCCATCTCCAGTCCGATTCATGCTGTGGCCAGGGCTTAGTGCTGCCGGAACAATCAGAGCTCTGAACTGCGCATGCGCAGTTAGAAAAAAAATTAGAAAAAGCATGCCCATATCAGATTACTCCCGAGCCACAAGGGATGGGGGGAGGGGTGGGGTGGGGGGGAATGGTGGTGGTGTCGGATAAGATGTATAACTGGAGGGGACAGATGAAACTCTGGTGGGGGGCGGGGGGGGCCCACTCTCTGTGTGATAGGTGGGATGGAAAGGGGGTAGTGGTGGCAATCAATCTGGGTAGTGGGGAAGCGGATAAGGAGGGCAGTGATGTGTGTCGTTACTGGGGCAGTGGTGGATAAGAAGAGCAGTGATGTGGGACACACACACACACATACCAATGCTCCTTTATCCACCTCCCCACTATATAGACTGATCACCACCCCTGCCCCTCCTCCCTCCGCCAATCGCCCGCAGAGTGGCAGCAGACCCCCCTGCCCGACCATCAGAGATCCATCTGACCTGCCTCTCTCCTCCCCCTCCCCAAGACAACAAACTGGCCTCACTACCTCCCCCCACAGAGAATGGTCCAGCCTCAGTCTCCCTCCTCCCCTCCAGAAGAACACCTTACCTGCCTCCTCCTTCCCTCCACAAGACAACGATCAGCCCTCCCCCCACCATCAGACAACAATCAGCCCTCCCCTCACCATCAGACAACAATCAGCTCTCCCCCTCACCAAAGATACATCTGACCTGCCGCCTCCTCCTCCTCTCCCCCACCAGACAATAATCTGATCTCACTCCCTTCTTCCCCCCAACAGAGAATGATTTGACCCACCTCCACCCCAACCCCCATCACTGATCTGAGTCAAAGAGCCATTGGAAACACTGACTGTGCTCTTCATAGGCTGGAGCACCCGACTCAGACTTTTATTCAGCAGGTCCCTGAAAGCATGATTGGTAAACTCGGTGGTAAAGGGGGAAATGCTAATAGAGTTGGGTGGGCAGTTCATTAATTCAATTAAAATGCATGCAAATGCATTTGTTGTGCCTGATTTGGGCGCGGAATGGATCCCCGCCATTCGCGGGTCTCAGTAAAGTGGTGATCTGCCCAGACTCGGGCACAGATCACAATAAAGGCCTCACACCTGACTTTACCATGATTTGGCGCCCAAAAACGGGCGCAAATTGTTCGTAAAATCAGGCCCCATAATTCTAAAAGACCATGGCCGGACGTTTCCGGTCACTTAGGCCAGCAGGACCTTCCAATCCCACTGATGACACATCCTGCACCCCAGTGGCAAGGGAGACATTTAGTGGGAAACCCTATTAACAAATGCGGGACAAGGCAATCCTGCTACCTCGTCAATGGCTGGCCACCTCAAAACACACAAAACAAAAATATTTTTGCGTGTTTTGCAATTCATGGAAAACAAATAGTGGATTGTGCAGAAAAATCCCACTGAGTTTCTGCCACACAAAGAAAAATAGCACTATTATTGAAAAAAATAAAAATGCCAGGTGGTTGCAATAGAAATAACATGCTAGAGAGGTAATAAACAAAAAGATTCATGAACAAATAAATGACACACAAAAAATTGATGATTACTGAGTCCCTAATCCATGAACTTAGATTTTCAAATAAATCTGTCTTTTTTTTAAATGGAATGCATCTTGTTTTGAAAAGCTGTAAATTGAAAATATCTCCAACATGGCAATGAGAACACATTCCCTTTAAGGAGATGAAATTACTCAGAGCCACATCTAGAAAACAGATTTTGAATTCTGCAACTTCTCAACAGTACAATGACATTTTTTGTAGAACTTTTATCTGAATGGCTGGAGGTTTTGTAAAATCAATTTTAATTCAATTTTTAAGACATGAGAGATATTTAGTCAGAAATATGAATGTGTACATATGCGTGTTCAGAATGTTTAGAATACAAGACAACTAGAAACATAGAAGTGTAACCCCTTCAGGCCTGCTCCATCACACAAATGATCATGGCTGATCCTCGATCTCAATGCCATATTGAGATCAACTCCTGACATGGGGAGAATGTGCAATCTCCACACAGAGTCACCTAAGGCTTGAACTGGATCCAGAATCCAGGTGTTGTGAGGAAGTAGTGCTAACCACTGTGCCATCGTGGGTGTATCAAAGATCTCCTGCAGGGTAATGGCTACTCTGATCAGATCATTTTGCACTATATATCACACAAACTGATGAACAGGCTTTTGGCCCTGAAAAGTCTCAATCTTCCTCAGATTACCCTGCAAGGGCAAAGTATCCCAAAAATTTGAGCAACAGGTGATGCTAGCTGTTTTACATTGTTAATATGCAGTGGCAACAAGTGTTATTTGCCACTAAGAGAAAGTTGTCATCAAGCCAAAAAAATACTCCGCCCATCACACAAATAAGTAATATAGTGGTACAGTGTGAAGCCAACTATATAGGAAGTATGTCCCAAAAACTGGTGGCTCACATCAAACAGCTTGTCCCAGCTGCTGTTCACACTGGGCAAGGTATGGCTGTACCCAATCAGCCTCTGCTTGCAAAACTCAAAATACAGCCTCGAGCTTTAGATCTGATTCCGTGATTGGATAACATTTGCTAAATAACCTCAGTGTGCTGACAACCAATTTGAGATCACCAATCGAATATTAGGCTCTTATTGTCACTCATCTGTGTATGGAAGCTTCATATGTTCATACATAAGGCTCTTTTTTAGCAGACAGAAAGAACAGGTACACACATTTTGCCTGTTTCAGCTAAAGTGACGGCCATCCATTGTTTCATTCTCAGAACAATGCCATGACCAATCAGGGTCAAGTTATCTGATTTAAATTTCAAACAATGCTTGGCAGTTATCTCAGTCACATCAACTGGTGAAATCTCTATGTCCCTACAATCAGAATTCATTTGCCAATCAATCAGCATTCTCTTCTCACACAGTAAAAATTGTTGTTATCCCCTTACATAGGTATTCTTGCCAGATTAGAGCAAGACAAAAAGCTTTGACATGTCTCTTTTTTAAGCAACATTCACAACACTATATTCAAAAAGGAAATCAATACATTTTTGAACATTAAAGGAATCAAGAAATATTGGGTTAGGGGAACAAAATGGAGTTGAGGTATAAGATCTTATTGAATGGTGGAGATGCTCAAGGGGCTATATGCCCTACTTCTGCTCCTACTTTTTATGTCCCCAACTATAAGATTGGATGCCAAAACTATTTAAGATCACAAATGAAAAATAGTCATTATTTGGAGGTTGCAATACTCAGAGTGCAGGACTCTAATATAATGTTTTTTCTAAATAGCAGTCATTAACAATTCCTTACAGCAAGCTGTTTGATGAGAATAATTTGACACAATCTATTTCTCCCCCCAGATATTGCCAAACAATATTCGTTAATCTGATGTAACATGAGATCTCATAATCGATATGAGTGAAAATGATGTACATATAAAATCATAGTGGGACAATGTTATAGAAAGATTTAAAAGAAAGTAAGCCTTGACATCTGTGAAAAGTGAGGCATGGATAAGACTCACTTTATGAAAAATCATGCAAGCAAATTGAATTATTTCACATACCATCATACTATATGCATTTTTTTGAATGGTATTTTATTTAAAGTAACACATTTTGCTGAGTGTGTGCCCATGGAGAAATTTCTAAATTGACACTCCATGTAAAATCCATATACCTCTTACGTGAGTCTGATTGAAATGATTAAGTTGTCTACTTGGTAACAGATCTAAATCATCCAATCAAATATGGGGAAGCTAAACATGGTAGTTTTGGCAAGTACACACAAACTAGCTAAATACAAATCAATCAGTTCAGTCCAATTTTTACAAGATGATAATGGATTCAATTCATTTTATTTCTACAATTTCTATGCTGTTTTTGCAGCAGCAGTAAATCTTAATTACTATCCAATTGAACTAGATTCCAGCATTTATTGAGTTAATTCTCCCCCCGCCATTGATTTTATTTAAGTATCAATGAAAGGAAGCTGGAGAGACTAAAATACATCTCATTCAATCAATTTAATGCACGAGAAAAGATCTTTTTTTAATCTTCTGAAGAATAATGAATGAGGTTAATGATGCACAGACAGACAAAATTAAGTGGTACTCTTCAGAACATGACTGCCCTGAATTCAATACCGTAGTGGGGCAGACATCCTTGAGTAAACAGGAAAGTCACTTGAAAAAAATACTTCTTTCATTATGAGATTTAGGTGCAAAAAGAAATGACTTCCTGATTATATAAATAATGTGCCTCATAGAGAACTTCATGTACACAAAGTTCAGTATTTGGAAATCACCATCTAACTGTTCTGGAATTATTGAATAATCACTGCTGTAGATTGGAGTACACTGTCATTTTTACTGGATTGCACATGTCTGTACACATTTTGTTCATGAAATCAGCCATACATACAGGATTTCAACACTGTAAAATGATACATACAAGTTTACGTTAAGATGCCATGCAATGATACAATCAACATTCATTGAAACCAAGTTATTTTTTGGCGGGATGCAGTTTTAAAAACTGCATTATAAATAATATTACATCTGTAAGTTTATCCACGTTACAATTTGGTAGGACTGCTATGGCAATCCTTGGCAACGAGTGTGCAGCAAGGTAACATGAGGTTGTGATATCAACCAAAAGAGCAAAGCTCCAGAATGCATCAGAACTCCAGAATTTGGTTCCATTTATAAATAGCTATTGTATGCATTATTCTAAACTGTGAGAAATGTTTGTCTTTCTCTGAAAAACTCAACAAAAATGAATGCTGATTTACTCTACCATCAATCATAGTAAAACATTTAGACATTTGTTCCACTGCATATCATAACGGTAGATATAAAATTGTGACCACAAAATAATGGATTGCACACCATGAAAACTGAAAAAGAAATACCAGTATTTTATTTTATCTCAGAATTATTCTCGAGCTCTTAATGTAACTCATGAAGATTTTTCAATCCTGGTTAATACCTGCATTCATGAGTGTTACTTATAAGTAACTTTTAACATTGGAAAGCATACAGCAAGAAAATATACTCTGATCTTGATCTATACTCCTTGAAATTTCTGCGACTTCCATCTTATTGCTCCCAAACTCACTGGTTCCTCTCCCATCTCATCCTTCTAAATGCTAAAATGTATAGATCCAGAATTCTCAACTGTTCCTCATGCAATAAGCTCTTCATTCCATTGATCATTCTGGTGAACCTCCTCTGGGCTCTTTCCAAGGCCCAAAACTGCTCACAATAATCCAAATGGGGTTGATCGGAGTCTTACACAGCCTCAGAAGTACATCCCTGCTCTTATATTATGGAATCCGCTCTCCTACCTTTACAGCTGGTTTTGCTTTTCCATTACTCCATAGTGTATTACAGTGCTCTTGACAAATCCCCTTTCATCTCTGTCATAAAGACAAAGGCAAACCGGAACCAAATATCAAATAGTTACCAAATAACAAAACTTGCTTAGGAAAGGGCTACGGCAAACATTTTGCACATGTCCTTTATGAGTAAATGCACTATATCACAAATTAATCAATATGATCACCCAATGCATCCTGTAGCACCTTTGTGAAAATATAAAAAAAAAACAACTTTGAAGGCACAATTTGAATCCTATTTGGTCAGAAAATTCCTTTCATGAAAACACATAAAAAAAACAGCTTGAGCGGCATTCATTAGAACATAGAACATAGAACATTACAGCGCAGAACAGGCCCTTCGGCCTTCGATGTTGCACTGACCATTATAAAAAGCAATGACCCTCCAAACTAAACTATTCCCTTCTCTTCCATAAACTTATCAACTAACCTCTTAAACGTCACCAAACTTGGCGCATCTACAACTGCCACAGGCAGGGCATTCCACTCCCTAACCACCCTCTGGGTAAAGAACCTACCTCTGATATCCGTCCTATAACTATCACCCCTTAATTTAAGGCTGTGTCCCCTCGTGCTAGCTTTCTCCATCCTAGGAAAAAGGCTATCACTGTCCACCCTATCTAAACCTCTAATCATCTTATATGTTTCGGTAAGGTCCCCTCTTAGCCGCCTCCTTTCTAACGAAAACAACCTCAAATCCTTCAACCTCTCTTCATAGGACCTGCCCTCCATACCAGGCAACATCCTGGTACACCTCCTCTGTACCCTCTCCAATGCCTCCACATCTTTCTTATAATGTGGCAACCAGAACTGCACACAATACTCCAAGTGCGGCCGCACTAGAGTTTTGTACAGTTGCAACATGACGTTGCGGCTCCGAAAATCAATCCCCCTACCAATAAAAGCTAAGACTCCATATGCCTTCTTAACAACCTTATCAACTTGACTGCCTACTTTCAGGGATCTATTCACAAATACACCAAGATCCCTCTGTTCATCAACACTATTAAGAATCCTACCATTAGCCCTATACTCTACACATTTATTATTCCTGCCAAAGTGCATTACCTCACACTTTCCACATTAAACTCCATTTGCCACCTCTCGGCCCAGCTCTGCAACTTGTCTAAGTCCCTCTGCAAACTATAACACCCCTCTTCACTATCTACCACTCCACCGACTTTAGTGTCATCTGCCAATTTACTAATCCATCCTTCAATACCCTCATCCAGATCATTTATAAAAATTACAAACAGCAAGGGCCCCAAAACAGACCCCTGAGGTACACCACTTGTCACCGAACTCCACGATGAATATCTCCCATCAACCACCACCCTCTGTCTTCTATCTGCTAGCCAATTCCTAATCCAATTAGCTAAATCACCCTCTATCCCATACATCTGCATTTTCTGCAGAAGTCTTCCATTGGCCACCTTATCAAATGCCTTACTAAAGTCCATATATACCACATCAACCGCCTTACCCCCATCCACCGCTTTGGTCACTTTTTCAAAAAACTCAATAAGGTTAGTAAGGCACGACCTACCCTTCACAAAACCATGCTGACTATCCCCAATCAATTCATTTCTCTCTAAATAACTATAATCCTATCCCTAATAATTCTCTCCAATACTTTGCCCACAACAGAAGTAAGACTCACTGGCCTATAATTCCCTGGAAGGTCTCTCTTCCCCTTCTTGAACAATGGGACCACATTCGCTATCCTCCAGTCTTCCGGAACCATACCCGTAACCAACGACGACCTGAAGATCAGAGCCAGAGGCTCTGCAATCGCCTCTCTTGCCTTCCAGAGAATCCTAGGGTAAATCCCGTCCGGCCCAGGGGACTTATCCAACTTCAAACCCTCGAGAATATCTAGCCCATCCTCCCTATCTACTTCGATACTTTCCAGTTTGCTACCCTGTACCTCAGTGTTCTCCATAACTACATTTACATCACCCTGCGTGAATACCGAAGAGAAATATTTATTCAGTGCCTCTCCATTCTCTTCAGGCTCCACGCACAACTTCCCACTGCTGTCTATGACTGGCCCTAATCTTGCCCTAACCAATCTTCTACTCTTAACATATCTAAAGAAAGCTTTAGGATTCTCCTTGATCCTATCAGCCAAAGTCTTCTCGTGTCCCTTCTTAGCTCTCCTCAACTCACTCTTTAGCTCCCTCCTGGCTAATCTATAGCTATCCATTGCACTAACCGAGCCATCAAGCCTCAACCTGTCATAAGCCTCCTTTTTCCTTTTAACCAGCAAATCAACTTTTTTCGTACACCAAGGTTCTCTTACTCGACCATTTCCTCCTTGCCTGACAGGGGCATACTTATCAAGGACTCGCAGCAGCTGCTCCTTGAATAAGCTCCACATTCCAGATGTTCCCAGTCCCTGTAGCTTCCTAGTCCAATCTATGCACCCTAATTCTCTCCTGATGGCCTCATAATTACCCTTCCCCAGCTATAACTACTGCCCCCAGCTTCATGCCTATCCCTATCCATCACTAAGGTGAACGTAACCGAATTGTGTCACTATCACCAAAATGTTCACCAACTTCCAAGCCTAACACCTGGTCTGGCTCATTGCCCAGCACCAAATCCAATATAGCCTCACCTCTAGTTGGCCTATCTACATACTGAGTCAAAAAACCTTCCTGCACACTTTGTATGAAAACTGACCCCTCTAACGAGCTAGAGCTATAGCTATTGCAATCATTATTAGTAAAGTTAAAGTCCCCCATAACAATTACCCTATTACTTTCACTCCTTCCAGGATTGACTTTGCAATCCTTTCCTCTATCTCTCTAGAACTTAGCAAATTAGCTAAGCAAATTAGCAAATTAGAAATTAGCAAATTTCTAATTTTGATTTTCAGTAGTCACCTTTTTGGTCAAAAAAACTGAAATGAAAAATGAGTAGTTTATTAACAAAAATTGCTTTGCTTTGTTTTCCAGTCCCATTATAAGCTTTTGATCTAAACTTGTGATCTAAAACATTTCAGCAATACATTAATGGGAGCTGAATGCAAGAGCAGGGAAGTTATGCTTTAGTTATATAAGGCTTTGGTGGGACTACATCTGGAGTTATCAGATAACATTATTATTCTTCATCTAATGTTCTTGAAAGAGCCATCCAATTTATTCCATTCTTCAGCTCTTGTACTGAATCCCTGTAAATTCATTTTGGAACTAATAATTTAATCTGCTTCCACATTTCTTTCAGGCAGCACGTTCCGGATCACAATAACTCATTGGGTAAGGAAATGTTCCCTGCAGTTCTTTTGCCAATAGTCTTAAATTTGTATTCTCTAGTTTCTGATCTTTCTGCCACAAGGAGATTTCTGCTTATGCAGTCCACCAAGATTTTGAACACCTCTATCAAAGCTTCCAATCACCTTCTCTGTGATAAAAAGAATAATCCCAAATTCTCCAGTTTCACCTCATAAGTGAAGTTCCACATCCCTGGTACTATTCCAGTAAATCTAATCTCCAAAGCTTTGACATATTTTCTAAAAATGGTGCACAGAATTGACCACGACACTCTGGCTGGGATTAACCAGAGACTTACAAAGGTTTATCATAACTTCCTTGTTTTTGCATTCAATGGTCACGATTTTAACTCTGTGTAAGTGAGTGAGTTTTGAATGAGTTTAAAATCTTACAGACATATGTTTTTTTAACAGGCTTCTCAACTTGTCCAAAGTTATGTGTATGCACATTAAATGCTTACAACTGAATTTTAAAATAATGTAAAATCATTTTAAATTTGATTAGCAATACATGTCTGATTTACTTCACAAACTTACAGTTACAATTTGAGTATAAAGGGTTTTGCCTGGCACTAATGGACCTTGAATTTACTTTATTCAGTTCCTAACCAGGCTTAGAGGTTGGATAAACATTTCAAAATTAGAGGAAAGTTTTTATTAAAGGTAACATACTTCAACATTAGGCGTTAAGATTCTTGTGCAATATTTTCAATTTATCATTTCAAATTTTTCTCAATATTACCACTGCCAGTAACTGAATTGCAACTACACTTAGCTCATTATTGAGCTCTCTAGAGACGTTTTCAGATGAGACAGAGCAAGCTTAGAATAGCAAAGTTTAGAATAGCAAAGTTTAGAATAGAATCCAGCAAATCTGCTTCTGGATTTTTTTTTGTTCCCCATTTACAGTAAATCTCACACGTCCACCATTGCATGAATTGAAATCTTAACTGTTATGTTAATATTATGTTACAAGAATTTTTGCAAATTCATCTGTGAGAAGAAAACTGAATCAACAATCACTAAAGACAAATTAAACAAAGAAAAATAAATAAAAGTAATAATTTAAGTTCTGTGTACTTTTAACCAGGTGAAAATTTACAGCCTAGTAAAAACTTGGGTAGCAATGAAGATCTGTTGAGTGTTATCAGATAGAGTGGTTTCACTTCACCACATTAAAGAGATTGCCAACTTAATGCCGCAACCTGAAAAATGACAGACTTTTTTAATATAAATGAACATCCCCATGACTGCCAGAAGATTTAAGAAGCACTGAACTTCACTTCAGAACGGGAAGATGTAAATCTGTGCTGGATGATCTGAAACGCTGGCAATTAGTACACCAATAAATCTTAATGAATAATTAGGAAAAAAGAAAGCTGCAAATCCCTGGAGAAGATACTGAAGCAGTGATATATGCATGGAGGAGTAGTCTAACCTCAATCAATAGTAACAGAATATGCAGAGTGCAGCATTTTGAATTTCCTGATATGATCTGTGTGCTAAGCAATACTTACAAAATAATGAGAAGACAGTTACAATTGATAACTAGTTCGAACCTAAATTTCAATAGTTCCACTCGACACTTACAGTTGTAGAAGATTATTTGGCACATCTGAATTTATCTACCCACAAAGCCCTGTGGTTCCTCTCCAATAGGGCATTGAGCTGTTTCCTAAATAATTGTAGGATCTTTGTCTCCATGACCAAGTATTGAATCATTCCCTGCAAGAATCAGCACAGTGGTTAACACTGCTGCCTCACAGCTCCAGAGACTCAATTTCAATTCCTGACTTGAGTCACTGTCTGTGTGAAGTCTACATGTTTTCCCCGTATCTATGTTTGGTTTCCTTCCACAGTCTGAAAGACGTGCGCGTTCGATGGCTTGGCCATGCTAAATCCTCACAGTAACTTCGTTGCACTGTTAATGTAAGCCTACTAAAATTACTTCTTACTAGTTTAAACTAGTGATGTTGCTAAAAATTGATTTGGCAAACCAATTAGAAGTTTGACACTCATTGAGTACGCAAATCATAAAATACCCAGCGCAGTCACAAGAAATGTGTTTAATTCGTTAATAAGGGGGATTTTATTTCATTTTTATTAAACTTTTTTATTTGATGTTTCTGGTAATTTCTGATAGCTGAAAAGAATTATGCCATGCTTCCAGAGACTCACAAAGATTCTCAGGTAACACACAGAAAATAAAATTTGTAAATACTGTTGTTTGGTTCAAATATATAATTGGCTCAACAAACATCGCAAGTAAAAACTAAAATACATTCCAAACATTCTCAAAAGTAAAATTCTCAGGTTTTCAATCAAGATTATTGATTAAAGGAAAAATCTAGAGATGCAATTTTACTGGCTCGCCACATCAGTTGATTCGCATAGCAAACCAATAAGACAGGGGCGAAAAATCAGGTTTGCGCCCGATTTCTTGCCTCACACGTTCTTGCCAGCCCCATTTTGCTATCAAAATCAGCATTGCACCAGAAAGGATATGAGGCTGTTTTCAATAGTAATTACATGTTTTACATGTCATTAATGAGCCACGGACACTATCGTCCAGGTTCACTTACCTTAGTCCCCTTGCCAGTTGATCACCAGTGAGGATCACAAGCGGTCACCACCAATGGGGACTAGACGTGATGGCCTTGCTGATAAGCCTGGAGGCCAGTGAATCCCTCCCCGTCCTCTGCGTGTTTGGGGGCAGGGTCTAAGCCCTTACTACTTGGAGCTTGCCAAGTACAGCAGCTTTGCTGTTTGGACCATTTTCTTTGTACCTTTCTCCAGCAGTTTCTCTCCTCAATGGTTTCTACTAGTGTTGTCCTCCTGGTGGTTCCTTTCCCAGTGGTCTCTCGTTCTGGATCCTCCTCTCTGGGACCTCCTCCCTGCATTCTTCCTCCCCATCATAGGGCTTTACATGTTATGGTGCCAAATCTGGGTTCTATGATCGGGTTTTCGTGCTCTTTAACCACACAGGTGTACTGCTGTCAGGGTGGCTGAGTCCTTGCTGATGAAAAAATGAACTAGGAGAAAGCATGCATAATCTGACATTTCTCATGCTTTGCACATGCAGGGAACTGTTGGAATTTCTGGCAAAGAGAGACTCTGGCCCATGCCTGGACTAAGTTCTCATTTCTTAACATTTGTCGTTTCTGCCGCACAGCGAGCTGCGCCTCCACGTCGGTCCCGCCGGGCAACGTCACCGCACATCCATCGCGGTGGCGGCTAAAGCAGCTGTCCCAGAAACGATGCGGAGTAATTGCATGCCTGGATGCCCCTTAAGGTTGCGGTTACAGACAGGTGGGGTAAGATTGGTTAAGCCGAAAAAAGGCGTTAACGGCCAATCGTAACAGTGGGGTCTTCTGGTTTCTACCCACAGCGAGTCAATCCCTTCCGCGGGAGCCACCTGGTACCTTCTCCTTGGGCACAAGAGAGGGTATTCCGTGACTGGTCGAGAAACAAATAGCGGGGGCGATGCATGCCAGGTCCATGACCACACCACGGGACTGCCATCCTGGAGTGGTGAAGCTGGAATGGATTATGGTGTGTAGCGCGTAGCTGTGGTATTTTTGGTTGTTCTAGACCACAGTGAGTCAGCCCTTACCGATGGTCCCGCAGGGAATCCAGGCACTCCTGCTGGCAGGCGAGTGTCTGTCGGAATCTGACTGGCCGAGGATAACCAACACGCTTCTATGCCTACCAACCCGGTAAATTTCCAAAAAACTAGGTTCTCGACAAGTTCAGGCTTGTCCCGGGGGCACTGGTGATCCGCTGGCGGATGCGGTTCACCCTGCCTAGGTAGTAGAAGCACCCGCGACCCAATACCCACACCATCGGTACAAAGGGTGAGACGAACGAGACGCACCTGGGGTGACGCTGAGATGGGACGTGTGCCCCGTCTTGTCTTGGATGTTCACTACCAGACGATGACGAAAGATAATGACACCGATTACCACCCAGAGGTGTCACGGTACGAATGGGCAGCACGTCAGCCCAGTGATTAGCACTGAGGTTGACCGGCTACTTGGACCCAGGGTCGATTCCCGACCTGGGCCTTGCGGCTGGGGGAGTTTGCACTTTCTCCCCGTGTTCGCGTGGGTTTTCCCCGGGTACTCCGGTTTCCTCCCACATGGCCAAAAATGTGCTACCTAGGTTAATTGGTTATGAACAATTGTCACGTCACCTAATCTGGCTTCCCTGAATTCGGAATAAAATTTTCCCTTAAATTCTAAATTTCCCACCCCTACGCAAGAGGACCGAGCACCGAAAATACCGACAAAGGTTCTCTAAACGCCCAATTAGATCAGGGGGCGACGGTACCAGCTCACACCCTGCCCTAAACACACTCAGGGTGCCCAACCGAGCCACAATGACATCAGTAGACCCCGGCTGGGGCTCTGCGAGCCACGAAATATGCCCTGGGCAGACCCCGGCTGGGGTCTGTAGGCAACAATTGGTAACTTCAGTAGACCCCGGCTGGGGTGCTACCCGTGGTACTTTAAGATCGAGAGCCCAAGGCGTGGGATCTGCTAGTGGTAGACCAAAACGTCGACGAGCGACGTAAAGACTCGGAAAAGGCACTCATGCGAGTGTATTCAAATAGCCATAAGTTGGAACTCACAGCCTCCAAGGCTAGAGGAAGCAGGGATAATAGAAGATTTTAAAAGGCCGCTTAGATCTTATGTTTCAATCAAGTCATCTCTTAATCTTCTAAACTGCACCAGATACAAGTCTAGTATGTCCAATTTTTCCTCAGAGGCAATCTGTCCAATCTACATGTTAGTAGATTAGGTTAGTAAATCTTCTTTGAGTTGCTTCCATTTATATCCTTTTACATACATTTACACCCTTCCTTAAATAAGGAGATCAATAATATACGTAGCAGTCCAGATGTGTCTCACCAAAGCCCTGCACAACTGAAGCATAACCTCCTTTGTATTCAATTCCCCTCGCAATAAACGATAACATTCTATCGGCTTTCCTAATTACTTGCTGTACCTGAAGACTGCCCTTTTTGCGATATGTTCACTCGGAACCGAGATTGCTCTGCAGTCTCTCACCATTTACAGCAGGCACGTCCAGCCTGTTTATGTGAGGCAGTAAATTTACATTTCTTTCTCACTTCAAGGGCTGATGAGCAAATTTAGAAAAGATAAGGTTGACGCAACATTAAACGTGAACTTCAATAGAGCAGTAGAAATATGAAAAGAAGCCCCACCTGAGCAAAACAAAGCAATGTCCAGCAACCAACTGTTAATTTAAAATTTTGATTAATTAATGAAGATGCAATTAGAGGGTGAAGGGGTTCAAATTGTGTTTTTCTGGCTCAGTCTCTGTTTATTTTCCACCACTTGCTGCACATGTGGGGTGAGGGGTGAATAGACACCCTGATAAGGGGTGAGTAAAACAGACTCTCACACAAATACCATCCTACCTACTCTCTCTCACACACACACACACACACACACACACACACACACACGCACGCACGCACACACACACACACGCGCACACACACACACGGCGGGATTTTCCAGCCACGCTCACCCCAAGACCAGAAAATCACATCCAGATCAACGGACCTTTGCATTGTCTGTGTCCCTCCCACTCTGATTCCCATGGCAGGTAGGATGAGAAAATTACACCTACTCTTTCTCCTCCATAATATGCACACAATCTCAGCTTGATTTGATTTACCGTCTTCACATAATAGTATACAGTGAAAAGTATTGTTTCTTGCACACTATACAGACAAAGCAAACAATACATGGAGAAAGAAAGGAGAGGGTGCAGAATGTAGTGTTACAGTCATAGCTAGGGCATTGAGAAAGATCAATTTAATATGAAATAGGTCCATTCAAAAGTCTGATAGCAGCAGGAAAGAAGATTTCCTTGAGTCGGTTGGTACATGACCTCAGGTTTTTGTATCTTTTTCCTGACGGAAGAAGGTAGAAGAGATTATGTCCTGGGCATGTGGGCTCCTTGATTATGCTGGCTGATTTTCTGAGGCAATGGGAAGGGTAGTCAGAGTCAATGGCTGGGAGGCTGGTTTGCGTGATGGACTGAGTTTCATTCAACACCCTTTGTAATTTTTTTGCAGCTTTGGACAGAGCAGGAGCCATACAAGATGTGATACAACCAGAAAGAAAGCTTTCTATGGTGCAACTGCAAAAGTTGGTGAGAGTCGTAGCAGACATGCCGAATTTCCTTATCCTCCCTTTGAAAGTAGAAGTGTTGGTGGACTTTCTGAACTATAGTGTCAGCGTGGAGGGACTAGGTAATCTGGATACCTAGAAACTTGAAGCTCTTGACCACTTCCACTTCAGCCTATTGGTGCAGACACGGGCATGTCCTCCACTATGTTTCCTGAAGTCGATGACTATTGCCTTTATTTTGCTGACATTGAGGGAGAGATTATTTTCATCACACCAATTCACCAGATTCTCCTTCTTTCCTGTACTCCGTCACGCCATTGCTTGACATTCAACCCACTACTGTGCTGTCACTAGAAAACCTGAAAATCGAACTGACAGGGAATTTGACCACACAGTTATACGAGTATAAGGAGTATAATAAGGGTACAACACTCACACACATATACACACAAAACACTCATACACAAAATACATATACACACTCTGTCTCACTTGCCTACACCATCTCAAACACATGCAAACAACAGACTCACTCATACAAAACCATCTATGCTCACAACACCCCCACTCACACACATACACAAAAACGTGCACATACACTCACAACACACAAACACACTCTCTCAGATGAACTTAGTAAGATAGAGGGTTATAGGTAAGCCTAGTAATCTCTAAGGTAGAGACATGTTCGGCACAACTTTGTGGACGGTATTGTGCTGTAGTTTTTCTACGTTTCTATGTTTCTAAAGGATGATGAGAAAAGTTTACATAATTGTCTTTTGAAAATCAATCAACCAAAGTGGTATGATGCAGGCAATTGCATTACTAAAACTGTTTGTGTTTTGTTGGTGTATTCATCCAAAGACTGAGAAGAACAAGCAATTTGTTTAAGTAAAAAAGGTTGAATAAAGGAAGCTCTTTGAGAAGAAACCTGAAGTATAAAATCATTCAGCCTTATTTTAGTGCGACAACAATCCAAACTAATATTGAGCTGGGTTTCAATGCCACTTCAACAGGTTTCAATCCTAAATCATTTATGAAAGACACAGTGCCAGTGTAGATTAATTACGAAAAAGAACATGGGCAAGATCTCAATCATATTGGTTAGGATAATTCAAGTAAGATATTGTTCATCCATCATCATCGGTGAAGACATTGACACATTAGTCATTTTGAGGCTGGATGCGGTATATCCGAAGATGATTGATCAGGCCAATTCAGGTACGGAATGTCCTGGTACATATTGGACAGACTTGTGTAGACACTGTAGTTGTTGTGCTGGTGAATCTGGACGTGTGCAGCTCACACTTAAGTTGTGCTTCAGCAATGCACCTTGCTTCATAAGCTTGACAGCCCTTGTGGATGAGGCAGTGCCAGGTAAAGCAGTTTTATGCCAGCATTTCAAAAGTGGTCGTGTCTACATCAAACGACTTCAGGGAGGCCTTGAAGTGTGGCTTTGTAACGTTTCTTCTGCCCTACATGTGAGCGTCTTCCAGCAGAGAGTTCTCCAAAAAGTAGCTGCTTGGGTATGTGCTCGTCTGGCATACGGATGACATGACCTGCCCACTGGGTCTGTGCTCTCATCAGAAGTATGTGGACTGATGGTAGACTTGCTCTAGAGAGAACTTCAATATCTGGTACTTTGTCTTGCCATCTGATGCGTAATATTCTCCTAAGACAACTCATGTGGAAATGATTGAGGTATCTTGCATGCCTTTGATACACAGTCCACGTTTCACAGGCATACAGGAGGGTAGTGAGTACCATGACATTACAGACCTTCAGTTTTGTTGCTGGGCTGATTCCTCAACATTCTGATGCAGTGGAGCGCAGTCTACTGAAAGCAGAGCTTGCCTTTGCTATTTTGCAGTTAACTTCTGTATCAATGGTCACTGCTCGGGAGAGGGTGCTGCCAAGATAAGTGAACTAGTCCACTGCCTGTAGTTTCTGCCCTTTTACTGTGATTCTGTGTAAGGTGCATGAGGAGTAGGCTAGTGCATGACTTCTATCTTTTTAATGTTGATGATGAGTCCAAAGTTGTCACAAGCCATGGAAAATTTATCCTTACTGACTTGCATCTCTGGTTTTGAGCCAGTGTACAGTGTGCAGTCATCGGCAAAGAGGAAGTCTCTCAGAACAGTCTCTTTCACTTCAGTAATAGCTTGAAATCTCCTCAGGTTGAAGAGCTTCCCATCCACTCTGATTCCAGCAACACTGTCCTGGAAGGCATCGTTCAGCATGACAGTAAATATCATATTGAACAGTGTGGGTGCAAACACACAGCCCTGTGTGATGCCACTGGTGACTGGGAATGCCTCAGAGGATTCTCCACTATCTAGTACTCTGGCCATCATGCCATTATGGAACTGGTATATCTTCTGAATGAATTTGAGGGGGCAGCCAAATTTTGACATGATCCTCCACAGGCCTTGTTGGCTGACAGTATCAGAAGCTTTCGCGAGATCAGAAGATTGTGTAGAGCTCTCAATTCTGCTCCTAACATTTCTCCTGAAGTTGGCGCGCAGCAATATCATGTCAACAGTCCTGCGACTTTGGAAGCATGCCCAGTTCAAGATGAGTGACCAGACAATTTAGAGGATTCTTGAGAGAGCTTTTCCTTTGGTGGAGAGCAGTGAGATTCCTTGGTTGTTGTCGCATACTTGCCGATTGCCCTTCCTCTTGTAGAGGTGTACAATGAATCTTGAAGAATGGATCCTTCCTTTTAAAAGTATTGGAACAACTCGGTGAGCTTCTCAATAATTACAGGATCAGCATCTTTATAGATCTCTGCAGGTATGGCATCTGCCTCTGGTGCTTTGCCAATGGACAGCTGACTGACAACTTTTGTGACTGCGGCTACTACCAGTGAATCATCCAAGGCGCTTATGATACAGGCCTGGGGAATCCTGTCTATTGCCTCATCATTAATAGATGACGGTCAGTTGAGGACAATTTCAAAGTGTTCAGCTCATTTCTGCAGAATCAGAACCCTCTCTGTAATAAGAGTTCTACTATCTGTACTCAGGAGGGGGGGTACTCCCGAGACATTGAGGTCGTAGAGATTGTTGAGGGCTTCATAGAATCGTTTCAAGTCATTTCTGTCAGCGTATCTCTGTATTTCATCTGCCTTGGCGCTCAGCTAGGCATCCTGCATTTTACACAGTCCATTCTGGACTCCTGCGAGCATGGATAAAAGCATTTTTCTTGGCATCTGATGATGGGTCATTTGGGCCCAACCAAATTCATTGCAGATGAATGGACAGCATTGCTGAAGCATTTGCAGTTGTCCTCAGCGCTGCCTGCAAGGTGTAGGTCAGCAAGCTTTATTTCTAAATCTTCAGCCAGTGCTGAAGCTGTGCTAGGGTTCTTTAGCTTGGCTGCATTGATTCTTTTCATATTCTTGCTTCCTTACGTGCCCTCTTGGGTCTGATGCAGAGCCTCATTTTGGAGACAATAAGCTTGTGATCTGTCCAGTAGTTAGCATCACACATGGCCTTGGTTGCTTTGACATCCTGCCTGTCTTTTCTCCTGAGAATGATATAGTCGATGAGATGCCAATGCTTAGAGTGGGGATGCATCAAGGAGGTCTTATTACAAGTAGACAGACAGAAAATTGTGTTGGTAATGAGGAGATTGTATGCTGCACAGGTCTTCAGTAAGAATAGGTCGTTACTGTTACACTTGCCCCTCCATGCCTCCCAGATTGCAGTCTCTTGCATTGAAATTGCCAAGCAAGATCAGTTTGTCAGTACTGCTCATTGCTGATAGTAGAGCATCTAGTTCTTCATAGAACTCGTTTTCATTTTGTACGGGTTGTTCGTTGTAGGGGCATAGGCGCTGAACAGGGTGGCTTGACTTCTGTTCTGTAGTGGAAGTTGTAATGCCACAAGCCGGTTGTTCACACCCTTGGGTAGATTAGCAAGTTTCCGAATAAGGTGACTCCTGACAGCGAATCCAACTCCAACATCATGATGCCACAACCGCTCCAGAAAAAAGAGTATCCATCTCCAGTTTTAGTCAACTGACCTATGTTGGCAAGACAAGTTTCACTCAGAGCTGCAATGTCAATGCTGTAAGTTGCAAGCTCTCTGGCAACTAAGGCTGTTCTCTCTGGTCTGTCTGCAGTAGGATTGTGCAAAAGCGTACGCACATTCCAAGTGTCAATGGTGAGCGGTGTCATTTTGTGTTTTATTTTGTTTGTTCGACTGCAACATGGGATCCCCGCCAGCCGCAGTAAACTGGCCAGGGTATAGTAAAGCAGGCAATATTTAGGGCAGCTTTTCTAGCCTCTTACTCATTCTACAGAGGTGAAGTATGATAAGGGCCTAGAGAATGCATAAGGCCAAAGTGATCTACAGTGCAAGCTGAAGTAAATTTTACAATGTGTCTAAATACTTACCTGACAGCACTTAAATGCATAGCAGAAAATTGCGAAAGGAACATAGGGTGCAAGGCAAAATGGTATTGAACTCACTCAATACCAACACTGGATGCCATTGCCAAAAAAGGACAAGAGTGGGAGGCAGATTTTTGAATCAATCTGTAATCTGCGCGTTAACCGATCTTAAGATCACAATATTAATATTAGGATCAGCATCAGTCTCCCAGGTTAGGGAGAGGTGGGAAGAATGTAACAAATGCCCTGGGTTGAAGAGATAATTGACCAAAGATTGTACTTCTGATTTTTGGCTGGTGTCTCTAACTTCAACTTGAAAATGCATATTTGTGAATATTGAATTAGTATAGGATTGGACTCAGTTACCACACAGATCAGATTTCTGGTCAATTGAAATTCACACAGAAAAGTGAGCATCAGCAATCAAAAGACACCCATTAAACTAAAGTGCATTAACACCTTTACCAATTTTAGGAAAGTGGTAAATCAACAAAATTAGCAAAACAAACAAATCTTTGCTCCTGAGTCCCGTAAAGAGAAAGTGCTGGACTTCCAACTTGGAAGATAGGAAAACAAATAGGAAAATAGAAGTATTATCATCAAATTTATTCAGGTCTTTCTTCAAATATCACCACTAAAGCCAAAGGTTTGCAACTTCCCTCAGATGGAAAGTCCTTTTTTTCTCCAAAGTGGATTTTTTTTCTCACTTCTTAATTATGCTTCCTGGGGTGGGTCAACACAAAGATCTACTGACAACATCTATGTAAATCACAAAGGTAGGACACAATGTGCATAATATAGTAATCGCATTCCACTTAATGATTCTATATTCTGACATATTTTCCCCACTTCTAACACAACATGAATATTTCATTATGTAATACAAAACAAAGCCCCTGTGGAAACTGATTTTCTGTAGTTTTAATAGTTAATCTTTTCGAAGTTGTTACACCACTGAACAATTAAGAAGACCATCAAGCACATGCCATGTAAAATGTCACATTAATCTTATTTTACTACATTCTGCATTCTTTGAAGGCAGGGACTCTGGGCTATTGTCCCAACACAATTTATTTTGACCATTATAATTTATGATACAGGGCCATACTACCCTGTTAAATTCCTCAACTCCCCTCTGAGCCTTACTTTCAGTTGTAATGTAAATATTAAGGCTGCAGAAAGACAAATACTGTAATAAACAGTTTATACCACTCACGGCAGATGTAAAACAACAAAAAGAAGACAACTTCATTGTCACATATTTAGAAGAACGCTTGTTGAGAAACAATTTCACTAAATGTAGAACAGTACAGGCCTCCGAGGACCTCTTTACTTTTGAAGTGATATTTTTGCAAACAAATGTGGGAGTCCCAAGATGTCAATACTACTGGTACCATGAAACTGAGATCTGAAAGATATGCATTTCAAAAAAACATGCTGTTCATTGAAAATTTTATAGTTTTTCTTATTTTCTTATTTTAAATATGCACACTGGGTCTTGTTTTCATGACCTCCGACTTATCATAAACACATTGGTTTTCTCATGAATTATTAAAAGCTCAAACTCCTCCTTCAGTGGCACTTTGCATTTACTGAAAAGTTATTTTCCCAGTACTAAGAACCAGGAACATCAGAATTCTTGCAATCGCTGGTTCATTTGTTGCTCCCACTTTTTTGTACACAATCATACATGGGAGGATCAAACTGCACTTCTGATCACAACCCTGTGCCAATTAAGTATTCTGTCTTCTAAAAACTGTACGGCAGAATCTTCCTTATACATCTCTATTCTTCCTGCACTGCATTCATACTCCCCCCACTGGCCCAATGTGACTATTCCTTTTAAGAAACATAGTCATAAAATGAATATATAGCTTTCAGTTTCCTGAAGAATTTTCTGAAAAGTGAATTAGGAATGAAATGACACTGCCATGTCCATGAAATCCTTGTCTTACAATGTGACATGGTGGCATAGCAGCATTGCCACTGGACTAGTAATCCAGATCCAGGTTAAATCTCTTGCTTCAAATCCTATAATTTGACCATGGTCAAATCTGAATTCAGTAAGAACATCTGGAATTAAAAGTCTAAATGATGACCATTAAACCTCTGATTGTTTCTTAAATGCTCTCTGAAACGGCCTAGCAAGCCATTCAGACCAAGGGCAACTGGAGATAACTTTATTTAAGTTTGTTTATTAGTCATAAGTATACTTACATTAACACCGCAATGTGAAAATCCTGTAGCTGCCACACTCCGGCACCTGTTCGGTTACGGAGGTAGAATTTAGTATGACTAATCCACCTAGGGGGGTTTAAACCGATTCAGAGGGGGGGTGGGATCCTGAGTAGCTTGCATGTTAAGGGGGACGAGAATAAGGGGGGTCATAGACGAGAACTGTAACGCACAGCAGCGTACGGGTGGAGTAGGGCATGATTTGAAATGCGTATACTTTAATGCAAGAAGTATTCGCAATAAGGTGGAGGAACTTGCAGCTTGGATCAGTACCTGGAACTTCAATGTTGTGGCCATTTCAGAGACATGGATAGAGCATGAATGGTTGTTGCAGGTTCCAGGGTTCAAATGCTTCAGTCAGAGTAGAGAAGGAGGTAGAAGGGGGGGAGGAGTGGCATTATTAGTGAAAGACTGTATCACAGTGACAGAAAGGAAGTTTGATGAGGACTTGTTTGTTGAGGTAGTATGGGCTGAGATTAGAAACAGGAGAGGAGAGGTCACCCTGTGGGGAGTCTTTTATAGACCTCCTAAAAGTTCTAGAGAGGTAGAGGAAAGGATTGCAAAGTCGATCCTGGACAGGAGTGAAAGTAATAGGGTAATTGTTATGGGGGACTTTAACTTTACTAATATTGATTGGAATAGCTATAGCTCTAGCTCGTAGAGGGGTCAGTTTTTATACAAAGTGTGCAGGAAGGTTTTTTGACTCAGTATGTAGATAAGCCAACTAGAGGTGAGGCTACATTGGATTTGGTGTTGGGCAATGAGCCAGACCAGGTGTTAGGCTTGGAAGTTGGTGTACATTTTGGTGATAGTGACCACAATTCGGTTACGTTCACCTGAGTGATGGATAGGGAAAGGCATGAACCTGGGGGCAGTAATTATAGCTGGGGGAATGGTAATTATGAGGACATTAGGAGGGAATTAGGGTGCATAGGTTGGACTAGGAAACTACAGGGACTGGGAACATCTGAAATGTGGAGCTTATTCAAGGAGCAGCTTCTGCGAGTCCTTGATAAGTATGTCCCTGTCAGGCAAGGAGGAAATGGTCGAGTAAGGGAACCATGGTGTACTAAAAAAGTTAATTCGCTGGTTAAAAGGAAAAAGGAGGCTTATGTCAGGATGAGGCTTGAAGGCTCAGTTAGTGCACTGGAAAGCTATAGATTAACCAGGAGGGAGCTAAAGAGTGAGTTGAGAAGAGCTAACAGAGGACACGAGAAGACTTTAGCTGATAGGATCAAGGAGAATCCTAAAGCTTTCTTTAGATATGTTAAGAATATAAGATTGGTTAGGGCAAGATAGGGCCAGTCAGAGACAGCAGTGGGAAGTTGTGCGTGGAGCCTGAAGAGATTGGAGAGGCACTAAACAAATATTTCTCTTTGGTATTCATGTAGGGAGATGTAAATGTAGTTGTGGAGAACACTGGGATACAGGGTTGTAAACTGGAAAGTACTGAAGTAGATAAGGAGGATGTGCTAGATATTCTTGAGGGTTTGAGGTTAGATAAGTCCCCTGGGCCAGACGGGATTTACCCTAGGATTCTCTGGGAGGTGAGAGAGGTGATTGCAGAGCCTCTGGCTCTGATCTTCAGGTCGTCGTTGGCTACAGGTATAGTGCCGGAAGACTGGAGGATAGCGAATGTGGTCCCATTGTTCAAGAAGGCGAATAGAGACTTTCCTGGGAATTATAGACCGGTGAGTCTTACTTCTGTTGTGGGCAAAGTATTGGAAAGAATTATTAGGGATAGGATTTATAGTTATTTAGAGAGAAACAAATTGATTGGGGATAGTCAGCATGGTTTTGTGAAGGGTAGGTCGTGCCTTACTAACCTTATTGAGTTTTTTTGAAAAAGTGACCAAAGAGGTGGATGGGGGTAAGGCAGTTGATGTGGTATATATGGACTTTAGTAAGGCGTTCGATAAGGTGGCCCATGGAAGGCTTCTGCAGAAAATGCAGATGTCTGGGATTGAGGGTGATTTAGCTAATTGGATTAGGAATTGGCTAGCAGATAGAAGACAGAGGGTGGTGGTTGATGGGAGATATTCATCGTGGAGTTCGGTGACAAGTGGTGTACCTCAGGGGTCTGTTTTGGGGGCCCTGCTGTTTGTAATTTTTATAAATGATCTGGATGAGGGTATTGAAGGATGGATTAGTAAATTTGCAGATGACACCAAAGTCGGAGGAATGGTAGATAGTGAAGAGGGGTGTTATAGTTTGCAGAGAGACTTGGACAAGTTGCAGAGCTGGGCCGGGAGGTGGCAAATGGAGTTTAATGTGGAAAAGTGTGAGGTAATTCACTTTGGCAGGAATAACAAATGTGTAGAGTATAGGGCTAATGGTAGGACTCTTAATAGTGTTGATGAACAGAGGGATCTTGTTGTATATGTGCACAGATCCCTGAAAGTTGGCAGTCAAGTCGATAAGGTTGTTAAGAAGGCATACAGAGTCTTAGCTTTTATTGTAGGGGGATTGAATTTCGAAGCTGCAACGTCATGTTGCAACTGTACAAAACTCTAGTGCGGCCGCACTTGGAGTATTGTGTACAGTTCTGGTCCCCACATTATAAGAAGATGTGGAGGCATTGGAGAGGGTACAGAGGAGGTTTACCAGGATGTTGCCTGGTATGGAAGGCAGGTCTTATAAAGAGAGGCTGAGGATTTGAGGTTGTTTTCGTTAGAAAGAAGGCGGCTAAGAGGAGACCTTATTGAAACATAAGATAATTAGAGGTTTAGATAGGGTGGACAGTGATAGCCTTTTTCCTAGGATGGAGAAAGCTAGCACGAGGGGACATAGCTTTAAATTAAGGGGTGGTGGTTTTAGGACAGATGTCAGAGGTAGGTTCTTTACCCAGAGGGTGGTAAGGGTAAGGAATGCCTTGCCTGCATCAGTTGTAGATGAGCCAAGTTTGGTGGCGTTTAAGAGGTTAGTAGATAAGTTTATGGATGAAAAGGGAATGGTTTATGTTAGAGGGTCATTGCTTTTTGTTAATTGGTCGGCGCAACATCGAAGGCCGAAGGGCCTGTTCTGCGCTGTAATGTTCTATGTTCTAACCAGCATGTCTTTCGAACTGTGAGAGGAAACAGGCGCATTCGGATGAAAGCCATATTCAGACTCCTCACAGAAGTGACCCAAGCCAGGAATTGAACCCGGGTCCTGGAGATACGAGGCAGCAGTACTAACTACTGTGCCACTCTGGCTAGATGGCCAATAACACTCACATTCCATGTAAGAATAAAACAAAATTTGCATGAGTATCATTGACTACCATCCAGATACAAGTCCTTCTCATTCACTATCGTACGTCTGTTTTCCCCTGCACTTCCTATATTATTGTTCAGCCTCTCTCCCATGGGCAGCTCTTGTAATGCTAGTCAAGAGCATTACATCATCGTCTCAGGTTGGAGTCCTTCCTGAATGATTCTCTAATTTTACTCTGCTTGTTCTTTTGTGTTCAGAACTAACCAGTGACCAAATTGCTTTACTGCCACTTGAAACATTGTAATCAGATCATTTAATGGAAATTAATCTCAATGCTCTTCTCCCATGTCTTCTTACCTTTTACACTTTCACCAACTCAACTAATAGCACAGTAACTATCATCCCATTCTGTAATTCTCTCCAAAGTAATTGATGCATAAGATGGGGCCACGTTCAATTTCAATACAGGCGAACCTACTTACCATTGCTAACAGCTGCTCAACTTTCAAAGCCTTAATTGCCCAGGAATTATCTGTAACTATTTATCTCCTTCAGAATCCACATTTTTCTCCCCTCTGCTAACCTCAATTCCAGTCATGATAACTCCTCACAAACTCTGTTCCAAAATTATTCTCCTTTGGCCCTTTACATACCACAATACCTCTGCTTTCATCAATTGACTGAATCATGCCATCACCTTCATTCTAGCCAATGGAATATCCAAGGCAAGATCACATTCTCCTCAGCCAAAACTTAATCCGAGATCATTCTGGAAAATAGCAAAATTCCAAGGTTCTACTGCTCCATGGATTCACCTTCTCAAATCCCTTTTTTAATTACAAATGCATTCCAACTCTCATTCTCCCATCAAATGCAATTTATCCCAAATTTTTTTTATTCACATCTAAACAAAGAACAAAACAGCACAGGAAACAGGCCCTTCGGCCCAATGAGCCCATGCTGCCACCTCGACGTTTCCACTTCTACCCCCGATCCCTGTTTATGTTTATAGAAATCTGCATTGGAACCAAATTTGCTCGACAATGTAGGGAGAATTTGTTTTGCCAATCAGCCTAGGCGCACATCTTTGGGATGTGGGAGGAAACCAGAGCACCCGGAGAAAACCCAGGCAAGCACAGGGAGAATGCGCAAACTCCCACAGACACAGGGCCAAGTCCATGTATCTGAACAGCACAGTGATAGTCACTGAGCTGCCGTGTTGCCCATCAACTGGTCCAGTTCAAGCGTACACTAACGACGTGAAGCACTAGGATAGTCTCGAAAAATCCAAGAGCAGCCCCCTCACAACCCATTGCGTGTATGCCCCTTGTTGGACTACAAGGTGGACTGAAGAACCTCTAACTTTTCTAACCAACATTGGTTAGTCACGCTACAAATCCAAAAAGTGTCTTTGCTAACTCTATCCTAGTTAAATAACTTTCACCAATTCTACTTTTCCTTCCATCTTCGGGTTTATTTTATTTTTTGCTTTATATTTACTCCAAGCTGGATGGCAAAGCTTTTAGCCATCTCAATTGGTCTCTCTGTAATTCTGTAACTACTCTCAAAGGAACAGGCCCTTAAGCACACCAAGTCTGTGCTGACACAGATGCCTCTCTAATCTAATATTTCTGGTCTCTATGTGGTCCATATCCCTCTTTTCCCTGCCTATTCATACACCTATCCAGGTGCCTCTTGAATGTTGTTATCGAATCTGCTTCCACCATCTCCTCCAATAGCACGTTCCTTTCATCTCCTTTAAACTTTCCTCTCTTGTTCTCGACCTATACCCCTGAGTAATTGACCTTTCAACTCTGGGAAAAAGACTCTGACTATTCAGTCTATCCAAGCCTGTCATAATCTTGTAAACCTCTTTCAGGTCCACCTTCACCCTATATCGCTCCAATGAAAACAATCCAAGTTTGTTCAGCCTTTCTTCATAATCCATATCCAGGCAACATCCTGGTAAATCTCTTCTGTATTCTTTCCAATGCAACAACATCCTTCCAGCAGTGTGGCAGCCAGGATTTTACACAAGACTCCAAATGTGGCCCAATCAAAGTCTTATGCAACTGCAATATGATTTTCCAATTCCGATATTCAATGTTCTGATCAGCATGCCACATACCTTCTTGACCACCTTGTCCACCTGAGTTGCCACCTCAGGGAATTGTGGATCTGCATGCCTAGATTTCTCTGTATGCTAATATTTCTAAGATCTCTACAATATACTACATACTTTGTTTCTGCAGTAGACCTCCCAAATTGCATCATCTCACGTTTATCCAGGTTAAACTCCAATTCTAGTAATTCCATTTAAAAAGCCCTTTCAAAATCTTTCCTTAATTATCAAGCTTTGAATCAACTCTCCTCAACCTCCCTCTTAAAATCATGAGTTGACGATATTTCCCAACTTTATCCCTCTATCTGAATTTTTCACATGATCCACATATATAGTGGAGATAGAAAATGTCAGAGCGATATTACTGAAGTGCAAATACACACAGACAAAAATAATTCTCCACAAATAATTTCACAATCTGCCAGAAATTACATTTAAAAAGAATTCAAGAAACTGTCACTGGATAGAGGTTACCATTTCCTTGATTTCACTGGCAATCTGAGGGTTAAAGCTTTCAATTCACATTCAATATAAATGTGTTTGTTACATAATGCTTCAACCACAATGAAATGTGGACCAGCATAATTATGTTAACTTTCCATTATTGTATAAATGCTTGCTTTTGTGCAGCAGAAAAATAGTTACATCAGCCAAACCATTATCTCAGCAAGACATTTATAAAGAAAATTAAATTGAAAATATTATCTAAATGCAACCACTTAAAGATTAAATTTTAAATAATTTAACCCATGGTAAAAGGAACTGAATAGATTCTGAAGCAGAAACTCAAGCACTTGATCACATTTAGCATTACAATCAAAAAATGTTCAGCAAATCTTAAAACTGTTCAACTCTTTTTCCTTACTGTTATTCAGAATTTTAACTTCAAAAAAAACAATAATAACAATAACTCCACTGTAAAACTGTAGAACACATTTCAAACCCTATTGCAAGGTGCTGTTTCTATCCACCCACCTCAATTGGCTATCCCACTTTTGGCATCAGTCACTATGCTTCATTCATCAGGTAGGCTAAAAGGAGTCATAGTTGAGGAAACTTTAATGGCACACCATGAAAACCGAACAAGAGACATTCATCTAACCTGGTTATATTTTCATTTATTTGTGGGGAACCTTAAATGAAGGGCCAGGATTCTTATGGAGGTGTGAAATAAATTGAGCTGTCACCACAGCAATAAAGATAAAACAAAACAAGCCCTTTGGAAAGATGAATTCCACAATTTTGCCTTTTAACAGGTAAAGGAGTTTGGATCATAATCCAACTTTTTTTAATCAATGCTTTTTCTTTTGTTGTCAAAACTAATTAGCAGCCCTATGATTCTGTTCCATCACATTTTCTAAAGAGTCGCAGGGGAGAATTTTCCTGTTCTGCCCGCCATGGAATTGTGTGAGGGGGGCAGCGGACCATGCAAAGGTTCGTTGAACTTGGGCAGGGATTTTCTTGTTTTAGGGCACGTGTGGTTCTAAAATCCTGCCCACAGTCTTTCGAGCTAGGGTTCCATTCTGGGATCTCTCCATCAAGTTATAACACCAACTTGGATCGTAAAGGTGCTTTACTGCTGCCAAATACCAGTCACTGATGTACTCTTGTCGCCATTGTATTTATGCGATTGGTCCAGTTAAATTTCTGATCAATGACGAAAGCTAGGATATTAATTGTGGGAGAATCAGTGATGGTAATGCCATTGAATGTCCTGGGAAGGACCTGACACTTAGGTGACAAGAAATACTCATACAGATTAAGTCTCATTCTTGCTGCATGAGGGTATGGACTGTTTCATTATCTGAGGAGTTGCAAATGGAACATAACATTGTGCAATCATCAACAAGACCGCCAATTTGAATCTTATGTTGGAAAGACATCATTATGAAACCAATCGAGCCAAACAGGTCCAGGACATTGCTCTGAGAAACTTCTGCAGCAATGTTCTGAGGCTGTGATGACTGATCTCAATGGTTACAACAATTGTTCTTTATGCCAGGTATGATCCAGCCAATGGTGAGCCTTTCCCCTACCACCAATGATTTCAATTTCATTAGGGCTCTTTAAAGCCATAAGTGTTGTCTTGATGTCAAGAGGAGTCATACCCATCTCTGTGATTCAGGTCTTAGTCATATTTAGTCTGGACAATGAGGCCTGGAGGTGAATGGCAAAACCCAAACTGTGTGTCCACGAACAGGATATTGGTGAGTAACTAATGCTTGACAGCACAGTCAGCAAGTCTTTCTATCATGTTGTAACTAAGGATAGGAAATATTGCTTTGCACATTAATAAAATCAAAGATGTTGGAAATATTCAGCAGGTCAAGCAACATCTTTGGAGGGCAACAGAGTTAACATTTAAGTTGGAAGGCTTTTCATCAGTAGCTTATTATGTGACACTTTATCCAACACCAGTACCTCCGCAACTTCCATCTTACTATCTTCAATGTCCTCAGATATAGCCCATTTACTTCTGGTGGCTTTTCAACTTTAATTATAGCCAGACTTTCTAATGCCATCTCTTTACTAATTTTTAGCCAATTCACTGTTTAAATTATCTCCACTTTCACTATCATGTTGGCAGTATCTTCTTCCTTAGGAAAGATAAGTGTGAAGTATTTATTTAACATCTCAGCCATGCCCTCTCCCTCCATGTGTAGATCCCACTTTTTAGTCCCTCATAAGTCCTGCCTCTCCACATACTACCCTTTTATTATTTTTATGCCTTTAGAATACTTTTGCATTACCTTTTATGTTAATTGCCAGTTTCTTTTCCTACTCTCTCTTTGTCTCTCATTTCCTTTTCCTCTGAACTTAATACAATCAGCCTAGGTTTTACTTGTATGACCTACCTGGACATCTGTGAAACACAACCTAGATCAGCTTCAACTTACTGTCTTTTTCATTATCGAGGGAATGCTGGGTTTAATTGTCCTGCTTTTCCCAAGTGGAAATGTATTTCAACTGTATCAAAACCATTTTCTCTTTAAAGGATGTTCATTATTCCATTATTTTAATCCGTTGGCAGCAAATCCCTCAGTTTTATCTTTTGCACTCACATGCTGGGCTCTACCATCATTCACAACTGGGAAGTTAATGAACATTCTTCCACCCATTCATTGTTTTCTCGCCTACTACTATTCATGACATGGATGGAAATTGCAGAACTGCAGAATTCTGATATAATCCTTTGGTTATGAGATCATTGAGTTGTTGGGCTGGAGGATGTTACAGAAATGGGAAGACACAAAGCAGCAGTGAAAATAAGGAAAGTAATATTAAGCTTTGGCATGTTGCTAGACTGATAGCCAATGTATGTCAGTGAGCAGGATCAGTGGGTGAATGAACTTGATATATGTTAGGATAAGGATACAGAATTTAAGATTAATTCTAATTTAGTTTGTGAGAAAGTAGAATGGTCAAGTCCAAAAGTAACCAAGATTTTGATCATGGTTTTAGGAGCAGATGAGTTGAGGCAGAATTAGACGATGTTACAGGGGTGAAGGTAGGTGGTCATTGGGATGGTGGGAATATATGGATAAAAACACTCCTCCTCGGTCAGGGTCAAGGTTATGAATTGTCAATTGTCTTTCTTTTCCATTGTAAATCCATTGTGCTGAGCATTAGATTTGAAGCCCTCACAGGATCTATCTTTGCATTTCCTCCTATTACCCCTTCTCTTGGTGACTGAAATTCCTGCCCAAGGTCAACTAACGTTTCCGTTGTCTGCTCCTCATTCATTCCAATTCCATGGCAGGCGAGGTGGTAGAGTTTCGGCGCAGGTCTCAAATGTGCGCTGATGATAGTCAGCCCTATCTTACCACCATCTGGGTATTTTTCCCAAAATTGGAAGAAGTGACATTCAGATGAGACAAGTAGCAGCCAGATTATCCATCATCAGTCCCATTGGCAGACCACACCCCTCAAAGAAAGTGATGCAAAGGTATCCATGAGGAATTATGGACCATCAGCAACAACAGAATATAAACCATCTCATGGCCACAATGCACATATCTCATTCTTTCAAAACAGGCAAGTATCTTTCTTTTAATGAGGACTGTGGAAGATTATGCTAGGAACAGCACCAGATAACTATAAAAATGAGACGCCAGTCTGATCAAGCTACAACATAGGACCATGTGCAACTAATTGGTGAATGTAACATGAATTTCAGTCACCAAGAGAAGGGGTAATGGGAGGAAATGCAAAGATAGATTCTGTGAGGGCTTCAAATCTAATGCTCAGCACAATGGATTTACAATGGAAAAGAAAGACAATTGACAATTCCTTCATTGACCGAGGAGGAATGTTTTTATCCATATATTCCCACCATCCCAATGACCACCTACCTTCACCCCTGTAACATCGTCTAATTCTGCCTCAACTCATCTGCTCCTAAAACCATGATCAAAATCTTGGTTACCTTTGGACTTGACCATTCTACTTTCTCACAAACTAAATTAGAATTAATCTTAAATTCTGTATCCTTATCCTAACATATATCAAGTTCATTCACCCACTGATCCTGCTCACTGACATACATTGGCTATCAGTCTAGCAACATGCCAAAGCTTAATATTACTTTCCTTATTTTCACTGCTGCTTTGTGTCTTCCCATTTCTGTAACATCCTCCAGCCCAACAACTCTCCAAATCTGTCCTCCTGACATGACTGATGCACCACTGGTCATTGGGCCATGAGCTATCTGCATTCTAGTATCTAAGATTCCCTCCTGAATATCATCTGGCCCGCTACCATTCCCACCCCCTTTACAATGGTTCTTAAAATCTACCTCTTTCTACCAAAATTTCACTTACCTAATCTCGTAATGTAATTTGGTCTCAAATTTTGTTTGATAACATTTCTATGAAGTGCCCTGAGACATTTCACTCTGTTAAACTGCTGTAAAAAAAGAGGCAAGTTGTTGTAAAGTTAATCAGCTTAAAATCATTTAACATGCTTAGAAACTTTACAATTGGACTGAATACCCTTGCCTGACCCAAAAACTGACTGCAATTCTAAAACACTCCATTTACATATATTATTGAAATAACTTTTATAAATAAAAATAATGAATACATCTGTTCTGAATAATGACAGCTCCACTGCTTGTTCTGATATTTTCCATCAACTACTTTAAACAACAAACATTGAACCACAAGTTCAAAAAAAGTTTGATGCACAATTGCCTTTCAAAATGCAGACAGCAAAGTTCACTGCAGAAGCAAAAACAAGCCTACTAATGTAATTACAGTACTTTCTCCTATCTGGACTGAGTTAATGTTATTATTTGACACTGCAAGGTTATGCTTTTTTAAGGTCTCCATGGAGAAGAAGTTCACCCTAATTGGTTCCAAAGCACAGCTAACACAACTATTTTTCTCAACACCAGTAATGTTAATTTTCGCAAGATCGTAAATAGTGTTTGGAATCAACACAGATGTAGTAATTTGAGACTGGGTGGGTAATTAATGTGGTTGCAAAGCAGCTCATTTGCATTTTTATTTAAAATGGCCTACTTTAAAACCAGCTCGGTTTCTTTCCAGTAACTGCAAGGAAGCGTCTGTAACGGAACAGACCTGTAATTACTCTCTTCAGGGGAACTTTTATATGTCCTCCAGGGAGTTGCAATGAAAAGAGAGGCAGAATTTTAAAGGGGATAATGTAAAATACCAAAGATAAAGCCAAAAATTGGCTGTCTGTTTAGTATCTCCAATAGGCCATCTTATTCTCTTCATGGATACAGCTGTCAAAACTGTCATAAAATCAAATCAATGTACAAACGAGAGACTTAACTAAAATAATATTACCATACTTATACCCTTTGGATTTTAATGTACACTTCATCTCAGGCCCACTCATGCAGCATATCAATGAGTAATAAGTCTATAATAGATATGTCTAATTTCCCATTCTGAAGTGTTTATGAATAAAACGGAGACTAAAATTCTGTTTGGCTAAAAACATAGAAGATTCCTATTCACTCTACACTCCTCCTCTTCCCACCACCTTTGTGGAACCAATTAGATTTTAGGCTATAACTGTTTTGAATTTATAAAATAAAGTGAAGTGGCAGTGAAAACAAAGTACATTATTTGATTTAGAAGCTTGCTCAAAAATGGGCACAGCATTTCATAAATTAGAAATGGCGTCAAAGAACTGACAAGGTGCAACTCACCTCATCTTTGTTTGGAATCATGGCATCAAACAGAATGAATTAACAGTACAACTTAAGGTATTATGGAATATAATTATAGCAAGCAAAACTGGACATCAACTGACCTTACTGAGTTCTAATTTAGCTGCGATAAAATCTCAAAAAAACTTTGACAAAATGCACAGCAATTTCAATAAAAATCTTTCCTAATATTCTGAATACTACTGATTTACTCTGCTGCCTGCGATACATAAAGTTCAGGTGCATTGTAAGCCAGCAGGATTTAAGAGCCTCCTACTCCATAGACAGGCAGCACAGTGGGTACACTACTTTTTTACAGCACCAGGATCCTGGCTTCAACTCCCAGCTTGGGTCACTGTCTGTGTGGAAAGACATGATGGTTAGATGCATTAGCTATGCTAAATTCTTTCTCACTGTACCCAAGCAGGCACCTGAGGCACTAGAGGAATTTCATGGTAATTTTGTTACAGTGTTAATGTAAGCCTTACTTGTGATTAATAAATAAACTTTACTTTAGATTTCCATTTAGCGTATACAGAAGTTGTCTTTTGAAAGTAAGTATAGTACTCCTTTCCTAAGAGATTCTAATTTGAATTCAGATTTACATCAACAAATTTTCCTTTCTATATTAACTACAGAAAGGAACAGTTCACTGAAAACAATCTGGAGTAAAATGTAGCAACATCTGTTGCTGCACTTACTGTAGACTGACTCAATTAAAAAATTATAGCTTATTCCCTATTGTAGTAATGTGCTACAATTATAAGGTTTAGAAGATAGTTATATTTTGAGACTATGCACTTAATTCAAAATAGATTCACTGTTAGAAATTAAAAATGGTCCAGATTGCTTTACTGGGAAGAAGACGCAAGGTCTTTGCACTTCGGAGACAATAATAGCAGCCTATGTGATAACAATATATAACTCCGAGTTGTGCTTTAAGTTGCCCATTTATCTCCAAACTAAAAAGAGTTAGGGTGTCGAAGATAGATAATCATTATTTGCATCAGGATACTGGTCAAAGACTGTATCACGGTGATCAAAAAGAAGTTTGATGAGG